>JAREIS010000172.1:0-1200000 GCA_030060385.1 Muscicapa striata striata
GGAGAAAGAACTAAAGAGAAGGAGGTTAGGGGAGGAAGAGTAAGAGGATACTGCACTGTCCATCAGACAAAATATTCCTGTTTGCACTCCCTCACTGTGTTTTGCAAGTCAGTGTCAGCTTTAAAGGAGCTCTCAAGGTTTTCTGGGTATTCCTTCTCCTTTTTCTGGCTATTTCGATGTGCTTGTTTGTGTTGGTAGAGGAATCTGCTCATGATGGCAATGATGCAAAAGATGATGAATATCACAAATGCTCTTGCACCTGTAAAGGGGTAAAAAGGAAAGAAAGAAAGAGTGAAAAGCAAAATAAAAGGCTCTGTTACCTCAAAAATGCATTACCAATGCACAGCAGCGTGTTGGTACAGTAGATCAGTTCATCTCAGTCCATACACAATTATATACCTTTATCAAACCCTCCCTGGTAGTTTTCGTTTCTATTTTGTCACCTTAAGAACACTTAAAATAGAGCATGTATTGATATAATTGACCTTGGAATTGTAAGACCCAAACCCTGGGAATTCCTGCCCCAAAAACCTGGAAATTTTGGCCTCAAGATCCTGCAAGAGTCAGCCCTGAACCCTGTGAATTCCAGCCTCAAAAACCTGGGAATTTCAGGCCTGAAAATCTGGGAAGTCCAGCACCAAAATCAAAACTTCTGGTCCGCCGCCCTCTTTGTAGCCGCGGGAAAGGCGGAAGGCAGCGACAGGGACTCCTCCCTGTCCCGACCCCGCTCGCCCACCCGCTGCCCCCCGGCTCGTGGCACGGTGCGACCGCGCCTCCACCCCCCGCCAAAACCGGCCCCGCCGCTGTCATCCCCCTCGGCCATCGCGTCCCTTGGGACTGCGAACTGTCCTTCACCCCTGCCCTCTATGTACAGCTGGAGCGCCCCACCACGGCGCATTCACCCAACGGCTGCACTGCCTCGGGGAATGGCTGCAGTACCGGGCTCTGCCCACAGAACGGGGGCACTGCCAGGGCGCCGCCTCGGGGAATGGCTGCAGTACCGCGCTGTGCCCACAAGGCGGCAGCACTGCCAGGGCGCCGCCTCGGGGCTGCCTGCAGTACCGCGCTGAGCCCACAAGGCGGCAGCACTGCCAGGGCGCCGCCTCGGGAATGGCTGCAGTACCGCGCTGTGCCCACAAGGCGGCAGCACTGCCGGGGCGCTGCCTCGGGGCTGCCTGCAGTACCGCGCTGTGCCCACAAGGCGGCAGCACTGCCGGGGCGCTGCCTCGGGGAATGGCTGCAGTACCGCGCTGTGCCCACAAGGCGGCAGCACTGAACGTTTTTTCACTGCTGTCCTATCCATAGTGATGGGCCTGATTGAATTCTCATGTGTTAAGGCAAAGAAAGGGACTCAGTTTCTATTTCTAGCTCAGCTAAGGAATCTTTGTGCACAAAATGAAGCTGCTCCATGTATTATATCTGGGTTGAAAGAAACTGCTCTTTCTTTTCTCCATTATGTATCTCATGATTGTAAGTGCTGGTGTCAATATTCAGTGAGAGCTGGCTCTGAGTGCTGCTGCAAGGAGCCTGGCAGCAGTGATGTTACACTCAGCTCCCTCTCCCAGCCTCCTGCTGCAGCTCCAGAGTTGTGGCATCTGCTTCAAACCACTTAAAAATTTTTTTAATGCCTGATCCCATGATTTCAAGGCTATGGTATGACAGTTCAGCAGTCTGTCATTTCATTGTGTTTATTTCCTTTTTATCCTTTTAGACTTGCTACCTCTTTGTTCCACAGCAGATGTCAATGATGGGGAATAATGACAGTGGATAGGAGTGCTTGACCTACAGATACACCCAGCAGTTAATGCTATGTATTTTGTATGGGCTGGTTTATCATTTTCTGAAAATGTACCCGTTATTTTTCTGAGTGGTCACTTTTCCAAGGCCTGTGACTATTATACCTGTGTGATTTGAGACAGGCAAGCAGGTGGCTCCAGGTGCCTGTGTTGAGTTAGTCCCTCAGCATCTGCACACCCCTCTGCCCTCTGTCCCCCCCCATAACCCCAAAACAAACAGACAAAACCAAAAAAACCCACCAAAAAAACCCAAACCAAAACAAAACAGCCAAAATCCCTCCCCTGAACAAAACCAAAAGCACCCAAACACAGGTAAGAATTTAGTTTGGAAATAAAGGAAGGAAAAACAAAGAGCTGTGCAGTAGCTGGTAATCTCTGCTGAAGAATATATCAGAGAAAAGTAAAAGCATCAGCAGGAGGACTTCTGCAGTTGTGGTCTTAGCAAATTGCTAAGGATCTGATTTGGCTATTATTGCTAATCCTAGTGGTCTACCAGGAAGGAAGGAAAATAATTACTAATGGCAGATTTTAGTTAAAGTTAATTTATTGATGGTGAGACTAATTGTGTGTTCCAGGTGTTCATTAGTTTAGCAAGACGAGATTTAGCTATCAAATGTTCCTATTACAGTCCGGTTAATTAAATGTGATTAAGCTATTGAGTTTACAAACATGCAACTAATTATATGCAATTACACATAGTAGCTTTATGGTATGCAGCATGCAAGATAGATATGGTATTTAAAATGTTTTGTAAGATTTTGTAAGCCTGATCTTAGTAAGAAACTTCCTTATTCTTACACATGTGCTGTGTTTTTAAGTGAATGGTCTAAGTCTTGTGTGGATTGGCAGCAGCTGGTGCTTGTTTGGTGCTTAAATTCCTCTGGGTTTTAGCACCGTGCTGTCAGTATTTATGAGGAGCTGCAGGGGGTTGGTGTGGTTGCTCAGGGATTGTTTTTTTTTTTTTTTACTTTTCTTTTGTAAGTAATAAGCTACAATGAAATAAGAGAGAAGGAAATAAAGTTTTCTCATGTGCCTTTCAGGCAGTTTTTATGTGTCTCTAACATGTTTGAATAAGCAAAATAATATTGACTAAGTATCTGACTTTTACTTAAGGGCTCTTGAAAGTTAGTCAATCAACTTGTTCTCTAAATAATGTTAGATTTTGTTTCAAAGGGGTTTGGGAAAAATTCACCTGGCTTTTAAGAAAACCTCAGGGCTAGAAGCCAACTATGGTGAGCTTGTTTGCCTGTGCCTTGGAGGGATTAAGATGGGATGGTGTGCTATGACTGGGATGGTGTTTTTTCTGTGTTTAATTGACCATTGCAGATTGTGAACAGCCCATTAGCTAATGTATTTATGTGTCTTCAGGCTATTGCTTGAGTGATTGATAGTCTCTTCGTCCTGCATTTGTTACAGAAAAGCTTAAGGTAATTTGAGTGAGTTTGGGGAAAGCACAGCTCAAAGGCAGAAAGGTGAGTTTTCTTGTTGTGCTTATTAACATGGAACTATAACTTGAAGGCTTTGTGCAAAAGCATTAAAATGCATAGACTGCTAATGGAACTGCAAAAGAAACAGCTCCTAATCCCTATTACCCAAACACTCTATCACTGAAACTTTATTCTTGGCAAATGAACAGGGATATAAAGAACCCCTCCAGACCTCTTCCAGTGCTGTAGCCCATGTCTGGACACCTCAAAGCAGGACTAGGCAGGGAGAAGGGGGACCTCTGGCTTTGGGACAGCTGAGGGGGGATTTGGCTGGCTTTGAAAAAAGAGCCTGGTGATTTCTGCTTTTCTGTCAGTGATGTGGGTGAGGGCTTCTCCCCAGCCTGAGTGTGGCCCTTTATATTACCCCACTGAGATGCAAGGATGGCTGTTTGCCATTCAGGTAGTTTACTAGTTGTAGATGTTAACAACATTAAGATTTTCATGTGTGTTAATACACATGCATCAATGTGTGTAGCAGGATTAGGTGGTTTTTGTTTGTTTTTGTTTTTTTTTTTTTTTTGCTAAAAACCCCACAGAAAAACACTCTCCCCAAACAGCCACAATTTTTCTCCAGGAGTTTTTAAGATCCATGCAAGAAGCCTCTTTATCTAGTCTGGACTAAATTGCTCCAGATGGAAGGGGTCTTCCTGTCTGGCCTCTGTATTCCCCCTGAGCTGCTGGTCCCATCTTGTTGGGCTGGCAGCAGTGCCTCCAGAGGGGATGTGGCTGCCACCTTCAGGCTGCAGTTATTTGGGGTTGTAATTAATGCATCTTCCAAAGTGTGGATTTGGTCTGCTTTGCACTATACCCTAATTGCATTAAATGCAGTGAAATATTGTATGAGGATTATGTGATTGAATAAGGAGGAAAAAATAGACTTTTGAAACTTGCTTCAGCTTTGAGCTCTGGTTCACTAGTTTAGGAAGGAGAGCCCTGCTCTGCCTCACCCTGGTTTCTCCCCTGTTCCAGGTTTGTGGCTTTGTCCTTGGATGATGTGTGTGACAGCTGGGCTGGTGTTTTATATCGTGCTTGTTTGCAGTGTGCAGCCCCTGTCCCTCCCAGGGAAGCTGCTGGCTGGTTTTATCAAGCTTTGGTGCTGAGGTGTGGGTGCTGGTGCTCACTGCTCTCTTCTGGGTGAGATCTTGCCCTCCAGTTTCTGGGACTAGCTTAGTGGTGGAGCAAGCTAAAGATCATGTTTGCCCAAAGCCCACTAGAACAGTGGAGGGAGAGGAAAAAGAAAGTATGGGAAGGAAAAGAGGGAGAGGAAAAGAAAATATGCAGGAAAACCTTGAAGAAACTCCAGTGCAACCACCTAATGACTGAGGAAAGGGCTGAGAAAAAGATGAAAGAAAATTACTTAAAAATACAAGGTGACCATAAAATGGGTGTTTATGTGTGAACATATTTGTGAAGACTTGCTCTCTGCTTCCAATATGTGGTTAATAAAAAACATCTTGAGAGGGTTTTTGTTCAGTTGTGATTATAAAAACTTGTTATATAAGAGAGATAAGTTTATTTTTGTTTCTTACCACCCAAGTATCATTTAATTGGTAAGAGATAACATGAGTTTTCCCCAAGTTGCATCTGTTGTGCCTGAGGTGGCAATTGGTGGGGGATCTCCCTGCCTGTATCAGTGTTTGTCTTCAGCTGTCAATTTTTTCACCCTGTTTTCTCCCCAGCTTTGCTAAGGAGAGTGAGTTAGAGGGTGGGTGGGCAGGCCTTTGGCAGCTAGCCATGGTCAGAGAAATACTGAAGTGACCTGTCAAACATACCTGTGGGTGGGTTACAAGTAGTAGGACTGGTGTTGAGCACTGCAGGGACCTGCACAAGGAGCTGCCCTGAGGCACTGCTCTCCAGGTGTGTCAGGAACAACAGTGGGAATTGTGCCACACAGCAGCCCACACACGCCCCCTTAGGATATTAAATTGCCTCCCCTGTAGCAATGAATGGGTTGCTTTACATATTTATTAATGTGTACTTCCTAAAAAGTGTTTCTTCTTCTCAATTTTTAAAATTTATGTATTTGCAGGAGGTGGTTTTGGGCCTGTGGTTTGCTGCCTCTGGAAGAAGAGAACTGCATGCAACAGGGGCAGCAGAGAGATGACAGCCCTGCCAAAATTCATGCCAGGTTGGTAAGGCCAGAGAAAGAAGCAGAAGTGCACACAGATGCTGTTAGCCATCAGGGTTTAGGTATTTGAATATGCACAATTCACTCACACAAGGGACAGCAACTGCTGCAAATCCAGAGCTATAACCTGGCACGTCTCTCCAGGCTGCATTTCCACTGAGTTTGGTGGTATTTTAACAGGTCTTGGGTGTGTGAATGAGAACAGCATGTGACCTGCACTTAAAAACAAAGCAGTTATATATTAATTGTGGAAAGGATGGTTTTTGCTGTTGCCTGGTTTGGGATGTTTGGTACCCAGGGGTGTGCAGCAGCTTCTGCTTGGAAATGGGAGCACTAATTCAGGGAGAGCATTTTGTGGAAACTGCAGATGGCAGTAGAGGCTAAGTTTTACAGAAAAAAGTGGTTTCATCTGCTGTTCTCCACAGCAGCTTGGTATATGGTGAAAATTGGGATCTCTGCAAGGGCCTTCTCTTAAAGGCAACACTCCCTGGTTTCAAGGACTTGTCAGTTCCTTTCTGTGCAGTGTTTTCAGTGAGTGCATGACAATTCCTGCTCCTTTTGGAATGCCCTGTACTGCTTTTCCCCAGCATGGAGGGGCTTCTAGTGTTTACTTCACAGCATTTGCAGTGCTCTATAAATGTTCATTGAACTATGCTTTGGTTTACTGTGTTCCAATTAAGTAAAGTAACTTAGTGGTGAATGACGTTCACCACAATCAAAATTGTCTATTTGAATTTAAGCAGTGGGTCACTTGCTCTGAGTGGACTGTAGCACTTTGAAGTCTTGTGTTACAGAGAAAGACCTTGGATATATCTGAGTGAACTCAAATACACAGGGCATTTTAGCAGTCTCAGTTTGGTTTTTGTGCAGACAGACACATGACAGTGTGCTCTGTGTGTGCTGGGATCAGCTGGCAGGGTATGTTATGTGTGTGAGTATCTTACAATTAATCTGGAAAAACTTTTTTTAAAAGCTGCTATTTCTAAGTCTTAAGGTGAGGTATAGTACAGACAAATCAGTGTTTAGAAAGAACTAATTGCTGTTAGTGATAGAGTCTTACCATGATAAGTGATATTCCCAGAGAGACTCATGCTGATGAGGCAGGGTCAGTTCAAAACTTGCTCTGAATGTTTTGGAAGCATGTTTCCCAATTAAAAAGCAATAGCAAAGTACTCAGATGTATTGCTGGGAATTAAACCCTTCTCTGGAGCTAATTGCTTTTGTTGGTAGTTTTTCAGATGTACTCCAGGAAGACAGCAGATAGTTTGGACTGAGGAAATCTCATGTCTCTGCATATAGTACTTTACTGTCAGTGTGCTGCTGCTGGGAATGGGCAGAAGGGAAAAAGGTGTTCTGTGCACATATGAGTCACAGTTTAAACATAATTAACTCAAGCTGCAGACATGCCATTCCTATTCCCTTTCCACAGACATTTGTATGAATATATTTGGCTCAATGAGAGGCAATGCCAAGGTTGTATTGCCTGTCCTGAGTGCCAGGCTTGACTTGTGTGCAGGAATGTGCCCATGCACACAGGGCAGAAGAAGACTGCCCTGTAATTTACCTTGACAAATATAATCAAAGTCACACAGTTCAAATAATGAATGTTTGATCTTAAGAGCTTATAATAAACACAGACAAGAAACACCCCAGAAGCTATTTTATTGAATAAGTTTAAATAATGCATTAATTTAGAAAATGATTGCATCTGAGCAAATGGCTAATTAATCAGTGTTAATTTTCTCAGCTCTAATGGATATGCAAAAACTTAAATAATCTGTCAATATCATATTTGGTATGTGCAAAATATGAGTTGGATGTAGTGCACACACAGCTGGAGAGAGACTAAGCAAATATGTTTGTGGGTTTTTAAAGCTGGAGTTATTGCTCCTCTGGCCCTGCTGTACCTGCTTTGTGTGTGATACATTCACAGGGGGAAGTAGTTTGTTCTTTCCCGGGCTGACAGGAGATTTTCATTTCTTACAAAGTATCAGTCTTGATCTAATTTAGTTTTTCTGTCCTGGCATGTGGCTCTGGTATATTAACAGTCTCACAGCAGTCCTAAGTAGGCTCAATGAAATTAATGTGAGTATTAGTCAAATACTGTCTGACAGCTTTCTTAGGCTGTACTCTGACAAGAGTCTTGGCTGGAAAATGATGATTTTCTTTTGTTATTTCATTTCTCTGAATATTGATGTGTGGGGCAATATATGTGGTGGTTATTTTTTAGAGTAGATTCTTTATCCTGGCGCAGTCAGAGACTGGAGTCTGGCATTTGTATTAAATATTGTATCAAGTGATTTGCAGTAGCTGTGGGGTTTAGTGGAATGAGAACTATTTGTTTTTGCTCAGAAACCTGTGGCTCCTTTCGTTAAGGCTTTGGATTGCTTTTATGCTCCATTCTCGCAGGAGAAATGCTGAAGAGTTACATGTTGACTACAGACAAAGATACCAAAAACAAAGCAGAGGAAGCTAGCTTTGCCTGATTTTTGCCAGATTTATTTTGAAATGCAGAAGTTATGTTCTCCTGCTGAAGAAATAGCATGCAGGAGCTTGGATGAGACATGGACTGACCTGTTGCACCTTAAGTTATTTCCTTATTCATGCAGAACAGCTATTTTATTCTGTCCTGCATTTCCTGAAGAAGAAGAACAAAATAATCAGAGCATTTTGTGGAGGAAAAAAGGGGCCTCTTAGCCTATTGAAAGACATGCCAACTCCCTTTCATCTTGTCTTATAAATCATCTCTGGAAAAGTTCAGTAGTTTTTTTTTTTGTTTTTTTTTTTGTTATGTGGTGCATTAGGAACAGAAAGCAGTGCATTTAATGTTATACACTTAAATGTGCTGGCATTTATCTCTTTAGCCATGTGTACTGAAGTAATTACAAGTCAGATTAGGTGTGATGCTTGCTGACCTTTAAAAAAGGGCCCAAAACAAAAGGCAAAACAACATTTACAAATGTTATGCCCTCAACTACTTGCCGTGATCTCAGTATTTATTCATACAGGGAAGGTAGGACTTAATGAAGACAAAAGGTATTCTGATATGTCCTAGTGAAAATTTCAGCTGGAGTGACTTGGAAAGGAAAAAACCCAATGCAATTTCCTTCTGTGATAACTACAGGGGAAAAAAGCAATCCTCCAATTACAGTTCAGAAAATACAGAATAATCAGTGCTTGCAGCAAAATTAGGATTCCCCTGATATTTTTTCAATTGTAGCTAAACTGTTAAAACCTGATTAACTTACATACAAATTTGTTACTTAAAAATGAAAATAACTTATGGTAGCACAAGATAGAAACTGGAACTCAAAATATTCATATTGGCTATTTATCTACTGGCTATCTCCCTTGGAAGCAATTAATTTTAGCACTTGGATATTTTCATGCATTCAGCAGGATGGTTTTATACCATTTACCTGGAGAAAGTGTTTATTTCTAAGCTACACCTCATACACTGAGGAAATTTTCTCCCAGTTGCATTGCTTGTTGAAGTTCCATGTGAACCCTGCTGGTTTGGTCATGGAGATTTGCTTGGTTTTGCCTCCCCTGAGCACCCATATTTATTAGAGAGAGGTCTTATTAATTTTCCTCCATCAAATGTCTTTTCAGCATGAATCCTGTGCATGTGTGTTCTCTTTGGAATACTTTCATAGCATGGATGAGAAAGCAAACATTTTTGGCTGGGCAGCCGAGCTATCATACAGGTTTTAACTGTAATATTATTTTTAGGCTGTTTTCCCCACACCACCTGTAGTGGGCTGTGATTTCTCCTCTTTTACCAGGAACACTGGAACTGCTTTGTCACTGGTGTAATTTCTGTCCCAAAGGACAAACTAAGGCTGATTCTCCTTTGGATGAGAGTCAGCCTCTGTCCCAACCCTGCCTCTGCAAAACTGTATTGCTCACCACAGTATTTGGCAGACTCTCCTCTGTGATCAGTTGCATTTTGATGGTGCTGTCAGATATATTCTGGGTCCCCTGCCTGTTCTGCTTTTGCTGATGTTCTCATTGAGGCTTTGTCAGGGAGGGACAGTGTGCTGGGGGACAGCACTAGCCCAATATCTGAGTTACAGGTCTCAGGGTCTCTTTTCTTGTCAAGCAGCATCCTCTTCATTTCTCAAAAATACTTCATAATAAAAAAATCACTTTGGATTGCTTGAGCATTACACTTTTTGAATTACTGCTTGCCAAAAAATGGATTCAGTGATGCCCACTGGTAGTGGTTTGCAATCAGTTTTGAAAAATAGCTCTTGCTTGGTGTTTATATTTTGCTGCTTACTCTGGGTGTGCTGTTTTGTCCAAACACCCACAGCTGAAGATTATGGGCATTGCAGCAGCAAAGCCTTGCAATTATATCCCCTTTCCTGTGCCAGACTGGAAGCTAATCCCCTTGTCCCTTTGTTTCTCTTCTGTGTTCCTTGATAAAAAGGAAAATGCCCCTGGCCTGTCACCTTGGCTTTATATTTTAAAATAAGGTCTGCATGCTTTTCTAAAGATGGACAGAATTTTCCATGGGGAGCTGGCACCACATCATGTCTGCAGGACCTCTGTCCTGGGGCAGACACTGGATTAATGTCTTTCACACAAATTTAGAGGCACATGCAGAGAGGGAGAGCAGATCAATGTTAAATTATGCAAATTGTTGAGGCTTTAATATTAAACTGGCATAGCTCTGTCACAACAGCTATGCTGAGGACAGCCTGTGAGCCAGCTGCTGTGCCCAGTGGTGCATTATTGGAGGGCACACAGTGGATGTGGGTGCAGGGGTCAGGGTCTGGCTGGCAGCTCCTGGCATTGCTGGAGGGCTGAGCTGCCCCAGCTCCCACCCACAAAGGCAGAGATGAAGTTTCTGTGCAGTACACGTGTCTGGCCATGCTATGGCTCTGTACCATGTCATTTAAAGCTCTCTCAGTGTTAGCTCAGGCTGTGAATGGCTCACCCAATGTGGATGTATGGAGACACTTGTCTCTAGTGCTCTCCTGGCAGCTGTGGCTGCAGTGACTTGAAAGTTTAGGGCTGTGAAGTGAGAGGTGCTGCACCCTGTCAGCCTTTTTCCATGAGGAGCTTATTTAATTGTGCTGGACTTGATGAGCTTATGTGGGAATCCAGCTATGAAATTTCCTCTTGGTGATGCTTTGCCAGGAGGGTGGAAGTCTGTTCCCTTCCTTGTGGGGCTTCCCTGCAGTTTGTGAGCCCTGTCCATGGAAGAACTAAGCTTTCTTAGTTGGAGGATGCAGATGGGGATGCACAACTGCTGTGATCATGCGAGGAAACTGCACCCGGTTTCAAACTTGATGTGCATGTCATTTCTCTTAACATTTTTAAAAGAGTGCCTTTTCTGTTTTAATTCAAACCTTCATGGCACCATTCCTTCTTCTGCTCATTGTATCCCTCTGTTTCAGTATCCCTGTGTCTCACCAAATCTCTGCTAAGCCCCAGGAATTGCATTACAAAGAAGTTTTATATATTTTTCTACTTAATTTCTACTCTCTTCCATTAGAGAGCTCCCCCCAAGCTTTGGTGCTTCTGCCCAGTGCAGTGGCAAGGCACATGGAATGGTTGATGTGTTTTTCTTTAGAAAGAGTGGTGTTGAAGCTGTGTGGGTCTCCCTTTCCCATGCTGATTTGTGGGACCTTTTCTGCTGTGGTTGTTTTCACTGTTTCATCTTTATAGCCTGCTGGATCCTCCTGTGGGTGAGCAGAATTGCTCATCTGAGATCCTCTGTGGGACATGGCAGAGAGGTGCATTTCTGAAACCCTGTTTGCTTGGTGGTTGTGCTCAGCATGATCTTGCCTTGTGTGACTCTTGCATTGTTAAGATAATGGAGAAGGAAGAAGAATGTTTCCTGCTGCTGTGTTAGATCAGGTAATGATTTTCTAGCTCTCACAAGCTGGATCAGGTTTGTCTCAGTGCCCACACAGTGCCTTGTTTTGCTATCAAAAGAAAGTCCTGAATTATGCAAAGAGTAAGGTATGAGCAGCAGAGCTGCTGCTGAGCATGGTTTTACATTGCCTCTATTGAATATTCATTGTAATCAAAGATCACAACTTTGTTTTCTGGAGTTAAAATTTTTTTGGTAGTTTTGAAATTCCAGCCTGCACAACGTGTATTGATACAAATAACCAACAGCTCTGTTACTCTAAAGCAATGTGTTTTTGGGCAGTGAAAACACAAGTATTGTGGTATTTTGGGTACAAACCCAGGCACTTCAGAATGTTCATTCTTGTTCTCTGCCAGTTCTTAGTTCAGAAGTCTTTTCTCTTAGTGCAGTTCAAAGCCCTAAGATGAGCAGAGGCATTCCCATACCCAAACTGAGTTTAGTTGCTATCTGCCACGTTTCTGAGGGATTTATTGTGAGAAGAGCTGTCGTGAGGTGCTTGGTAGAAAATGAGAAGTGTTGTCAGTGCAGGTTTGTGGATCTGTCTCATGCTTAAACACTTGCTGGTTGTGTAATGAAAACACAGACAACGTGTCTGGTTGTGAAGGGGGTGGTTAGAAATGAAGTAGAGCCAAGATTTGCCTGTTTGGTTTTATGATTTACTAAGGTACCTGCTTTTCTTTTGGGGTCTGCATGTTTCATTTGTGGTAGGGAGGGAAGGTAATTGAAAAACATCTGTTTTGATTTAATCTTTCTGGTGGTTTTGTGTGAAGTATTAAAGAGGCATGGTTTCCTTGCTGCTGTTGAAGGAGGGTGACATCTAAGAAAGGATTAGGGATTAAATTTCTTTCTGATGCTTGGTGGTAGCTGAAAGCTTAGACTGCAACTCCATCACATCAGCTGATGGACATATGTGAAGGTGAGGAAGAATAGAGATGTTAGCAGAGCAAGCATATGGAGAATGCAGAGAGGGCAGGAGGGGAGGAGGGATTAACAGATGGGAGGCAGAGAAGTAGTGAGCGAGGTGGAAGGGGAGGAAAAGCCTTTCTGCCAGACACGTCCTCTTCTCCATTCCCGGGAGATGGCAGCCTCAGCACAGGAGATAGAGTTTGCCAGGGTCCAGGCAGCAAAATAAAGACCAGTATGAATTCACAGGCGAAAAACAACATTTCTCAGTCAGCAGTCTGTCTGTGCTGCTGGGCTCTTCCTGCAAAAAGGGCTCCCAGAGAGCAGACCTGATCATCAGACCAGGGGCAGTGTGGCTGTGATGCCTCTGTGTCAGGGCCACCCCTACATCCTCATAATCCATCCAGTTAAAACAGCTGGGAAAGCAGAGAAAGAAGTATCAGGCACTGCCTCCCACCCAGGTGGCTGATGGCTGTAGGATGAAGAATGAGTTGGAGAACTACAAATGCTTGGAGGAAAGAGCCTGAAGGATTTCACTGTTCAAACATAAATTCTTTCAGCTTGTCACTAAGTGTAGTTTGTCCTTGATGGTTGTAGCTCAATGAAACATCTATTGGTTGCTTCGAAGAGCCTTTGGGGGGAAAAAGAGGTTAAAAACTTAAATACAGCAGTGGCAAGAGCTGTTAGTGGGAAAAGTCAACAAATGGTCTGATGAATGAGAAAGGGTTTGCCAGGTCATCCTTTCTCAGAAAGGAATCTCTCTTTTCCTCTATACTGCTTTATGATCATGCAGACAACAGGCAATCAGACAAGGATTTGCAGGGAATATTAGGAATAAGTTCTGTATTTTGGGTTTTGTGGGGTTTTTGGTAGCGTAATAGAACAATGCTTATTTTTTTCAAAATCACCTCATTCCTTGTTGCTCTTACTATGGATTACAGAGGATAAAAGTAAAGTGATCTGACAGCTGCACGTTATGTATGATGCATTTGGATACACTTAACATTTTTGATTTTGCAGGCTGTTCCCAGCTAAAGCAAGGTGCCTGGTCAGCCATCCAAAATTGTCAGATTGTGGTTGTCTGGTGCTTTGGACACAGCAGCCTGGACTGTGTGTGGCTGCTCCCCAGGCTGCTGTGAGTGATGTGTGTGCTCAGCACTGCTGTCACAGGAAGGTTTTGGGTAACTCATGAGGTATCTGCACCAGCCATGAACTCTGTCCATCCAGGTCAGATGTGAACTCAAGTGCACTTTCTTCATTTCATGGCCTAGATGGCAGAGTAAGAGAATCTCTTAACAGGTGATCAGATCCCTGTGCTGTCTGTACACCTTAGGACTGACTGAGTGCTCTTAGGTAAAGGGCACACATGGCTCTCCAGTCATTCTTTCTGTTTCAAACAGCAAGAAATCAGGCAACTGTTGGTTTTTAAACTTGTAACAATCAGAAAAATTACGTGCATTTCTGTGTCCTGAGGAAGTTCTCAGTAAAAGTTTCTCTAGTGCTTCCTGCTTTGGGAGTGAGCTTGGATAGACCTGTGGCTGCCTTATGTGTTCATCTGTGGCTCTTAGAGAGAATGTCAGAGAGCAGCAGAGCTCAGCTTTATTACTTGAAAGCTTTAAGTGCCTTAGAATAACCTCAATTTACTGCTATTTGGAAAGGGTGCAGCAGAGCAGAGCAAGTTGGGGCACCCCTGCTGAAGACAGAAATTTGACTTCAAGTAGCAGGCACAAGCTCTTGCTGTGGCTGCTGGCAAGGAGCTCCCAGCCTCTCTTATTTGATGGCTGAAAGCCTCTTACAGCTGTTTGAACTTAGAGCAGTGTGAAAAGCACGGTTCACTGTCTTGAGAGAATTAAAAGGTTTAATAAAGAGACAATAGGAGACAGAACATAAAGCAAAGAGTTAAAACAGCCGGGTGCTTGGCATGCTGCCAGGAGCACAGCACTGCTTCGGGAACACCCCTTTTACATGTTTTACAATTTATCCATTTGTTACATATTCACAGACCTTCATGCACAGTCAATTGTTTCTGGGAACTGTTCAGCATGGCCACTCCTTGGGTTTGCCTTTTTAGAGCATGTGTGTTTCTTGGCTGGTGGTTTTATTTCTCCCTTTATCCTTTTTAATTTGGGTGGTGGTCCAGGCCTTTTGCAGCCAGTGAGTGTTGATAATTGTCATGTCAGCTGCAGGTCCCCATCACCTGTTCACGGGCTGTTATCTTAACTAGGCAGGTAGTTTAAGCATACTGTCTCCAAAAATCTCATGTCTAACTTTTACTATTAACAAAGACTGTATCCATATAGAAATGCTATTTTAACATTATACATATAGCATTTATCCCAATACTTGCAAAGAGCCAACAACATGTCATGCATTTATAACAAGCAGGCAGCAGAGTGGAACACATTGTTTGTACAGTTGGTGGGAGCCCATGTGAGCCTGGGCTGTGTGGGGTTTGCCCTCTCCAGGGCTGCCCACCAGCAGCTGGGCTCATCTGAGCCATCCTGAGCTGCAGGATTGGGATTGGTGCAGTGAGCAACAGGAAAATAAAAACAGCTTTAAGCAGAGGGCGTTAGCGTTTGGGAAATGGGGAAGCAGAACCCAAACTGAAAATGCTTTTCCCCAGAATAAAGACATGGCAAGGAACTGTTCCTGCCTGAAATGCCACCCCTGAGGAGCTCTTACCTCGGGCTGAAGATGTAGCTGTCAAGTTAAATGAGTGTGACTTGATGTGAGACAGTCTCTTTGCTGCAGGTGTGTGTGTGAGTCCCTCAGGAGTCAGGACACATCCATTGGGCACAGCAGGGAGCAGCCAAGAGCTTGTCTAAGTATGCAGTGCTGCCTAGGATCAGCTTAGCTAGGCCATCTTTGGAAGGAAAAGCATGCTGTAGGAACAGAACTGAGATTTTAATTCCCGGGACTGACTGGCTTTGAAGGAAGGACATGGGGATTGGTTGGGAGCAAAGTTCTCTGCCAGCACACTGAGAAAAATGCTGGGTCTTAGCATTTCCTCCTGTTCTTTATACTGGTCTGGTGCTTAAGAAGGAAATTCTGTTCCATGCAGTACTTGGGCCTTAAACCTTTGCAAACATACAGCAGTTCTTGTAAAAGAGCCACAAACAAACAAGAAGAAAACTACACAGTAACACAAAATGTTTCCAAAATACTTTCTGAACTGGCAGGTGTGTATTGCCAAGCTCCTTATGGATCAGAAGTTCCAGAGATATATCTAGTTTTAAATGAGGCTGAGATTGTCTTTTAGGCACGTGGCCTAAAAAACCTGAATTTAAAGCAAGTACAGGACTGCAGCAGCACAGAGAATTCCTGAGACCTGGGAACACCTCCAGGGAGCATCATTCTCCCACCACTCTCCTGTAAAACAGACTCCTGTGGTGGTGAGAGAAGTGTGGAAGCTTCTGCAGCAGCCATGGTGCATTCTCTGTGTGGAAGGGAGTTCAGGGTGCTGGGAAATGGTTATTTGAGGGATTTCCAGTGCTTACTGGTTTTGCTGATTCTTATGGCTTTATTGGCATTGTGGCATTTAGTGCTGATACCACTGCTCCAGGGGAAATCTGATGAATCTGAGGATGTCAGAGTATGAGCATTTCTTAGGCTTGTGATCCTGTGGTAAAGGGGAAAATGAGGAAAGAAGGCAACATTTAGAGAGAGAGAAAAAAAAAAACCTTTCCCAAAATTCATTTGTGAGGTTTAAGGACTTGGTAAGGATGCTGTTTTGATGACACACTTGCCTATAGGTCCAAAATAATATGTTTATTTTCATTGGAATTTTAATATGGGTGCAGTTAGTGATATGCTATCAACTCTAAATTAATCGTGTTTTGTCTCTGCTACTGAACTGTTTTTTTTTTCTCAAATGTGGTATAAAATTTGTATCTACTTCCTGGAGATTTAAAGTGCTTTGTGGAGTGCTGTTCAGTTGATGTGTACATGGCACAGAGGTATTAAAAGGTAAAAGTTCTTTTAGAGTGTTATGGTCCTATTGAAAGATTAGTGACAAATTCAGCTCCACGTTTGTCAGAACCCACAAATCTTGCCAGGACTGCAAGTATGTGATGTCTGGGCTTTGGTATTAATTAGGTACAGTGCAAATATGGGCAGGTGTAAGAACTGGAAACAATAGGTTAGATATAAAACCTTCTCTAAGCCAGAATTCAAGATGATGGAAGAGAGAAAATTGTCCTCCCAAAAACAGCTTCCAGGAGAAATGGTTTTCCCAGATACAGCTGCCAGAAGAAAAAGTCACAACCGAAATCATGCACGTTCTGTGGGCTTGTGATAATGTATTAAGTACAAAATGTACAAGGCATCAGAAGTGGTGCCTATTTCCTGCAGACTGTGGGTTGCCTCTTTTCTAAAGTTACTGCATGGTTACTGCTAAGTACTAACAGCAGTTAAGTATTTTTTTGTTGTGTTTAAAGGGAGTTATTTGAATTGGAGGTAAAGGCTCAGGATTATGAAGTTCCAGCACACTGCCTAGGTGCTGAAAGAGCCCAGAGCTTGCTGCTCCCAGGGTGCTAGTGAAGATACTTGGTTAGCAGAGATGATCCAGACTGAGATGTTTCCTGGCTCTTGACTGCCTTGTCATTGTGCTGGACATCAGCAGCAGGCAGGGAAGGGGTTTCTTCTGTCTCTGTTGGAGATGTGAAATTGTGATTTCTGCTCTGTCCCAGGTGCATCCCTGTGCAGGTGGGTAGATGGGAGCTTTCCCTCTGTAAAAATCTCACCTTGCAACCTTGGTAGACCTTGAGCTGTGAGCAGGACTTGATAGATAAGCAAAGCAAAGGCGTATTTGCTTTTCATTCATGTGTGGTGTGTGTTTTTTTTTTTTTTTTAAATCCAGCTGGAAGAGCTCTATACAGCTCTAAATGCTGTTGCATCTCATTTGTAGTTGAATATAAGTTGATGGTGATAGATTAGGTGTCAGATACCTTGTGAGGACAACTACCTGGCAATGACATATTGTTAACAATAGTTGAAATGATTGCACTTGTTCCAGAACAAAAGGTGGAGTTCTATCTATTTTTAACTTGCATTTCTGAACTATCTGATTGGAACTTAGTTCTGGGAGGCTGTAAAATAAATACAGGTTTTCTTTATGATGGTCATTAAGGTATGATAGTTTGTGTGTTTTGTTTTTTTTTTCCCCCTAAGTGTAATTTAGGAGAACTGACTGTGGGAGTCTGAGAAAATCTGGTGACTCAAGGGATCTTTTTCCAGCTGCTCCTGTTGGAAAGTTTTTGTGTTTTTTGTTTTCTTCCTCCCTACCTTGCTCCACACCTCTGGGAGCCATTGCATTTTATGGGGATTATTGTATTGTCCTGTGGCACTTGCTGGAGAGCCTGGCTGGCTCCTGATGATGGGTCTAGTCCTGCATGCAGCTTTAGAGTAGTCTGTGCAAAGATGACTGGGCATCAGATTAAAAAAAAAAAACCAGCTCAGATTTAGGGGACAAATCCTTACTCCCCAGGGTGATAGTTCTACATGGCACTTGAAGTCATGCTGAATCTCTTCTTAAGTTTGGAAGACTGAAGAAAGATTTGAAAATAAACACAAAGAACGTGTGACAAGTGTCTGCAAGACACTTTTCACAGGAAAAAGGTTATTAGAAGTAGCTTGATGTTGCCTTTTTGTTTTGCTGTTGCTGTTTATGTCAGAGGAACCAATTTGTAGGATTTTCTTTAAAATGCTTTCATGTGTACAATTTAGGTCTTATAAATCAGAATTCAAATGGGGCAATATTAAAGATGGAAATTTTTATTTACTGGCATGACAATTTGGAACAATGTCATCCAATTTAGGGATTGGCAGAGAAGAGTCAGTCATCACTGGGGTCAGAGTGCTACTTATTTCCTATAAACATCTTGTTAGAACAACGTTCATTTTAATCTTACTTTTCCTACAGTAGTTCTGTACAGACATTCATCTGCCTCTTGCAGTGTTTAATATTCACATACTGGAAGAGTAATTTAAATAGGAAATAGATGCAGAGAGTAACCCTTAAATCTTGTTCATAACATTGCAAACTATTGGATGGCAACAATTGCAAATATCTACCTGCTGGCTTTGCAGGATGCCAACTCACTGACTTGGGACAGAGAGCTCACCTTAAGTGATAACAAACATTTTGTATTTAAACATTCATTGCTGAACCAGAAGAACAGACAGAGCTATTTCACAGTTATTTCTGCCTCTGTTTTAATTAATTCCTGTCTTTTCTGCTCCTTCTGTATGGGTATGTTGTCAGAAGGATAAGCTGTGAAGGAGTTAAAGGAGAAGGCTTCTCTGTGAGGAGGAAAACTGGAAGTATGTACCCATAATTTGTGGTTAAATGGAGTCCTTGGTGTAAGAAAAGCCTCAACAGCTTTTAGTTATTTTTCTGGCACGTTCTATCAAAATTTCTGACTAAAGTTCACAGCTTCCAGCTGCTTTCTTGGCCCTGGTTTTAGGGAGCTGAGCCAGCACTAATGCTGGCCCCATCAGGTCTGCAGCTGCCCTTGGGCTGTGGTGGCTGCTGTGGTGCTGAGGGTGCTGAAAAGGAGCCTCCTTACAAACCAAAATTGAGAGTCAGCTGGCATGCTCAGCTCCTGCTGCTGCTAATAAACCCAGGTTTTCTCAAGGCTGGCCCTGAAGTGGCAGCCTTTCCTCTGCCACAGAAACATGAGGGTCAATAGTAAGGACTAACAGAAGTCCACAGTAGAGATTTCATCCTTGAGAAGCCCCCAAACACCAGCCCATGTGAGGAGTACCTGCTCTAGCCTGAAGTTACTGAAGAAAGAAAACGTGTAAGTTAGCATTTAAGGGTAACAATTTTCTGATATGTATTGATTTCATGAGCTGAAACTGGGAAGTTGAGCAGAAAATTCAACTCCAAGGGGATTTGTTGTAGAAGAAGACAGTTCAGTTCTATTGATGCAACTTTCTGAAAATAAATGCACCCACACTCCATGATCCTTAATCTTTTATGCTCTTTTTCATTTCCAGCGGCTGTGAAAACTGGAGAACAGAAAGGAGTTTATCTTTGTTTAGCCAAAAGAGTAAAAAAAAGTTAAGAAATGTCTATTGTGCAAGACTAGTAGGCCTTCTTGCAAACTAGGGCAGGGTTTATAAGACCTAGTATAGGCCTGGCCATTTGACCCTTGCTGGATTAAACAGAGGGCTGGGATTTACCTGAACTCAAAGCTGGATTAGGAGACCTGGGTTTGTCTCTGCCAGGAAGCACAATTGGAATTGTCTCAGCAGATACAGGGTGCAGTAGTGGAGATGGAAAGCACAAGCAGTGGCTGGTGCTAATGGTATGTGGGAGGAAGGAGAAAAGTAAACTGAAAGACTATCAGATAATAGAAATAGCCAGTCATGATCTCCTTGTTTGCAGCAGGGTAAACTGCAGCTCTCAGAACAAACATAAATGTCAGAAACCCATGGGAGAGATGAGATTACCCAAAGGTGAGGCACAAAAACAAAGCTCCAGTGTGTTGAAGTAAGTGGTCCTCACATGGAATGCTAAAACATTTTCCTTCTGCCAGTTCAGTGCTAAACAGAAACTGTAAAATCAAGTGGTAAAGTAAATCAGATGGAGCAGTGTGTGTTTGGCTGCTTGTTGCTGACTGCTGGGCCTGGGGAAGCTGCAATGGTTTCATGGGTATCACCAGGCTTCCTGCATTCCTACAGTATTTGCAGTTAATGAGATTATTGGATTGTTGTGTGATGTATTAAAAATAGCTAATACTGTGCTTACAATACCTAGGTACCAGAGATGTGGATAGATGAGATCCCAGTGAAAGTATGAGACTTGTAAATGGAGATGTATATTTCAGAGATTTTGTCCATTTATTCTACTGCTTGCAGAGAAGAGAGATGATTTATTACAGAGTCCAAAAATGCCATTAGTATGCTGCATTTGAAATGCATACCCAAATCTTATTTACCATTGTCCTGTGCAAGGAATTTTAATTATCCTCTAAGGTTTAAAGAAAAAATACAGCTGGGGGAAAAAAGAGAATACTACTACTACAGTAAACTGGCTTTCTCAGATGTCAGTTTCAGCAGTAACAAAAGGGAAAACGTGGAAATGTGTGAGCAGCATTCATTTTTTACTACAGTACCTTGTGGAAGCAGAATACAAGAACCATTAATGTTTTATTACAGAGATCTGTAACTGTGTTTGCAGTTGACTGATCTGACTGTATGATAAGAATTAACTTGCCAAAAGGGCACTTGTCAAGTACAGTGCTGGCTTTTTCCTTTCTGTGTTGTCACGGCCAGCTGTTAAGCTCTATCCACCCCACCACTGTTGTTCTGCAGGGTTTTCCTTTTCACACCATGAGTTTCTGTGCTGCATCTAGTGATATCTTAGGATAGATAAATAGATAATTTCATCTGAGTAGCCATGTTTGAGTCAGTGGGAAGCAAGAAGAACTCTCTTGGTGAGACTGGAGCTGGTGTGTGCTGGCAGCAGCCATGGCAGTGTAATTACAAAATTTTATTGTTAACTGAGTACACCAACTATGCTTTAATTTTTATGATGTTAATAATTTTCAGTGGTTTGAGTTGTCTTCTATGTATTCTGGTTGGAGGAATTTCCCCAAACAAGTCCTTAATAATTTTCACAGCTGCTTTCTTGAATCTCTATATAGGAAGAATCACATTACCACATTAGTTTTTGTTTTTTGTGTTCAAGCCCAAGCCCTTGGGATACACTTGATTTCTCTGACACTCTATCTCTGCTTTTCCAAGAGTGAGTGTGCTGGATGGCTTATTTGAAAAACAGCAGCTGACAAGTGTGCTTAGTTTCATGTTAAACTATCATTCCTCATTTATTTGAGTCTGTCAAAGATGCATTTGATATGGAAGACCTAATTCTGGTGCAGTCCTTTCCTGGCAAGGTTTAGTCTTGTGCTGACACAGAGACTTAGTCACATAGAGACCAAGTTACTCAAATAATAATAGAAGAAAATCACTTTGAAAGAAATGCCATATATCCATGCTTAGACATACTTGTGTTAAATTGAGCCCAATTGTTACAAGCCTCAAATGCCAAAAAAAAGGAAAAACCCACACAGCTTAGCAGAACTTGATATCACTAGCCAGATAAATTCCCTCTAACTGGTTCAGCTGAAGGGAGAGGAGGCCCTTGCATGAATGCAGGTTTCAGAAGATCTCATATTTGCCTTAAAATCCATTTCCTTGTCTATAGGCTCACAGAGGAGAAAAGAGGGTCTGAGAACAGAGAGCAGCAGACCATGGTGCCCATTGTGACCTTGTAAAGCAGTTTAGGCCCAAATATGCAAAGAATTTCAATGACAATGACACACAAATAGATGGGTGGAGGCTGCAGTAGCCTCATTTTTCCATCACTGCTATGAGGGAAGTGGTAGTTCCTTACCTGTATTTCCTCCCCTGGTGGGTGCAGGATGGTTACATGGGCTTTAAGCTATGGTGGGTGCAGTACTCTGATTTAATTCCCTTTTTTTTGCACACTGCAGCAATACACTGTGCAAGTGAGTAACCAAAATAACCTGAGCCCACCCACAAATCCAGATGAGAATGGATTGTTTTCATCAATTCTAGTTGTTTTTTTTTTTTTTTCTTTTTTCATCCCACTAAGTCTACTCCTCCACAGTTTAGTGAAGCAGGGATGTACCTTCCTCCCCTGGCACAATGCAGCATGGCTCAGGAATACAATTTATCTGTGTGACTTTATGAAAACTCGATACAACTACAAAAATAGATTTTTTTTTTTTTTTTCCCACGCAAATGTCTCTTGTACTCTTGTCATCTGGATGAATATGCACAACTCCCATAAATGATCATCAACATAAAGTGAGTGAGGGTTGGTTCCTTTAGGCACGGGATTTTTAATTTTTAACTTGGTACTGGTGCATCAAATGGCATGCAATTTAAGGATTGATAAGTTATTTGTATTTTTTCCTTCAGACTGTAAATGGAACAGTTTTCAGACTCTATTAAGTCATTTAAAAAAACAATTTTTTCTGAATTTTGTGCTTTTGAAGCACGCCAGAAAATTTCTTCTCTAAACAGACCTCATGTAATTCTTGCTTATGGAAATGGAATGCATATTGGGAAGCTGTAATAACAACTGCCAACACATGAGGCAGGCAGGACTTAATATTTTTCTATTCTCTCCTCACCTACCAGTGATGTTATCAACCCTTCTCTGTGGGAGCACAGTTCATGGTGTCTGTGTGACACCCATCCTTTTTCAGGGCTGCCACAGACAAAGAAATTGTGTCACCTGCTGGAGGGGCTTTGGAAAGTCCTCAAACCCAGGATTGTCCAGGAATTGGTTTTGTTCTGTTACCTCCCTTTCTCCTCAGCCACTCTCAATGCATATTGTACTTGTGCATGAGTAACATCTAGTTTGCAAAGATATTGACTGCTTCAGAACAGGCCTAGTTAGTAAGCAGAACCAGCAGATAATGGAGAACTGGGATTTTCCCCTTCTCCTCTGTAGTGTTGATAAGTTATTGATTCCAATTCCAGCTGTACAAGGTGATTTTCTGTGGGTGTTTTTCATGCATCCCTCTGAGCTGAGGTCCTGAGGCTGATCACTGCCTGCTTTGCTGTCTGCCAGTGTTGGTGGCTGTACAGACACAGTTTTTGGGGCTGTGCTGGTGGGCTGGGGCTGTGCTGTATGCCCTGGGGTGCTTGCTTCCCTCTGTTCCCCCAGTTACAGCTGCAGAGGCTGCTCCTACTGCTGCCTGCAAATGCCATCCAACCTTCTCTGCAGATAGTTTGAGTATTTTTAAATGATCCTTTGGTTTGCCTGGTATTTAATTTCCTTAGAGAGCAGGCTGCCCTATTCCCCTGTACTGCTCCTTGTGCAGTGACTTCTCAGTATGTAATCCAAACCACGATTATTTATTCTTCTCTTGACATCTCCTGTCCAAATTCAGTGAAGCACAGCTTGCTGCTCATCCTCAGAGCAAGACTTGCCACAGAAAGCCCTTTTGGTGTGGTGCAAAGCTGGTGGAGCTGAGTGTCCTTTCCTGACTGCCAGTGCTGCTGGCACTGCAAAAGGGCAAAATCCCATTTGTGCTCCCACGTGTAGAGTTGCCAAGTAAAAGCCCTTCTGCCTTTTTGCAGCTGTGGAAAGACCCAGATTTGGGAGGTCTCCAGGCATGGCAGCATGGGCACATGAAGGCAGAGCAGACCTTCCTGTGTGCCCTGAGAGATGCAAGAACAAAACATCCTCAGCAGCAGAGATGCACTCTGGAAGCACCTGTTGGGAGAGCTGTCACTGGCCAAGGTTGTGACTACAATGCACACTCCAGTGTTGAGAGGGGTGTACAGATAACACCTGGCAGGTGCTGCTGCAATGCCTGTGAAAGTGCACTGTAATCCTTGGCCTCGCTGCTGAATTTTTAATTCAGTAGTAAAAATTGTGGGCTTGTGCCACTGACAGTGATTTCTTGTACCCTGTGTTCAGTAAAAACCTCAGACTACTTTCAGTGATGCAGTTAATATTTTCTCAATCCATCTCAACATGATTGTGTTCAGAATCTGTCTCCTCTGAATCAGAAACTGGACATTTCAGCAGCAAATTTTGCCTGGCAGCCATTGAGTTGACCTAGACCATTTTTATCATGGTGATTTAGAAGCAAGAGACAACTTCTGTGTACTTTGCCATATCCTGAATCATCTGTGCTTGTTCTCCTCATGGTTGCACTGTGTCATTGTAGACAGGCACTGTAGCTGAAGCATTTACACTCAGCTCCAAAAGCCCTTTGAATATTCCTGCAAGAAAAAGTTGCTTCATGGGAAGATAGAGCACACATTATTACCAGTCTGGAGCTGACATGGAGATTTGGCACTCCATCTGGAGTGCTTTCCTTCAAGTGGTATTTCTATAAATTGTGCCCTGTTCCTGATGAGCAGGCAGGCTCTGTTGTCAGTCTCTAACCATGGGCTTGTCAGGCTTGATAAAGGCAAAGGAATATATACAGTGTGCGTTGGCTGATTGCACATTGTCTGGAGCTGGGTAATTTTCCTACACTGTTATTGCTTTCAAGTGATTTATTTGTGCAATTTCTTGGGGAAAGTCATCTGCAGGTTTCAAAATGCATAGTGTTATGATCTTTGGGATTTATTCTCACTGTGTAAATGGGGACTCTCAGTGTCATCTATGAAACTACTCTAAGATAGTATGGAAAACTAATCAAGAGTGCTTTTTAGAACATGGACCTCAGCAGAATGACTGCAGGTTTATATTAGCATGCCTGACATAAAATGTGACTGGAGAGCAGTTGATAGTCTTAAGGAGAAGCACTGCTTTTGGATAAAAATTATTGAACATAAGGGGCAATGAACAGAAGGTTTTAGAGGTGTAGTGTGTAGAATTTCCTATATATCTTGAGAATAAATGTCTTGTTTTCATGATAAGTACTGTCTTTTTCATCCCCTACAGGAAATACTTCAGCTCTCATGGAAATAAGTAAGGAAAGTAATCATAGTTTCTTACCCATTTTTCGCCCTCAGAGGAAGCAGGCCAACTTTTCTTTGAAGACTGTTCATAATGTAATAGAACCAGGGTAATTGCTATGCAAACAATACCCACTTTTCTCATAACTTCAGGAAATTTATGACCTCATTATTTGTTTGCTTGTTTGTTTCCCACTGCCTGCAAATCACTGGCTAGATAAAGATTAGTCTGGTGAACCCTTTGATAGTTTGGTCAGTACATTTCATATGCAGAGTGCTAAGGTCCTGGCTGTAGGAGAGGCTGGGCAGTTTAAGATGCCAGATTGCTGTTACCTGTTTTTATTTTATTCCTTGGCTGTGAGAAATAAGCACTTTTCTGGCTGATGTGGAGGAGCAGGCCGTGTGGCTCAAGCTCTCTTAAGTTGCCTGGAAGAAACCATAAGGCGTTTGCTATATTAATCTGTTTTTCCTTTGTGCTAAAATTTCATGGACTGTTGCTGAAGTCTTGCCTTTGTGGCTTCTCCAGCTTTTTTGTATTGGCCAAACCTGAAACCCTGAACTCAATAGCCTTTTCCCTGGGCTGTGGGATGGAAGTATTGTTGTAAAAACAGCAATGATTAGCGTAGAGAAAAAATTTCCTTTCCTTGGCAGGGTGAGTGTAGCAGAAAAGACAGTGAAATTACTGTGGTAACATGGATCCTTTAGGAAAATATAATTATTTTCTTTTTCAGTGTTTGTAACTATGGTGCTGTGATATGAGGATGTAACTTTGTGGTTTTACCAAAACTACAGAGAGTTTTGTTTCTCTGTAGTCCAGCCTCAAGCTCTGCTGTGGGGAGCAGCTCCTGTCTCCTTACTGGCACCTTTTGAGGAACAAACTCCACATCAAACATGCTGGAGCTGTGGCAGATCACCTTCACTCACCACTGCCTTTCTTTCAAGATGGGCAGCATTGCTGGAGTGGGTTTTTTCCAGCTGACACAGCATGTTTTATTTACTGCAGGAAGCAGAAATATCTGTGTTGCTTGGTCTATTTACTTCAAATCATGTCCCCCCTACTTTTGTTTTATTGGCTTGCTGGTCATGAAAGTGCAACCTCCTACTGTTTTGTCTTTGTTGCTCTATAAATTACTGAATATTGCCACATTTCAGCAATTCAGAGCCAGGCTGTTGTTGAGGTTGTGCAAGCAGGTGTTCTGCAGTTCTCTGTTCTTTACTTTCAACTTAGAGATTGTGTTTTCTCCTGACTGTAAAAAATGACAAGGATTCTTTGGATGCTGAGTTTTGATCTAGGTAGAGAATTCAAAAGGAAATACTCTATTTATAAAGGAAAAATGCCAAAGTAGCACTACTGGAGCCCTGGTTTGGGGTTATGGTAAAACTGCAAAACCAGAGTTCCCAGGAGAGCTCTGACACTTACTGTCAAGAATCTGAAGCTAAAAGTCCAACTAACTAACATTTAGGGTTACTTAATACTTTCCTTTATCAGATGTGACACTGTCTTTTCCAGTCTTCCATATTTCTGAAATGCTATAAAGGAGTTAGGTGAGCAGAAAAAGTAGATTTGTAAAAATTGAAGTTGTGAATAATCTTTAGTTTTGCATTTCTATCATCTCAACAGATACCTTCTCATCCAAAACCCTCTTGTTAACCCCCAGGAAAGGATGAGGACTTGGACTCCAGCACCCAGAGCACCCAAAATCTTTCAAATGCTGGGAAAAACACCTTGTTCTCCATAAGTATCTGGGAGTGTTGAGTATGTGCTTGGGAGTTCAGTTTGGGTATGAGGCATCCTTCATTTCTGTACCTCAGCCTGTTCTCTCTCTCTTTTTTCTGCACCTCTGTTTCCCCAAGGTGAGAAAATGCTTTCCCTTACACATTCCCACGTGTGCTGATGCCCAGCTCAGTCTGTAGTGAATCACTATTGGTGAGAGAAAAAGCACATGCCATCCTCTATTATGTGTGCACTCCAGAGAGAGAAAAGAGAAGAGAGCCTGACTGTATTACTGTGCATTAACTGGAACCACAGCCTTCTTGACCAGTTCAAGTCCCATGTCTAAGAAGGAATGGACAGCTCATAAACTTATTTGCTGGTGGCTTGGCCCTTCCCCATGGACCTGGTTTGGTCCTTCCTGGTGACAGACAGTGGCAGAAAAAAACCATTTTCCTTGATTGAGTTTCTAAGTTTCAGTCTACCTGCACCATCAGAAATGTCTATCCTCTTTACTTTAGGAACTCTAAACTTGTTTTTGAGTCACTTAAAAACCCAAAACCTCAGGCTACTCCATTAGAAATTCCTTCCCTACCCATTTTCCTAACAAATATAATTTTGCAGGGTTTTATAATGGAAAATATGATCTCACTGTCATATCCTACGCCTTAAAATAAACCAGCCAGCCTTCAGTCAATTTCCCTCACTCCATCCTGTTGTCTTTTACCCTATAGCTTAATGAACTGCTTTCTGGTGTCTTCATGTAGATTCTTTCCAGTTCATCCTTATTCCTGAACTGAAATAACTTCAGCAGTAAAACACCTTTGCTGGAGGTCTAACTACATTTACATTTTTTCCTGTTATGTTTTTCTGGAAATCTCATGCATGAGCCATGACTCAGGGTATTTTACATACTTAGTAGATGCAAGCTAAGATTGCAGCATTTTGGACAACTCTCTGGTAATTCAGTTAACAGAATTCAGTCCTTGGCCATTTCCTAGCTAAAGGTTGCTTTCTTTCCCTTTTCTTTTCCCCCAGGCACTGAAGACAAGACCACTCAGTGTCTTTGCCATAGCCCAGCCCATAAATGTGACTCTTGTTTCAGTGTGTCCCTCATTCTCACTTCCTAATTTAAGGACAGCCATGCTTTGCTGTTGCATTTCTGTGCAATTACAGTTCTGTCTCAGGTTTCATCTTGTTTGGAATTACATAGGGGACACTCCCATTCCCCTCCTATTTGTTAAAAATGCTGCTACTGCTATTAGTTAATTAATGTTAATGACTGCCTTGTTGATTTAAGCACGTCATCATTTTTGTGTTTTTACTGACATTTTATTCCCCTCTATCCACAGTCATTCTACATTTTTAAGACCCTCCCAGGCCTTCCCAATGAGGCTATGAAGCTGGCACCATTCTTTTTCACCCTCCTATTTCACCTTTTCTAATGTTTCTTGCCTGGGGTGGGCAAATTTCCCTGCAATCCTGGCAGGGATTAGCATTGGCTAATTGGGATTAGCATAGGCTAGCATTGAAATTCCCCCCCAGTGCTCACAAATCACACTTCCCTTTTATTGCTCTTTGTTATTTGGGGGCATATTGTAGCTTTCTGTAAGATCTTGCCTTAATTGCCTTCTGTGGATATACCCTATAAATTCTGACAAGTGCTTTCAGAAGTAAAAGCAAAGGCATATTTTTCTTCTATCAGAGCTTGCTCAACAAACTGCCTGTACCTTTTCCGTGGGGCCTTGCAAAATGGTGTTATGTCAAAAAGAATAATGCTATTTAATTTATGAACCATTAATATTTATTGCACATGCAATCACTGGCATTTTATGTGAGAGAGCTGGGCAGCAGTTCTTAAAATTGGAAAGAGGTTATATATTTACCTGGGCTACCCAGATAATTCATATGGGATAATTTTTGATTCATTTATTTCTTTGTGTTGACAAATTTCCTGGCAGTGGCCAATGAGGTTGGCTTTTTAAGCTTATTTGCTAGCTCATAATGAATTGCTCAAAATTACTATAAATAATTCAACTCCTTTATTATTGGGCTTCTAAGTGAATCCCCCAGCAAACTTACTGTGAAAACTGGCCCAAAAGATGGCTCTGGTGCCACAGTATCATCTTTTAAAAACAATGGGAATAATTTGTGGGCATAAATTAGGTAGACCTGCAGATATTTGTGGAGCAGTTTGCCTGAAATGACATGTAACAAGGTTTTAAAATTCAGGTTATGTTCATTTCTCCTGATACATGTCTGCTCTTCTCAGTTCCTATGGGGAAGTAATATTATTTTCTCAATTCAGGTTCTGGTTGCAATGTAAGTTTTATGTCCCAAAGTATTTTATGTGACTTACTTTAAAATTAGCTGCTTCAAAGAAGGTTCCAGGCAGTGGATTACTTTGGGACATGCTGTATGATCTGATGATGCTGAATGACTAGTGGCTGTCAACACAGAGCATGTGGGAATTCCAGACAGTTGTGATGAACGTTTGGGAGTTTGTTTGGTTGTTTGTTGTTTTAAATAGAGTGATACTTGCATCTGTAATGGACTGGAGTCTGTGACTGTCACTGAAGAGGTTGATAGAGGAATATTGTTTCTAACATACTGATAGAAATATTTGGTTCCCATGCAAATTGGAAACCTTGAGAGCAGCAGTATTGCAGCCCCATTAAGAGACACTGGTAGCAGTGCACTAGTGAGTGCTGCAGTGACACTATTCTGGCTAATGTTGATGTAAGAACACAGAGATAATGGAAGCTTTCACTACGTGCCTGTGCTATACAAAGGGATTAATTGTGATTTGATGTAGGGTATTATTTAGATGAATTATTCCCAGTAAGATTCTCACAGAACCAGAACCAAGACTGGTGAAGCACAACAATCCTATTAGCTGGTTGGAGAAGAGCTGATTTAGCTTTGTCTCCTGAGTGCAGTCACTGGAGTCTGGAGGGTGGAAATGCCTGCTCAGGCTGTGTCCAGGCAGCAATCCTGCTGCTGGGAAGAGGGCAGGCTCCCCAAAGGACTGTCCCTCTAGGGCTCTGCTTCCTCAGAGCCTTTGTCCCCTTAGTTCAGTCCTTGCACATTGGAAACCACGTGAGAATGTCTAAATGTGCCTAGGGTAAACACAAGCAAGGGAGCAGATTTCATTGCTTTATGACCCTGCAGAAACCCCTCCTAAATGCATTGGGACCCTTGCCTGAATAAGGGCAGCCAGAAAGTGTCACTCACAGTTTTTCTTACAGCACACTGGAGCTGGAAGAGATTCAGGGCAAACCTGGAATTGTTAGCAATAGTGAGCTCCCAGCACATATGGCAGACCAGGGTCCCTCACTTGCATTTTGGAGTCACACTGAAATGGCAGTAATTACCAACTCATGCGTAGCAGCCACCACAGAAGTCTGAGCTTTTAAATAGACAATTAAGAAAAAATTAGAAAGCTGTCATCTTTTAATTCCTGCAAGACATGTCAGTTCTGTTGTGGAGCTGGAAGAGATTTGCTAGTTAAGTTTGCATAGGGAGAGCAGGGAAAGCAATATAATATAGTTGTTGACAACTTCCATGCTAACATTTAACAAGCTGATTTTTCTGATGTGGAGAAGCAGCAGCAGCATTTTATTTGCTTCCATAAGAAGCACAAAGCTGTGCCTTTTGAGTTATGAGGAAAGATGAACATTAATAAACAGGCAGGTCAAGAAGCACCACAATACAAAGGATTTTGTTATTCCTTTAACATTTGTCACCAGATGCTAGCCCTCCAATATATTTTGCTTTGAGAAATAGTTTTTAAGTCCTGCTTAGATCTGACAGCAGTAAAAGTCCCTTGTGAACTTTGAAAAGGCAATCTCAATCCAGCTGCTGGTGTTTAGAGCCACACATGATGAAAAGTGTTGTAAATGACAGAATCTATCTTCTAATAGATTTGACAAATGCTGGGGCTCTACCTGTAAGGATGAGAGCTTTTTTTATTGACTTGCCAAGAGCAATGGCTTCTCTGAATTGCACAACTGAAACAATAAAAACATGCAGTGATGCAAGTTGCTGAGTAATCACACATCCTTGCAGTGAGCAGTAAATACCTCTTTGCTAACTAAATGCTATGTTCCAGAGCAAACCATAGAGAAGGCACAATAAACTTCAAAGTAAATCTGCCTCCTGGGTGTTCAGCACCAGGCTGTCACCTCAGATGGACTGCCTAGCCCAGACTCCTTGGTTTCTCATTTAAGCACATGGTTCATAAGATCCTTCAGATCACTGGATGAGAGATTACTACTTGTATTGGGATGTTTTTAGTAATTTGCCAATTATTGCAATCTTAATAGGGTGATCTCTCTTGCTTGCTAAAAAAGTTTGTCTAATTTTTTTCACAAAGCCTAAATAGAAGATGGGTGCTCATCATCCAGCACTAGTAGTTTTGCAGTAGTGTATATGTATTTTTCTTACTTTCCCAAAATAAGCAGCCCTTTTAATTAGCATTTTAAGGACAGTGTTAATCAGGTAATACCATTTACCACTGTAGTTGTTAGCAGGTCAGCTTCTTGGAGGAAAATTCTCACTGGATTTATCAGTATGAGCTTTGGAAAATGGCTTTGGAAAAGCCATTTGCTCCCACAGGTTCCCTTCTAGCTAGAATTGGGGCACTGAAAAGAATAAACCTCATCATTCTGCAAATCTCTAAATACACTGTCTGCAATACATTGATGTTAAGTCAATGTACTGAAAACATCTCCACAAACACAAACTGCAGTGTCTCTCTTTGGCAGAAACCCAGGGATGCTTATTGGACAAAATGATGGGAATTGCTGCTCACTGATGGGTGTGTTTAACTCCAGCCAAAGCCCAAACTGCCTCTTGCATTTCCCTGTGCAGCTCCCAGCAATTTACAGTCTTAGCAATGACTCCTTACACTTCACACAGTTTTTTTGTTTTGTTTTGGTTTTTTTTTTTTTTTTTTTTTGGTATAAAGCGTGAGCTACTCAAGTTTAAGTTGGTTTTTTTGTTTTGTTTTTTTTTCTCCCAACCCCTCTGCTATTAATTCCCCCTGCCTTTAAAAAAAAAAAAATTCCTCTTATTCTTTCTCCATGCTGGTTGAGGATTTTACAGTAGTAGAAAAGATTTTGTTGTAGTGATTGTGAAGAGTATTTTCCATACAGGTAAATAGTTCCTGTGCAGGTATCACTGTGCATAGTGCACTATATAAGTGGCACTTTTTTTTCTATGTGGCCTAGAGGTGTTTTAGTCTCTCCACTCAGTAGTTGATTTGGGAATCTGCAGCAGTGACCTGGAGGAAAGGGATAGTGTGGTAAATTTAGCAGAGGAAGAAACTTGAGGGTAAAATGCTATAGCTTACTCTGGTCTGGAGAGAAAGGGAGTAAAAAAGAATTGTCATGGCTCAGCATGGGAAGAGAAGTGTGGGGAGTATATGTCTGAATTTCAGTCCTTCCTGCAGAGGCCATGCTGCTCCATGGCACTCTTGTGCTCTGTCTTCTCTTAGATTGCAACCTGTGTAACCTGGGGATGTGCACATGCAAAGAAAAAGATAAGAGGGATGTACACTGTTCTTCCTGTGGCTCTTATTAAGGCAATAAACAAAAAATGAAAAGCAAGATTATTTATTCATTCTGCTGTATTATGGGCATGTGTGGCCACGGACTTGCAAAAGACATTAAATTTGTAAAGTCAAGTGCTGAGAACTTCTGTGAGCTTTGAAAAGAAAGAGGCAAAGGCACGCTGGGTGGCCCTGTGATCTGGGCTGTGTATTTTTTATTTTTTGTATTTATTTATCTGTGCTGCAGACTGCAGGGCACAAAGTGATCTCAGTGGAGGCTTGCCTGGACAGTGCCCTGGAGAGCTGGATTTGCTCAGTGCCTTTGTTCAGAGTGTTCTTACCTTGTCAGTGTGCAGCTCTTCTGTGATTCATTGTCACGGACCATGGTTCCTAACTGGCAGAAGTGCTGACTTGCAGCTGCACTTCAAGTGGATGTGCTTTGAACCCATAACCACAGTGTTGCATTAGCTGGTTCAAAAAGTCAGGCACCAGGCATCTCATTTGGGCACAGAAAATTCCTTTGTAATATTGGCATTACTTTCTCTTTGCCTACAAGAAGTGTCTATGGGGGGAAAATGCTCTCACCTCAAATAAATGGCATTCATGTCATAACACCTCTAATGTTTATGAAGTCCTAATATTATCCTGTCAGATAGTATAAAAAGCCCTAAGGCTTTTTAAATTAATAATTCTGTTGTCAGAGGAAGCTTTGAACAGTGTGCTGTAAATATATCAGTGATCAAGGGATATATTCTGAGTGGGAATACAAACAAAATCTGGGCTGAGGTGGGCTTTGCACAGGTGTTAAAACACAAGGCTGTTAAGTTGGTAGGGTTTAATCAAACAAAACATAAGTTGGAGTAAGAGGGAGGTGAGCAGTATTGTAGTTGATCTCTGGTTCCAGGCCAGATGAGTCCTTCACCTAAAGGAAAGTTTAATTTCATTTAAGAGGATAACTTTGAAGGGGGTGAAAGGGCCAAGTGAGCTGTGGGAATGAACACATGGAAAGGTAAATACCAGACCAGATACAGAATGATGAAGCTTGATCAGGTGCTGTACACCTGCAAAAGACTCAAGAAACTATTGGAGAACAGGGGGAGGGGGGAAGAAGAATACAGGCAGATTAAGTGTAGGAAGGTGCTGGGAGAGTGGGCTGGTGATGGGCACAGTCAGTGCTGGGGCATCCAGAGCAGAGCTGAGACAGAGGGATTAACTGCTGCAGCAATTTCCTGTGTCTGTGCTCCAGGTTTAGACTCAGAAGGCAAACTGGTGCTTTGCTGATCCTCTGTGGAGGGGACAGCATTTGCCTCTGGCTCTTATCTTCAGATTTGTCTAATCCTGTCTGCTAGGCACTTTCCCTCACTATTGACTCTTGGTAGTGCTTACATGAATCCATACACTGCCCTTTTAAAACAAGAACATGGGGGTTTTGTAATTAAAAGTGTGTATTTCAGTTGTGTTGCCTGCTAGTTCTGCATCACAGGAGGATTAACTGGAGCATTTGGCTTAGCTTCTTCATGATGGGCACTCACATGTGTCCTTTCACCTTGTCCAATTAATTTTCTTACTAAAATAAGTAGTCCCAGTTGTTCCTGTTGTCTGGCAATTTCACTGGATTTCATGGTCCTTTGTGAAACTTTTGGGGTCACTCAAACTAATAGCTTTTTTATTTATATGCATATTGATTTCTGAGACTGTTATGTTTATCTTTGTTGTAGAATAGGGCTTATTAATAGGGCACATTTTACCTAAAGAAGTCAGGTGGGAAAAAGGAGGAAAAATGTAGAAATCTGGAGAAATTCCAGGAGCAGTTAGCCCAGCTTTGGCCCCAGGAAAGGTTCTGGGGCAAAGTATTAATTTGTCAACTTAATAAATGCTAAAGACAATGAAGTGGTTAAAAAGTTACTATAGGTTTGTGAAAAACAAGTAATTTTGAACTAATCCAGTTTCTTTCTTGGACAGGATAAATAGACACAGTACATGGGATATATGTAATTTGACTTCTATTAAGCTTTTGACTTTTTTTTCTCATGTCCAGCCTGGAAACACTGGACTGGACAACAGCAGAACTTGTATTTTTTGTGAAAACACATATTTCATTGTTTAATAAGGATGTGGATAAGTTGGAGGTAGCTCAAGGGAGAGCTTAGAAAGCACAGAATGAAAACTGAAAAAAGTGGCTCTATTTTAATAAAGAAACTAGACAGGAAAAGTATCTTGGTTGACAACAGGTTTTGTACAGAGGGTGGCAGCTGTTTGTTCTGCTTTCATACTTGGCACAAAGGTGTGGCACATTGGGAGAATGAAACTCAGCTTGGAGTTTAGTGATGATGTAAAGTGGAAGGGCTCTGGGCTCCACTTTTTTAGGACTGTTCTTATCCCCAAGTAAATTAGTGTTTTTGTTTTCCTCCATCTTTTGAATAAAAGGTAAAGAAAAGGTAAGGGTAAAAAGGTAAAACTGAAATCTCTATCTGAATATAACTCTATGCTAGTGTTTTTCTTTCCAGAATGGTTGTTCTTGTGGTGCTCTGATAGCATTTTCTCTATTCTGTCTGAAATCTTGCTCATCTGAGGTCTTTTATCTGTGGGATGGCTGTTCCTGCTGAAACACTGGAAATGTGCTCCAGGAGACAATTTGAAGTGTTTGATCTCATATGATATCTGTTAAAATTTTAAACTTACAAGCTAGGGCAAAGCAACAGGTGTAAAATACAGGCATGGGAGATGCTCTGTAGGGCAAGTGACAAAAAGCCCCAGCAGACTTCACCCAAAATGAGAGGATGGCAAGGCTTTAGGCACGCAGTGAAAAGAGCAGTTGTTTTCATGTTAGCATGTTTAAAGGAAGGGAGGTGTTGGACTGAAATAATGTGTGAGAAAAGCCAGGTACATCATGGATCTGGAGCATGACAGCAAAACTAGAGGGATAAGTCGTTGGGTTTGTGCTACTGAAGAAAAATTCTGTGTTCTCTATTTGTGGGCTGGGCAAGGCTGTGAGTAATGCCAGCCTACAGTGTTGGATCCTGTGATGGAGGAAACAGAACTTCATGCAGCCAGTCAAGTAAACACATCTTCTACCAAAAATTACTTGGCTCCATCACATTATCCTTCTCATCATTAAAATAACAGTCAGGATCCTGAATTCTGGTAAATTGAGAAAAAAATTGTGTGTTACAAAACCTGGTTTAAGAGAAGCACTGTTCAGAGAAATAAAGGTTAGCTGAGGTCATCATCCCTCCCTCATGGAGATGACAGGTAGTTCTTCTTTCTCAGACAGCACACTGCAAACAAATGAGCAACCCACTGTCCTTTCCTCACTCCATTTTCCCTGATCTTACACAAGTAAGGCAGAGGAGACATGCCAACTTTTGGCTGAAGATCAAAATCCTACTTCTGTTTCACTTCTGCTCCCAAAAAACCAAGAAGTGGAAAACTGAAATTGTTTCAGTCCTGTAGAGGTCTGCAATAGAGGAACACAAAGCTCAGACAACACAAACTTCTTTAAATCTTGGAGGTCCATTGGAAGGCACTTGATTTCAAACTGGTTTGCTTGTTTGTTTGTTTGTTTTTGTTTAATTGTTTTTGTTTTATTTGTTTTGGGGGGTGTGTGTGTCTTTTTCTCCTACTGGAAAGAAAAATATTCTTATAAAGGAAGAAGCAGAAAGATTTCTCTTGTTTGATATCACAGTTATATTTTTTATTTGTTTTGTTCCACTGCTCAGTATTTTACAACCAGTGTCTGTGGGCATATCAGCTTGTATCATGAACCAACACCTTTTCTTCTGCCATGAGCTATAACACCATGGTTCAGTGAGTAATCAGATGTTGGATTTTCCAGCTATGGATATGTCTTGTTTTATACTTCACATGCCCAAACCAGGGCTGATAGGTATTTTGAGAAGGTGATTTTAAAACTGCTGTTGTGTTCAAAGGGCTCTGTGCCACAAGTAATCTGAGCATTTCCTGAGCAAGGGGTAAAATATTTTTGTTTGTAGCAAGGGGTGAAAGGAATCAAATATATTTTTTCTGATAGCAAGACCTAGATGTAGAACAAATCATGACATTGGTAAAGTGGTTGTTCTGCTCTCAGTTACAGCATAGGGAATAAAATGGAGAAAAAAATGACCTTTTGCCAATGATAATGCATTCATGGGTCTGTTTGCACAGCTCAGTATGAAATGCCTTTATGAAATTTGTCGGATGAGTGACACGTGTCAGATGAAGCTCTTAAGGGATATCTGGCATCATACACACAACAATTACATGTTTGATTGCACAGAATAGAGTACCAAATTATGCCAGCAGCTCCTGTTATTGTCAGAAGCTAAATTCAAGCCAAACTCTCAAGCAAGTTTTGCATACTTTTAAAGCTGTCATTCTGTGATGTCCTGTCTTTGGTTCCTCTTCTTTTTGACATAGGTTTTTAATCCAGCTTCCTTCCTTGGATGTGTATTATCAAGTTGTATGGTCATTGTACTATTACATTGTAAAGCTCTGTATTTGGGTCCCACACTGCCAGTAAAATTTCAGCCTGACCAGGAGCCACATCCAGAGCTGACTTTTGGGTTTCTGTTACAGCTGCCAGTGACAGGCAGTACCTGAGGCAGCACATACTAGGATATTTACATTTGTGTTCTCATCTGTACCAAAAGCAGGTGTCAGCACCTGTGTTTGTGTCATCTGTCTGCAGCTTCTCTGTGATGAAATCTTTTTCTTTTCTTTTACAGAATCTGTAAAGTTGCTTAAAAATACTGGAAGGGCCAGATTGATTTACTGCTAAGTCATATAATGACAGCTGTTGGTATGTGAGAAATGATCTTGGAACTAGAATCAAATCAAAGAACAAACATTCTTACAAAATACAGTCAGGATTTACTGTTTATTGATTACTGGGGGAAAGATGTGTGCATGGAAATGCTCATCTATATGTCAAGATAAATGTCATTATAGAGTTGCTCATGTTTGTTCTCTATTTTGTGTCATGGCACTTGCTAATTAATTACATTTTACACAACTGCAGAACATTTGTCATGTCTCAGTGTGTGTGAAATACAAGTGATCCTCACCAAGCAACAAAGAGCATTGTGCTGGTTTGAGGATCTGTGTCAAGCCCTTGGGCTGGAAAAATCTGGAAAAGGCAGAATATCCAGAGGAAACAGGTCCAACAGTGTATTTGCTCTTACTGATTTTAGCATAAGTACTTGATACCAGGGTCTAGCTAGTGATGGTTTCTTTTTTCTTTCCAATAATTGGAAAATTTTATTTCACAGCCTTGAAACAAAACATTTTAAAATCAATTCTGTTTCCCCACAAAGAGATTTTTTGGGATCTCTGATGGCTGCTTTTTCCAAAAGTGAAGTTTATGTTTAGTTGTTATCCATGGCAAGCACCCAGACAACCTGTCTCCTGTCCTTTTTGTTTGGTAGCAGTCTGACAGCAGTATCTGCTTCCAAGGCTTCAGTTAGATTGACATTCATGAGCAGAAGGTATTCATTTCACCTTCACAGTGCCCTCCCCAAAATCAGCATGATGTTGTGCCATATACATAATTTATCACTTATCCCATGGCAGTAAAACTGCACAAGGGTGTCTCCAACATTATCCAGGGTGACAAGAGAATGATTTTTTTTTTTTCTGTGTCACTATTTCCATCACACTGCTTATCATGATGAAAACACTCTGGCCATGAAAATCCCCCGACCTGTTGGATAACTGAGCTTGGCAGCTCAGGTTTGAGGGTCAAGGGTAATTTGTTCAAGTAAAAGGTTTATAACAATTCTGGAAGAGATAGGAATATCAGCAGCATGTGCTTGTCTTATCAGAGCTCACAAACCAGTTCTTTTTTCACAGGAAGCTCTTATTGGATTGCAATAATTACTTAATTATTTCTAGATAGTAGATAGGAGTATGAAACTCCTGAGCTCAGCTCCAGTCCTTTCAAAGGGCAGTCATATGAAAAAAAAAAAAAAAAAGAAAGAAAAAAAAAGTATTAAGGTTTTCTTTAAAGATTAAAATACATGTCTTTTAAGTACAGCTTTTGAGTAAGATTTTCTTTTTCAGCAGATAACAAACACCTTGAAAAGGGTTCAATCTGTAACAGCTGCTTTTGATTTTTCTACTAATTAAGATAGGAAAAAATACATAATTTTTTATAAAATGTTCTTTATTTCAGTTTTGCAGAAGTTATGTCAACATAATCAAGTGCTTTATAAAGCAAAAATTGAAGGATGTTTCTGAAATGATTGATAATATTTTTGATTATTTCTACATTCTCTTTTTCCCATAGTCTTTTTTTCTGAGTGAAATAACTTCACAAACTCACATGTTGTTCTGTATGACTGAAATACATAGTTTTAATTGAAGAAAAGTAAACGGGTTTGTTTTTTTCCTGCATGATGGAATATAACATTGTTTTTCAATGACAATTGTTAGATGAAAATTTTAAAAACTACTTCTTCTTGACAGTGTCTCCCATTTAAATGCCTATTAGATTTCTTTCTTATTATGTCACACTGGAAATTGCTGCTTCACTGTAAGAGAATGAAAACCTAATGTCATTTTTCTAACTGACAAAGGTGATCACTTTTAAGTAAGTTCAAGTGAGCTGCTCAGAGATAAGAAATTTGTACTTAACTGTGAAGTAATTGAAAGAAAATATAATGAAATTAATACTGAGAGTGCTTTGTTTGGATTGAGTCCATCACTATCAGCCAATTGCCAGGCAGGGTTTTGAAAACTGAACTACATTGAATTATTGTTGAATGATTTTGTAAACTATGGTTGCAGCACCAAACACAGTGTAGCAAATTAACTGCTGGGAAAGTAAATATATAGTTATGCCTCAGTAGCTGTAAAGTGCCTCTGTGCTCTCCCTGAGACAGTTCCTTTAAGAGCAAAAATCTACATATTTTGGAGTTCATGTAGCTTGCCTGTATTTTCTGATGAGAGGAGATAATATCCCCGAGGTCACTTTCATTTTGTTGCATTAAGGTAAAGGCCTGTGAAAATGGATTAAGAATGAGACTTAAATTTCAAAAGCATTACTGTAAAGTGTATTTGATGTGGAAATGGCTTTTTGTTCATATTCCAGTTATTGTTCCCATTAGATACTATATTGGTTAAAAAAAAGCACCCATCAGTGAATTGTAACAGATACATGAATTACTTCCCATCATCCTTCCTATTGCTATGTATGATTCTGCTTGGAGCACAGGATTAGCATTATTTTCTTGAGAATAACATTTTCTTCAGCACTGTGGCATTTTAATCAAGAAATGAAAAAATATTATTTATACTGATGCTGAAAAAATTTGGTTTATTCCTTCATATTAGCTTCTGTAACCGAATTTAAGTACAAACACTTTTTTTGCTAGCCAGAGAAAGGAGCTTGCCTGTTCCTGGGAATGAGGAGAATTTTTGACAGGGGATTCCATGGCAGCAGGCTCTGCTGCCAAGATAAAGGGGGAGGTGGAGTGATAGAAAAGTCCTCAAAAGCACACTCAGGAAAAGTCTGAGTTGTACTCAAGGTTGGTGACTACTTCTTGTGCCCTGAGGTCTGTCTCTGACAAAAGCTCAACATTATGTTGTTCCAGTTCCACCACTTATAGCACCCACCCAGGCTACTGAATGCTGTAAGGGAAAATAAGTACTCTAAAGCTTTGTTCTGTTTTTCTAACAGGCTTAGTTAGTAGAGAATCAAGAGGATTCTCAGAGGATCACCTCATAATTGTAAAATAATGACATCATTTACAAAGGAATGGGAAGTAAAGCCATTGAGAATAAAGTATACCAAATTAAACACAACTTCAGAAAAAACACTGGACTATGGTTTGCAAATACTGATTTTACAAATAGATCTTGTGGTTCCTTATCTGTGAAGATAAACAGGCACTTTGTTTAATGGAGGTACTGTATCATTTATCCACGTTTTAATCCAAATTTTAATCACACAAAAAAGTTGTTAACAAGTAACTGTGCATCCTTGTTTTATTTAGAGCTCTTATTGAGCAGCGTGAAAATCCTTTTGAATATGCAAGGAGGAAGAAATCCCTGAGAAGAGCAGAGATAATAAAGTTTGATGCTTCAGTAAGTGACTGCAGAGAGAGGAGGAGGAAAGGTACGAGTTCAGGAAGATGCTGGGAGGAAGGAAGATGGGAATGGATGACAGCATAGGAAGAGACACAATGAATAGGACAGAAAAGAGTGAAGAAAATGTCAGGTGAGGAATGGTGCTGGGTGTAGCATTGTCCTGTGTTATAAATGCATGACATGTTGTTGGCTCTTTGCAAGTATTGGGATAAATGCTATATGTATAATGTTAAAATAGCATTTCTATATGGATACAGTCTTTGTTAATAGCAAAAGTTAGACATGAGTTTTTTAGAGACAGAATGCTTAAACTACCTGCCTAGTTAAGATAACAGCCCATGAACAGGTGATGGGGACCTGCAGCTGACACAACAATTATCAACACTCAACCAGCTGCAAAAGGCCTGGACCACCACCCAAATTAAACAATAAAGGGAGAAATAAAACCACAAGCCAAGAAACACACATGCTCTAAAAAGGCAGACCTGAGGAGTGGCCATGCTGAACAGTTCCCAGAAACAATTGACTCTGCATGAAGGTCTGTGAATATGTAACAAATGGATGGATTTGTATTTAAAGGGGTGTTCCCAAAGCAGTGCTGTGCTCCTGGCAGCATGCCAAGCACCCGGCTGTTTAACCCTTTGCTTTATGTTCTGTCTCCATTGTCTCTTTATTAAACCTTTTAATTCTCTCTAGACAGTGAACCATGCTTTTCACATCCTGGGAGAGTCAGAGTTGCTCATAGTGTGTGGGAGATGAGTGTGGATATCCTGAATACTCCCAAAAAGCCAAGTGCCATGTCAGGCACAGTCTTTGCTTGGCACCAGATTTATAACTGATTTCCTGTAGGACTTGTCCTCTTGTGACTGGCCTAGTCTGGGTTTACTTGTATGTGAGACTGCCCTTGAAGACTCTTCCCAAACAGGTGCAAAACCTAATGGTGCCTGGTCCCTTGCTTATTCTGCCTCACAGGTATTTGAAAGTATTTCTTCTGAAGGGCTGTGTGCTAAAGCTACATTTACTCCTCTGGGCAGCGTGAAAGAATAACCCATCTGTTTGGACAATGGAACACTGCATTCCTTGCCTGGAATGAAATAAATTTAGTTTGTAAACATATGTGAAATCTGAGAGCTCTTGCAGTGCAAGTGCTGCCTCACTACCGTTTTCCAAGAGGAAAAGATGGGAAACTCCCAGTGGGATGGGGGAAGATGGTGCCCTGCTGCTCCCTGGGGAATTCTTTAATGCTGTTTGCTGGCAGTGCACTGTCACTTGCTCTGGGTGCCACCTGCTTCTTCCGTCTCCCCTGGAGAAGTCTGAAATGCAGACACTGCGTGCACAACCTCAATAAATAATGTGAGCTGAAAACCAGCCAGGAAATAAAGTCATCTTTACTCTGAGACATCTCTAATACCTGGGGAGTGTCATGTGAAGTTAGATGAGATTTTCAGAAAAACTCCTTAGTCAGACACTGTTTGTGTCAAAGTAATTTTTTTCTCTTTTACCTAACCTGGTGAATGCCTCCAGGAGGGAAGAGAAATCCTTTTAAATCCTGATAGCCACAATCATACAATTGAACTTATTTTTTTTGTACAGTAGCTGTTGAAAATGCTGTGTTGAAAAGAGACATTTCTTTCTCTACAATAAGCTCTCAAGTCAAGTTCAGTTATCCAGGTTATTATTCGTATTAGGTCTGGCTAATTGTTGTGTATTTGTGGGGGAAAACCAAGGCAGAACAATAAGAATTCTGTGATGATTGACTGGATTGAGACAACTTTGATCTTGGCTGTCCTAAAAGGGAATATTTGGCTTAGAGATATGCAAAACTGGACATTTGTTTGTGATTAAAGAAAATGGAGCATTGGGGGACACCTTTGTGGTGCCAGTCTGAGTGTGTTGTAAGAAATAATACGTTATTTTTCTCATCGACTTCACCTGTTCTACACATTTTGAATTTTCAATTTGAATTTTCAGTTTTAGACTTCCTCTAATGTACTTAATGTACTTCTGTCTGTCAGAATCAATAACTATTCTGATCTGGTTGTGGATTGTGGTTTGGAGAGCATTGGGAAACTGTTAGAGTGGAGTTAAGTAGAGAAGATTGTGACTTAGTTCAGACCCCAATTTTGGGTGGCAGGTTTTCTAATTGCCCACAGGATCAATTGTAGAGATGACATAAACAGGAAAGTTCATGTTGCTGGCTGTAAACTGCTGAAATTGGTTCTCATGCCAAGGTCCATAGATCAGTTTTCCAGCTTCCTTGGAATACAGGCGGTGGTTTCACCTAGTGATCCTTCACAATTAACAGAAAGGTGTCCAATCATTTGAAGATATTAGAAACAGAGAACATGCTGTTTCTATTCTTATTTCAGCAGTTTATCATTCTTACTATTAAAAGCTTTATCTAATTTCAATTTGCCTCACTTAGGGGCTTTTTTTGCCATTGGTTCCCGTTAGACTTACTCTGCAGGATTTAAGAGCCCTGATTACAGGTATTTTTGGCTTAAAAAATTGTAATCAAGGCAGGTTTTTGTTTCTATTCTTTCTCTTGATTTGACTAAAAAGCTGCATTACAGCTTCTGTTTTTGTGTTTTTTTTTTTTTTTTTGTTTTTTTTTTTGTGTGGGCTCAGTTTATCAACCATATGGGTCCATTTTGATTGAATACCCTTTCCTTTTTGTTGTTTATGGTTCTTGCTGTGTTTGTTTTAGCTGTATTTGTGTAGATGCAGTATTCACCTCCAAACTGTAAGTACTGTGTCATCAGTGGGACTAAGTCCTGTTGTGTCACGGTGACATTTAGCAATTTTTTTTTTTAGTATTTATTTTCTTATTTTCAGCACTTAGGTAATTTAGTCAGTTTTTAATCCATTAAATTAGATCTGTACTTTATGGCCTTCAAAACCTTACAAAAGTCTGAGCATTTCTGCTCTTGTGTTTATCAGCCAAACTTGTAATCCCATCAAAGAACGAAGCATCTTTGGCTCTACAGGAGCTGCTCATGGAAAATAGACTGCAGAGACATTTTGAACAGCTGTTTTGCTTGAGAATTAAAACAATGTGGAATACTGTAAGTAAAAGAGGCTTTAAAATTTTCATCCTTTCTAAGAGTGCATGTAGTTTATGGAAATTCCCATGATGTTTTGGCCAGCTTCACACATCTGGGACTTTTGCTTAAATCTGTATTCAAACCTTGAGCTTAAGAGTGGATTTTGGCACCAGCTTGACCTACTTTCAGTAAATTTATTTCCCCCACCCTCAGGCAAAAACGTGACAAGTTTGCATTTTTAACAAAATGGACACCGTTTGACTGCATTGCTGTTCATTCCTCATGATGCTGAAAAATTAGAAAGTAGAGTGAGTTTGTTATTCTGTGTTTTTTTTTTTTTTTTTACCCATTAAGCACCTGAAGGCTCAAACTGAACTGATTTTGCATTTTACTTTCTTGGGGTTATTTAGTCTTTGTAAGTATATCTTTACAAGTATTGAAAAAATGGAGATCTGCTTCTATAAAACAAGTTAATTAGTTGTTTGATATAAGTCCACATATATAAACCCTCCCACTCCTGTGTTTTGCAGCACACAGGAAATTTGGAGGATGATAGCATGGTCATAAGCTCGTTTTTCTCTTGCCTGCGTGTTTATTTGATGTTAAGGTGAAATAACATGAATTCTTTCCAGATCTCCCTACCTCCATAATTAGCAGAGACTTAAGGCTTCAGAGGAAAACCACTTATGGGAAGTGAGTGTGTACAGATAACACAAGGGCAGTGTCAGAGTAGTAAGGACTGTTGCCTCCTGTGCCTGGTTTTGTTTGTGTGATTTATTGACTGTGGTTTGTTTATCCCTTGTGGCTTTTTCCTTGCTTGCATATGGCTTTTTGTCTCTGTGCACTGCTAAGTGGAGTGCTGCCTTCAGTAGTTCTGTTGCCTGTGGAATCCTTTCTTCTGGGATGAAAGTGCTTCAGCTGTGTAGCTATCAAACAGCCATCTGATCCATCCTCACCGTGCAGAGGAAAACATCTATTTCCATTTCTTTTTACAGGGATGGCTTCTGTGGAGATTTGGTGTTTCATGGGCACCTTCAGCATCAGCATAGCACGAAACAAAGTGAAAGTGGGAGAAGGAATTAGCATATGGGTTGATCCTATCTCATGTTTAGAAATAGGATTTTTATTTTACTCCTCCTTTATAAAAGCCTTCTGCCAGAAAACTAAAATCATAGAGGGATTGTGCACTAATTCTGTCCGTGGCAAAAAGTTTTCAGCTTTTAATACTAGAACTCAGGTCAAGATGTATGCATTTCCAAGCCCTATAAAAGGCTCTTTCTCCTTTATTGTCAAGTCTCTAATTGTGATATGTAAGAGCAAATATTTAGTCTTAAATATAATTGTATGCATTTTGGATTTATCAGAAATGAATAAGAGGAGAATAAAACATTCAGGTAAACACTGGCACTTTGGCATAAAACCAGACACACAAGATTTAAGCAAATTCTTGATTCTGCAGAGCTGAATTCCTGCTGTAATTCCTACCCAGCACAGCACTTAAGCACATACATACCTCTAAGCATTCACCAAGTTCTGCAGGGATCTATGAAGAATACTCATGACTTTAAAGACCAAGAAGAGACAGAGATGGTATGTTAGTGCAAGGATGGAATGCTTGTAACTTTGCATTATCAAGCCTACCTTTCTCTTTGTGTATTTTTCTTAAATTATTTTAAAATGTAGCTATTATAATGTAGACTTTGCTCTGTCTCAAGGGTTTCTATTTTTATGTATGTGTTTCATTGGATTAAAAAAAAAAAGATGATGGTTTTCTTTTGTAAAGAAAAAGTAATATTTTCCCCTGTGTATTGCTGCACTGACTTTCCAGGCAGAGAGGAACACCAGGGGAATTGTTAGTGCATGTATTAACTCTAAAACCTGTTTGCATTCACTGAATTTCTTTATGCATTTTACTATAATCCAGCTGTGCACTTTTTGACAACAGTGCAGGTACAGTTGTGTCTCAGTCTAAAGAATGGCACAGAAGGCAAATGTTTGCCACAAAATAATTTGGAAAATGTTTTTAGTAAAAAAATTTTAAAATTCCAAGGCTTGTTTTGACCCCTGTAATAAATATATTTTCAGGTAAGATTAATTAGTGTGGAGAAAAGGAAGCAAAGAAATCAGAACTCACTGTGAATTCTGTTCAGTGCAACTATTGCAGTCAAATCAGCCTAGGACCACTGGACCTAGCAAAGGAATACAGACCCCAATGGATCCAGGCTTGTACTTGGAAAAGAGGAACTTACTCTTTAGGATCAGTTGTTTTTCCTTTCAACTTCTTTAAAATTCAAGATGTTTTATAGTTGTATGACATGAATATTTTAAAGCAATTCTAAGAAGAAACACAAAGTCACGACTCGTATCCCAGCATGTGCTTAACTTAGCATATGGTTTGTTTCCTTGAGGTTTCTTTATTAGTTAAAGAAAGAAAATAGTGGTGCTTCTGTGCATATACAATTCAGAAGGTTTAAATTCTGTGGTTTTTTGGAGGTAAAGTGTGTTGCTGTTCAGTAGACTCCTGTAGTTGATATGCCTGCTTTTTTGGGCATGTTGTTTTTTTGGGTTTTTTCTCTTTGTTCTTGAAAAAGTCAGTAAAAATTGAAATGGGCTGGTAGTGAGCCAAACAATGAAACACATATGGACATTTATTGATAGCAGTCCCCATCCTCTACTAAGTCACAAAGATAATAGAAATGCTCACAATATAACCTGAAGATTTTTTTCCTGACCCTTTGCCATTTAGGAATTCCCCAGCATTGTAGTATATATTAACTTATCTTTCCCACTTCTCTGTAGGTTTTATATTACTATTTTTTAATTTTATTTTTTGTAAATAACATAGTACCCTTTATGTGTATAATGGAAATTTTTGACAGTGTCATATATATTGAAATCTTTCAGGGGGAAATGATCTAGTGTAATGGGGTTTGTGTAGTTAGGATCAAAATTGAGCATATACTTTTGATCTGTTTTGTAAGCAGCACCATGAAAAGAATCCACCCAAAATGTCAAAACCCAATGTTGTAAGTGCTACATTTTCTTACTCTTTTCATTTTCATCACAGATTTTTTCATTGGAAGGTAGAGCTAAAAAATTCAATAACTTGGAGCATCTTTGTGGTGGGTGACATTTATCTCTGTCTCGAGGAGCAGTGATGTGCAAGACAGGGAGAATGAAGGAAGCCCCAGGCAGGTGAAGGTGCTGCTGCCCAGAGCTGATTTCACAGCTCTGGTTATGCAGAGAGCATCATCATGAGCAGGGCCCAGCTGACCTCTAAGATCTTCAGCTTAGGGCATAGTGTCCAAAAAGCTCTTTTTCTCTGCAGACTACTATCACAAATGCTTTCACTTTGGGCTCTTACTTTCTGCTGTATTGCCTGCAATCTGGAAAGGATCTGGATGGAAACATCTTCCCTGAAGATGTCCAGGGTAGTAAAATGAACCAGTCTAGTGGAAAAATAAAAATAATTTTGATTTCTGCCTCTGTTTTTACTGCTTCCTGGGTTCAGCATCTGCAGAAGGTCTATCATGTCTGACTGTTTGGTTCTTTGTTTTGCATCACTTGAATCAATATGTTGTACTTCACATAGCAATGCTGAAAGGATCAGGAGAAAGTAACCAATCTGAGGAGGTAAATGACAGAAAAACTTGTATGAAAAATCAGGCTCTATTTTCTTCTTTCTTTCAGTTTTTTTCCAGTGATCTTCAGGAAGTGAAGCAGCTGCTGAGTAGCACAGGCCAGTGAATGTAGGGGCTGTTTTTGGTTGGGGGTCCCCTGCCTCTGTAAATGTATGTGTATCTTTGCCACTTGAGGACTTTCAGCTTCCTTTTAGGCATGGGAAGTGCTTGTTACTTTTAGCACTTAGTTGATTTATTTTAGTTAGAAAAAAGAATGTTGAAGAGCTTGTTCAGTCCTTTGCAGGCAGCTGCTGGTCAAGAAGGAGAATCATTTATTGCCATTGCTGGAGGATAGAGTAAATGAGAATTACACTGGGATTTGTGCATAGGGATCTGTGAAGGGGCAGAGCCTTGAGGAAGCTGGGCATGGTCACTGTTGACCTGATGGAGAGAGCTAGCTCTGCCCTTGTGCTTGAGGCTGACAGCAATATCTGAGTGGCAGCATGGTAAAAATGCTGCAGTGAGATGGAACAGGAACAAATGGGCTGCCAGTAGACTGCAAATCTGCTGTGGCTTTTAAGATGTGCATAGAAGGCTTGAAAGTCTTTGATTGTAAATGCAGGAATATACTTTGTTAGGGATTTAAATGGTGATGTGGCTCCCCCTGCCCAGCTTGCCAGCTCTGGCTCTGCTGAGCCCTGGGCTGGGAGCAGTGTTCCCTCTGCCAGCTGGGCTTGGGGGCTGCTGGAGCAAGCAGGAGTGGAGCACTGGATAGCAGGGATTCAGCAGAGGGACAAATGACCCTGACAGTGCTTACATGCATCATCAAGGCTCTTGTAATAGGTGAGTTCACACCTGGGTCATCTCCCTCTGCTAGCTTTCTTCTCTGTCTTTTCAATTGTGTTCACAATCTCTAGCTGTTGTCACTATTTGACTGGCCAAAACACAGTTATTGGAGGTCAAGGATTTTAATCAGGAGAAATATCTAGTTATTTTAGGACCATTTGAGAGACAAATTCTGCTGTATAAACAGGTGAAATTCTGTGGCTCTGAGAACTGATAAATAGCTTCTTTAGAGGAGAGGTAAGGCTTAGAGAATTGGGAGGTGCAGGATAGTGGTAGAGGGTGAAAAGAAAGGAGCATCCAGCACTGGAGATGCAGGGGAGAATTACAAAATTCTAGTCCAGTGACAGTCTGATGTCATTTTTTGTCCTTAGAATAAAAGTCAGTTTGGAGCTTGCTATTTTGGTATGATACATGAGTAAGCTCAAAGAAGAGAGGGCAGTCTCTCCTTTCTCACTTTTCCTCATAAAATACTAATATATCAGTAGGATCCCAGTATGCTCCTGGCTTTCCCTTGGGGCTCTTTGCTTTATATACTCTAACTTAAGAAATTACACTCTTGCCATGTGTGATACACGTTAAAAGATGATGCTGTGAAAACACTTAGCTCTTGAGTTTTACTGTAAAACATGAACAATTTAGAAGTTATACAGTGAAAAACAGTGGGTGGGATTTGGTTTAGAGATCTTGCCAAAGAATGCTTAACTATAGTGCTGTTTTTTTCTGCAGGGAACTTGGGTGAAGGTGAAGGATACACTTTCTTCCTCAGTGACAAAGATTTGGGGTTCTGCCTCTAAAAGTCAATCTAAATCATAGGATGTGACCCGAAAACTTGTCACTTGCTTGTAATGGTAAAAGAATTCCATTTCATGTTGTCAACTTTTCATTACTCCCTGTGTCACAAGAATTGTTCACTTCAAATCTCCTGTGTTCCTGAGCTGAAATAAATTGGCTGGCTTCTGGCTTGATGTAGTATTTGCTCTCTGGTTGCTGTTGTTGTCTTTTATCCTCTGAAGGAAGTTAAAGTGGAAATACAACTGAATGTGCTTTTCAATAATGAGAGGGAGGAAAGTGTACTTCATATGAGAACAAAAAGCAATCGCAGGAAAGAGCAATTTCTCCCCATTCGAAGAAAGAAACCTCAAAGAAATAAGAGGAATGTTTTCATTAAAAAGAAAGTCCTCTGTAATCTTAGTCTGTCATCTTCCACTGCAGAGCTTTCATCAGTAGCATTTCTCATCCTATCTTATTTTCTAAGCAAGAATTAACATCTAATACATGAATAACATTATTATATGTTAAAGGGATTTGTGTCAGCCACTCGGGTATAAACGCTGCCTGGCTTTGAGGAGAATGTTGTGTCTCTTGGAAGATCAATGCCCAAAGCAGCAATCTGCTGGTCAGCATGTTCATGGTGTCTCACCAGGACAGCCTCACAGCCTTCACTGAGGCTGACAAATCCATCTTGACATACTGAGAGATGGCTCCAGTGCAACAACAGCTGGGAAATAATAAGAATTTTAGAGAACGTGACCTGTGAAGGACAAATGAGTGGGGTTGGTTTCTGCTAAAGAGAAAGGAATGAAGGGGATTGAGGGGGCAGCTTATCAACACTGAAGTGGCTGTTGGAGCCAGAATTTGCTGTGACACTGCTAGGCTGAGGAGCAAGGCATTGGGCTTGTGGTGCTGCTCAGTTTGTTTGTCAGGAAACAGCAAAATGCCCTCATTGCAGGGGTGGATATAAAAGGGTGTAAGGTTATCTGGGGAAGTTGCATGAGCCCTTAGGGGTTTTAGGAACATGGCAGATGAGTATCTGGTGATGTCAACTCAACTGGTACTGAATCAATGATGGAGTCTCCAGAAGTCATTTTCAGTATGTTTTTCTGTGATTCATGTTATACGTAAAACACAGATGGTGGAAAAATATGAATTATATAAAAACCAATCCTGACTCTTGTGAGGACTTTGATTTAATGCCCTCCTGCTCTCCCTCCCTTGTATGAGTGTTCATGCTTGTCTTTCATGGGAGCCTTGCTACTGATGCTGTAGAAGAAATCCAGCTCATTGCAGTCGGGTTTGTTCTGTTTCCTCCTTTCTTTTCTAATTCATGTGCTTAGGCTGTAGATTTCTTTAAATATAGAGATTTTTGAGTATTTCAAGCCTTACATCTTCCCTATTCAAAGTGATGAAGGAGCTAAACAAGGCCTTATTGCAGGTATGACATGGAAACATGGAAACATGGAAACTTGGCCAACAAGTGCATGCAAAAAACTGTCTTTTATTCTCATAATTCTGAAATTTTTTTGCCCCTTAGTGGTTCAGTGAGTAGCTGAATTTTTTTCTGATTAAATAAACAGGATGCTTCCATCAAGCTTTACCCTTGTGGAAAGCTAAGGTCTAAAGGGGTGGCAGAGACTTCCAAACAAGTGCATAAAGATGTAAAGAGTTTCCTGCCTGTCTGAGAAACTGGACTTCTCTGATTTAAATATTTTAGACCACTTTTACTCCCATGACCTTGATTTTAAATTTGTCCTTTCAGTCTTTGGAACATTCTCCCATTTTCCTGAAAGACAGAACCTGTCTTATGAGATTTCCATGTGTAACTTCAAGCAATTTACATAGAAATGTCAAGGTAAAGCTTGCAATGGCTTTACCTTGGGGGCTCACATATGGTAAACAAAATACAATAGGTAGTAAAATACAAGTGTTCATGAGCTCAAATAAGGATTTTCTATCTCCCTAGTACAAAGCTTTGTTTAAATAAATAATTTTATTGATCATTACCTGGCATAAAATGACAGCTGTAGAATGTGCTGAGAATTGAAGATAACTTAGTTGGGCTATTGTAAAGAAAATTAATATTGACAGTCTGTCTATTTTTCCATGTAATTAAGCAGTAATAATCAAAGCTCAATGCTTTTCTTGGAGATTAATGATGACTTCCAAAATTAATGGTGTGAGGTGAAAGCAAGGACCATTAGCCATAGCAAATTGTTAAGAATCCAGAAAACACACTGGGCTGAGTCATTCAATTTGTTTTATGATTGTTTAAATGCTGCTTTTTCCTCTGTTTATTTGGGAAAGATGGATATCCCTACATACTGAATAGTTCAGCATTTAACAGTTCATAGTAAGCAGCCAAATGAAGAGTAGGCTCTTGTTTCAGCCACAGTCACATCTGGGAACAAGGCTAGTAACTCTTCCTGGCACCATTACCTGAACTCTCTACTTTTCACCATGTGGATTGCAGGGTTCACACTGGTGCTTACTCAAGTCACTCTCACATATGAAATTACTCTCCTGGTAGGTGATAAAAGCAAAACTACCCTGTGTTGTTCTCAGGATCAAGTCCCACACAAGCCTTAGTGCCTGGTAAAGGAGCCGCATCAGCACTTCCACTCTGTGTGCTCAGTGGGAGAGACATCTCCAAAATAACTTCTTGCTTTTTTAAAACTCACCCTTCATATTAATGTTTTCAGACCAAGTAGAGGACAGCAGAAAAATGTTGCAGAAACTGGCCATCTGGGTCTTTGCTCTCAGGGAGGTGCAATAGCATTTACTACACTTTCTAAAAATTATCTTCTTCAGGTGCTGAGTGGAATCTGGCACTCACTGCAGTCAGTGGCATAAATGCTGTTGAGTTCTTTGGTGCAAAATCAAGTTGAAAACTCTTCCTTTTTCTCCTTTTTTTCGTTCTTATAATAGCACAAATCAAAGTAATTTAGTTGAAATCAATGAAATGACATCTCCAGGAGGTGACTCAAATCTAAGCTAAAACCAATTCACGCTGCACTCCTGCCACACTTCACAATGGAAATATTCCTGTTTCAATGAGATGTGCTTTGAGAAAAATACTTTTAACTAAAGCTTTTGAAGTGGGGATAGTTACTGAGATTTTAAAATTGCTTCCAAAATGTTGTATGTAAGTTTTAGCTGTGGGAGGTAGACAGCCCCTCTTTGCTCCTTAGTTTGTCTAGTTAGTAGTAACTGGACACCAGTATTTCACAGTATTTGCACTAATCTCCTTTTTAGACATTCCTTTGCACTGACTGCAAGCGACAGCTTTAATAACTTAATGAATAACCAGAAAAGAGCAATGTCTGCAGACAGCTGTAGTGTGAAAGACATGAGTATCTCTATTATTAAAAGGCATGATTTTCACCTAAAAATGTCCAACTCTATCTCCTGCATATTTCTCTTGTGCTCAGGCAGATTTGTGTTTGAGATATTAACAAGAAGCCTGCTTATACATGTATTTCTTTAGAACCATAATTCTCTTTGAAGACCAGAATAAATCAGTAAACTCATTCAGAAGGGTTTCCTGCATAACTGAGCCTGTTGCAAAGCCAGACAGGTGGGTAAAAGAGTGTGTGGGGGCTGGTTTGTTGTTTTACTTTCTTTCTCAATTAATTCTTCATTATAATTGGTTTCTTTATCTTTTGAAGATTGAGACAACAGCAATGATCTGTAACTAACTGAAAACCAGCCAACAAACCAATCCTTCTATTATTTCTGTAAATGTTATCTTTATTTTGATCTTCATGTGTTGTAGTGGAACAGAACACAGGTTTTGGCAATGCTAACAGCAAGATAGTACAAAAACCATGGTTTCTGCAGCACATTGCATAGAATAGAGTGGGATCCTGCAGAAGTTTATGAATAGTTGTATATGACAATATTAGAATCCTTGAAAAAGGTTGTCTCTTAGATCACAGTGTTGATATCAAGTCTCATTAATAATCACGTAAAATGACACGTTGTCTGGTTTTGGTTTGTTGCATGACTTCTAATATTTTGATTTTTGCATGTGCTCTTTTGTGGCAGTCCATTGTGATGATATCCCTGCAAGGTTTAGTTTTTGTTCCTCATGGCTGTTTTTTTTCAGCATAGAGCAATTGCTGAGAGCTTTAACAGATGTCTGCTGGAACTGCCTGGAGTCACAGAAGTAAGCAGCAGCATTTCACTTTAGGTTCATAATGCATTTGTAAATGCCTAAACATTGTCATCCTATGCTTTCTAGCAGGAATGGAAGACTGACCCAGACTGTCACCTGCTTTGTTGTGCTGGTAACACAGTAGGGAAAACTATGGGATGTCTGCATGGGTCCTGAGTCTGTCTCCCAGTGCAGTGATGCATTGTCTTGCTCCTTTATTTGCTGTAGACATTGCTAATACTGTACAGGGCCACAGAAGCAACAGGTGGCAAAACAAATTGTCTTTAGAAAAGCAAACCTTGGTCCAGTGTTGCTGTGGAACTCCAGTGTGGCACAAGTTTTCTTGTGGTGTTGAGAGCTAATGGGATTGAGGGACAGCCAGGTACACCTGCAGGTGTCCTGCATTGTGCTGCACTGTTCTGGGGTGTGAGAGTACCCAAGAAATGCTGGCCAGAGCATAGTGCTACCAACAGAAAGGTTGGAGCATGGGAAACTTCCTTTTCTCTAGCCCAAAACAGCACTGAGAGAGTCAGGATAGAGCTAGATTCTGAGCAGTCCAACTTTATAATATAAGTCCAAAAATTATATAAAATATATATTGTATTGTATAGTATTGTATTTTTTATTTTTAATTCTTTTTTAGTTTTTTAAATTTTTAAAATCTTATTTATTTATTTTAAATTTTATTTTAAATTTTATTTTTAAATTTTATTTTTAAATTTTATTTTTTATATTTTTTTTTATATTTTATTTTATTATATTTTACTTTATTTTTTATATTTTATTTTATTTTGTTATATATAATTTATATTATATATAAAGTCCAAAATTATATTATATACAATCTGCCACCCCTCTACTTACATCTTTTCCTTCATCTGAACTGCTGTACTGCTTTAACTACTTTTTTAGCCAGATGTGTTGGCTGTGGTAAGGATGCAAAGTTGTGACACAGCTTCCCCAAAAACCTGTTTTACACTCACTCTGCACTCTGGGTTTCCCCACAGACATTACCCTGTGTGTGTTGTGGCTCAGAGAAGACAGTCTCTGAACAAAAGGGAACATGTAAATTCCTCTGTTTTTCTGTGAGTCACTGAATTCAATCAAGTGATAAAAAGGGAAGGTCAGTGCAACTGCTTTTGAGTGTAGCTATATTTTAAATACAGTTGATTAGGCAGTTGTACCATTCTTGGGCATAACTGCAAGGTCCAAAGCAACTTTGCATTTTTCTGTCCCTGGAGCTTTCTGCACTAACAGCTCTGAGAACATAATTTATGTAGCAGAAGTGCTTATCTTCATTGCCCTTCACCACCACAGCTGACAGCTCTCTCCTGGGAGTCAGATCAGAATTTCCTGCTCTTCTTCTGAAACACCATGACTTGCTCCCTTTTAGACTCTTCTCAGCTCAGGAAAAGCAACACAAGCACCCCTAAACTCCTAGTTTGCAATTGTTGAGCAGTGAGATGAGATGGAATTGCTATTTGGTTTTCAGAAGCTTTGTTGTGTGTTCAGCTCATGGATGAGACTGAGCAGTAAAATCTGTGATTTCAGTACAGTTGAGTTAATGTCCTCACTGCTATGGTATCCACGCTGTTATGTGATGGTAAGACATTTCATTTTGAAATCTGTAATTTTCTAGTGCTGTCAATGATACAACTGCTCACCCAGACATTCTCCATGCTGGGAAACCCCGACAAATGTGCTTTGTTCCTCATTCATTACCTTGCTATGAAATACAAAGATGGATTTATCCAGCTGCTTCAAACAAAATCATTCTCTTGTTGAGTCTTATAGAATTCTTTTCCCACCATTAACTTTTACTGCAGCAGTGCCCACACCAGGAACTTAATGTAAGTTGTGAAGTGGTTTTGGTTTTCCTAATTTAAAAAAAAAAAAGAGTCTAATCCTTCTCTTGTTACAGTAAGTGAAATGAATATTAGATGACAGTATTATGACTGGTGTGTGGGTCTATACTGCTACAAAGCTATGCAGTTGTTTTATCAGCTCCTAAAGCTGTAGAAAAACCTATTAATAAAATCAAAGCATTTAGAATATGAGCAGCATATCCACACTAAGTGTAGCAGTTTGGCTTCACTTGAACCCTCTACATTTTCTGCATTGTGATGGAAATTTGCCAGAAAACCAACATTCAGGCCTTGGCTGTGATCACTGCTCATACTAAACTGCTATAGAGATGTTGGCAAATACAGCACTGGGATCAGACTGCACAGATTATTTGAGGCAAAAGAACTACATGGCATTTATATTTTTATTGATGGTAAGCCTTTCAACCTTTCTCCTCAGGATTAAGGGAAGACTAGAATTGAAATTATATTACTTTTCTGAATGCGGAATAGTAAATGGCTTTTCAAAAGTTTCATTGAGTTTAACACAAAAAATTGATAGTTGTGTAGATGAATGTTACAGAAGTTGGTATTTTTGGATGTATTTGAAAATTAGGGTGCTATCTCAGGCCATGATGCAAGTGAGAAAATGAGTGCAATTTTTTTTTTTTCATTTGTTTGGTTGTTTTCCAGATGTGATTGTTGCTCCCAAGTCAATGATTACTCAAAAACTCTGTTGCCTCAGGTCAAGATCAGTTTCCTATCTAGGAATGTTAGACTTCCAAAGTTAAAAAAACCAAAAAAAACCACATTTATACTAGTTGCTTATCTGTGTTATGGCAAATGTTAACAAAGACAGTGATTTGGCTGTTTTACTGTGTTGTAGTTTTTTTTTTTTTTTTTTTTTTTTTTTAAATTGATTTTATCCTTACAAGTGATTGTATTAGAAGTCAGCAGTTTTCCTGGACACTTTTTTTTTTTTTTACACCTGTGACTTTCCCCAGAATTTTACATCTAAATGCTATTTTAAACATTAGTATCTTTGACTGGGAGGTGCCTTACCATCCCTCTCGTCCTCTTTGCCCCCAGGTAAAACACAGAATTGCTGAATGCATCTGCCTCAGCTGAGCTGTTAGTTAACAGCTGCATATTTGTAAATGGTCTGTATGCTGCAGTGAAGTGAGGCCTGAATTTGCTCCATGGTCTGTTGCTGCAAACTCAGAGAAACAAGGTCAATTATGGAAGAATGCCATAGCAATTTTCATCTTACCCAGGGAGGAATATGAGAGGGATTTATGGCTGCATTGCATGAAAACTTGAGGGAATGCTACAGACAGAGCAAAGGAGATTTTATTAGTGGTGCTGCATGGCAAGGACCCTGCCTTGGGCAGGAGTGGAATACAGCTGGAGAGAGCTGTCAGGGCAAAGACAGAGCTGGTACCTTCCCACCCTGCAGGTGGTCACCCAAGGACTTTTGGGGCATTGAAGCAGGTGATGCTGTCCCTGCTGTGGCTGTGGAGTGTCTCAGCTCTGGCCAGCCTGAGCAGGGTGCTCCCTTCCTGGCCCTGCTGTGTCCCAGGCTGCTGGAGAGGGTCTGGAGAGCTGGGTGCAGTCTGGGGTGTTTGTGCAGGAGCTGATGCCAAGGGAAAGGAGAGCTTTGCCAAGGCCTTGACAGTGAGAACAAGGAGCATAAGTCTGTGCCAGAGAAGTGGGAACAAGGAGGGGAGCAGTGAATGGGAGCCAGTGAGAGGGGAGGACAAGGCTCTGCATGTGTCAGACAGGGAAGGGATGTCTGCTGAGTGCTGCTGAGGGCTGAATGGGAGCTTGGCTGGAGACTGGGACTGCATCATCTTGCAGCTTGATATTTTAAGAGGTGTTGTGCAAGAAGAGCTTGCAATGTTAAGGTGTAATCTGAGTGCAAAGATGAGGAGGGATGTGGAAATTTTTTCTGCAACTTGATCAGAGTTCCTCCACTGAAGTCTCTTGAATAAGATCCACAGATCTAGTCTTATGTGGCTTTTGCTGGAAGGTGAAGTTCCCTCTCCTGCTGTCAGGCCCAGTTCTTTGGATAGTCCTGCTGGGTGTTCTGCTGTTTCACCATAGTCTGCTCTCAGGGCTTCCCCAGGAAAGAACTAAATCAACTCTGAGTGAGTTTTTCTTACCCTTGAGGAGCGCCAGGGGTCACAACAAGGAACCTGCAGCTAAATGAGTAATTTTTCTGCATGAATAGGCCAGCACATGTTAGCTGTTTGATGATACAAGGGGTGTGTGTCTCTGGTCAGGGTGCAGGACTCTTTGCACATGCCCTGAGAGAGGAGACCACAGTGCAGATTTTTTTTGCAGCAGAAATTAATCCTCTTGTTTTCCTCCTTTACATTTGTCCTTTGTTCTTTTTTTTTCCAGGAGAGAAGGGGAAGGAGTTTGGGTTGACTGATCATGGCAGACCACAAGATCTTTCCTGAGCATGAGGGGCCACCATTAATTCCAAAGGTTTCTGGTTTATCACACGCCACACATGCACTGAGCTCTGAGCTCAAGCAAGGTCCATCAGTGCCCCTTACAAACAGTGCAAAGCAAAAAGAAGCAACTGAGGCATGCACACAGTGGTCACAGAGCTGTGAAGGTTTTGTCAGGCCTGCTGTTGAGCTTTCTAGCTTCAGTGTGGTGGTGTTCATTTACTGCCACCAGGAAGTCACATACAGGAGAATTTACTTTTGCTTCCTTCATGGCTGCAGGGGACAATGTCTGTGTTGGTCCCAGCATCAAGAGCAACTGTGATTTCTGCACTCCAGAGAGCAGAAATTCTCCTTTCAATAATTAACTGTTGGCAAAACCCCATGCCTGCAGCCTTTTTCCTGCTTCCTCCATGTAAATGAGCAAGCCATATGTGTTAGGAAAGGAGCATGTGGGAAGCAATGTATTGCTGCTGCTCCTACTCTCCGTGTCACCAACGCTGCAGTTTCAATCTGATGAGGATCTGATACAATAGGCAGGCCAGATGGAGTTTGAGGAAAATACTATACTGCCCATTTTGACACTTTTCAGCATAGATGCTTACTACACAGATTTTGCATTTGCACATTTTGTGTTCTTGCTTAAGAGCAACTGAAATTAATGCTTTATTTTTGAATGAAGGAGGAGGCTGCACACATGACTTTCCTTTATTACCTAAAAATTCAGCAGTTATTCACTGCCTACTTTTGTCCAGAAAAATGGGGAAAATTTTATTGCTCTGGCTGTTTCAATTCTGCCTCAGTTTCTCTGCCAGGTTTTGTTTTGTGATCTGCACAAGCAGGTTCATGGTGGCAGAGAAGAAAGCAGCTATCCTGACACAGGCAGTCTTTGGTAGTGCTGTGCTTCAGTGTCAGCTGTTGATGGTATCCAGGGATCAGAGATGGGCAGCTCTTGGCTTTTTGGTGAGTTAGGGCAGTTACAGATAAGCTGCAGTTCTGGCCATACCAGCACATGCTCTTCTTTCTACTTGCTTGTATTCCTTTTAGTCTTGCAAACTGTGTGTGCCTGTAACTCTAGATCTTCCCCTAAACTTTCCTTTTTTTTTTTTAGTTGGGAGTGTTCTTCTGTTTGACTTGGTTTTTGAGGCCATATGCTTTTGAAAAGTTTTACTGGATGAATTAGGTTTTGTGAGCCATGGGGATTGTTGACATAAAAGTCTACTAATATGTGAAGCCTATTATGAGCTCTGATTGTGAATTTTGTCTGAATAGTGCTCATCAGGTGAGAAATCACTAAGTGTGAATCTATCTTAAGGAAACAAAGACTCATGAGTGGAAACTGCTCTCAATAATCAGGAGGTGAAGCCGTGGAAGGTAACTTTTTCTATTGTGGCTGTGAATTTAAACTGAGCAGCAGCTGAAATGAGACCCTTGTTCTCTCCTATTGAAAGCTTCAATCGATTCTATATACTGAGCTTTTTACTGCACAAGCCAGCTTTGTGATTTCCCCAGTCACTTTATCTCTCTTTTCAGGTGGTTTTCTTGCCTTTTTCCCCCCTTAATTTTTTTCTTTCCCTGCCCATGTGTCCACACCTCACATCACTGCTGGCTACAAGCTGAAGGGAGACTTTGAGGCAGATATTGATGTCCATCTCAAGGTGCAGAATGCAGTCCTGAAGCTTTTCACTCTCTCCTTGCTTGGGTAATCCTTCAGGTAATTTTCTGAAGTTATTTAACTCAAGGTGTAGTCCTGAAGCATTGCAGCATGAAGTCATTAGTCACGAGCAGAATCCTGACATCCTTCTCATGCTTCAGATGATAAAGCCTCTTCTTGCTTAGAGAGCTGGAACCTGCACTGGCACTGTCAAAAACTGACTGGTGTTTGTGCAGCAAGAGGCAATGTACCATTTCTTTATTCCTCCAAGTGCCCAAGGAAACTGGCAGGACCCTTCTCTGCTTTCTTAGGATGAGAAAAGGAGAACTTTGTTGGGTTTGTTGCTCTGGAATACTGCCAGAGTATACTGCAGGTGCCCTTCTGAACAAAAGGTCTTACTGCTGTCTCTGAAATGAGTGTTGCAGAGGTCACTGTGGTGGTGCAGTGTGTTTCCAGAGCACTATAAACCCATGTCATGGAGCAGATGGCTCAAATGAGTGCAGAGATCCCAAAAAGGGACTTGTGCTGTTATAGCCCAGTAGTTTCCAGGCCATGTGCTGAGAAGTGAACTCTTACTGCCTCTCTGGTGTATCTCAGAGCTTTCCTGAACCTCCTGGTGTTGTCTTGGCCCCAGTACTTCTCTGCAAGCATGTTGTGTGCTTTTTGCATTTTAATTTTCTTTCCTCCCCTGTGTGGATATGGGGAATGTTTATATCACAGATCTATAAAGCCACTTGTGGTTTCTAAGTGCTTTGACTTTCTGCTGTTGCTCAGTTCTCAAGGCTGGCTTGTGCTGCCACTGGTCACTGTGTCACAAGGCAGGTAGGTGGCCTTTGAAAATTTTTGCAGAACTGAAGCTCATTTTCCTTTGTAGATAAATCAATATGTTTGCCTTTTTTTTTTGGAAGTGGAAGTTACAAGTGTATTACCCTTAGGTGTGCTGCAGTTACTACTTTATTTCCTGCTGAAGTGCTGTAATGAAAAATACAGTTATCATCATGCTTATTTTGAGGGACTATGAAAATGGTAGATCTCAATTAATGACTGGTACAGATTGCTTCTCAACAGCCTAATGACACAGAGTAACTTTGAAGAGGGCAGGAGCTGCCTGAGGCTGCCAGAGCAGCATAAAAGAGATGTGAAAAGACTTGGGAATTACTTTATTACATACTTTTCTTTTATAATCTCATCTTGACCCCATTTTCCTTACATCACTTTAGTCCCTACCCAGACAAGTGCAGTGTTTCTGATGTGGCTTCAGTGAAATAAGAATAAGAGTAACAGAGACTGTACACATCCAGGCTGAAGGTGGAGCTTTATGATGCTGCTAATAAAAAACATGAGAGAGGGACTGAGAGGCAGGAACAGTTCCTGTTGAACTCTGAGCTCTCACCTGAAGCTGATGCTCTCTTGGGCTTGGTTAGGGGCTACATTTTTTTGTTTAGACAGAAGTTTACTAGTAATCCAACAGGGGTTTTGTTCTTTTAGTGTTTGTTTTAAAGGCAAACAGTTGAACCTGTGAACTGATAGTCTTCTCTTAAAACATTATTGTATACTTTCTTTGTCAGTAGCAGCAAAATAAATGCTTAGGAAGAGGCCTGGAGCTGAGAGGAAACCTTTCAAACTGAGGGGCTGGTGAATGCCAGAAATGACACAGCTGGTGGCTTTGTCATTGCTTTGAGTCACAGTCTGGGATTATGAAACAGCTGCTTTGAGCTCAATTATGGAATCATTGATAAATCTGCAAAAGTTTGAATTAATACCATAACAGGGAAAATTGAACTCCTAAAATTAATTTGCCATAGCAGGATGGAAGTCTTTTAATCACTGCTGTCCCATCTTCTGTTGGGTGTGCCTAAAATACCATGGCTGACCAAAGAAATACACAAGCCTTTTCCACTGGATACCTTTCCAGCTTGGCAAGGGCTCACAGTTCACTGGCTTTTGTAATTAATCAGTAATACACAGCCTGATCCTTGTAGGTTCCACTGGAATTTATACATGTGCTAAGTATTTCACAGGTATCATATAAAATTTGTTCATGCGGGTCTTTTTATAAATTTAAAAAGTTAACACACCAGATAGGTGCTAAGTGAGTTTTATCAGGATCTTGTTGGATGTAACTCCTGCTCTGAAAATCCCATTAGCACTTACTCATTTCTTTCACACTTACTGTTCAAAATGTGCCCTGTGGGCCCATTGAAAATCATCTGACCATATATCTGCAGGGTTAGGATGAGAATAAGGTGAATTAGGTGAATAGGGGATGCAAATATTCAATAATTCTTAATTACAGCTGATAGAGAGATTATTAGAAGCTTTATTTGAATTGACATTACACTGGAGGACTTGATTTTTCATTATCTTGTTATGCACCAATTAATCTCTGGAGGAAAAATTGCCCCTGATGTAAGATGGTGTTTCATACTTGGACCCACTTCTGGCCCAGAATTTTCAATTCTGACCCTTTAAATTCTGCTGATGCATCATCTTCTGGGAGTGTTTGTGGGGTGTAATTTAATCATGTTTTTGCACCTATGGATTACTCCATATGTGAATTAAAATTAAGACATTGAGGTGAAGATAACTTTACTGCCATTAACAAAATGATTGTGCAGTCTACAATTAGTTTAATTTTTTTGCATAATGCTGGTGGTACCTAGAGCTTTGTTTATCAATTTCAGTTTATATTATTCATAAGCGGAGAGAAATGCATAATTTAATAATATAGTCTCTCATGCTCTGCTTTGTAATTTCCTGACTTGATCCCTATGAAACCCTATTAGTTGTGCTCTCAATGAATATTTATCTCACATTCACTCGATTTTGGCCTTGGTCCTAGTTAGAAAGGTTGCTGTAGTAGCATGTGTAAAAGCAGGATATGACAAATGTGGTGCCATCTCTTTCACTTATCTACCCAGAGTTAAAACAACAGCTGGTGGGGGTAGGTCTGCATCCTGTAGCAGTACCAAAGTGATCAGATCTTCCTGTGAAGGGGCTGTGGCAACCTCCTGTCAAGAGTCACAGATGTCACTGGATTAGTGAAAGCCGAGCCTCAAATCCTGAATTTCACTACTTGGGAGAAAATCAGTCCCTTGCTCCTGCTTTCCCTGTGTATAGGACCATGAGATTCTGGCTTTGAGATACAAAGAAAGGTGAAGTCACAAGAACAGCACCAGTGGTGATTTAGGTTGGATAGTAGGGAGAGTTCCTCCACCACAAGGGCTGTGGAGCACTGAAGTAGGCTGCCTAGGAAAGCAGTGGGGACATCATCCCTGGGGGAATTTAAAAGGCTTGTAGATGTGGTGTTTAGGGATGTGGTTCAGTGGTAGATTACAGTTGGACTCAAAAATCTTAAGGGTCTTTTCCAACATAAGTGATTCTATGGAAAGAAGTTTGAAATAGTGTAACTCATTCTTTTTCTGTGTTTCTGGTGTCCCATATTCTTGGAGGTGTCTGTGCTCTTCTCACGTGCTGTTTTGGGAGGCTCTCGAGTGTGACACAAGTACATTCTTGGAGGAACTATACTGAAGGCATTCTGAGGACCTTTGAGTACTTTTAAAGAGAGGCTGGGCTGGTGTCACTGTTATTTAAAACCAGTGCTGCATTCACCAGGATCTCACCTAAGCCTTCCCCGAGCACCAGCAGAGGTTATAGGGAATGACATCTCTCATTTCTATTGCTGTTAACACACACATTCATTACTTTGTGATGCCAAGTGTAAATGGAACATGTCAAGGCTGAAGTCTGAAAGGTCTTTTTTGGCTTTGGTTTCTGCAGTATGCACACACAGCATCCCTTCAATTCTGTTACTGCACAGAATCATGTTTAAGATTGCTTCAGTGCTCTCTCTGAACCGGTGATATGAAAGAAATAAAGTACAAACCTGTCATTTTCTGGCCATACAGACACAGCTGGAAGCTGTGAGCTTGCTTGCATGTCTCGTAGGGAAGGATGTGACCAAGTTACATATTTCCATTTCAGTCCAGCAGCTGTTGTTACAGTGTCTTTTCCTCTTTTTAGTTTGGTTCCTTTCTTTAGTGGCAGTATCATTTACTTTAGGACAAGAATTAATTTATGGACTTTGCATTTTTTTGCTCTGGCATTGCAGTCTGACTGTTCTCTTCATTTGCCCAAGCAGGAGCTCTGTGGTCTTTCTCTTGCCCAGCATGGAGGGAATGTGTTTTTAAACAAGACTCTGAGAGTCCATTGACTTTCAGTTGAGAATGAAGGTGATAAATGCCTTACTTACTTCAATTTTATTGCACAGAAAAATGTTTTATGCTTGAGTTTTCTGGCACCAGCTCCTGCGACTTTTGAGACTAGATAACAACTCATTCTAGAGCTTATTTAATGCTGGTGAAAGTGCTGGATTTTAAAGAACTTTCACATGGTCAGGTTGTTCCACAATTATCTGTTGGAGGGCTGTGCATTGATCTGAAGAGCACTGGCTGCTCTTGGCTACGAGTGTTTGAACTGAATTCTGCATTGTTATGGAGTAACAGTGTGTGAAAAGTTGACTCTCCAGTTTAGAATAATAAACTGGGGCTGAGATCTTGGATCTCTTGCATGTGTCTTGTCATTGACTTCCTGGGGTAATGATTTATTCATTTTGCCTTGGGGTATTTGGCATAGTTACATTGTAAAAATGAGAAACAAAGTTTGATGTGATTAAAGGAACTGGAGCGCTGAGATGTACAGAAAGATGTCCCTCCCTGTCTCAGGGCTATACAAAGTGGGTTTCTATTGTTCCAAGCTAAGCCAGTGCCTTTTGTCCAAGCTCTGTAAATACTCTCCCTGTGCTTGCTCCAGTGACTCGTGATTCTTCTCATCTTCAGAGCTAACTGGTTTAAAATGGCATTGTTTGGTTGTGCCTATGTGCATCATCTAAGGAAAGGGGCAGACAGCATTGGAGCAAGATGTGGATTTTTTTCTCTCTATGAATAATTTAAATTCCTTAATTGAAGCACTGTTTTCCCTTCCCTTTTCCCTTCCCTTTTCCCTTCCCTTTTCCCTTCCCTTTTCCCTTCCCTTTTCCCTTCCCTTTTCCCTTCCCTTTTCCCTTCCCTTTTCCCTTCCCTTCTTTTTTTTTGGCAGGTAAATTAGCTGCTGAAGAAAGAATGGTACCACTTGCATAGAGCACCATCATTAAAGTGTTCTTCAGGCCTGCCATTTAAATTTGCAAGGAAATCCATTCCCTAAAGGAATAAAAAGGGCAGGATTGGTGGCCAAAAAGTCAGGGTGAGTTAGTCACCAGAAAAATCTTTTATTCATGGAATTAATAAATAAGGGAGAACTGCAAAAGACGTGCTGCTGGGTTTTGTCACAAAAATGAAATAAAAGGAATTGCAAACCTGGCTTTGTGACAAAATGTCACTTCCAGTTTAAAGGATGGTTTAAAATGGAATACAAAAACTGCTAATCAGTTTTGTCCTCTTTTGAGTTTGTTTGTGCCTACGATTGGTATTTTTAGATCTGAAGGCTTCCTTTATCCATGGAGGAGAATATCCATGGAGGAGAATATCCATGGAGGAGAATATCCATGGAGGAGAATATCCATGGAGGAGAATATCCATGGAGAGCTCTGTTCCATTGGCCTACAGAGTCCTGTCCATTTGAAAATCTGGTCTCCTGCCACTTTCCCTGGCTTGCTGGGGCATACAAGGTGCTGGTGGTGTCCCAAACAAATAGGAGTTTGGGCAGGCAGAATCCTTTAGAGCCTCAGACATCCCTCCTTTTCCCTCTGCTTTAGTATTTGTAGTGAGGAAATTTGTGCCTTTTGGCTTTAGAAACTGAACTGTTAAAAGAGAAGTCTGCATTTTAAAATAAATGTCAGCCTTGAATGTGATAGTTTATTTTTTGCTTGTTCATTATTTGTCTTTGCCTAAAAAGCATGTCTCTAGATACTGTGCATTTTTAATCCCTGTGGCCTGACCAAGCTTGTTCTGAGTAGCTGAAGAGAACAAGAGCAAAAGGATCTTTGTGTGATTCATGTAATGTTTTTTTCCTGGAATACACTTAGCATAAATTTGTAAGCATAACAGTAGTTCTGGAATGTCATACATGGTATGCATGATGATATATTGATGTTTACTCTGCCCTTCCAATCTTACCTTAAAGATTTGAAATTACAAAAATAAATTTTACAATTGCAGTTTTATCCCCTAGACAATGGCACCAGTGTAGCTTATGACCTCCTAACAAAATTATTCTGAATCAGCTTCACTTTAATTTAACAATATAATCTCTGCTGTTTTGTAAATACAGCAGGGCAGTGAATCTGCTCTGGTCTGTGCTTGCTGAGTGTCTACCCAGGCTCCAGCCTGTATTCATAATGGCTTGATTTTCTTGTTGTAGCAGTTTGACCAGATGTAATTACAGTGCCTTCAAAAGACTGTGTTCTCATTTTACATGAACAGGACATGAATTAGACCTAAAAATATCATTTAGGATAGCTAGAATCCAAATGCAGTACGTCTGTGTAATTAAGGTATCTTTGTATTCCTGCAGGAAGGATTGTGTTCAGAATGAATTTCTCTTATGTCACTGTTACCACAGCAGTGGAGGTGAGACACCACCTGCATCACCCACTGCAGTCACACAATAGATAAGTGTGTTTTATTGTCAAAATGTGAATCAGGTTTGTGGCCTGGCCTGTTGCAAGAAGGTTCTGCTGCTGGTATTTTGCTCTGCTAAGCACCACTTAACTGGGGAATGGTCATTTGGCCAGTCCCCAGGTCAGGTCCTGCATCTGGCTCCTTTTCAGCTGTGAAAGCTGGGCCAGGAGTTGGACTCCAGTGATCCCTGTGGGTGCCATCCAGCTCAGGATATCCTGTGATTTGGTGACTTTGGATTCTTTGGCTCAAGGAACAGCATCTTGGATTAATTCCCCACCAGCTTGCCTAAGCTCTGGTTTTGTTCCATACAACATGTGATGCTGAATGCTGAAATAGAAACTTAGCAAAGAGTTTTTGGTTTCTTTTCTTTCTTCACACTCACATTTTCCCCTCACAGAGTCCAGGAAAGTTTTAGAGTTGTGAGAAAGAGCACAGTCCTTTATCTGAATCTCTGTTCTTAGACCTCTTGAGGTCAAGACCTCCCCCACCTCCTCTTCCTTCTGTCAAGTCCTGCCCTTAGCAAGGATGGAGTGGCTGACTTTGGTTTGGAAGAATCTCCTACATTGGCTGAGGTCCTGGAGCTGCTCCCCTCAAGGTGACATGACTGTGGATACACCTGAGCAGCTCTACCTTCCCCGTGCTTCCTACATAACTTTCTGTGGACAAAAATAGTTTATTCAAAGGCAACGGAGCTTTCTGAAAGAAATCTTGTTCATGTGGCTGGGTGTCTTTTTAAGTCAGTGGTCCTGAGCTCCTTTCTTGCAAAAAGGCACAGCTTTATCAGCTTCAGAGTTGATAACTGGACTGTTATGCACTCCCTGACTTTTTAGGTCTTACATGGAGTATGAGACCAAAGGTTGGTAAATAGGACCTGACTTTTCTTCCTTTTCCAGGTTTTTCTGGAGGCAGCTCACTTCCCCTGCTGATAAATTGATGACTAATCATGTGCTCTTCTTTTTACATCTTAAGAAGCTGATAAATTGGCAAATACCACGAGAGCAACAAGCACCTCCACTGTTCATCCTGCCCAGGGGCTGCATCCCAGGTCTGTTCTTCCTTCACTGGAACTGGCAGGCATGGAGAGGCAGGGAAGTACAGGGTGAGTGTGGCTATGGCAGTGTTGCTGTATGGGCTGATATTTATTAGCCTTTCCTTCTGTTTACTCCAGCAGCACCTGATGAAGAGCCAAGATTTGTGTACCACTGCAGGCTTTGGCACTTCCTCTGTGCTATCTCCTTTCCTCCTCCTATTTTCAGAAAGCTGGTGGTTAGACAGAGTCCCTTGGGGATGAGCTGTGGGTTGGAGGGTGTTTGTCCTGATTGCCAGCTTTTCTTCTGCCTTCCCTGGCTCAGGGAGAGAAAAAGCTGGTAGATATCAGTACATGCAAAATTTAAGGCTTCTTAAAGTGCCAGTGAGCAGGCAGTAGCTTTTGGCTTTGTTGTGTTCTGAGATTTGGCTTTTGAGCAAAAGGTTCATTACAAAGTGTCTCAAGTGTCTTAATTTTCAGCACTCTCAGGCTTAGGTTACCACAAGAAATGGTCAATTGTGTTTTCTTAATGCTGTCAAATATTTCTCAGATGCTAACCAAGCCAATTTCTTTTTATGAGTTAAACCTGTGTTTATACTGCAGAGGTACAAAATAGAGACAGAATATAGCTGGCAAGTTAATATTCTGGGTCTCAGAAAATGTTTGTTTTAATTACAACTATTACATAAAATATGAATTTTTGCTAAGAAGGCATCTCCAGCTTTAGCAGCAGTGGAGGTAATGCTATGGCCAGCCATAAATGTAGAATGGCATTAATTTCAAAAGATCCCCTTCCAGTCAACTTCCACTGCTGCTGGTTTTCTACAGAACTCTGCTTCCACAGTGCTGACACAGAGCTCACGATTCCTCCACTGTAAGTCATCCATGAATAATTAGGCTGAAATATCAGTTTAATAAAGCGAATGTAGCGACTGAGTTTGAGCTCTATGTTAGCTGGGGAAGTTACTGAGATTCTTTTCTCTAGATTTGTGTATAAAAGTCTATGTTGGAAGAATGGAAGCCTGTTTTAGACTTAGTCCTAACTTCATTAAACTGAGCTTCATGCCATATGTTTTCCATTATTATTTCATACAGAAGATCTAACTTGATAAATCTTCCTGCTGAAATTTTTAAGTTTCACACTTTAAACACAGGAAAGGCTACTTCATTGAAAAAAAAATTTCAGAATTTAAATTTAACATATTTGTTAATGTAGCTACACAGTTAAACTTTTTAAACTTCTTGATTGGCATGTATCTCACTGTGTTTCCTTGAGTGTGATATAGGCTCAGATGAGTAAAGAGGAACCTTTAAATTATGTTTCCTTTTTGTTAATGTGTTGGCTTATCACTGTTTTGTTAGTATTATTAATTTGGTGGCAGCAGATGCTGGTAGGGGGCATGGGAGGTGACTGTGCCTGCCTCACCACTCCAGATTCTTGTGTAAAATGCTATTTTTCATGGTAGAGGATCAATAGTAACAGAGTAGTGTTGAAGAGCGCAGAGAATTTTCTGCCTTCCAAGTCTGCCACTGTCCCTGACCTGCTGGACACTGTCTCTTAATTAGTTAGTATGTGTGAAAAATATTAACAACTGCTCTGGAATTCCAGTTCCAAAAGGCAACTCATACATCCATGGAAAATTTTCATAGGAAAATTGTATATTACAAGTATATTTTTGGAAGCTGATTCCTGAAATTCCTTTCTAATGCCAATGAAAGGCCACTAAAAATATTTGGGAAAAATCAGCCATCACATTTTACCAGTTCCATCTAGATCTAGTAATTATTTAACCCTTTAAGTAGTGCAACAGCATATAAGATGTTCAGCAACTAAAACAGAAGTGATAGTGCAATTACTCAGTGAGAATGTTCTCAGCTTTCATCACTCAGCTGTTTCACCAGTTTCACCTTAATGAGCATTTCTGAAAATGCCATACAATAATTATTATATGGAAATGTTCTTAGACATTCAAGTTAGTCAAGAAGGCAAAAAAGGAAAAAACCAAATCCAAACATTAAGGAAGATCAGGGCTTACTGAGTAAACCATAAAAATGAATGCACATCTACATCTGCAGAACTGCCACCCTCTGCTGCTAAATGCCTGATTTCCAAGTCGAATGGGAAGTGCAAGGATTAGATAAACACAAAATGTCTTTTTTGTCTGTCACTGTCTTATGGTTGAGATCTCCAAAGTCCAGCATTTTTGTTTCTTTCTAGCAGCAAGGGAAATGTCATGAAATTACATCAACAAAGCTCACAGAAGTGCAGAAGCACTTTAAGGAAGGCAGATACTTTGTATATGTCACTCTTTTTGTCCAAACATAAATTAAGCGTCCATTTCAGATTGTTGGTACTTTCTGCATTAATTCTCACATTAGCAGAAGTGAAAGTGAAGTTAGTCCATTTCCAATGGCTCATATTCTGTCTGAGGAACAAACATTTTCTGATGGGACTGAAGCATATTAATGCAGTTGAAATCTTCCAGCTCCCAAAACAGGCAGAAAAAAAATTTGTTACAAGGAATAAAACTAGAAAAGCTAATTCTGCTGTCTGTGCAAGTGCAGTCAAAAGGCAGGTGGGCTGCCCTGTGTCCCCTGGCACTGTGTGCTGTCTGGTTTCTGCCAGCTGGGGTGTGCAGGTACCCTGCACTGGGAGGTGCTGGTGGGATGTGCTGCCTCCCCTCTCCTGGCTCCTGGTGGCAGGAGGGGGGATCCTTCACTCGTGCTGTCCTCTGAACACAGAGCAGGAGTGAGGTTTTCAATGCCTTTGGCCATTGCAAGGTCCCCTTACACCTTTGAGAGGATTAACAGAAAGTGATGGTGACATTTGGGGCAAGTTTCAGGAATATGTTCACTTGACCAGTGAGAAGAGGGTGGAGAAAACACCTCTCAGCTGGTCTGCAAACAAATATTTTCATGTACCACACTTTGCTGTGGCTGCACAGCCCTCCTCCCATCAGACCAGAGCTCTGTCCACCCCAAGTGGTTTAATTACATTTCCTCTGTAAATAACAGTAATTAGTGATGGTTTCCTAGAGCCTCAGAGGAACACAACTGAGCATTTTTTCTGTGTGTTGTTGCTTGTTTTGTCTCTGAGTCTGCTGCAGCGAGTAGCTGTGCCTGGTGAAAAGGCTCTTGCAGTGCATCAGGGAGACAGATGCATTTCATTTGTGATTTCAGTGATTTCCATGTATGAGAGGATCCTTAGAGATGTCTGGGCATGAAATGAATGCAGCTGCTCAGGTTGTTGCCTAGAAGAACAAGCTTACAGAAATTAAATATGCCACTGAGATGCTCTCATTTTCTGCCTGTTCTCACTGATGCAAGCCTCCATCTGCCTGCCCAGCCCTGAACCCTCACTGTCATTAACCACAAGTACTTTTCCTTCACTTTCTGCCAGATACTTGCTCTTGCCACGTTCTGGCACATGACTGTGAGCTGCAGGCTCTCTCTGTAAGGAAACCCCAAACCACTGTTCCCTCCCACAGCAGTCTGTAGCTCTGTTGGCTCTGCCAGTGAGGGTGAAGAGCTGAACCCAAGCAGGGAAAGAAGGTAACTCACCTTGGGCACTGCTCTGGTTCCTGCTTCTATTACATGGGCTATCCCACAATAAAGCTTAAGATTTCACTCTTTTTCCATACCTGAGATTTTCCCATAGCTCTTGTGCTGAGGTGTGGAAATTCTAAGACTGGTTAATATGAATCACTTGAAGAAAACCCTTCTTTCACCACATAAATGATATATTTTCCAGTGGCATTTCTTGAGAGGTGTAGCAAAGTGTAGAAGTGGACCAGTGTGGAAAGTATCAGTACCCAGGTGGCTTGAACCATGGCCAGGAGGGTCCTGTTGGCAAATCTAACACGGTTTTCTGAAGTGACTTGAGAATCTGGCCTGACATTTTTTGTGAAGTATGTCATGCCCTGTTCTTTTTTGTAAAGTATTCCACTTAGAATCCTCAAGGGGAGTTTGAAACCACCCCAAAGACAACAGGAGCTCAGACAATGAGCTTCATCTGTGTACTCCTGTCTCCTGTGGTATATTCTTGGGTCAGGCTGTGCCTTTAGCCAAGCAGGTACACTGTATATTATTAAATTTATGATGAAAGGGATGAAATATTCTCTTTATGCTGTTCCCCATGAGTTAGTTGCTCGTAGCACGTGGACATAACTGAATTTGCTGCTCTGGCAAGTCACAGTGGGGTCAGGACATAGCAAGGATCCCCTTATTCCCCTGTCTGTGCCTCCCCTCCTGTGTGCTCTGTCAGGTTTGCTGGGGTGGAGGCTGCTCTGTCAGAGGCAGGGAAATGCTTCTCCAGCAGCTCCAGGTGGGTTCCTGCACTGGGCTTTGCCCATGTCCCCTCTGAAGCAGCTGGGGATTGGCTGTGATTTAACCTTAAACCTGGAAACTTTTTTATAACTCAAGGACTCAAATACTTCTAACAGAAAAATCCATCACTTTCACCTGAGAAGGAGCTAAAGCAATCCCAAAGTTTGCTAGGAGTCAGTTGGTGCAGGTGGGTTTCTCACAAGGAGGGACAGAGTGCTCTAGAGGGCAGGCTTTGCCCATGCTGGGCAGAAGCATTGCCAGCTACAGAACTAACTCAGTCAGCCCAAACTGCATTCTGACTCCTTAGCTTCCTTTGTATTCATAAATCAGACAAATCAATAATTGTTCAAAATGTGAAGGCTTCAATTTGTGAAGTAAAGGCAGCATTAAATTAAATTAAATTAAAGATGCTCCCCTGATGAGGTCGTGGTGTCTCTGTGAATATGCAAGTCACCTTTCTAATGGTGTGGCTTTTTCTTTCCCATTGGTATTAAGTAGGTTTTGTGTTGAAAATTAGTGAAGGTGGACACTAGAACTGCAGTTATTTTAAGGTTTCTTGTTGAACCTGGTGCAGTTTCAGAGAATACATTTTAAGAGCGGGCATTGCTCCGGACTGTTAAATAAAATCCTGTCTTTCTTTCCTTTGCTCCTGGGCTGGTCAGTAAGGGTACAGAAATAATCATACTTGTTTGTGGCTGTATGTTTCAGCTGAGTGAAGAGGCTGAGATATGAAAAAAAAAAAAAAGGTGGGAGACAGCATATAATTTAAATATCAGTTTGAAATTTGTCTCCTAATTATGGTGGATTTGATTTTTTTTTTTTTCTCTCTCTGGTTTTTGTGTTTTTTTTTCCCCTCCCAAACCTTTACAGCTCACCTTTTAAGGTATTCACAATCTTTGGACACAAGGTAAAATGATTAATAGCCTGTACTGATTTTTTAAAATAAGAAGATACAGTAGCATGAAGCAGGGAACAGCAGACTTAAATTTTCCATTATGCTTTAACTCCTGGAGAAGGGGCTTGAAAATGACTACTGCTATTGGAATGTCAGTGAGTTTCTGAATATTAACAATTTCTTTTAAGCATGATAAGTGCTTTCATTTACTTTTTTCTTTTTCTCCTGTAACATTCTTCATTCTCTCAGAAATTGATCACATTAAATGGAACTTTAAAACAAAACATCAGAAGAAGTAGATTAGTTGTCTGTCTGTACATGATTACCAGATTGCCTATGCCGATTAGGAGCCGACCTCTGATGCAACGCTGCAGTCCAGGTCTCTCTTTCTCCTTCCACCGGAGAGGGAGTCCCAGCCTGAGCGCATGCACAGATTGCTCGAGGTGGCTAGTTCGGTCTAGGGGATGTCATTCTTTCTCAGCACTGTTCCTGTTATGGTGTATTGGATAAGGTTCTTATTCCGTAGCTGGAGAGGTTCCTAATAGTTGGCATTCGGTTGTTTTTGTAGTTGACTCTGCATTTGTTTTATGTTCTAATGTCCCACTTTCTTCGGGCCTTCCTCTCTCGCAAGGTCCACTTGGGGGACTTGCTATTTGCATAGTAGGCGGGAAACTCTTGATGGACAGGGAGGCAGCGGCAGGCGACCGGAAATTAGGTAAGTGCAAGGGCGGAAGGGGTGAGGGGAACAACGGAAGTGAAGAAGGAGAAGGGCGGATATGGGCACTGAACATAGAACAAGTAACTTACATACCAAACAGCAATGATGAAGGTAAGTAAACACTTCTCAATCTTCCCTCAATCCCCAACAAAAAGTCCACTACAGTTTTGTCCCAGTCCAGACTGTCCTTTTCAAACAAAATCTGATGGGGGGAGCTTTGTCTCAGAGAGGCCTGAGTATCACCAGAGGAAAGGAGGAGCAGAGCTGCAAAGTTCTCATCCCCCACCTGGATTCTGCTAAACCACCTTGCCATGGGACTACAGGAGCAAACAAAACCCAAAGCTGCCCTTGGAAGGTGTAAGGTGCAAGCTCAGTGGGCCAAGCAGTGGGCTCATATACATGCAGGAATGATATGTCCTGTCAATATGAACTGACTCCTTTGGTGCTGCAGTAATTTATAGGATAGTTTCTGCCCTCTGTATAATTCAGGAAGGAATTTGGTCAATACAGTGTTTTAAAAATAATGTGTGAGATAAGCTGGGCTGTTGGTTGGAGGTTTTTTTTGCCTCAGGTATTTCAACTTATAAACTCTAGCATATTATTTCTGATGTGGCATTCTGGCCTAGTCAGAATAATTTTCTGCTCGTTTCCTCTGCTGTTTCTGGGTGGGCTCTGGGATTTAAATAACAGAGTAAGGATGAGTACCTTTCTATAAAACTGAATGTGACTGCAAAAGATGAATTGTTTATGTAAATGATTGTGGAATTGTATTGAGCAACTTTCATTCAAAGTACTGTGCGTGGATGCTTGAAGTATGACTAGTAATTAATTCAGTGAAGGAGCAAGGTGAGGATTTCAGTACTACTGGTGGAGTGTTCTGGAAAAGATGTTCAGAAGACAAAATTTAACAGTCTGTGAAATCTTTTCTTCTTTTAACTTTCAGAAAGGTTGCCCTTAAGCCTTTTCTTCTGAGAGAGGCAAAGTGGTCTAGATTGAATTAGGATGCACCCAATTTTTCCTTCTAAACATGATACAAACACAATCTAGCTTTTACCTTGCTGTTATATTCCCCCCCTCGTTATAGTGTGTGTGTTAGTCTTGGTCTCATGCAGAGATATTTTTTCAGTTTGAATAATTTACCTTTTTTCAGTATTGCCAGACAGAAAATGTTGAGAATTCAAAAGCCAGTCCTGACTGATGGTAATAGGCCCTACAAATTGAAATTTTATGTACAATAAATAGCACATTTATGTTCCCTGCCATTTCCCTTGTTACTTTAGAGTATGTTTCTTCTGGCATGTATAGGTTCTCCAATGTAATTTCTAGTAAGAGCTCAAATTCTCATGCAATCTCTTAACTCTTGTACTGGGGCCTTACCATGCACTTCACTATGCTTAATATTCCTTTTAAGTTGCAAAAGCTTACAACACTGGCTGCAAAAATACACTGGACTGGCTGTCTAGGTCTGCATGCATGTGGAGCTTGTGCTCTCATCAGAGAACTGCAGTTTGTTTTGTCCTGGAAAATGAAAAGAAGCAGTCACAGAAGGAATGCAGGGAAAGCATTTGTTTCCAAATACTTTTAAATGTGGAGAGAGAAGGTGTTGAGGAAGAAACAGTTTGTTTATATTTTTCTTGGCACAGATCTCTCACACTTCAGTAGTTGGGAAGGAGAAGTAATGGGCATATTCTAATCCACATACTCTGGGCTTCTTTTCTGAAAGGCAAAATACCAGGTATTGATTGTCTGCAATTACAGGGTGTCTCCTTTGCTCTGCCTGAGCTGTTCTGTGCATCCATGTCTTCAGAGAAGGGAATAGTCAGTAATTAAAGGGTGGTTTGGTATTGTGAGGAAGGTGCTGTGGGGATCAGTGACTGGGAGCTGAAGTCAGATTCACATCATGAATTAGACAAGCATGGTACAGTGTGTCCCCAGCAGTGGAGCTGGACTAGGTCCTGGCACCAACCAGCCCTGGGCTGGAGGAATGGCTGCTCTGGGCACTGAAGCCCTGCTGCCTTTCCAGGAGCTGAAACAAGAGTGGTGAGCTCTGCATGGGGAAGCTGCTTGAGGTGGCAGAAGAGCTGTCCTGTGAGCCAGGAGGGCAGAGGGGACAGTGACCTGAGCCAGGAGGGCAGAGGGGACAGTGACCTGAGCCAGGAGGGCAGAGGGGACAGTGACCTGAGCCAGGAGGGCAGAGGGTGCAGGTGACATGAGCCAGGAGGGCAGAGGGTACCAGGTAACCTGAGCCAGGAAGGCTGTAATCAACCCTTAGATGTGCCCACCAGCTTAGAAAGAAGAGCAACACTTCTGAAAATCTTCAGTAGTGGGATTATCTTGCAGTTAAGTGTGTAAGAAATGCTGTTCTGTGTGCTGAAATGAAGCATTCCCTCAGCCCTGTCATGGGCTGGGTTTGCATGCTGGAGCTGAGCACCAGGGCATTCATCCAGCTGTGCTGTAGAAGCACTGCAGCAATGGCTTTAGACATGGCAAGTCTCTGGTATTTTGTCAGGTCTTATTAACAAATACCAGAATGAAAACTGATGAACAGTCTTAATGAAACGACTGATTGTGCAATTTAAATCAAGGCAGTTTTAATAAAATACCTAATCCTTAAATGTGCATAATTAGATTTACACATTCACATCACTGCAATTAGAAGTTCATATTTAAAGGGCACACTTCCCATTTCATGTGCTTTTAATCATTCTTCTCGAGTTTGCTTTTTCAAATTGCAGAGTTAAGGTAAACACATTTATTTGATTCTTTCCCTCTGGGCATGTAATATTTTTTCATCTGGAATGAAATTTATATATTTGGTTTGTCTTGTGCTAATCTGTAAAACAAATAAATGAAGAAATAAAGAGGTAGTCCTGTTCAGCACTGAATACTTCAGACCTTTTAAGCAGTGCTGGGGGTAAACAGTTTTTTGGTTTTTTTTTCTGAGTGTTGACATGGCAACAGCAACCCTATGAATACAGCTTAAGCTTCACTCTTCCCAGCTATGTGTCTTTGCTCCCTAAACCAAAAACCTTACTGTACTCTGTAATGGATAAAGATCAGGAATTGCAGCTGCCTGATCAGCTTCTGACCCTGCACAGGCTTCTCCAGCCCCTTAGGCCAAAAAAAGTTCATTTTTCACTTGAGGCAGCCTCTTTTCATAAGCCTCCTTAGGATGACTGCTGCATCAGAGCCCTGAGTGCTTTTAGATTATGTAATAACATCATATAGAGACTTGGAAAAAAGTTGAGCTAGTGACTAGGATGACATTAATAATTCAGCACATTGAAATGAAAGATGAAAATCAGACAGGCAATAAGTTAATGCTTGTCTTGTGCTGACCACACACATTTGGGTATGAAATGCTTTCTCATCAGCTGGCTAAATGCTAATGGCTGTAGTAACCCTGTGGTCCAGCTGCCCTTCTTTCACTCCAGCAGCCACTGGGGATGGGTTTGTCTGTCTTCTTAGGAGCATGAAAAATGGTGTTTGTTTTGCATATGCTACTAGAAACAAACTGCATTTTCATTTTTAATTTTTCATTCTAGTCCCTCCTTCTGACCTCCAGAATTAACCTCTCATTCCCTGTGTTTAAAAGGATGTTGGCCTTTCTTTATTGCCATTTCTTTTGCTTCCTTTCTTTTTTCCTCCCTCTTTTTTTTCCTATCCATTTATCTTTTTTTCTTGATTTGTTTTTCCTTCTGTTTTTTTTTTTTTTTTTTTTTTTACATGCCTAGAGGATAAAGAATTAGCTCTGCTCCCAGGTCTTGGTAGGGATAATGATTTTTGTTGTAGAGATCATGGCTGTGATCCTGAGGGCAGGTTGGAGCAATGCAGACCCAGCTTTGCCTATCCCAAACCTATTTATAGTAAGTTCATATTTATCATAAGTTCTCTGGTTAAAACCATCCAGAACTCTTGGTTTCATTTTTGTCAGTGTGTGTAAAGCCAAGCAGAGAGTGTGTGATTTTTCCTACATGCTCAGTTGTGAATGCAATATTCTGAAGAGCTGGCTAACATCAATAATGTTGCCAAAACCAATGTTTGTACAATACACCAATGGAATTCTGCTGAAATGGGACTGGCTGTATAAGAACTTTGGGTAGGCACAGTTTAGACTCACCAAATAGCAGGTAAGGTAGAGAATTACAACTAAAAATTAAACATACTGTGGGATGTGTTGTGTTTAATAGACAGGTGACTGTTTCAATTACACTGTGTGAAAGAGAGTGATCTATAACATGTTATTGGTAACCCCAGTATTGCCATTCAGAAACTGCCTAATTCAAGCCACAATGAACTTAATTCTACATCACAGTGGTGTGAAAATTTCTATACCTTTGGCAGCCTTGTGTTTACAACAGGTTTCCACACTGGACCAAGCAGAGCACCAACACTCTAACCAGCAGCTGGATCTTCCACTACTGAGAAATAACAGCAGGCACCTGGACCAGTAAACCAGCCAGGAGCTCTCACTGGTGCCTGTCCTTACTTGGAATCACTGAGCTAGCTAATTTAGTCCTACTGATTTTTGCTATTGCAAAGCATCTTTTACACATGGTTTTACCTGCCTGCTTTTGCTGCTGGTGGGTGGCAGTCTGTGTTCCTTCTTCCTCACTGCTGGCTTGGTGTCAGAGTGACCAGGACCTTGGAAGTGGTTATCACCACTTCAGAGGAAGGCTAAAATGCAAGGACAGGACATACCAATCACCACCACAAGTCAAATTCATTACAGAAGAGGAACTGGTTTAAATCAAGACTTTCATGCCAAAAGGGTGTTAACAGGTGAAAGTGTTCATGTAATTTATTCAGAGAAGTTTTTGATAACTGTCAAGTTATTCAACAGCTTTCTCTCATTATCATTTACTTCATGTACCTTGACTTGGCAAAGCCTTTAGGAAGACATTTAATCAGAAGTATGCAAATGGTCCTGTTAACTTCAATAGGAAGTCGGCACTTAGGAATAGAAAACCTTAAATATTTTCTAAATGTTGAGACATATTGGTAGTAGTTATATATGATGAGTTATGCAGCCTTCATTTTTTTTTTTTTTTTTTTCCTGCAGTGCAGTTAGAGAATTTTTCTGCAAGTTTTCAAATATTTCCTAAGCAGGGCTTGGCAAACCATTCCACAGAAGCTGCTACTGACTGACCTGAAATGAAAATATTTCTGTTTCCATGCTAAAACATAAATACTAAGAAGTTAGCAAAGAAAGACTTTTTTTGATTGAATAAAATTTTTTATTCATCTTTAAGTATTTTTTTTATTTGAATGAGCTAAACCTGACCTTAAGTAACACTTTAAACTAGTAATTGAAGTGCTTCACTTAAAAAATGTAATATTTTTTTCCTCTGACACGCTTATTGCACAATGCAATTTTCAAAGGTCTTGGTTACTCCAAGTTGCTTTACAGAGAGAATGAACTGTTCATAAGAAAAAAAAATAATTTCTTGCCTTGATTTTCCATTATTTCTTCAACTGAGTTTGTCAAATGTTGCAAGTACTTATGAAGTGTCTTTGTTTCCTATCTATCTATCTATCTATCTAAAAGGAACATTCCTTCCTTTAGGGAGGGACAAAAAGGGCTGACACCCCAACTCTGGCCATATGAACTTACAGTATCAGCTGACTTCTGCTGTGTTTTGCTTTTCCATAAATTGAAGACTTGGCCAAAGGTACTAAAGGCTTAAATTCAAATAGCCTATTTTCTACTTCATTCCTTGTGCATCTGTGAAGGGCCACAGATCTTCAGAAATGTGTGCCAGGAAAAATATTTTACAGTGGAATTTAGGGGAAAAATTAATGCAATAATTTCTGTGGGCTTGCTTGTGCTGTTTCTTGCCAGAGTGCAGCATGTGGACCTGCAGAGCTGCAAGTGCTTCCTTCAGTCAGTCCCATTTCACTTATTGCAGTGATCACAATTTGGAATGTGAAATGGTGGCAGTGCTCTGAAATCACACGTGTGCCTTGTCTTTCCTTGCATCCATTCAGGCTCAGGATGCCTGGAGACAAATGATATGGAAAAAGGAAAAATGCCTCTGTGACACAGGTCCCTGCTGGCACCGACTGTACAAGCAGGGAGACACCTAGACAGAAGGTAAGAAAAGCCTCTTTTAATTTTTTATCTGATGTAAAGCCTAATGAGGTGACTTTAATTTATTTGGCCACTAGCAATGGTATTTAAATGAAGCACATAATTTGTTAAATACTAACAAATATGCTTCAGGCTGTACAGCTAATGCAATTTTTTGCTTCACTGGTAGCCTTGGAGGCGTTTGATTTCCCTTAGCCCAAACTTCAACTTCATCTGCAAGCAGGCCATACCAGCAGGTTTGGTCAAGCATTTTTGTTCATCACATTTGTAAAATATGGGTTTTAATTTCTTCTTTAGCCTGCTGGACCCTCCTAAAGCCCATGCTGCCTGTCCATCTGCCATTTCAGACGTTCCTCCGTGCAGGAGTGCTGGGTGAGCCGTGCTGTTTGCTCTGCTCCTGCTCCATTGCATTGTTAATCATAGAAGTTTTGGAGTTTGTATAAACCAGAATACTTAAAATAAGAAAAGAACATGGACCTAGATAAAGGGAAATATATTATTAAACCCATTCTGTTTAAATCCCCCTGTTATGAATTTTGTACATTGAATATTGTATACCAGTTTGTAAAAGAGAAAAAGGAAGGGGTTTCCCACAGCCTGAAAGGTTTATTTGCAGAATCAGATTTCCTGCCTTTGTGTGATCAATCACAAACTATCTGCTAAGGATCAGGCTTCTACTTCTCCTGTTTTTATCCACCAAGACCAGATGGTTCCATGACCAATTGTCCCAAGAGCTGTCCCACAGGAGTTTGGAAGTTTCTTTGCCCACCACTGCTCACCTTGCAGAATTACTACAACAAAACAACAGCAATTATTGATTACTACAAGGAAAACCATGCTATAAAAAGGGAGCTGTAACCAAGCTGGGTGGAGCATGGAGTGGGCACTGACCCCTCATGTTCTCCCCAGCTCTGTCTGTATAAAATAAACCAATCCAAATTTTTCTAAATATCAAGACTTTGTTTCTCATTTGTAACATACTTAAATGCATCCTGAACCTGTAAATCCTCCTCAGTGTTTCTTGGCCTTGGCCCTGTATTTTGTTAGACAGGGCAGGCAGCACAGGGTCCTCTGGAAGCATCCCAAGCTCGATGCTCACAGTGTGTCACCCTCACAGCCCTGCTCATGGAACAGCTTGGGGTATTTGAATGTTCTCTGCATAATTTGTTATCTCAATGTATTTCACAAAGGCTGTGCAGTTATTCTGGGGGAAGGAGGAAAGGAAGTATTGCTGGGTTATTTTCCAGGCAGAATGATGTATGAAGCTCCAGAGAGCTATTTTAACCACACAATAAACATAAAACTGGACTAAGAGGTACTTTGAGATTTTTTTTTTTCTTTGGTGAAAATTCATTTGATATCAAGCCACATAAATATTGGGAACTTCATAATGACTTTAGTTGCAGAGATTTTGATGGACATTTTAATGTCAGAGTAAATTGCTATTAGAAGGAAAAATTAAATGCCTTCCAGCTATGAAACAGTGAAATGAACATGAGTTGTGGAGATACTGGGAATGATTGTTGCACAGCAAGACCAGTCTTAGAAGAGGAAAGAAATCTTGATTGTAATAACTGTGTTTGTAAGACAAAAAAGACAACACAAAATTTTCAAGTAATATGCAGAGTTAATAAAATGTTCTTGCAGGATCATTTTGCCAGGATAAAAAGGAAATATTCTTTTATTCCAGGTAGGGGGAGGAAAAGTACTACTTGACTTGCAGATCTTCTGGAAGAACATTTATATTCTCTATGAAATATGTGTAAATTACACCGTATTTTAAATCTTTTCAAGGGTTCTGCTGGATAGAGCATGTCTCAAGGGCAATCCAAGGAAGGAGAACATTTGATAAGCACGTGTAGCTCCGGGCAAAGCTCTGTGCATTCCCACAGAGCTGTGATGCCAGCCAGCTCTGCACCATGCCACACATTTTCTCCTTCTCCTAAAGCTCTGAATCAAATCCCCTTGAAATCAGTAGAGCTCTGTCTGTAGACTTCAAAGATTCAAGCACTGTGGAGAAAGTGCAGGTCAGGAAGTACTGATCTGAGCTTCGTTTCCTTGTGCTTTCCTTTTCCCTTGGTTTCCTTATTTCAGAAAGGAACATGCTGTATTGCATCTGTTCTGGAGCAGTGCTGGGCCATCAGCCACCAGAGCCTGGCACTGTGTCATTGGGCTGTCAGAGCAGGAAGGAGCACAGCTGTTCTTCTCTTCTCCTGCCTCCTTTACTGGCTGGCTCCTTCCACCAGAGCTTTTTTTTCCCCTTTCTCATGATATAGTGCAATAGAAGGAAGTATCTGGCATCCTAATAATATTAGTTTTATGGTATTCTAGTTTTCAGCTGTGAGATGAACATCAGATGCTTTCATGGTCTCTCTACCCACACACAATGTGTGTTTGTGTGTGCATATAAATTTATACTGTACCATTGCTGTCATAAAATTTTCCAGAATTGAGAAATTACTTTGAGTGGCTATTTAGGGGAGAAGAGGGGAAACAGCTGATGTCCCCATCTTGCTGCATCTTGATAACCTATAGCTTAGCTTTTTTGCATCTAATGGAAGGACAAAGTGCTTCCTGGAAATCTGAAAAATTGCTGAAATCTGTATCAATTCTGGAGGCAAAGTAATCCACTTAATTTTTTTTTCCTCTGCAAGCAATTTTTTTCCCCCAGAAAGGCCCAGACAGGTCTATGGCCATTTGAAAACCCAGGACCAAATATTACACCCTGTTCTCTCTCTGCTGCTGTCCTTCCTTGTGTGCAGCACCAAGCCCTGTCCTCCCTTCCCTTTCTGGGCATGGAGACCCTTAGCAATCATGGCAGGCTGGAGAAGCTGTGATTTAAGGATTAGATACTATGAAGAGGGAGAGCTTGAAGGAGCCAGCCTCTTCCAAAGGACAGTGCAGGAAGGTTGGATTTCACCTGTCAAACTAAGCATCAGTGTTCTGGAAATGGCATCTCCCTCTCTTCCTGCAACACCTGTTTTTTACTGACTAGCCATGTCTACATCTGTGACCTTCCTGTAGCACAGAAATTCTGCTGCAGGCAGATTTTTGCAGAACAAGATTCTTGTAGTCCTCCAGTAAAGAAAATACATTTTGTAGTGAAACATTTTCTAGAGATGGTGTCTCCAACACGCTTCCCACCTCTTCTCTTTTCCTTCATGCCAGAAGGATGATTCCTAAGTGGCACAAGATGCATTTTTTCAAGCAGTTTCACAGTTAGTAGTTTAATATATTTGTGAGATAAGCAGTAATGCTGAAAAGATAACTCTTCTTCCCCTTCTTCACCCCAGAGAAAGAGGAACAAAAGCCTGCCTTACACAAAGTAATGAAAGGCTCTCACAGTGAGGGAAACTGGAAAAAACCAACCAGCTACCTGTTGGAAATGTACCCAACATGGAGCTGATAACTCAGTAATTCTGGGGTGTCACAGGTTTCCATGGTGGCAGAATACTGAGGAAAAATGGGAACTGGCCTTTCCCACTCCTGTGGTTCTCTAGATCCTCGAAATAGAGGAGTTTGCTCACAAATTGCACTTGGAGCTAGAGATTTGGAGAGCTGGAAAACAGATCATCTACCCATGGAACTTGCTGTTCCTGCCCAGGGATCTGGAAGGGATAAAGCAGGGCTGCTCTAAGGGCTTTGTGCCAAAAGAATTTTACTCTGAGGATGTATCCAGCAGGATCATGGCAGTTTTGTACTCCAAGTTCTTTGCACTTAAGCTATATTCATTGTGGCTCCCCCTTACATTTCTAGAGAATGAGACTCTGGAAACACTAGCAAGAAAGAATATTTTTCACAACACATCTTAGTGGAAGGAGGATACTGAACAAAAGTCATAGAGACAGATGCATTTGCTTTTTAGCTGGTATGAGCAAAGCAAAAATAATACTTTCAAATATGTTGTGTAGAGATCTCATTGGGGAAAACAACAAAAAGAATCATTGATTAAGCAGGGATGAAAGCAAGTATACGGAATCCTTAGGTATATTTAATTTCATAGGCAGGTTTGTATTCTTCTGTGGAACTGTGATGCCAAGATTTTTTTTTAAGCATCCATATCAGCAGACACTGGCCTGAAGTAATAATATGATCAGTAAGACAAAAGAAAGCTCCAAAAGAAGTGTTATGGACTGTCTGCATAGCTACATATATACACACACACACACACACATATATATATATGTATATGTATAATATATATGTGTTCCATTTGGGTTACCTTTTGTAACAGCCCTTTAAGCTCTCTGCCAATAGATGATTCAGGACTTGGGTATGATAAAATAAAGTGTAGCATTCTGAATTTAAATAGAAACTTCTGCACAGAATCTGCCTTATGGGTTGCATGTAGAAGTGCTTGTCATTCAGTAAGTAAAGCAGTGTGTTTTTAATGTGAATTTTCTCTGCTGGTCCATCATGGCAGGAGCAACAGCAATCTAAGAGTGTTTAATCACAGTAAGGGCTTGCTTCTTCCCCTGGCCAATGGAGCCCACTATCCTCTGAGTGCATTCCCTTATTCTGACCTTCCCTGTTTGCCCTTGTGTTTGTGTCTCTGCAGAAGAAAACCCAAAATGCTACAGGGGTTGATCAAACAAATCTTCTTTAATCTATTTTTTAAACAGCCATCATATAAAGCTGTTTTTAATTCTGTCAGCACTCCTCACAAACAATATAATACAGTTTATTTTCATTCTCTTAGCTGATTTGGGCTGCCATACAAGCTAAGCCTTCCAGTAAATCAACTAATATTCAATACTGCACCTTACTATCTGCAAGCAAAAGGTCTTGCTTTTGTTTTAATGTCAATATATTTGGCTTATACCTGTCTTTTAAATGATTCACATCATATCTTAGGAAGCTTTTTGGACAGAAAATACTGATAATAATAAAACAAACACAGTTTTCATTGATGGAGATTAGCAGCTGTTTTCAATGAAAGTGATGAAACAATGAAGGGCTGTGAAAGATGTAAACCAAACAGATTACCTAATTATCAGTGTGCATATGAAATTATACCAGCAGGTTTGTAGATGAAGCAAACAAAGCTGCCACATTCTGCTCATGTGGAGTTATGTGGATATTGCAATTTACCTTTTGTTATTTTAGCAGGGGCTGAATCAGAGCCATCTGCAGTTCTGGTGCAAAGGTGTGAGAGAGAGATTGCAAGAGCTCTGTTTTCACATCCCTTTGGTGCAATAATGGAATCCTGATAGAAAAAATAGGGGGAAAAAAGATTGATTCTGAGAGAAAAGGTTGATCAGGGAATTTGGTTAACACTTGGATAAGCAATTTTGAATTCTGGATTTCCAGTAATAGGTAGAACTCCTCAGAACTTGAGAAAGCCCATTTGATTGGAGGCTTTTGTTCAAAAGGTTTGAGAAAAAAACCTCTTCAAAACAAACTGTGAGTAGGGATCTGCAATAGAAGGGGAGGAAATGGAAGGATGATTTATCTCAACTGAAACAAAGATTATGCAGCAGCATTGATTAGTTCCCTGAGGAATTCCTGACATTTGTTCACTTGCACTCTGCATATAAATGGCCAGAGGAGCATGAATGAAGTTATATATCTGTGCACTTCACATGCAGTAGTGGCATTCACTTGAGCCTGATGGTTTAATTTTAATTCCCAGATTGTGGTGTTCTATATTTGGGAAAGAGAAGACAGTCCTTTCCTGAAGTTCTGCAGCTCCATGTGGGAAAAGTTTCTGGAACAATGGCTCCACTCTAGACTGAAATCTAGAGCCAATAAATGGCAGGCAGAAGGGATTGGTGTCCTGTATGCCACAGCTGGTTCTCACAGCAACAGGCAGAGCTGTGACAGCATCTCTCAAGAATAAGTTGAGGGCAGAATGACAGGTAAAATGAGAATCCTACATAACCAGAGGTATTTACAGAAGTAGCAGGATTCTCTGGTAGGCTTCCTCCTGTGTAGGATGTGATAAAACTGCTTTTTTAAATCAGCAAGATATTCTCATGTAACAAATGTCCACATTTTTTTCCTCCTGTAGTTCAGCCCTGTTATTCAGGATGTTGTCAAACAACACACCTGCCAAAATTTATTCTAGAATATAGGGAGTTTTCATGACATGCACCTAGTTTAACTGGGAATAATTCAGAAGTGATGATGTTCCAGCACATTCCTGTGTGTAGGGAGCTGTTTGTCATTTTCTGTTTGAATGCAGATGCTAGCAGAGCACAGAGCAGGAGATAAGTGTTTTAAATAGGGCATCCAATAGGTCTGAACCAAAGTCTTCAATAAATATTCAAGCAAATGCTGCTTCCCTTGAATCCTGTGGTTAAATCTGCCAAACCCCTTCAAGAGAACTGTACAGTGGAGCTCAGTATGGACCTTGTGATTTTAAGTCTTCAGATCATCTATTGCTGTTCTGAAAAATCTGCAAATTATTTAAAGGAGTATTTTAAAATTAAGACAGACTATTTGGTTAAAATATCATTGAATTGCTGATATTGTTCCATATTTTGTTATGCCAAAGGAGAAAAGAAAGGGTTTAAGAGAGAAATAGGAGAACAGAGAAAGAAGAAGGAACAAGAGTGGCATACCAGAACTGCAAATATTTAAATGAGTACAGGAATAAAACCTAGAAGGAATTACTTGTTATTGACCTGAGCAAGATGATTTACCTTATTTGTTAGAAAAAATTTCAAGCTGCAGGTTTCTAAATCATCTAAAATTCATAGCTGTTTCATTCCCATCCCAGAGAGAGGAGAGTGGAGAGAAATGTCTGCTAAGAGCAGTATCTGTTTGCATCATCTCCCTGTCTGCTGTTCTCCCTTGTGGGGTTTTCCTTGGAAGGAAATGGTGTGACTCATCAGGTGAATATTCCCTTAGAATAAAGGGGTTCACACAGTCTCTAATTCATCTGCCATCTATATTTTTATCCTTGCTATTACCTAGTTTATTCAGTGGGAGAGCTACACCATTATTTTCTGTTGCTTTATAAATATAGATGAGAAACAGTTCTGTTGATACATTTAAATAAGGTAAGCAGCAAAGGAAATTCAGCTCAGAGTACATTGCCATGTCAAACAGGCAAATCAGACTTTTGTAAGGAAATATATCTGAACTGGTGCAGCTTCTTGCTGCTCTTCTGGAAATCTGCAAAAATAGTTGTGGGAAAAAATAGAGGGTGAAGAGGAAGTAGAGTATTCAGACTGGAGAACTGTTGCCAATATTTCAGCTCAAATTCTCTCAAAGTCTTCTCTTGTATGTGTTGAGTGAAAACTCAACATGATGATACTCTCTATTTCAAAAAAACCATAACAAATCAGCAGGTCTAACAGTTTCTATCATGAGCATTTTATCATAATACTGATGTGTAGGACTCTCTAAATTAGTTTGACTTGACTATTAAAAAAAAATTACAGAAAACATTTTTGGTTTTGTCAATGAAAATGTGAGAAGCAAGCGTATGCACTGAGAATGCTGAAGAGTTAGTGAAATGAAATGTGATCTGGACCCTTCTTTGTTTGAAGATCAGAGTGTTCTCTGTTTGGGGAGTTTTTTGTGGCTTTCTCTGCTAGGGATACCTGGGTCCTTCCTGGCATGTTATTAATCAACAGGGGCTGCAAGGAGAGCTGGATTGTTGCCAGTTCTCTTAACTGGCTTAAGAAAGTGGGACAGCTCTCTTTTCAGGCTTTTTGTTGAAGGAGGTTGAATCATAAACCTTTAAAAGATGTCTGAATTTTTTTTCTGTTTGAAATCCCTACCTTGTATAAAGTTAATGCTGCAGGATTGGTTTGCAACTGAACTTGCTCCCTTGAGCAAGTGTTATGTTTGGTAATTCATAACCATTGAAAGAAGCTTCTGAGAAATACTTTCATAGTAGTAGTACCATTAGTAGTACAAATACTATTTACTTTCATAAAACTATAGTGTCTGACAGGCATTGCTGTTAAATATTTGGTGCTGACAGATCTGTAAAAATTAATGTTGTGCATGTTATCATAAACTTAAACTCTTGAAAGTTTGAGGCCTGTTCTAAGAGGGGAGATGCTCACATCTGCTGATGACAGATTGGCTGCAGTAAGCAATTTTTCAGAACAGCCTCTAAAGTAACTCCTGAAAAACACCAAGAAAAGCCCAATCTAGTAAAATACTCCCTTCCAGCTGTCATATCACAAGGACTACCTCTGTGTCCTTCTGCTGTAGTATTTATTTTGTGCCATTTACACTGCTCACCCTTTTGGAGGGTTAAATCTTTCTGAGGCTGGAAGACTAGTTCTGAATTACCAAACTGCCCAAATCAAGCAGCAGCAAACACAACAGGAAATCAGCATGAGGCATTACAATATATTTTCTGTTCACTTTTTACTGTAGTAGTGTGGATAAAATGATTTCCATTGTCCATGACATACACTGAGCAGCAGCTGTGGGGCTGAGCTCAGGTTTGCAGAGGTGAATCCAGCTGGCTGCTGAGGCAGGAGGGTGTTTTTACAGTCAGATAGTAATTGATGGAATGCACTAATCACACTTTTTAAAGATTGGTGTGTGTGGGAAGATAATTTCAGAGAACTTCAGAAGGAAGTGATGGTTAGAACATCAATGTCTATCTATTTTTGTCCTATTTAGAGCTTTTCCCAGTGTTTCTGTGTGAGCCAGATTGTTTGAGGGCACATGAGCCTTTTGTGAGGGTGTGTGTTATTTTGTGTAATCTGGATCCTGCAAAAAGATCCATGCTGAGCCTTCTGCCATATGATTAGACCATTTTGGTTCTGTTAGGCCAATTAGAATGTACACTGAAGGTTTTTTAAAGGGCTTTTTAAAACGCTTTGACCTGGGAAATGATTGTGGTGTATATTGATGGTAAGTAACCAAATAGATATCTTCATGTGATATCCTTTATGCAGGGAAGATGGTTTCAATAAAGACAGTCAATGAAACCTGAAATTGGCCTTGGGTTTAGCTTGCTGAACACTTTGAGGCAGGCTTTCAGGCTCAGTTCAGACCAGAGCAGCACTCTCTTAAACTGCATGCCCATAGCTTGTGTCTATTAAATGGAATGTGGAATGCACTTAGACACCACACCAAACTTTATTGCCTCTTTTATAACAGCAACACTTCTGTGGTAGCAAAGAATTGATTCTCTTGTCTGGATTAATATTGTTCTACTTTATAGGAAAAAAAAAAGAGAAAATTATCTATTCAGGAAAGCAAAGCAATCTTAGAGGAAAATTCACCTTCGGCTAAATAAATACATAGTCTGTGAAGATATTTAAAGTGCTTAAGTGGAACAAGAATACCCAATTCACAAGAAAACAAGAACCTGTGGAAAACATTTGAAGGCAGAGAGAACACTAAATATAAAAATGGAAATGTTGATTTTGTATGATACAAGTGTAACCAGATCTGCAAAGGCAAATCAACCAAGGCTAATTATAACAGCCATTTCTATATAATTATTTAGGGAGCTCAGCTCAAGACTGGGCACTGCTTGATGCAAGCAAAGGTTGCTGGGACTATCATTAAATAATTTTTCTTCTCTTAAATAACATGGTTATTTTCTTATGAGTATAAGAAAAAAGTGAATTTTCCATTTCTGAATGACAGTATATCCTCTTACACATACTCCAGTCTGCACTTTTAAACACTTTAAAGATAAGTTGAGTTGTTAGGAAGATTTTTAGAAAAGTGAATGTGTACATTTATATCTAGTTGAATTCTAGCTGCTTATAAAAGGAGTAAAGAATATGATTTGAAACTCTGAGTTATTTTACAGAGATATCAAGACATTTCTGGCAGATAAAATGGCTACTTCAGACAAAAAGACAGTGCTAGAGAAAATGTTTCTGCCTATAGCATAAACTTTCAATTGGGGATATTTTTTGAGAACTTTTAGAAGTCTCTGTGAGTGGTAAAGAAATACGAACATTTACAGGAGGAATTAAAAAATCTGTGTTAAATCTACAACTACATAAAAAGAATAAATATTAGCAGACACAGAGGAGTCCTTAGGAGTGAAGTGTGAAATGAAATGGTCAAATGTAGGATCATGGTGTGCTTTGGCAAATCTCTGCAAGGAGGACCACTAGTACAATATAGCCCAAAAAGACTAAAGCAGAATAGAGCAATGACTGTGAAGGATCTGCACACAAAGTGGGAGATTTTTTAAGGTTGAAAAACTTTTTTTTTTAATTTTATTTAAAAGTCCCTTAGAGAAAATAAAGCGGCATGTTTCCCTGAAATATATTTATTGGATATTTTCAAATCCAAGAGATGTTCCAAAGTATGAAAGAACACGTGGGAAAAAACACAGGTACTTTGGGAAGTTTGCAGAAGTTAGGAATCAAAGTCACGAAACTTAAGGAGTGCTGCTGTAATTAATGGGTGATAACTCAGCTGCATGTACATGATTGACTCCTGATAAATACCAGAGTGATCCAGATGTGTAAATGAAGCTGATTTGGGCAGGATGAATGACCTCTGTGTTGAGTAGGTCAGTGAGCACTGTGTTCAGAGTGGCAGCCTGCTTGGTGCTGTGTGCCCTGAAATGCTGGAGCACTGATGTGATGGAGAGAGTGCAAAGTGCTTTGTGGTGCTTTGTAAGGTCAGCCAGCCTTTGCTGCACAGGGAAGGTGCAGGATATATAAATAAATAAAAATATATATAAATATATATATATAAATAAATAATTAAAAAAAATATATTCTATGTGCATATATATATATACATAGAATAACTTCTCCATCTAAGAGATGACTTCCTTTCTATTGCTTCTGAGGGTGAGCTGTGAAACCTAACCAAGTATACTCAGATTTTTTGATAGCCTTACTCTGCTATCTAGACCAGCTTAAAGCAACAGTGAAAGGAAGAATTCCATGTGTTTTAACAATGACATGGCAGCAGGTTTAGCTAGGGCAGCTCTTTCTCAGCCTTTCTCAAGAATATCTTTGCAAAAAGGGCATCAGCTCCCACAGACCTCAGAGCATCATTTGCAATTCTCAGATAGGGAGCTCACTGTGTATATTCTGCATATTATGGAGATACACAGGCCTTCCTACCAATAAATGCTCTTCTGCACTACCAAGGGCTTTGAACTCCTTGGGCAGAGGAACAGCTTCAAAGGTGTGGTCACTTTGGTGGAGTTTTTATTTTGAAAAGTATTGCCTGCCTTATTGTGTACTTTCAGTGAGCTGATGCAGATTTCTAAATTCCTTTGAACCCACTGAGCAAAGAACCATCATAATCAAATGAACAAAATAGATTTGACTTGTGAAGTGTAATGGGCATTTCCTGTGGTCCTTCCAGAAATGGGTTAAAAATACAAAGAACTATGGGGGATTTTTTGGTGGCTTTGTTTTGTGGTTTGGTTTTGCTTTGTTTTGTTTGGCTTTTTGTGGTTTTTGGTGTGGTTTTTTTTCTCTTAATGCTACTTTCTTCTCTTTCCTTGCTGGCACACTGTATTTCTTTTGATAAATCTATAAAGCCTAGCACAGATGCTGGCAGATTTTCTTGTGCTTTCTCTTCCATCTTGATGGTAAAGTCCTGTATTGATTTAAAGATCTGTCAGTGGAGGGAAAAAGAGTTCTATCTCAAGAAAGAACCAGCTTAGAGCATACATCATTGATACATGTCCTGTGCTCAACCATGCCCAAACACTGAGCGATAGCAGGACTGCAAAACACATCAAATAAAGTTCAGGATACTCCAAAATAAAACCAGAAAAGCACCCACCACTGGTGGTGTCATGTTTAGATGCTCACTTTGGTACTTCTGAAAGCTTGCTCTAAAGCTGTTTGTCTTAGCACCAGCTTCTCAAAAATAACGTGTGTATTTGGAAAACCAATTAGCTGAGTTAAGTGGAGGTTTTAAGCTTTTAGAAATCCTGTTATCCCTTGAGTGTGATAAGCTGTGAAGCCATGTGTAAGTCACCAGTTAAGCTCATCTGTTTTTTTTAATGGGTAAGAAAAAGATCAGATATATTTGAATCACATTCAAGCCAATTACATTCCTTCCAAACAAATGAACTGGAACTATTAATGGATCTGACACTGCCCAAGGCTTTTAGCTGCCAAATCCACCTCCCTTTGGTTGTTTCTCTACAACATACCAAAGGTTTAATGTTTCCTTGTTGCTTTTACCACATTTTCATGTGCTTTGGGCCACACAGAAGATTACATAGTTTTGTATCAATTTATATAGCCTAATGAGAGGGATGTAGTAAATAGGAAATCTTCTCCAGTCTTAAGGTTTCAGTGAAATCATTATGGATAGAGGTGCTAAATACATTGCACAAAATTGCAAAAGGTGTCTTTTTCAGGCTGTGCTTGATTTCAGAAGTGCTGGCTCTCATTCCATAAGAGTTGAATTGAATTGGATGAAGTTGACATCTGTGATATTCTCCTCAGTGAATGGAAGTTGTTACTATTGCCTGAATTGATACAGGGCCAAAGGTGTAGGAGGAAGGTAGTAAATGCAAAACTTCCTTCTCCCCCCACAGAGTCTGGAATTGCTTCATTGTGATGTGTCATTTCAGATGAACTGGCAGCAGTTTGTTTCCCATTCCTTACTCAGACACATTGCAAACTGTTAGATCTTGATTTCCATCTCTCTGTGGCTGGCTGAAAGCTCTCAAACCCTGAGTAATGCTGCTTTAGCTCCAGAACTCTCCAGCTCTCTCTTGGGGGGGAGAAGAGGCATTCTCAAATGTATTTTGCATCTTTTCAAAGGAGTTCTTCTTGGGAGGCAGATTTGCAGATTAATCTGTCATGCATGCCATCTTATTTATAAATTGTAAAACTGAGAACATGATAAGCCAATTATGGTATTTAATATGTTCCTGTTGAAAGATTGCTCTGTAACTCCTCTCTTGTACTAGAAGAAGCACTTAGTAGAGAAGTAGGTTATATCTCAATGATCAAGCATTTCAGGTTAATTAATCTGATGAACTATCAACAAATTTACTTCTCTCATGTCTCTGTCTTTTCACATGAGACAAAGAGACACATCTTCCTGAATACAAACTCTACTTACCAAGGGCACAGTGTGAGGGCAAATCAATGGGCACAACCTGTAAACCATTTATTGATGTTGCATTTATGTAGGCAATTGAATGTTAAAAAAATAATTTGCTGCTGAAATATGAAAATATTGAAAAAATTATAAAATATATATAAAAATGAAATATGAATATACGAATATGTGAATATATGAAATATATGAATATATTAAAATATAATATATACTATATGAATATATATTATATTCATATATATAAATTATATATTATATAAATATATAAAATATATGGAATATGAATATATGAAAGATGAATATGAAAATATGAAGATATGAAATATTAAAATATTTTGGAAGCACCTGAAAATATTTCAAGTGGCATACATTTAGTCTTTGGCCAAACAATGCAATGTCTAATGCAGGACCAAATTTTGCTCTTGAATTTTCACAAATGCAAGTTTTGATAGTGTCTCATGGGTAAAGTGGCTTGGAGACTAACCAAAGGATTGCAGCTGGACAAATACAGAAGCAACTATTCTCAGACTTACCTGACAAGGTGAGAAAGGAAAGAATAATTACAAGCCAGTCTTTATGAGGAGGCACCTGGTCTCTGCCTCAGTGTTTAACTGTACTGGGTTACTTGCTGTGGACAGTCTAACACAAGCTTTATCTTCTGCTTTCTGCTGTCAAAAAACAATTAATTTCCTTTCAGCAGGAGTTTGAGGCACTGTATTCCCTGTGTTTGTCATCTCCACAGCTCGCTTTTGTAATTCACTCTCCCTGGCCAGGCTTACTTAAGCTCCAAATGTGAGCAATAATTCACACCTAGTGTGGTAAGGCAGCAGCAGCAGAGAAAGCCTCTCACACAGGTGCTTTATCACACCTGGGTTCTGAGAGGGAAAACAGTTCCTGGGATGGATTCAGTCAGTCCCAGGGAGGGCTCCATGAATCAGTGCCACGGAAAGCAGGAGTGGCTGTGGCTGTCTGCTGAGACCCAGGAGAGGCTGCAGGCTGCCAGAGCATTTACAAAAACAGAGAAATGCCCTTTGTGGGGCTGAGGGAAAACACCAGTTGGGCATAGGGAAACAGCTCTAGTAACCTCGTTGTTGTTACTAGAGGGTTCCCTCGCTCATTCCATCATCACACCATTCCTCCCAAAGCCAAAGGAAACCCACAGTGTGCTCCAAGGAGGAGCTGGAGATCCAACTGGGAGAACCCACTGAGTTTGGGGGGAACTTTCAAATCACTGGGAACCAGCTGAAGGCACTTAGGAGGAGAGTTAGGAGGAGAGACATGATATATGTTGGTATACAACTTTCAGAATATTTTTGACCTTGGGGTTGACGTTTTGATGGAGATTTGGCATTATTATTATTATTATTATTATTATTGTTATTATTATTGTTATTATTGTTATTATTATTATTATTTTGGCATTTCTCTAACTTTGTTAGAATTGTTTTGTGAACAAGTGTATCACTCAACTCCTGTCTGCAGCAGGAAGGATGTGCCTCCCTATTCTTTGATATTTTAGTGTAAGAAGTTACAACTCAGTGTGTGAATGACACCATAACTTTCCAGACAAAGTGAGTAGCAGATTATCTGCCAAGATCATGACAAGTAAGCAGCTTTGAGTAGGACAGATAAATCAATCTTCCAGAAGGTTATGATGATATAACACTTATGCATGAGTGAGAACAGGAACAGCAGAGAGCAACGAGGGCCTTTGAAATTCTTGGTGGAGGATGGCACTCATGTCTTGGTTGAGTATTCCCTTCTCCTAGACCTGGCCCACTTTTTTGGATGCCCTGAGTGTGTTTAGAGCTAAAAGGTGTAACAGAGAATTCTGAGTAATACTGTCCTGTGGGACAGATCATACAACCATGTGCTATTTTAACTCCACTGACCAATTTCTTTTCAGTAGGGAAGAAGTATATTTATACTGCACTGCCAAAACCTATTCTCATCTGAACCATGTACATGTTAGATAATACTGCAGGAATAAGACAGTGGATTTTCTCTGCAATAATCAGTAGTGAATAGCTGAACTTGCTTCATTTGGTAGAATATGCACAAATTTAGCAAATAACCCCAAGGTACTGGAAAGAATCCAGGGAATGAGCACAGAGGTGGTTGAGAGATTGGAGCATTGATCAGATGAGGAGAAGCTGTGAGAGCTGGGACTGTCTCCTCAAGCCTGTGACTTGGATATAATCAGGAAAATCCCCTCTGTAAGCACCAACCTATACAACTTGTTCTTTTATAATCACAACCAAGTCCCAGCAGATAGTTCAGAGCCCTGTTTTCCTCAGATAACCCACTCAGCTGCTTCTTCTCCAGAAGGATTCCTGATGAAACTCTGGGTGATCACAGGGGATGTACCCTCACAGGAGTAGCTCTTCTTGCTGTGAGCAGTCCTGCATAATTTCTCTACTAGCCAAGAGAGCTCTAACCTCATTTCTTGAGGTGTATTGCTCCCACTTGCTTGGTAGCTCTGGACAGGTTATTCATCATCCATGGAGTGTGCTTAAAGCACTTGGCAGCCTGTCAGACTTGCCCCCTGAGATGGCAGACATCTAACATACTCCATTCATCCTAAAAATGAGTTATTTGTAAATTATCTTGCTTTAAAAAGGAGAGCAGTTACACCTGTACACAATTCTAAGATTTGCAAATTTATGAAAATCATTAAGGATGACCAGTGAATTTGAACTAAAATTTAGCATTTTTTGCTTGCTGTACAGTTAACAATTAGCACCATCATTATTACAGATGCACCCCTATTCTTTGCTGGTGTTGTGTATTGACATGGGTCCACAAGTCTTTCTTTTGTAAATGAAAATTTCTTAAAGGGTCTTCCCTTTCTTCTGACTTTACATAGTATTTTTCACCTCTCTGCCCTTTGGGTGTCTGTGTATCCTGTGTTAGTGTAGTCAAACACACACACAACTTCCTTCTTTTCTCCAAGATTATTTTTTTTAAGCTATTTACCAGATCATCTCTATTAGGTGATCTGGTAAATAGCTTAAAACATTGCTGTGATACTAAGGTCTCCCCTCATTTAGCTTGAATATGACTTGGTACATAAAGTTGTAGATGAGAACTTGACTGGATTTTCAAAAGCAGAACTTCAAATCTTGATGTTCAGACAGTCTTGGAGGACCTTGTCCAAAATTGCTTACTTGTAGTTGCCCAAAATGTGTGGAAGCACTCCAAACTCCAAAATGCTCTGCCTGCTTGTTAAATGACCTTTCCATTTCCAAGGCCAATTTTTGAGGAAGTTGCAATATAAAATACTGTTGGCACAAACTGTAATCTGTGTGATCACTTGGCTCGTGTTTCCAGTAAAGCAACCAGACTATTATTAGTAACAAGCATATGTCTTCTAATAAAATAATTAGCTTTATAACTCTGGTAGAAGTCTGGCATGGATATTATTCAGACTTCAAAATTACTCGGATTGTGCCTTCAAATATCAAGACATCTTTAGTAAGAATTGCCACTGATAAATATTTCTGGTTATGACTTCACAAAGTAGTCCTGTGGAGTGTCACTGTGTTCCCACCCTTCTAGGTAATTACTTGCCTTAAGATGCTGTAAAGCAAAGGAAAAAATTCCAGTATCTTAATTTTAAATACCTGCAAAGTTAACTCTTAGAGTTCTGCTGAGCCTGTTACATTTCAAATGTCAAACTGTGAGAAAATGGTACAAATACTGTCTGAGTTACTCCCACTCTCTGAGCTGGGACTGCTGTGGTGTGTGTGGTGTAGGAAGAGACCCAGCCCTGCAGAGAGCTGCATTGCTGGTGTTTCTGTAATACCCAACTTGGTTTCCATGCTGGAATAAATTGATCTGGTTCAGGCACAGACTTGCTTCTTAATGAAAAAAGTTTAATTAAGAAGATTTGCATTAGTTTAAAGTCACTAAAACTTCCATGGCATACTGTTGTAGGTTTATTAATACTGAAGAGCATGTTTTGCACTCAAGCCTGCAATCTTGAATAGGTATGAACCTTTGTTGTGTTTGCTTCTGTGGCATCAAAAATGTGCAGTAGATAGGAAACTTGGCCAGCTTTTATTTTGATGGAGTTGGCCTCAATCTTTGTTTCTTTGCTGTTTTAATGACTGCAAGTTTAATCCAAAATGTAGAGAGGGGAAGAAAGGCTGAGAAGGTTGGCATTTTGTGGAGTGCAGTGGGACTGTATTCACCTTGAATGCAGGAGCAGGGGAAGTGGTCCCCTGGCCAAATTCCTCCTGCATGCACAGGTACAGCACAGGTTCAGTGTTAATTGTGCATTATTTATAGTGGCTGCTTTCCAAACCCTTTCCTCTCACTCAGAGCAGTGCCACGTTATCAGCTGGGGATTTCCCCTGTTATGTTCAGCACTTTCAGGCTCTGACATATCATGTAGAGAAGTAATGTTTGTGAGCAGACATGAGGAAAAATGTGTTAGTGACAGAGAGCTTGGGGGAGCTGTAAAGGCTCCAAGAAGGGACATCTGTGGAAGCAGGTGGGGCCAGCATCTGTCTGGGAGCATTTCCATGCCACCACTGCTGGGCAGGGTGGTGACAGCCACCAGATGACCCAGTGCTCCCTTCCAGCTCTTCTTTCCTCTCCTACTACATGTTACTCATTTTTTGTACTAATGAGCTTCAGGTTTCATCCTAAAGTTGAACTTCCTGGCGGTGGGGTTTGTGTATTTATTTTTAACAGTGTGGCTTTTATTTCAGTGGAGTTTAAAATATTGCCCATGTGTTTAATGGAGGTGGATAACTACAGAAAACAATAATCATATTCACAATTGCTGTAAATTTGCTTTGTTCCACTGAAATCTAGACAGTAATCCCAATTTCACTCCTTTTGGGGGTATGAACTGGTATTTCATATGCACCAAAACATTCATTAATGACACTGGTAAAGGCTTTCAGATGAGTAGGTGAGGGAGGTGGGCATTTCTGGAGGCTCATGGTGCTATAGGCACAAACTATTTGCCTGTGATTTCTATTGTGCTATCAGATGAGGTTTGCATGGACACTTGGAACTTTTTTGAAGTGACAAATTACGACATCCTTACAAATTAAATGTGGTGTTTGAGAAAGTTCCTGAGTGTTAATGGATTTCTTCATTTGTCTTTTATACACCAGGTTTCATTCTGAAGCAGTTCAGGAAAATAACGGAGGAAGCAATAAACATTTTGTGAATATTAGGAAGAAGTTCCAGAAGAACTAATGAGTATGTAATTTGAAACACAAATTTGCATAGAAATTTGAGCATGATATTTCAAAGCTTGCAAACATCAAAGTGTATTAAAATGACAAGCTACCCATGCTAATGTACATTTTTTATTTTAAATTGGTAAAAGAATAAAACATAAAGGTTTTACTTGTGAGATGGCTAATTATGTCAGATTGCTTTAGGCAAAAGGCAACATCAAGTCATCATGACATACATTTGCTTGGCTTTTTTTTTTTTTTTTTTTTTTGTCTTCTTGTATGCAATTTCTGTGTCCCTTAGGGGCCAGGGAAGTGAAACATGTGTCAGGCATATTAAGATAATAGAGAGTCACAGTTTCCATCTAGCAAATAATAGCAATGAACAGTTATGTTTGCTTTTTATTAATACTTAGTTTGCAAACAAGAAAAAACTTAACCCCAAAATGAATTTATGATTTATTGACTTAACCCCCAGATCTTGGTGTAAGCAAGCAGGTGCTTCTGTAGAGGGTTGAGACGTTCCCTCAGGGTGCTGCACCCTCTGGGGAAGAGCAGCTCCCCCTAAAAGGCTGGGTACCTGTCACACAATTGAAAAGGTCTTCAAGATGCCATAATCCATGCCCTGCACAAACATCCCCAGTGTCAGTGGCACAGAGCTGGAATAAATGTTTTTCTGCCACAGAAAATGTCTGAGATGAAGAAGTGCACACTTCAGCTGAACATCACCTGGCATCTGCAGTGAAATATGTGGAGGGAACCATTGGAAGGCATGGAAATACCAACCCTCAGGAAATTTAAAAACAGACTAGATAAAATACTGCAAAATATATGGGAGATAGAAATGTTGTTCTGTCAGGGTGACAAATAACCAAAGGTATTATTTTTTATCTCCAAACTTCCAGGATGTAGCCTGCTCTTTTCTGTGTTTAGCATACTGTAGCTCTCAAAGCTGCACAGAATCATTGCTTGTTTTTCTCTGTGCAGGGGCAAGCTGTGCTTTTCAGATCTTCCCCTGGTTGTTTGGAAAGGAGGGAGTTTCAGTTTTGCTGCTGAATGGTTCAGCTGAAATGTCCCATAGGTTCACTGTGGATGTCCTTTTGTTTGAATTCTGCACATGAACTGGCCACTCTTTTCCCTGATCCTTTACCACAGGTTTCTGGAACTTCTAAGGAGGAGGAAAACAGGTGATGTGGGGTTTGTGAGCTCTGTGGTTTTCTGTGTGTGCTGTTCTTTTGTTCCTCCAAAGCAGGAAAGCATGGTCCTTGTACCAACTGCAGAGGCCCCTGCAGCTCCTGCTCCCACAAGCATATTGGAAGTTTCTTTTGCACCTAAGTTAGTATTGATGTCAAACATTACCTATGGCCTATTTTTTACTTTTTTAATGAAACTGTTGCTAGGATGCCTGATGGAGATTATTCATATTTCATTATCCACGTGGATAACTACTATCACCTACTTTAAAAAAATTAAGGTAAAACATTTTAAAAATCACAACTATTACAAATTGCAGGAGGTGTCAGTAAACCAGTCACCTGTGAGGATCATTCAAAACAGATGGTGAAGAAGCAGTTTAGTGAAAAAGTAAAAACCAAGGCCTAATGCTGGAAAATATTGCCTAATGTTTGCATAATGTTCTCACCCCCCAGGTTATTTTCTGCCCATTCATTATGCAGAGGTGCTTTATGGCAAACCACCAACCTCCAGGGAAAGGTTTGTTTTCTTTTAATGAGGTGTTTTCCAACGAGTAAATAATGCTTCAGGAAAACAGTTGTGGTCATGTTGGCAGTGATCCTTACAATGAACATGAGTTGATTTGGGGCAAAATAATTCTTGTAAATCGTTTCCTGTTGATAGATTATCTCATTAGTATAATTTTGAAATGTCAGAGGAAAAATGGACATTCTATGCTTTTTTTTTTTTTTTTATACTAGGTCAACAGATGACTGATCAAAAAACCCTGTTTGCAAGAGGTGCTGCTCCACTGGGTTTTTTTGAGACATCTGATAAAATATTGTTAAATTCAGGACATTTGTTTATCCTTGTTCTGAATATATTGTCTGGTGCATGAGGACTACCATTACAACAAGTCCTGTAATATATGAGCTAAGTGAACTTTGAAAAATCTATTAATAGATTTTGACTACCTTTTATTGGCTATATTTACCTTGTCTATTAATCTGGAAACATAAATAAGCACAAATATGCATTGGTAGTATGAAAGTGTAAGATGGAATTAACATTTACTTTTGAATTCTGCCAAAAACCTTCAACTTTCATTTCCACTGGAAAAATAATCAAGTATTGAGGAAATAACTATGAAAATGAAAATGTTCATGAAGAATATAAAGCTATGGGTGAGAATATGTTACTGTTTAATGTGTACTGTTTAACTGTGTACGAGCAACAATCCTTTCTGAGCCCATGACTTTCAGGTACCAACATCAATATTTGTTACTGGGAATCTGAAAACTGTTCTGCAACTTTTTGTTTCCAAAGTGCCATGAGATTATCACTGTTATTTGAGGCAGAAATAGAAATATGTTTTGTGGGTGAGTGAAACAGGCTTATTTAAATATTCTTGAAATAATTTATTTTAATCCTGTGGCCCTCCTGGTTATGTAAGTATTTTTCACATGCTTTTTCCCATATGTAGCTCAAAAACCAGTTTCAGCCCAAACTGGCATGTTGTTTCCACAGGGAGACATTGCTTCTTGGGTGTACAAGCTGTTTTGCCTATGAGGACAGGAGATTTTAGTCTTAGCTCTGATTAGCAAACACATTCCTATTCTATCATGCCATCATTTTGACTTGCAGTGAAAACTTAGTGCTGTAAAAGTAATATTTTTTGAATTAATTAAAAAAGTAAAACAACACCTACTTTAAATGACTCCCAGCATCTTACTTAGGGTGGATTATCATCTTATATTTCACCTTTATATCATCTTAATGTTATTTCTGTGCTAGGCAGTGTAATAAGCTACTCCATTTAAATAAGCTCATTGCTGGAATATTGGAAAGAAAATTAAGTAGAAAGTAGTTTAAAAAGTCAAGTTTAGGGCTGTCCACACTTGCCCTTATATGTATCTGGCCTGAGACAATGAAACTGGATTCTTAGGAATTACATGCTAGTGTTTTAAGCTCTCTGCAGTCCAGAGGTAGAGTAGGCAAATCCCAATCTGGCAGATTTGCTTTCCTTGCCTGGGCTCTTAAAATTCCCCTTGTCTCTCTGCCCAGTGGTGAGGATTGCCAATGTATTTCTGCTCTGCATGAAATTTTATGTTTACATCATTAATATAAAAAAAAACAACACTTTTCATAATGAGAACTATTCCAGTAGAATGGAGACTCCAGCTCTGCCAGTGAAAGAGAGAAATGATCCAAGGACCTTGTGGCTTTTTTGGTGCAGTATGTTTACCAGCTCCACCTACTCCATGGTTCTTGAATTGGGAGAGTCAGTGCTTAAGCAAACCTCTCTTCAGGGAAATATTCAGTCAAGAGGGAACAAATAGTTGGATGCCACAATAAAATCAGCTAATCAGCTGAAAAGGTTATTTTCCCTCTAGATTATTTTTAGGGTCACTTGTAGTAAAAGGAAGATGGAAATGTTCTTCCTGAGCTGGATGTGTTTTGCAGTGTGTGACTGAATATTTCATATGTACCTGGAGGGATTTCTGTCAGTGCAGAGGGTTGTGAGTGAGCTGTGGAAATGCAGTCCCAGGAAAGCCTCTCAGGAGGTTTTTCCCTTTGAAGTCTGAGCCTTTCAGCCAGGAATACCCATTTGGTGTCTTCCTGAACCTGCTAAGAACTCCAAACTGCTACAGCTCTTCCACAGGAGACAGCCAGTGGTCATTCCATAAGAACTTTTGCTACTCACCCTCAAACATATGCTTTAATAAATGAATTTCCAGCTGTTAAAGAAGCCCTTTAATTGTGTCTTCAGCTTGCTTCAATCTTGTGTCATTCTCAGCCTCTGAGTAGGCTTCTCAGTTGACTGATATTTTGATAGCATTCTCTAGAATGATTGTTTCTGGAAGATGATAACACAACAAGGTAGCTCAAATTGTGTAGTTACAGACACACATTCCAGGGAAATCACCTCTGTAAGTGCCCTTCTCTCATTTTCACAATCAGGCTAAACTTGATTGTGCTGCACTGATCATAATCTAGATCACAATCAGGCTAAATTGGATTGTGCTGCACTGATCATAACCTAGACCAAGCTCCATGAATATTAACATTCCAGTTGGGGTACACACTGAGTGAAAAGAGTCCCAACACTCTAAACATTATCACAAACTTTTGCAAAGGACTCCCTTCAAAACTAAGTGCTTTGTCCCATTTAAACTGCTCCTTGTAGAAAGGGTTTAGAATAGATATGATTCAGATTGACTATTTTACATTCCATCAGAGAGAGAAATGGGAGCAAGGAGGTGTTTGTGACTCAGAGAACGTTTTGTTTATCAGCATGATCTCAGCTCTTTGGTCCAAAACCTTTCCTGTTTGACATAGTGTTAAGTGTGTCCTGCCAGACAGTGAGTGGCAGTGGCTGTGAGGTCATCTCTGTCTTTATTATTTTATTTTATTTTATTTTATTTTATTGAGTGCTTTGGGGACTCCTGTGTTATGCCACTGTGGTCTTCTCACCATTGCAGGTTGCAATTATTATTTAATTTAGAAAAGGATTAGAATTCTTCTCTAAGCTGCTTTTCTATCCATCTATATTATTTGTTTTTCATTTGTTTGCTGCCAATGCATGATGTTTTCTTTCTTAATCACTTGCTAGCATGGTGATTTTTCTTAAAATGTATTCAGATCACAACAATTTTCTGGCAAAGAAAAGCATGAAAATCACTCTCCTTGAAATCTGCATCTGTATGGAGGAAAACAAACCCTTTCATATTTCACTGTCAGAAAAAAATAGTAGCCACAGAGTTATACTTAGATGTTGAACCTTGCAATATTCAAAAGAGAAGAAAAATAATATATAAAGGACACTGATTTTTCTGTCACTTATGAAGCACATATTTATCTAAGTGCTCATGATCAGATAGCAGTTTGGTATGGAAGGCTGCACGTGTTTCAGGATGCTGTGGGAGGATGACACTGAGCAGACTGTCATCACTGGCCATATGGCACTGGGCTGGGCTCCCCAGCACAGCCTTCCATCCAGAAGGCTGGAGAAAAACCACATTTCCAAGTCCATCTCACTCTCTTTGCCCTGAATGCTAATCCTGGTTTAGGGTGGAAAACAACTTGAAATATTCCATAAATAGAAATGCTCAGCACCTACATTGTACTTCTGTTCTTGGAGCTGTTCTATTGTAACTTTCACATGTTACACGAGAGTAGAAATTCAGAAATTGTGTGGGCATCAGGCTCGTGAAGAGAATCTGTGCATGCTGTGGTTGCTGTTTAATTTACCTACCTGGGAACTGCAGGCTGGAGCTCAGAGCTGGTTGAATTGTGTGAGCAAGACCTGCAGGGTTTCTCTGCTGTCCTTCAATGTGGGGAATGCAAACTTCATACGAGCTGGGGAACAACTGCTCCTGAACACAAAATGGACTGAGAACTAAATCTGCTGGTTTCTACAAACAAGCTTTCTGAATGTTGCATCTTTGTAATTTGATGTTATGAAATTGGGTCTGCCAGTATATTATTTATTAGCAGAATTACAATGTCAGGAGGAAATACTCCAGCCAGCTTCCTCACTCATAAATGGCAGAATCTGTGAGATTATCGTGCATGTTTTGTAACCAATGGAATTTTTCAGTGCCTTACAAAAGCAAAATTGCCCCAATCACTGTTTTTATTTCTCTTTAGGTAAGGCAACTTGCATATAGCAACATCCTTATTTCTTTTCTAACTTGTTTTTGCCTGTCATACACATTTTTTATGGCAATTGGACCTGAAATGTTTTACTTTCACAGAATTGCTTCCTTGTTCAAAACAGGTTCCCTTGGAGATGTCTCAGGGCATACCAAGGCAAACTGGCCCAGAGAGCACTTATTTGGAGGACAGAGGAAAGACAGCAGTATATCAGATATTTACTATTTCCCTTCTACTGTAGTCACACATAAATTCCTTCTGTGTCCCTTTTTGGAATCCAGCATTGCCTGAGAAGCCTTTTAGCTGAAAGTTGACAGGTGCTGATTTCTTCTCCATCTGAATATTAAGGATCTAAAAGAAAATCCTTTCAGCCAAAGTTGTTCATGCAGTACATGAATTTATTGCTCTGCAGATGGACTCCTGCTGCACTTTATAGCTCCTTGAGCTGAAAGGTGTACAAATTTTCCCTTGTATAACATTAAAACATTGGCTACCTTATCATCCACTGCTGGACAATTACTATTAGGTATACATTTGCCTCATTTTTTCCCCTTAGATATTTAACTAGAGGATTGTCTGATTGATATTAGCAGAGTATTATCTCATTGCTGATATCTCTGAGGAAACTGGATGTTCTTGGAGAACACGTACGTGATGTCTGTGTCTTCTCTGCTGACTCCAATATTTTGCTGTACCTCTGAATAATCCCTGTTCTTTTTTCAAACACACAGCCTTTCCTTTGTAGGAATGTGGGCCTGGTTTGTTCAGTGAGAGAGGAGATGGTGATGCCTGTGTTGTTTTGCTCTTTGTTTCACAGGGACTGTGTGGACCCCAGGGTGGCTGTACTGTTTTACATGTCTCTAAAGCCAAAAAACGTGATTCTGTTGGTACTGCCAGTCTTGTGACTGTTTTCCTGTCACCCATCTCTCTCCTTCTGCAGTATCCTGCTATCACAGTGAGGATTTGGGGCCACTTCTCAGTGTGGAGAGAGAGTTTGTCTGTCTGTCTGTCTGTCTGTGTTGCTTTGTCCTTCTGTGCTGCATTTTAGCTCACAGCATTAGGAATTGCCCTCAGGCACAGCAGTTTGCCTCTCTCCCTTCTCTGCCATTACTTCTGACCACCAGATTGATGTCAGCAGCATGTTAGCAGATGGCAGATATTCTTTTCCTGTCAAACAGATAACCTGAAAAAATTGTCAGCTTCTATGAGAAAAGGGCTGGGAGCCCAGTCCTTGGCTGTAATTTATCAAATTATATCTCATTTCTGTTTACACCAGGTACTCACATGCACCCCAATCTTTCATGGTTGTGCCCTGCACATTCACTGTGTTATTGCAGGCCAAATGGCATGCTGACAGTTTCTTCATTTTTCTGCTTTATTCTTCTTTGAAGAAAAGGATAATCACCATTTATCTAGAGAAAGTCAGGGAGCCAGTGACATGTCCAGGGAATGTGTAAGCAGCTGCCCAGGCAGCCTGTGTTTCTCTTCTGTGTTTCCCTGATGTAAAACCTTCTGAGTAGAGAGGGGCAGAGAACCCAGAGGCACTAGAAAGGTCAAAACAGCTTTTGCTTTTTATCAAAAAATATATAAAATATTATATATAATATTTTATATATTTTTATATAATATATTTTATATATATTATAATATATATTATAAAATAATTTTATTTTGCTTTTTTTGGATATTGCTCACTGGGGAAATGCTGAAAAGATAAGTAGGTGTTTTGTTACGATGTTTCAGACAGACAAGTCAATCCTGCTTTAGGTAAGCAGCAAAACTAATTGGCTGCATTCACTGCAATGGGAGAAATACAATATGCACATTTGGCTCTTCTTTTATCTCTTTTTTTTTTTTTTTAAGGATGTTTCAGTGCTTCACTGACAAATGCACACATTTCAGTAGCTCTCCTTTGATTGTTGTCAATTTAGATAAACGTGCCTGAAAAGTACTGTAACTACAGCATTTTGCTTGAGGTGTTTGTACAGGGATTTCCATTAAATGTGTACAGCCAGAGGATCAGATTAATCTGAAATTAATAATGTAGGGCTGTGCAAGAAGACTTAGCAAGTATGCTACAAAAATGGGATCTGAGATCTCACCCAACTGGATTTTTAGCATTGTACTCGGAATGTGCAGTCAGAATGAGTGAGCAAACATTAGATATTCAAGAAATGTTTGCCAAGTCTGCTGCAAGAAGAGTAGACAGCTAAAAGATGTCAACAGGGAATATTGTCATAGCACTAAGAATAATGTGTTATCTAGTGCTTAACACTGAACACCATGTAAACAATTAATCACAGAATAGAAACTACTGAATGCAAGCAGTAACAGGAGAGTTGGATTCACAGCCTTGCACTAATCAAGAAAGTTGTGTTTATTGCTTCTGATGGATAAATCATTTTAACCTTTTTGGTTTTTTACATGATATGTCAGCATCCTAAACACCTGCATCATCCTGATGTTTGTGAGATCTTATTTCTGGAGGAGACTGAATGCAAATGTTTATTTTTCTGCAGTGGGGTGAGCCTTGTAAAGAGACAAGAATAATGAGAAATATGATTGCTAAACCTTAGGGTGCAGTGCTGCTGTTCATAATATATAGTCTCATATGCACACATATAAAATAGTCATAAGGCAAAGGCAGCCCTTTTGCTTGACAACTTTATCACCATGTCCCACACTCAGTCACTCAGTGACATGTTCTGAAGCTGCAGGTATTGCATAGAGTGCCAAGGCACTATTGTTTTAGTGATGGTGCAAGAACTGGTCGTGGGGGGTTGTGGAGTGCATGGAACAGGTTTCACAGGATGTCACTGCACAAACATTGTGCATTTTACACCATACCTGTACTTGGCAGGTTAGGGGAGAGTATTTTTTCTTGAATGGTATTTTTATCAGAGCTGGGGCTACCAGGTGTCACTCCCAATTTTCACCCTATGCACAAGCTGTCAACCTTCCAAGAAGTGACCTCTTTCTCCATCCATGGAAATGAAGTGTGTCATAAATTAATCTAATGAGAACAGGAGTCTCTCATTGCTCTAGACTAATCAAAAGTGACCTCTTCCATGCAGAGTCCTCTAAACTTCTGAGATCAAAGCAGGTCTCAGATGGAGAATCTCACCTAAAGTGACAGTTATGATAATTATTATTTCCTTTGCTACTGAAAGTTTATCTTTTTGTTGGTGTTAAATAGCTTAACAATAAGGTGTTATCTTTTTACTCTGGGTGAAAGTTGTTTCCATTCTGATATATGTCTCATCACAAAAGTTAATATGTAAACTGGTTATCTTACACATATTTGGAACTCAAAGGGAAGTCGAACCTATCTTCATTTTGTCTAAAAATTTCTCAGAGGCATGAAAGATTAATCTGTTATTAACATTTGCCTGCAGCTATTTCTAAACTGCATTAGTTGGTTTCTGGGAAATTAATTAATTCTGAAGGAATGATCAAGTGTTCTTAGCTTTGTGGGTTTTGTACAGGACTAGGCTCTTACCAAAAGTCATGGTATTTCAACAGTGAAGCATTAAAAGGGGCAAGTTCAGAGCAATGCAACTTGACCTTTTTATCTCCCCAGCTCTGTAGAACTCCTGAAAGACTAATTTTCCTAAGTCACAAAGCGACTATTACACCATAAAGAGCAGCAGTAAATTTGCTAATATTTGTGTTATTTAAACTGGTGTCTCATGTTAAGAAGATCTACTTAGAAAGACACTAAGTCCCCATAATGATTGAATATCAAGGGAGTCAGGCCAGTCTGCAGGACCCTTTTGTGCCTATTCTGGTTCAGTATTCTCTAGTCAGGCATGTCAATCCCTGACTTTCCTGCCAAAGACAGGTTTTAATGCATTTCTGTGGAGACCTCCCCTTCAGACCTGTTCAGAATTACAGACTATGGCTTTAGAGGCACTGAAGTCTCTGCCCAATTTGTATTGTGAATCCCTTCTCAGGGTATTAAAGTAATTTCCAGTCTCTGTCTGTGGCATTCCTGTTGTATTCCATAGAATAACTCCATGAGGCTTCTCCAGAGCAGGGATCACCAGGGGGAGAGCAGGGCTGGGGCACTGCTGCTGGCTCCAGACTCTCTGATGAGTGTGAATTAAAGACCTGCAGTGATGGGTTTGAGTGCTAGCACAAAAGGATGAGTGTTCATCACTCCCTGCACGGGGCTGTGACATGAAGTACCACAGTCACAGAGGAGTGGAGCAGCTGTGCCAAGAAAAACTGAGAACTTGCAAAATAGGTGAGGGAAATGTGCTGCAACAGGAAACACTCAAACACATTTCAGCCCTTAAATCAAAATAATGAATAGCACAAATAGCTGTTACTGCATTGATCTGAAGATGGTAAATGGCTCACAAAAGAATGTGAGTCAACAATACCCTGTCATTAAGAAAAATGTGAGTGTTCCCATGAGGGTGACAGCAGCAAGAACTACCCAGGGTATCAAAACCATGACCTGTGGGGACAGAGTTGAGGACCAGGACTTTAGCTAGAGAAAGAGAAAATGGAGGGGAAACATGAAATCAGTTTTCAGCTCTCTGTGTGACGACTGCAAAGAGAAAGTCTATTTTCTACAACTCTTCTGCTACTGGGATATAGTAAAACAGGTTTAGCAGGTGAGATATGGGACTAGAAGCCAAGAAAACTTGGTAATGACCAGAATGAATCAATGCCAAAGTAGGATTTTGGGGTTGCTGCTCACTGTCTTTTGTGAGCCAGAGCAGATGATCAGAAATTGCTTCAGGGATTGGTGATCCTGCCTTTTGGTATGACATGAGCTCCTGAGGTCAGTTCCACTGCCTGTGTGTTAGGAGCTGCATAAAATGAGAAGGATTGAGTCTGTGCTTCCAGCTCTGTGTTGGTGGAAGAAGATGGACACACCTGCCTGTCTTTGGGGTGTCCAGTCATTAGAGCTGAGGGGGGGCAGGTAATTCAGCTTTGCCACTGCCTGCTGCCTGCCTTGCTGCCTGGAGAGCTCTGTTGGTCACCCAGAGAAACCTGCAGCAGGACTTGTGTACAGCCAGCCTCTGGCCTGGGGTTTACATTGAAAATCACGGGTTTTGACATGCAGCTAATGCTGAGTAGCAAGGCAGGGTGTTCAGCTTGCTCCCACACCTGCTCAATTATTGTCTGTGCTCTCACAGGACCTGTGATGTGCAGCTAATTTCATTATTTACACTGTATTGGCTCTGTAGCAGGAACAGACTTTTGTTCTGAGTTTGTTTCTGAGCAATAATGGCATGGAGGGACTTGCTCCCTCAGGGAGGCTTTCCCTGCAGTTTTCTTGTGGCTCTGTATGTTGCACATACAATGACAGCATAGAGAAAGAGCAATCTCTGAGCAAGCCTGTCAGACTGACAGCTTCTTACTTCTGCTCACTGCAGGGCACTCACGTGTCAAATACTAAAAAAGAGTTTTAAAAATACCAAAATGAGCAATAACATCTGTAAGGCACCAAAAGCAAGGGCAGTAAACAAACCACAACAAAGCAGAACACATCAAGGGTGGTAGATTTTAGTGTCTGTTCCCCTCAAGGTATAGAACATTTCACAGATGATTGGCACATAGGATTGAATTAAAAGGAAAAGCTTCCTTATTTGCATCCTTTGAAAACTGTTGTCCATACAAAGGCCTGGGGAAGTTATACAACCCTCATCCTGAGTTGTACATTCAAGTAGTTCCCAAGCAAGTTTAGCAAAATGATGTTTCCTAATGCTTCTCTTTGTACTTCACAATGCTATAAAAAGGCAACAAGTCTCTGTATACTTCAAGAGCAAAAATATTTACCTCTAAAGTCTACCAAAAACCAAGTCACAATTAATTTTCTTGTAGTTCAGTCCTTGTGGGGGTTTTTTTTGCCTCCTCTGCTACCTTTTATTTCAATTTACTATCAGTTTGTTTCAATTTCTTCATACATCTTAAGTTTCTTAATTTCATTTTAACTTCTCCCCCTATTTTAGTTAACACTAGGCATCTGAGACTGAATTTTTCTGGTGAGTGTTTGGCTTCTCTTTGGCAGCACATCAGTGTCTCTGTCTTTTTTAGTCTCCACCACCTCACTGATAGGAAGAGTGTGGGCCCTAAGAGACCAAGGCCATGTCCAGCAAGTCCTAAATCCAGGAGCACTGTAAGTAACAAGCTGATAACATTTATTGGAGTTGCTTTGGATGGTTTGCTGAATCCAGGCCCAAAGGAAATTAAATACTCCTAAACACTGAAGCAGGGCTGAAGATGAGAATTTACATTTGTAAATCTGGGTGTTGTTTTGGGCAATGCTTGTTTTATTTGCAGACATTTATTAACAGATGAATGCTGGATGAATTTTGGAATAAGGAAAAATGTACTGTTTCAAGTGAGCAAAACCAAACAAGAAACATACCTTTGAGCTACCCTGTCAAGTTTCATCTAAACATTTCTTGCATCTAACAATTTTATGTTGTAGAAGCAGAGTTCCTGAAGAGCAAATTGACAGGCAATTTGGTAAATCTGTTGTCTGTAAAATACAGACTGTGTGACTAAGGCAAGAAATATGCTTTAATCTAGTAATTAATTTATTTCTGTATAAATATCATTCCAATTTTGAAACTTTTGTATATTAAAATGTATTACAAAAAAGTTTAAACAAACTTCATCTATTTCCTCACTGTCTCCTGGGTCTACTCTACTATAATAAATGTACAAATTAATTAAGTTTTAAGTGAAGGAGTAACTGTAATAGCAGTTGAATTTAAAAAGTAGTGGAAGAAACTAAGTTGTACATCAAATCTTTTTAGGTCTTAAGTTACTAATACTGAAAATCCTGTAGGTCACATTTACTTTTATGAAATCACTGTGCAAAAACATCAGCAGGCAAAATACAATCTGCATAATTGAAGCAAGTTAAATGGTATGAAGAATGCCTTGAACAAATAGCTACGAGGGACATGTATTTACACATAACCATTAGTGTAACTCTGTAAGTCTACTTAGACTTAATTACAGTGCTGCAGAGGAGCTGGGGATGTGAAAGAGATGTTTTGCATATTGCTGTGGGGATCAGGGTGTTTATGCTTTATGTGGCATGGCTTTGCTCCCAAGGGCTGATTGAAACAATTGGGTTGTTGGCAGTATGGAAACAATGGCAAGAGCCACAGGATGCTCAGCAGTCAGAGCTGTCATCAGCCTGATGTGCACATGTCATATCCAAACCATTCTCTCTCTTATTCAAACTTTTAATCCCATGGAACACACACACACCCCCAACCCAGAATCTCATCAGAATGTTTTAATTTTTCCACAAATAAAACACTGCACAGTCCTGTCAGCAAGCCTGGAAAAAAACAGCAATAAACTGTTGCTACCCCAAGACACCTAGCCAGGAAAGAGGTAGAGCTTGGCATTGATATCACTTAGATTAACATAAATCTTGAGAGATTTTGTGGTGGTTACTGGTGTTACTCTGGTGAAGAGTTGATCTGGTACAAAAATTAGGTCTACAGTTTATCAAGCTCACTAAAGACAGGGTAATATTGCAAGTAGTGGAGTAAATATTTAAAACAAAATATTAGTGTAGAAGAAGAAACCAGGACTGTGAAGTCAGGGAGATGAAAAGAACTGACTTTGTACAAAATAATTAAGCACCTCAAGAAGATGAAGAGCATCTTTCATAACAAAAACATGCTATCAGTACACTGAACTGAAAATTTACATTGTACTGGATACCTGACCCTTTGTAGAGAGGGGAAGGAAAGTACTGAATTTTTTTCCCCACTGCATTATCATAGGAATTCTGACTTTTCAGTCTGAAGGAATATTAGTGATTTGGAAGGAAAATGCTCTGGGAGAGCAGTAGGAAGGAGTTGTCTCTAAAACCTAAGATCAAGTTTTCTTAATCTAGAAAAAATCAAGAAACAGAAGAAATTAAAGCCTTTTGTGTTGGATAACCATATCTAAAATATTTTAAAAGACATTTTAAACAAATGTTCTCCACTGCCTGCTATAAATCCTCTGTCTGGGTGGATTGCAAAATCTTCCTGTGATTGCTAGATTGGAAAATAATATGAACAATGCCAAGACACTGAGTGATGTTAAATTTTAATCATAAACCAATATCAGCACTGTAATAAATTTTAGAAGGATGTTATTCGATTTCTATATCTTCTTTCATTGTAGTGCTGTAAGAAATGATGTTATTTAATGAGAAGTGCTTTATGAAGAGCATGAATTCAGAGCTGTAAGTCCTGGAGTGCCAGTGCTGGGTTAGAGCACATCACCACATGAGATAGATGGCAGCTCCACAGGCATGGCCCAATTTTTGTGCAGAGCTTCTCCCAGGAATAGTGAGGCCATGCCCCAAAGAACTGTGTGTAAGAGAGGCAAAGCTGAGAGAGGCAGTGAGGTGTATTGCTAACAAATTACACTGTCAAATACAATTTCTTCATGCATGTACAGGTGCACACTGTCTGCTAATATTTCTGGGGTTTCTGATGGGGAATTTTAAATGCTCCTGGTTTTTGGTATTACTTGTCATGATCCCAAGCCTGAATGCTTAATCTTTCCAGGTATTTTTAAGACCCTTCAAGCTTTAATCCATGTATTTCTGCCAGGTGCATTTTCAGGATGTGTGCACAGTGCTTGCAGGATTTTTACAAAGTTTTTCAAATATTATTTATACAAAGAAGAACAAGTTTTATGGGCTCCTAACTGGATCTCACATATGTTTGCAATTTGGGAGGCTGCAAATGGCTACTGGGAAGTTCTGGCTGCTGTTTGTTTCTTTCTGGCTAGAGGAACCAAATTCACTCAGGAATAAATTCCATGGATTTTAGGAGGCTTGGGAAAGCAATTAATGTGTTCTGATTTATTGATGATACCTGTCAGACATTTATGCAATGTGAAATCAGGTTGGTGTGGTGTGTGTCACATCTGGGTTGCACTCTCCAGTTACACAAAGTTATTTGCCCCCCACACAAAGCCTTCAGTACAGCCCTGACTGTAGGAGCAGACAAAACTGAGCAGGCTTGGGTTTATCTCTGGCTCTATAAAAAAAGTCTTCCTGGGCTGTATGTCTGCAGATAAAATCATATTTCAAGTTAAGGTATGTATCCAGCTTTTTATGGAAACCCTAAATCCTGCACCTGGCTCTGGTCATTGCAGTGATCTGCAGAGGTTTCCCAGTGGCACTCTGTATATCAGACTGCACTGTATATCAGAATATCAGAATATCAGAATATCAGAATATCAGAACCCACTGGAGCTGCAAACCTGCTGCTTTACAGGGCTGCAGCAGCCCCAGGAAAAGTTCTGTTTGAAGAGCTTGAGCCTTTCTCATTGTTCAGAGTGAAGTAATTTATATATATAAAATACACACACACATATATATATATTTATAAAAATTTTTATTTATATATATTTATATTTATATTTATATTTATATTTATATTTATATTTATATTTATATTTATATTTATATTTATATTTATATTTATATTTATATTTATATAATATATAGAAGAAGGTGAAAAACTTTCAACCATTCTTGATTCTGACCAGAGAATGTGTGAAATGTTAGAAGTCAAGCTCTTCTATTTTACACAGGATAATTTATGTATATATTCATTATTGTTTTCCAAAAAGCTTGGATTTATTTCTCCAAACAGAGTTTAATAGGATGAATGGAGATTTTCATCAGGGTGTTTTTTCAGTAATAATTCACTCCTCTAAAAATATGTAATTGCTCTTTTATTCTAAGATAAAGATGTTATTTGTTCACAGTTGTATTGAAGATCATCAGTAACTGATGTCATAGAGGTTCAGTCAAGATGTGAAGTGTCACTAGCCAAATCCACAGACTAATCTTTATGGGACACATTAGCATTTCAAAGTTTTAAAGCAATGCTTCAGACTGTGAGTGGCTGAGCTTACCCTGAAGCCCATCTTGCTGAGTACATGCAGGTGTTTAAAATTCTGACTGGCCCTGGCCCTGAGCACCCTGCTCTGAGCAGGGTGCTGGATTTGCCAATTTCCAGAGGTGTCAGATACTCTTGGATTCTGCACATTCTCAAAACTTGTCCTTCTGGTGCCATTCTCTCCTTGTGAGAAAGGTCTCATGGCCAGTTATACAAATCTGAATTACAGGAAAGCCTCTATTTAACCTATTTTCAGCAAATGACTTGAACTGAATCTGAAGTTTTTTTGGAGGATGTGCTATAGCTACCTATGTAGAGATTTTGTTAATTGAAAGAAGTAATCTTCCATGAAGGTTCTTGAATTGCAGTCATCTTAAAGGGAATATTATATATGCAGTAGCATCCAAGTGATCTTGCCAAAGCTGGACAGCAATTTCTCTTGCTGATGGAGCACTCCATCATGAGAACAAGGAGACAGATTCTGCATTGTTCTGCACCTGGCAGAACTCCACTGACTTCATTAGTGGATTTATCCCCAGTGTTGTAGAGTCTCAGATGTTACAGGAGTATGACACAGATGTGAAAAATTAAAATACAAAAAGCTACTAGGTCTGGCCCTCTAAAAACAGAGTGATAATGCTGAGGATTTATATTCTGGTTGTAGGAGGATGAATTTATTAAATTAACCTCAAGCTTTGATTTGGGTAGTAAGAATTTTGGAATTCTTTTTGGAGTGACAATGGTTTTGAATTTAGTTGCAACAAGGAATTTTTTATTTACATTCTGAGAAAGTAGAGTTTGTCTGCTATCAGCAAGGATACTAATCCATTGTAGCTTTGCTCAGTTTCCCAACAGACCCAAAAAGAAAGCTCCTAAAACCTAGGGTAGAAAGTCTGAACTCCTTTCTTGACCTCTGCAGGGCTGGCATAACCTGCACTGCCTGGTGCCATGTGCTCTGCTTGACAGGCTGTCAGCATCTCCAGTGGGACAATGTGCTTTTCAAAGTTCCAGCACTTGTCTGCTGGTGCCAGCTGCCATCCTGGGGAGTAGCTGAAGTGCTGGTTCCTTGTGATATCTGTCACAATGTGCTCTATGCCTGTGGGCCCACAGATCAATGATCCTCAAATGTCCTTCCTTCCACTTTGACCCAGGGAAAAGAGACCAAGTAGAAACAGGGAAGAGTAGACACACAGGGAAAAAATTCAGATGCAGGAAAAGGAGAAAAAAAGGTCAAATGGTTATCCAGAGAAGAAACAGACAGCTGTAAAGAGCCTAAGGAAAAGGGGCTTGCAAAGAATTTTTCTTTCAGGATTTTTTTAAAGGTTATTGTTAGTCTGGTTTTCACACTGTGTGCACACATCCCCTCTCCCTGTAACAATTGTTGAATTACTTGAGCAGGTACAGATGCAATCAATCCCTGTAGGTTTCATCAACATGAATGACATTGCAGGAGAGCAAAATCTCCTTCTTTCTGGGAGTGGGGGATGTAGCACAAGCACATTCTATGGTACACTGCAAAGAAAGGTGCTGAGCACCTGAACCTTAGAAAAGCTTCAGAAAGGGTTTACACATCAGCCCATGGCAGGAGGATTGGAACTGGATGATCTTTGAGGTCCTTTTCAAACCAAACCATCCTATGATTCTGTGGGATATAGAAAGGTAGATATAATAAGGATCATGCAAGGGAAAAGGAATGGAAAAAAGAGCTAAAAAAAAAAAATGGAATCTCTACGTAGGATGTTCCAAAAAAGAAATGTGTACTTCTGAGGGTTTGGGGTCTGTGCATGGAAAAAGTGCAACTTTGTTGGAGACTGGAATTTTTATTCACCTTACACTGAGGAATTTTGTAACTCGCAGTTTCCATGGGAAACCTGATGCTTTGAAGTGCAGCTTTGAAATCTTCCATTTTTAACACCCAAGACATTTTGTGAATGTAGCCCCTATTGTCTAGTTGAATTGCTTTGTGAAAATAACATGTTCCTTCCCTAGCCAAGTAACTTGAAATTATTTTCAACTTCTAAGGCGTGCAGACTGAACCTTACAGAAATGATTGATGAACATCACCTCCCACTATTTTCTATAAATATTTTTTTTCCATTTAACATAATTTTGATTGTCATATTTATTTTAATGTCAAGGCTCATATAATCATGTATTCCTTATCTTACATTTGACTGAAAGTAGGCAAAGAGAGAAAGCATCCAGACAGACTAAATACAATTTCTTGCATATTTTTTCTTACAGGGTTCCTCAGCTTGTTTATACTGGCACAGCCACATTGACCTCAGTGGAACTGGGTCTATCCAGCCAAAATGAAAATCTAGTCCACAGAATTCCCTCTTCCTCTCTCTTGTGGCTGTGCAAACTATTTATTTTATTACAGCAGCCTCTTCTTTTCTTATGTGGAATTCAAAAGGCATTATCATTTTCTTCTCAAGCATCTCATCTTAAGATTTTTAGACTTTTTAGACTAGTACTTGCAACACTAAAACCTTTCACCTTATTAGGTCAATATAAGGAATAAATATTATCCAACAGCCCTCTATTTTCTGCTTCATAGGCTGTTTGAAACACTTGACAAAGTGCTTATAACCACTGTGTGTGTCCACAAGAACTTTATGGAATACATTGTGTGAAAAATACTTTCTTACTGAGATTTGACCAGGTAATGGCAAACCTGACTGCTGTGGAATTTACAGTGTGTCTCACAGCTATTTAAGATAGAAAACCAGAAATATTTTATTTTATGTTATGTGGGATTTTGTGTAGAAAGTTTCTCTAAACAGAAGTAGTTTACAATTCACTGTAAAACCAATTTTTTTCACAGTAGCCAGCATACCAAAATCAAATACATTGCAGTTGTAGAAAATGACAATATATTTTATTTTGCTTCATGCATCATTAAGAAAATAGCCTGTTTGTCTCTTCTACTAGACTCCACATTGTAGGTGCTTATTTTGAAGAACAAGAAAAGGGGTTCAGAGAGAGATTTAACCATTATGTAGTGAGTGCAAGCCTAAAGATTAGAAAAATTATGTTTTGACTGTTTTGCTGAGTATTATTGATATCTCCGTTAAGAAAATAATTGAATCAAATTTGCTGCTGAGGTATTTTATCAAGGAAGCTACAGTGTAAAAAAAAATATTGATTTAGATAATTGTACAACTGTTCACATTTCTCCCTCAGCAATCTTAAATTCTGACCCTGTGCATGATGAAAGTGAGTTGATACTGAAGAAGGTGATATAGGGTAGGGACTGTAAACTTTATTTATTTTTTCACTATTGCAGCAGAAGAAAGTAGATGTAATCACTGTGCTCTACAGCAGATCCTCAGAACAGCACAGCATCCTGACTCTGTGCTTTAGAATAATGCCTATAAAAGAAGACCAATTACAAAGCAGAACATTTCACAAGACATAAAAACCAGTTGAAGAGTATTTTTTCACTTAGTTATGTCTGGCATTCCAAGTGACTGGAGAAATTGTCAGAATGTAATTTGTTATCTCTACACACTTGCTTTAAGCCATGGTGCTAGTGCTTTACTTTGGAAACTGGGAATAATACCAATGCTAAAAGCATGCTCTCACTTTGATTAAGCTGCATTTTTATTACAGCAAACTTTAGATATAGGGTAGTTGAGGCTGAGCTGATTTCAACTTACTTGTACAGTTTATGCTGCTATTCATTGTTGTATCAATTTTGGACTGGGACTTTCAAACAGACCTGAGGGAGTTAAATGTCTAAACCTGACTGAAACTTAGTGGGAAATGGAGATTTACTAACCTGGGACACCTTGGAAATCCCTGGCTATAAAATTGCCACTTCCTCGGGTTTTATTCCTCATAAATGCAGGTGATATTTCTTGGTGTTTAAGGCAGAAAAGGGTGGTTCACTGCATTCCCTCCACACAGGAGCATGCTGCCTGCAGAAAAAGCTGTGAATGGGTCTCACCTTGAGCTAGAGGTGCTAATCTGGGGAAAACATTGAGAATGTGCCCACATCATTATTTTAAACTGTTTGATGGTGATATGTTCTGCTTGTCTGTCTAGTTTTCAAATAAGAATCATAAAAATTGCTATTGTAAATGTCGGAGGCTGGGCTACCTGCTAGAGGAACAAAGCTACTGGCAGAAGGTTAATTCTGAAGCAATTCAAACATTTAAACGTTTGATAAACCCTCTCAGGTGGGTATGCTGGTAAATTAACCCTCTAGGAAACTCCAAATACCATCATGCTTTGAATGATAACCTAGACGTTTGCATGTTTTTTTTCTGGCTACATGAGACCCTTTTCTCCCCTAACAATCCCACTGTCTTAGTACCCAGCTCCCTGGCAGGTTTCCTACTTTGTTTTCTGAAATATAGATATTATATATATAATATATACTATATATATAATATATACAATAGATGTATAAAAATATATACAATGTATTATATGCATTTTATATATAATATATAATATATAATATATAATATATAATATATAATATATAATATATATATATAATATATAAAAATATATATAAAATAAATGTCATAATTCATAACCTGTCTATAAAATATATGAATATAATATAATATAATATAATATAATATAATATAATATAATATAATATAATATAATATAATATAATATAATATAATATAATATAATATAATATAATATAATATAATATAATATAATATAATATAATATAATATAATATATATATATATATAATTATATATCATTATATATATAAAATATTTACAGAGATTATGAATTATTTCATTTATTTTCTTGTCCATGGTCTGTGTTGGAGGTGTGGAGCAATCAGATGAAAAGATGGTGTCTTTCATGCTGTCACTCAACTTTGTAATTATCTCCTCATAAGTTAACAGTTCTTCTGAATGTTAGGATTCCTGACACACTCCCCCCCATCTCAGAGATCATGACACTTAAAAATAACATGATCTTGTCACATCTTCAGTGAGAAAAAATAATACTAGGTTTCAGATTTTTTTTGGAGTTTTGATGTGTTGTGTCAGGATGTATCAGTCATATTTTGGGCAGGCACAGCAGTGTGATTGACAGGACTGGAGCACACAGCAGTTCCAGCCCTTCTCTTTCTGAGTAGGATTCATTCCAAGAGCTGGGATGCTCCTGTGTCTCATGTTTCTAAATGAGGCTTCTCATATTTTTAAATCTTACCCCTCCATGCATAACCCACACTTTTACACCTTGCTCAGCTCCTTGGCTCAAGAACTGTGTATTAGCAAAATAGATGAGATAAATGTATTGAGAATAGTGTGCTGTGTTTGTAACCCTATGTGAGATGTTACATCGTGATTCGTGTCATTATAATCAATATAAACAAGAATACTGAATCCAAAGCAAGGCATAAACCTAAGACACAAGAAAATCTAATTTCATTATATTTGTTTAAATCCTTTTGTTATAAATTGTTGATTTTTCTTTGTTTTTATGTATTTTTATCATTTTGTCACTATAATAATAAATTGTATCCACTCAATTGCAAATCCACTGTAATGTGCTGGGTTTGAGTTATACTGAAATGGATTCCCTGAATTTTCAGGCAAATTTGAAGAAGGGGATTTGGAAAAGTCAAGCATATGGATGCAGGCTGAAGGTGGAATTTAGAGAGGAAAAGGCCCATTTCTGCATGGTATTTGTTGATTGAAATGGAGCACTGTGATTTGTTTCCACTGAGGTCTTGGCCTGATATGTTGGGAGGTAAAACACATGCTTAATCTGAAATCCTCCCGAAATATTTTCCCTATTCAATTTTCTTGCAACCATTTTTTTTTTGTCAATGAAAAGAAGTCACTTCTGAAGAGCTCTCTTTTTCAAACATGCTGCTCTCTGTGGCATTGATGTTAAGTAATAACTTTAGTATCTTGGCAGTTTCACACTGTATAGAATACTGAAAACCAAATGAACAGCAACCAAGAGGAAAAGAATGTAAATGAATGTATTGCCTTCTAATAATTAAACTTATTTGGAGTGCTTGATCAGTGGGATATTAGCAGAAGTCATTGAGAGAGGAGAAGTGGGACTCAGATACTGTGCTTCACTGAAAAGGGAAGGAAAAACACTCAAAACTCAATTTTTCTTTACTATCTTGTCCTTTGTTTAACAGTGTGGAAGATATTTGGTTGGGATGGATGGCACTTGTCAGCTGGATTTTTCATCTAGACACTTTTAAATTAAGTTGGTGTTCCGGGTTTTGAGTCGTATTTTGCACGTCTTATGAAATACTGCCTCTAATAAAAATATCTCATCGAGTGCTGTAATTGTTCTCTGCCTAGTCTGACCATTAACCTTTTATAGTTTTTACAGAATGATGATGAAATGCTAGTATTTCTTCTTGGTTATAGGCAAGGATCAGTGAGTGCTTTGCAGCAGTCGTGTAAGGTGCTGAGATTTGGGTTATATTGGCACTCCCACAGTGGTGGCTCTCCAGATCCTCTTCTGGCTTCTTCCACTGAAATCTTGGGATATAAAATCAAGTTCAGGGCTGCTCTGGAGATCTGGCAACTAAATGTGCTGTTTTAGGCACCCTGTAAGACACAATTAGAGAGTTTTTAGACCCAAATCAGGGAATTGCTTTGGTGCTTGGTTAAATTGATGCTATTTGGAATGATACAAAACTAGGTTAAAGCCAGTAGTGCTTTCAAGTGCTAATCCAGTGGAACTTCAGAATGTTCTTAAGCTGCTAGCAGAGCAGCTTTTCTAAATTCTGTGTGAATTAAGCAAGATGCAAAAGAACCTCTTACAAGTGACAAACCAAGACTCAGACTCTGTCTGGGTAAGAGACACAAACCACAGGTTTACATGGTGAGAACTTCCTTGTTTGCAAAGGTGTGAGTGCAGAGGGGAAAACTGCAGCAGGAAACTCATATTGTTAAATAGTGGCCATTGTCTTTACAGTATGTCTGTGGAGCTCCATCCCCTTCCTTCCCTCCAGGATAGCAGCATGCCTGACTTTGGGACTCTCCCAAGGGGTTTTGTCTCTGCTGTACATGGCTTGACTCAGTCCCCTTGCTCAGGAAATGCTGGTTATGGGACTCAATTCTGCTCAGTTTCTCTTCTTTTCAGGTGAGGAGAGAGCTCTGTTCTCCCTGCACTTCCAGCCTGAGCTGGAGGGGTGTTGTGAGCATGGCCACCAGGTTCTGGAGGTACTTTGCAGTTATCTGTGGAATTAACCTGCTCAATGACAGCTGCTACCAGATGGATGTGCCTGTGCATGCTGGCCTGTAACATGCAGGAGCTACTTTGTCCTGCACTGGTGAGCAAATATCAGCTGATCCTCTTTTTTTGTGGAGAACAACAGTGGAAGTCAGATCACAATGTCTGGATTGATACAGGCTCTGACTCATCAAAGCTGGAGGAAAAATAGCAAAGAATTAGGACACTTTTACATTAAAAAAAAAAAAAAAAAAAGTGAGAGAAATCTCTATGGGAAAGGTAATTCCTGTACAGAGCCCACACCTTTGTGTAGTGGTCAGGAACCATTTATCTTCTCTGTGAAGAATAATGTTTTTCCATTCCTCAAATGCAATCTTTGTATGAGTTTTCACACCCAAGATAAGTGAATTTTTTTGTTGTAGCTTTTAAAAAACATTTACTCTGTATGGAATCCAAATGGAGGTAAGGATGGAGCTCTCAACTTTATCAGGTGAGTCTCATATAAAAATACAAGCAGTGGTCTCCTGTAGCTACACTGGAGTAAGAACTGTGTATATCCAATCTTTGACAAGATATTTGCTGGCAATTAGCTTTATCCATGTAGGATCAGCTGGTGAATGTGAAAGCTGTACTTCTGAGACTGGCTTTTTGTCCCTGCCTTTGGGAATGTGTTTGCTTGCCCAAGGCCGTTCAGGGAGCACTCACAGAAACCTTGTCTGTTTTGCTTCCACATTCCAAATGCAAATCTGCATTTCTATCAGCTGCACTGTGCTTGGGGTGCTCTCCACATAGTCACTGTTTGCTCAGAACTCCCACTGGATTGCATGAATATCACGCTATCAACAGGAATGTTGCATTTCTGGCATCAAAAGCAAATGGGAAACGAGGTCACGTAGGTGATTAATTTCCTGTTTGTGATGCAAAACCATCACCCTGCTTGATAAAAAAACAAATGAAGTGATTTTATTTTTCTTACATCTGCTGTGATTTTCTAAAGGATGCTTTGTATATAAATTAATTTTTTTACTTTGGGCCTTGACATTCCAAATATTTATGCTTGTAGAACAACTGCTTGTCTAGATGATCTTAGTGGGAAAATTACCATAGGATCAAATATTTTTTTTAGAAAGTAATCTCTTGTGTACTTCACAGTTTAGGAGTAAGGCTTTGTGATGCAAAAAAGACCATTTACTATCATAATCTCTATCTGAGAAACTATTAACTGCAGATAATTTAATTCAGTATGAAAGAAAACAACTGTCAAGCATAACTTCTACTTCAGGAAATAAAGAACTTTTGAAATAATTGTTTTGAATTTTCTGAGTTTATTATACCCTTGGTTCTCCCATGTTTTTAGGTAAACTGTCCTTTTTACTGGCATAGAAACTTTCTCTTATGGGTTTGTTTGAAAAAAACTGTATTTGGGAAAAACCAGTGATGTTACTTGGGAGACAGAAAGGAAATAGATAGAACTAGGGTTTTTTTTTTATTCCTCTCTACTTGAGAGCTTTTAAAATTAAAAGGAAATCATCTAAAGAGAATGCTTAGTTGGATATTAAAGACTGGGAATTATTGGACAGAAGTGAAGTAGGCTGAGATGATGATTTAATGGGCAAAGGGTTCCTTAGCTTTTGTGACTTAAAGGCTTTGAAATCATGGAACTAAAAGAAATGCATGAGAGGATATTTTTTGGTGGTTTTTTTTTTTTTCCTTTCAATTTTTCTGGACTGTAATTGCAAATGTAATCCTGTGAGTTTTTTGAAACAATTTTTGTCGCTTACGTTTTAAAGGTTTTGAAGGCCAGAGCCTTCACTGGAGAATCCTGGCCCAGCTATGGTACAAAATACTAGTATTTTCTAGTCTGTAGAATAGTCTGGGGAGAATAATCTCAGGGGAAACACGCAGCTCATTGTCCTTATAAACTTTCCAGATTCTGCTGGAGCAATGCCTCAGCTGCCAGCAATGTAAGCTGTAAGAGTGCAGTGGAAAACTGGCACACACAAGACACAGCAAAGTAACAGACTTCATAAGGATTTACTGCATGTAAATCCTGAAAATCAGTTTCTTAAGAGAGGGAGGGAGCTCATAATGCAAAGCACTTTGGAGAACCTTTGCATTCTGCTGGTTGCAGACTGTCCTGATTTAAGCCTGGCTCAGGCCAGCAGTGTTTGTGCTAGTAAGAGTTAACTTAGCTGTGATTAGGATATCATCTGCTGTATCAGTGGGAAACACTAATTTTAGAAAATTAGGATTTTAGTTACTTTGTTGAAAAGAATTAAAAGTTAGAAGTTAAAGGGAGTAGTTATCTGAAACTTAAATAATTGATTGTCTGTCATTTCATGTTTGCTCAGCTGCCCTTACAATGGGAAAACACAAAACCAGTGAGCAGATCCAAAGGAACACAGACAATGCAACCAGAAACCCATTCTTTGAGAAACTGGACTGTCCCCAGAAATCATTTGTATTGTCATTGATAGAAAAGGTCAAGAGTTCAGGGTGAGGAAGACTCGCCTTACTTCCTCCTCTTAAGACCCCTCCCCACAAAAAACGACCCCAGACTTGATTTAAGAAGTCAATCAATGCTTAACAGCTATTCCAGCTAATTACCATGGGAAGCAGGGATGGGAGGGGCTGTTATTACCAATATGTATTTGTTTGAATCCTTTGTCAATAAATAGACTCTGTGATCACCTGTGATTTTGCAGTGTGTTAGAGGATTACCTCACTGCTGCCCAGCCCTGAATAAACACACACTTTGTAAGTTTTAATTGTTAGAGAGTCTTTTGTCTGTCACAGTTGGGTATTGGAATTAGACCAGTACTCATATTTTGGTAAATCAAGTGGGCTTTTTGCCCCTCAAACTGTACAAACCTGCCATGCTTGGGGGACAGAGGAAGGCTGTGGGTGGGGATTGTTGGGCTCTGTGGGTACAGACTGTCCCAGAACACAAGGACACTGCCACACTCACCTCTTTCAGTAGGCAGAGGAAATTACATAACCTGGTCATCCTTTTTTTTTTTTACTGTTCAGACACTTTTTGATGTGCTTTATTTACAACTCAATTCATGACAGACATGAACAATTCAGACAATTCAATTCAGACATGAACAGGGGCTGTTGTTCAGTGCTAGGGACAGCAATAGGGACATAGCTGTTATAAATGAGAAACAAAGTCTCAGTATTTAGCAAAATTTAGATTGGTTTATTTTATATAGATAGAGCAAGCAGAGCTGGGGAAAACGTGAGAGGTCAGTGCTTACTTTATGCTTTTATTGAACTTGATTTCAGGTTTTTTTAATAGTATGGGGTTTTTTTGTAGTAATTAATAATTGCTGTTGTTTTGTTGTAGTATTTTTGCAAGGTAAGCAGTGGTGGTCAGAGAAACTTTTAAACTTTCATGGGACAGTTTTTCACACAATTGGTTATGTAGCTATTTGGTTTTGGTAGATAAAAAAACAGGAGAAGTGGAAAGCCTGATTTTTAGCAGATAGCTTGTGATTGATTACACAAAGGCAGGAAATCTGATTCTGCAAAAAAACCTTTTAGACTGTGGGAAACCTCTTTTTTTTTCTTTTACAAACTGGTATACAATATTCAATATACAAAATTCATAACAGGGGGATTTAAACAGAATGGGTTTAATCAGATATTTCCCTTTATCTAGGTCCATGTTCTTTTCTTATTTTAAGTATTCTGGTTTATAAAAACTCCAAAACTTCTATGATTAACATGAATAATTTATCAATTATCACAATGCCCAGAAGAAATTCTTCATCTGGAGAAAAAGGTGGGAATCCTGTGCCTTGGGTGAGAGGGGAAGGAACCTCCAGACAGATGGAAGGAGGCACCAGTGCCACCTCCATCAAAATTACCATTGGTGTCTTATTGAGTCCTTTTCCCATCTAATTTAGGGGTTTGCCCTCATGCAAACCTGATCACACGTTCCAGAGTTTGATTTTCTTGCTTCCAGACCTTTCCTTCTTCCTCCCAGGAGTTACTCTCTGGTCACCTCTTCAAGTCTGTATATTACCTACCTACACCTGAAGGGTGCTGCTGTGCTTCTATTAGCTCTTTTTCAAATAGTCCAGGAGTATGAAGAGAAGAGCCAAAATTCCTAATAAATTAAAAATGCATGGTTTTGAATAATGCAAACATATTCTGCAATGAAATGGTGCAGATTTACCAGCCTGATCACAGTGTGCCTTTGGCAAAAGTATTTGTGAAATTCAACCCACAAAAGTTACTTAATGTTCTCTAACCAGTCAGTCCTGCAATGCCAAGGAGTAACAGGATTTTACTGCACTGCTCACTTGTGCTGATTTCAAAGCTGGTATTGCAGAGGTCAGTGGAGAGGAAAAAATGCTGCAGTGGTGTGCAGGAAGTAACCTGAGAGGTTAATAGTCACATATCAAGGAATGGGAAGATCCAAATTATTTTAATTTAACCCTTGGTTCTAGCTCCTTACTGGAGGCAGAGCAAAGTTCCTCTGTCAACAGAATGTTTGTCAGAGCCAAAATGATTCATCATAGATTTGACTCTTCCTTTCCCCTCAGCTGAAGTTGTTTGGTGGCAATCCTTTCTGGGTGAAACATGTAAGCTAGTGCTTAGAAAACTTTTATTCAAAAGTTTTTCACTGAGAAGTCATTTAAATAATATGATGAAATCTAATTGTCCTCTTTTTATTTTATTTTATTTTTTTATTCTCTGGGAAGAGTTCATACAGTATTTAATTCTGAATTTTTAAAGAATAGGTTGTTTCACTTAAAATCTCATGTTGTGTTGCCCTCATCACCTCCCTGCAATTTTCCTATATGTATCTGCTAAAGGTAAGGGAATCTCACTGTTTCTGAAATTAAACAAAAAGATTTGTTTTTCTGCAAGCTCTGCTCATCTGAGTGAAAAAACAGAACATGAAAATGAAGGATCTGTTAACTGCTTTTTTTTCCAAACAGAGCTTCTGCCTCCAAATAACAATACTTAATTGGTAAGCAGGTTTTAAACAAGGTTCTGTATAAATTAAACCCCATGGAGCTGGGGGCAACTTCTTCCCCTTAATTTGATTTACTCTGTAAGTTGGAGAGAGGCTGAAGCAGTGACCACATACTGGTTAAGAAACATGGAAAGAACTACTCCTGAAATGGAGAATGGGATTGCTGTTCTCTGAATTCTGCCCTTTAAAATACACTATTTAAGCAAAAACTATTACTAACACTGCAGATGAGCACAGTCATGAAGAAACAAGAAAATGCCTCTGCCACTCAGTTTAATTTAGTAACATTTATTGTATTTGAAGGTTTTTTTAATGCTGTTTCTTGTCTCAAATAATAAACAGCACTCTTCTGGGCTATGGCTGGTTTGTGGGGCTTTGGATAGTGGGAGCACTGACACTGGAATTGGCACAATCTGCCAATTCTGACAGGATCTGAGCTGGTCACTGTGTGGGCTATGGCAGCACTGCTTAATATAGATGAGAACTTGGGCTGTCAGAAAAGGGACATACGATGTGAGGAAATAATTTGGTTTCACCTGAAAGAACATTCATTTGAAGCAAAAGCTGGGTGAATGTATTTAAATGTGCATGTGTCTGGTTTGGGTGGAGAAGGACTTTGCTTCCCATGGCTTGCAAATAGAAGGATGCCTTTTTTTTTTTTTTTTCCTTGATACCAAGCATAAATACTTAAAAAAAGTGGGTGGAGCAGATGGAGTAGAGGTCTGACTGACTGTACCTGAAATCCAGAAAGGTGCTCTGCAGTGAAGATCTGTTGAAAGACATTGATTGTAACAAGTAGCAGAACATTTTTTGGGGTTTTTCAACTGTTTTTGCTGGGGTTATACTCCTGCCTTTCTGCTATCCAGTATTTGTTTAGATTAAAATTGCTAAGATGCCATGAACAATGTTATTTTAGCCAAAATGTTTTTAACTGGCCAAAAAGTGTATTCAAGTCACAGTTTGAAGTAATATCTTTGAGATCTTGGCCTTACTGTGGTTGTCCAGTGAGTTCAGGTGATTTTTTTTTGTTCCCTGGAACCATGACTTGCTGTATTTCTGATTTTGGTAAATTCTGTTGTTGTACTGATCCTGTGTGTTGCATTATTCTATGCAGAGGAAAGTTGTCTTCTTTTGAAAAAGAAATATGGTTAACTTTTCGTACATGCAGTAACCACGAAAACATTAATTCTGTTCATGATAAAATAATGCTAAGCCCTGAAAACAGGATTTTAGTTCACTCATGGATGGCTTCTGTAGACCTGCACTTTCTCTGTCTTGGTATCTTGTTAACCTTGTTTCTGAAGTTCCAATTGTAAACAAGTGGTGAGGGTGGTATTAAATAAACTTTCAAAGTTGCTGGCTAGTGGTGGGGCTGATTAAATATGGATTAGATTTGCAATAACCTGATAGAAAGATCTTCTGTTTTCTGACGTGTTTAAGTTTATGAAGATGTTATGTCACATTGCATCTTATCACATTATGTTAATTTGGCACTGGGTAGGATTTTGATGTGATGTGCTTTACCTCATGACAACGTTTTCCAACTTCAGAGAAGTTTGTTACCAAGGCACACAAGAATTCAGTCATTTGATAAAATTTGACACTAATGGAGTAGCAACATTTTAAAGGCTACCCAAGTAAAATGCAGTGTGTGTGTGAATACAGCTATGAAGTTTGAAAAGTAATTGCAGGAATGGACTTAATGCTTCCCAAAGAGAAAAGTCACTGACTATTCCAGTTTCCAGACTGGACCTTAAAACCACTGGTCAGTGTTGCCAGACTTCCACAGAGGTCAGGTGAGGTGTCTGAAGAGGAGGAATAAGCTGCTTCATTTTCCTAGTCAAAGGTTATTTATTCTTTTTTCATGTCCCTCCTTTTTGTTTGAGTCATTGGAACCAGAATGACTCTGTATTAAATTGACAGGCATCTTGCAGGAATGGCCTTGGGAGCCAGTCCTTATTTGTTTAGTTTTAGCTAATAGCCCTGTGTATGCACAGTTTAAGAAAAACAACAGTAATTTAAGTGACAGAAAAGGGGAATTAATTCAGAGCCTGAAGCAAGAGCAGTCCTTTCTTTTGATTATGGTTCTGGTGTCTAAATCTGAATCCAGCATGCCCTGGATCTTTCTCTATTAGTGTGCTGTCAGATATCTCAGGGTGAAATTCATCTCCCTTCCTATTACAGTACCAGCAAAAAGCCAAGCTAGGAGAAAGACACTGTATAAAAAAAGGAATTATTCTATGTTTAGTCTTCCTTTGTAGTACAAACTCAGCTCTCTCTACCTCTTCTTTCTCCAAAATCTCCCCCCTCCTCCTCTCATTTTCTGTTGTGTTTTTCCTGCCTGTAATCTCTCTTGAGACATGAGCAGGTCCTTGGCAGTTGTGCTCCCTTGTGCAGCTCCATTAGATGCGTGCTGCAAAGAGCAGAAAATCTGGCAGCAAAAGAGCAGATTTTTGGGAGACAGTGGTCAGAAGCAAGGTTATTTTGTGGTGTGCTGGGCAATGCCATTGTATGAATGAGAGAAGAGTAGGTGCTGTCCATGCTCAGTGAAGTTCCAGTGCTGTAGCACAGACAGTGTGCCCATGGATAGGAAGCACCTAATTTATGTTTCCTTTCAGGAACCCCAACAGGCAAAAGTTGCAAGGCAAACAAGTAAAACAGACTTTATTGCAAAAGAGCATCAGTGGAACTTGGGTTGGACTGACCTTGTGAAACGTTTGTGCAGAGCAAAATCTCCAGTGGATGTTGCTTGTATTCTGACATTTGTAATCACCTGCTGTGGATTAAAGAACAGCTTTGCTGTCTTGCCTGCACACCTTAGAATTAGTGGGAGGGAAAAGTTGCACAGGTTGTAAAGTAAATTGTGATGGTTACAGGTGGATAGGACTGTAATGAAAGGATAAAATCTATTGCTCAGAAAAGTGAATTTGTGTGCAGCCAGCAGAGGTTCCCTTTTACTGGGATTTAAGCACTTCAGCCAACCAACAGGAGTGTGTGTGTCTTCTCTGCCATGGCAGAACTCTTTAGCCAGTGAAAATGAGGGTTGTGCTAATTAACACATTAGTGTTGAGCTGGTGGAACTGGCTGAACTGAATCTGCCCAGCAAGGCTTGAGGATACACAAGTATGTGTTTTGAGATCTGTGTGCTTTCTGCAAGTACTACCTTACACAATCATGGGTTTATTGAGATGCTTCCTGAGGAGGTTGCAAGAAAATATAAGCTAAAAAAAATAATTGTAATTATCACCATAGACACAGTTCACTTGAACACTGAGAAGAGAATCAGTTTTAGAACTTTTTCCCTTCCTATCCTCACCATGTTTGCTTCATGCCCATTATCTTGCCAATCCCAGATATTTTCTTTCACCTTTTAGAGAAAATGACAATAAAGACTATTTTGTTGTGCTGTCCTTCTCAGTTTGTTCATATCATTATTTTCTCCCTAGCTTGCTCTCTGTGAGTCAGTTGAGCTCAGAGGGTACTCACAGTGCATGATTAATGGCAAATTATCTGTCAGCACAAGTAAGTCTGGAGTCAGTAATAATCAGGGGAAAAAGAGTCTGGGTATCTACAGGCAAACATTAGTTCTTCAGTGCTCAATTGCTGGTCAATGCCAGGAGCAGCCAGTAAGAGGTGATACTAAAATATTTGACACAAAAAAACGCCCTATTTAAATATAATCTAAATTAACCTAAATATAATCTAAATTAATTTATAAGGGTAAATAAGGCAATCTAATAGATTTTTAGGTGAATTCATAGTAGTTCTTTCTCCCAATATATATAGAGTTGAACTTGGAAGATTTTGTACTTAGGCTGATGAGATGGTAATAAGTGGTAAAAATTTGTGGTAGATTTAAAGTTCTTCATGGAACGAAGAGCCCAATGCCAGTGGTCTAAGTTTGCCTCTCTGTTTAGGAACTTCTCCTTACAGTATCTTAAACCTGATGCTTCCACCACGAGCCTGAAAGCTGCACCACAAAGAGAGAGATGCTGGGACAGGGAGGGCTTTGTGTCAGATGTTATGCCTAAGTTGTTTCACCTGCATTGTAACTAATTCCTGTCTTGTCAGGTTTTGGACTTTATCAGTTCATATTTCCTGTTCTTTTAGATAAATGAATTTTCAGCCTTTTTGAAAAGGCCAGGATTGGTCTTTTGTTCCAATTTGGGACTGACTTCCAGGGAAACTCTTCCCTGGGTAGATGTTCTTTCTGCTCTCTGTACCTGGCAGTGTGTCATGCCAGAGGTCACAGCTGTGCCAGCTTGTTGGCCACCAAGAGGATGTTCCCAGTTTGTGCAAGCACCACTGTCAATATTGGTTTTAAGTGTTACTGTGATGTGAGAGCCTGATTTCAACACTGGGTCCAAAAGCTCATTTTCTCAATGAATTTGTGTCATGGAAACATACTGCATTGCTGAGGTGGAGTCCATGTTCTGTTATCTAACAGAGACTTCTTTCTTCACCTGAATTCAGCTCCTCTTAGGTAAACCTGCCCACGTTTTTGAAGGATGAAAGTAAAATTTCCTCCCCAAGTCAGACATTTGCAGTTGTGGCCAGCTGGAAGGGAAAGGCAGGTGCTGTGTTCTTATGTGCAGGAAACCTGGACACAAATATTGATTCAAGAAATTGAGGTGATGGTGAGCAGCTCTTTGTGTAGCTGAAGGCACTGAGCACTCCCTGTATAACAGAACAGCTGTTTTATATGGTAAGCCAGAGCCCCATGGTACATGATACCCAAGCATAATATGAGTTTCCAGAAATTTAAAAAGCAACAATGGAGTTCACTTTTCAGCTGTAGTTACCAAACCCTTGCAGTTCAAGCAGCTAAATTTGGCAAGTCCCTGTATTTTGCATTCTACTTCCTCTGCTTTTTTTTTTTTTTTTTTTTTCCCAGTGAAAACACCAAGGGAAAAATTGCCATAAAGCAATTGAGGATGACCACTATAAATTTTTTTTCTACAGTGCAAGTCGTGAAAATGTTTGCTTGACATACTGTGATCTTTACTTTACATTCTTTCCTACACTGAGTAAAGAAAAAAAGGGGGGATATTAGGGAGAAACAGTATTTTCTTTTTTTTCTGAAACTTCAGAGGGAGAAAACAAGTCAATAAATAGGAAGTATTTTGCAAGTTGTATTTTTCACTTCAAAATGCAGTGCAAAAACAGTTGGTAATGGATTTTTTTTTTAACCTGGCATTTGTGTTAGAGTTGCATTTAATATGATTTCTGAAAATTTTAAATTAATATGCAGTTATGAAAATTTTTCTTCAGGAGAGTCAGAGTTTTTAAATAAAGTTATTACTCAAAATTTAATACTTAGTAGTGGCTCTCTCCAAAATTGATTTAGATGGAATGAAAATTTGGTTTAACAAAAGCCTATCTGAGCTGTAAAAACCTGTTGGAAATCTGAGTGCTCAATAAACCCTCTGAATAAATTAAATCACTCCAGTAAAGATTTTGAATTTCAATTCACTTTCTATGTTCATTTTTTTTTCTTATTCAGTCTGTTTAAAAGTACATTTTGACAAATTTATTTTTTATATTTTTTTGCCTTTATGTAGAGTGGTTCCACTCCCAACAGCTTGGGCAATGGCTTTATGATTGTACAGGAGACTATTGGCTGCCATGGGTAAAAATACAGGTTATATTTTGTAGAGGTTTTCACTGTTATGATATTTTGTAAGAAGGGGATGGAGCACTGGGGAAGTAGATGATGCTTTATGTCCTTTTTACATTTGGGGGGTGTGCTTGTTTTTTTCTTAATTTCGCTAGCTGTTGCTTTCTTCCCTCGCCTTTTTTGTTAGATTCCATGTCTTAAAATTTAGCTATTCATACAAATTCTTGAGGGGAAAAAAAAAAAGGCCAAATAGAGTTTGAAAAGCTACTGAAGGAGCTACATCACATTCAGTTATTTTTGTATAGTAGACCAAAGGATCAAAAAACCTTTTTTTCTACATTGAAGTTGCTCTGTGCTCCTGTATTTTTTCTTGTTTCACAGGCTACAATAATCCTTCTTGTGTAGTTGTTTTTGTTTGTTTGTTTGTTCTGCTATCACTGCTTTTACTGATGTGAGGAAGGGCATTTCTATGCCATTTACAGTACCTATATTAATTTTCTTTTTTGGCTAGGATTATTTCATTGACTTGAATTCTCTCCTTTCTCATTTAGTCCTGCTCTATCATATAATACTTCAAATATCTCTACAATTTGTGATGCATTCCTCTTTATGAAAAATACAGGGGCTGTCTTGATGTCCCTGAGTGCACTACAGCTGAAGGGGACACATGTCATCAGCTCTTCTGCTGAAACTGGTGGCATCAGCCAGATCAGGGATTCTGTGTGCTTTAATAACAGCTGGACAGACTGGTAAATGTAAGCTGCCTTCTTGTACCATTCCAGTTCCCCCACAAATGTAGCTTGGCTTGCAAGGTCATTTCCAGGAAATCCTGGAGGAGAGGAGCAGCACATTTTAAATGTCTTTTTTTTTTTTTTTTTTAGTGCATTGCCATTATCTGAGAAAAAACCTAATTATTCTTGGAAAACATTGTTTATTTAAACAGTGATTCTTTAGTACCTCATGTTGAGAATATTCCCAGTGGGATCAAATAATTCCTTATTCCTTATAGGTGTGCTCTCTGCTCCCAGTGCAGCAGGGCTTTCCTTGGCAGTATAACAATCTGTCTGGACACACAACAGGCACATTTCTGTTCTGTTGGCATGTATCACTTCCTAGTGACAAATATAAGTCCCAGCTCTGATTTTAGGTTCCTAGCCAAAAGCAGTGATAAGTTTTGTTCTCTCAAACATTTTGGGATGCCCCTTTGGAGATGTTTTCCCAGAGGATTCCAGGTGTGTTGTGTGCAAGGCGAGTTCTGGAGGCACTTGAGCACAGCACTGGAAGCTGTAACAGCTGCCAGCTCCTTATTTTCACTTCATCTCCCACTCTCACTGTGCTCTCCAGGGCTTTTCTGCACTTGTTGCTTTATGCTTCTCAGCTGCCACACAGAAGACAAATTTTCACTGTTTACCTTTGGTGCTAAAACTTGGGAAGAGCCCTTGTTTCTCCCTAAGAAATGTATCTTGCAGTTATTATGCTCACTTCACCCATCAACCTTAGTCTTTAAGTCTGTATATAGATACTTTTTGAACTTTTAAAATATATTTTATATACTTTTTTTTAATAGATTCTTTTATCATGCCTCCATGATAATCTGTCAGCTGGGTGCTGAAACTGCTGAAATTTGCACGTAGCAGGGTAAGCATTGTCCCATTTAAGGCAAAAAGCTGTTTTTAAGGATATTTTTAACAGTTCTTTGCTCAGTATTAAACTCTTAGTTTTTTAATAGGAAGACAGGAACCCAGCTGCATCAAGCTTAATGTAGAAATTGCTGCATATTTTTATGACCTGTGTTATTCAGCAAGATGATACTAATGCTCTCTTCTGCTCATAAATTCTGTAAGATGCTTGGGTACACATGATTATAATGTTGGCATAAACATGCTGATGGATACAGTCATAATTAATTTTTAGATGTTTCCTGTAATTATTCCAGCAATAGATGTCTAAATTTGTCCATACCTACTAGAGAAAATGGCCCAATCTATTACTGCTTGTTGTAAAATTGAGTGGTTGCAGAGTCTGAAGTTGTGGTTCTGCTGTTGCAGTTTTGTTCTACAGGTGTAGGAATTTTATGTTGTGCTGTCAAAAATATCTTTGGAGATGCTAGAGATAAAAGTTGGTCAATTTACTTATAAGTTTTTATTTTGCTGTAGCTCTTGACAAAAGCAGAGGCATCATCAGGGCAATGGCACCTCAGTTGCTTTTCATTTGCTTGGATGGACAAAACCCATGTCCTTGTATGCATTTTCCCTGCAGAGAGAATAACAGGAAATACAGGGGCAAGAAATCAGCCATCTTGACAGCCTTTGACCCATGGTGGGCTTTTCATCATCTATGTTTTGGCAGTCTATCTGATTGCCACATGGTGGGTTAATTATTTCCATTTTAGAAAGCATGGAGAAGATCTGAATATTCTATGGAAGGAGTTTTGCATAAGCACCACACAAAGAGTGCATCTTTCTCTTCTTCCCTTCAACCAAAAGGACTTGAAATGTGCCAATTTAAGTGAAAATTTGAATACTGAAGCATTAAGCTGATGGAGATTAGCAGAGCAGTAAGTGTTAGAAAAATTATGTACTCTTCAGTGTGCACTCTTTGTCAAAGCTTTCTCTGCCAATAAAATGCTGTGTCCAAAGATGCACTTACCTTGGAATTTGGAAAAAAAATACTGATTTTTGCATTTGAGGAACTGGTAAGCCTTAAGAGAAAAAACACTTGCTCATCTTTCTTTCTGATGCTTACCTTCACAGGGTGTATATTTATAACCTTACTGTTCTCATAATCTTAAACAACTAGCCCTGAAAATAACTGAAGCGTGGCTTTGTTGCAATTTATTCTTCTTGCTGAAAGGGATTAAATAATATAAATCAAGGGTTAGTGGATGCATTGCCTTGGATTTCAGATGCTTTTCAGAGCCTCTTTTAGGAGGCTCTCCCAGAATTCCTTTGTTAAAAATGCTCTCTAGGAGGAAAAATATCACTTGGGATCTGTTTATCATTCTGTGAGGGTTGTGCTGACAGCAGCAGGATGCAGAGGGTGTCAGAGGAGCCAGGTGCAAGAATTGCTGTCTGGGTGCACAGCCACACTCTGTGCACAGGTTCAGGTCCATGTGCTCTTTGGTGCTTGGTGACACTGCTGCCAGTTAGAGTTTTATATGGCATGGGCACTGGAGAGAAAGCCTGATCTGGTCTGCCATCAACAACCATCTCTGTTGGACAAGAGAACGTTAAATATTTATAAATATTTAATATATAGAATAGAATAGAATAGAATAGAATAGAATAGAATAGAATAGAATAGAATAGAATAGAATAAGAGAAGAATAGAATATATAAGAGAAGAATAGAATAATATAATATAATATAATATAATATAATATAATATAATATAATATAATATAATATAATATAATATAATATAATATAATATAATATAATATATTTAATATTTAAATTTTAAATATTTATAAATATTTACCTGCTCTGTCTTTTGATTCTGCTGAGGCTGACTGTGCTCTCTCTTCAGGCTTCACTCATGGGTGGAAGGCCTGACAAGATTAGGACTCTCTGTACTTCATTATTTGCCACAAAGAAAAATTTGATGGTGGGGTTTTTTTGGTTGATTGATTGATTGATTTTTTTTTTTTTTTTTTTTTTTTTTTGGTGGGGTTTTGTTGTTGGTTCTTTGTGCATGGCTGTTTTTTTTTTTTTTTTTTTTTTTTGCTTTAAAAATAGGTATTGGAGTAATTATGGAGATTAGATTTGATGTAAACCATCTTAAAAACACAAATGCCACCAGAGCCTTAAGTCTGTCTTAATCAAAATCTGTTTGCAGTGTTTGTTTGATGGAGTTTCTAATACTGCAAAACAAACTGCATGAGGTGTTTGGCACAGCTAAATGCATCAGCACTAGTGGGGATCTCAATCCACAGCCCAGCTTGGTGGTGCCTCACCTTCCTGCCTGTGAGCCCATTTAATTTCCCCTCAGCTGGAGTCCTTGGTAGGCTCACTGGCACACCTGCACCCCCATCCTACTCGTTTTTAAACAGGAGAATTCTGAAACCAGTAATTCCTTGGAGTTGTCACAGCTCAGAGTGCATTGTTAGTTACCTGCTGGAGGGCTCTGCTTTTTTCCTTCCCCAAGTTTATCAGGTTTGTGTGTTCAAATGAGTCTCTGTGCTCTTGTAGTGGCTCAGGCAGCAGCAGCCCCACTCCTGTACTGCATTCCCTCCTTCATGTCCCTGCTGCACACTGGCATCACTGCAGCATCACTCCCACAGCCACAGGCTGTTTCAGGACCTGCCTGTTCATTATTTCCTCTCCATGGGCACAGCCAGCCTGCATTTCCTGGAGCTGTGCACACACCCAGGAGGCTGAATGGCTCAGGTACTGCTGATTTGGCACCCTGCTGGCATTGGAGGAGTCCATGGTTTGCATCTGTCAGGATTCCTTGATTCCCTCTGCCAGGGAGGGAAGGAGCTCACAGACATGAGTCTCACATGGCTGGTTTGCTGTTGCCTGCCCAGTTACCCACACAGTTTGAATTGCTCTTGCTCAAATGTAAAATAAAGGCTTCCTGAAGTTTGACATCAGCTGACTCATGCTCTTTTGCCAGTCATTCTGTATTTCAGTGATTGAAGACCTTCTTTCTTGGTGAAGAGTAGTTTATCAGAAATAAAGGCTGTGTGCATTTCTCATTTGTCACATCTTGAAACTTGAATTTGGGTTGGAGGAAGAGAAGATGCTATTTTTATGTGTTTTAAGGGACAAAATAGTTGTCTTTTCCAAGTTTTTTTTTTTTTTCCTCAGTAAAGAAATGCAATCTTATTGGTTTTAAAAAGCACATTGTCCTAAATGTACAAATATGTAGGAATGTCTCCCTCCTGGGAAAGGTGTTAGGAATCTGTAGGTGTGGGTGAAAGGAATCAAGCAGATTTCTTTCACTGGATCCACCTGCTTACAGAGGCTTACAGCTGTGCAGGCAGGATGGTTTAGGTCAGTGATTACCTCAATCCCAGTCACCCAGGCTGCCCTGGGGGGGTTTGGTGTGTTGTGGTCCAGAAACTTCCTGTAAGAATTCAATTCCTTTATTTATATTATATATTATATATTATATATTATATATTATATATTATATATTATATATTATATATTATATATTATATATTATATATTATATATTATATATTAATTATATATTATATATTATATATTATATATTATATATTATATATTATATATTATATATTATATATTATATAATGTATTTATTATATATTATTATATATAATATAATATAATATAATATAATATAATATAATATAATATAATATAATATAATATTATATTATATTATATTATATTATATTATATAATATAATATAATATTATATTATATTATATTATATTATATTATAATATAATATAATATATTTAATATTTAAATTTTAAATATTTATAAATATTTACCTGCTCTGTCTTTTGATTCTGCTGAGGCTGACTGTGCTCTCTCTTCAGGTCACTCATGGGTGAAGGGGCCTGACAAGATTAGGACTCTCTATACTTCATTATTTGCCACAAAGAAAATTTGATGGTGGGGTTTTTTGGTTGATTGATTGATTGATTTTTTTTTTTTTTTTTTGGGGTTTTGTTGTTGGTTCTTTGTGCATGGCTGTTTTTTTTTTTTTTTTTTGCTTTAAAAATAGGTATCGGAGAAATTATGGAGATTAGATTTAATGTAAACCATCTTAAAAGACAGATGCCACCAGAGCCTTAAGTCTGTCTTAATCAAAATCTGTTTGCAGTGTTTGATGGAGTTTCTAATACTGCAAAACAAACTGCATGAGGTGTTTGGCACAGCTAAATGCATCAGCACTAGTGGGGATCTCAATCCACAGCCCAGCTTGGTGGTGCCTCACCTTCCTGCCTGTGAGCCCATTTAATTTCCCTCAGCTGGAGTCCTTGGTAGGCTCACTGGCACACCTGCACCCCCATCCTACTCGTTTTAAACGGAGAATTCTGAACCAGTAATTCCTTGGAGTTCTCCCCAGCTCAGAGTGCATTGTTAGTTACCTGCTGGAGGGCTGTGCTTTTTCCTTCCCCAAGTTTATCAGGTTTGTGTGTTCAAATGAGTCTCTGTGCTCTTGTAGTGGCTCAGGCAGCAGCAGCCCCACTCCTGTACTGCATTCCCTCCTTCATGTCCCTGCTGCACACTGGCATCACTGCAGCATCACTCCCACAGCCACAGGCTGTTTCAGGACCTGCCTGTTCATTCTCCTGTTCAGGAGAAACTCAGGCCTGCCTTAAATGGCAAAAAGTTGGCACATTTGTTAACTTTGTTTAACATTTGATTGTCAAAAAAGTGCTTTTGATAATTTTTAATAGAGAAGTTGTTCCAAGTATCAGGCACAGGCTGTCTGCTTCCAAGCCAGGGTATCTGTGCATGGCTTGGCATGTACTACATGAGATTAACCCCACCTCACCTCAGTGCCATCCTTTCAAAATGTGCAGGAACTGTGCTCAGCAGAATCTGGGCAAGGATGTCTGCAGCTGGAGCTGCAGAAACAGTCCACATCATTTATCATCTTGGTCTGCAGACAGGAAGCAGAAAAGCTCTAAAGAACCTTTAAAAGAATATTTTCAAACTAAAATGCCTTTCATATGATTCTAGAGTGTTTCTTTTTTTCCTCAACAGAAGTAGCCAGCGTGTGGAACTCCAGGTTGTATGAAAATAGCTGCATGTGACCAGCAGCTGAGAACAGCTCAGGCAACTTAAGAAACTATTCCTGTTGTTAGAACTACTTCTTTGGAAAATTTGGCTGTGATAAAGACTCTACAATGCCTTTGCAGCTCAAAACAGAAGACAGTTTTTCTTCCACTATTTGGTGTACTTTAGCTCTGGAAATTGTTACATTAATTTGCAAATACATTATGTTTTCAGTCTCTTGTCAATGAAGAAACAGTTCTCTTGGCCTGAAAGCAAAAGTATGTTTTGTTTTGGTTTTTTTTTTGTTTATGGGCCATATAGATGAAATAGTATGTTATCTACTTTATGCAAAGTTTTACAGGAGTATTAGTTAATGTTTTGTAATTAGGAACTTGATCAGCACATATTTTTGGGATACATACTTGGTATGCACATGCACAACTGTTCCTAAACATAGAACAAGTGGGAGTTTAAAAGTCCTGGGCTTACATGTTTGATGCACTATTGGTTTGGGATTTCCTCTCTATTATTTAGAAGGTGTAACTTGAGAAGTAATTACATGATTCTTCTCTCTTTTTCCTTTCTTTGCATGGCCAGAGAACAAGTTCCTACATTTTGAAATTGGAGATGCAGTTTTCCCCATCTTGTGTTGAGGTTGTTGAGTGGAAATTTTTCAGATAATGTTCTAAAAACAGTGATTTTTTTTGTCCTCCTTACATATGAGTGCCATAGGCTGCTAAACTTTCAACTACAAGATCTGTATTTTGATAGTGTTCATATTTACTTAATTCCTTCATGTACTTTCTGCCACTGTTTGCTTTTGAAGAGGCAGAAAGTGAATCTGTCAGCTGTATCTGTACTAGTTATGTGTTACTTCAAATGTAGACTCAATAACCTAGGTTTAGCAAATGTCTTTTTTAACCATTTTTAACCATTTATGGCTTTAAACCATATTTCAGTTACAAAATCAAGTTGTTATTTTTCAGTAAAAAAATAATGGAATAAAAAAAAAAAAATTGAATAGATGGAATGCTCATCCTGCCTTGTAAGTGAGGAGATAGGGAAGGGAAAGAAATGTCCAGAGCAATAAAATCTGCTCCTTGTTAAGGCCATTATATGCCTTAATGTAATCATGTCCAGGTCCAGACATCCCTTAATCAATGCAGTCTGGGCAGATAGCACAGCAGCCCTTCAGAAAATACAGATAACACCAGTGTCAGTGGTCTGGCTTGGGCAGAGGGAATGTGCATCCAAAAGCAGTGAAACCAGCAGATAAGAGAGCTCTGGGCCCTGTCTCTGGTGGCACAAGTAGTACACTTCCAGTAGTAATTTTTTGGTAGTTGACTGAACTTTTTTTCCATCAATAAAGGCAGAATGACCAGAATGAAAAATACTTGCTGCAAAGGCAAAGCTGAAATCTCTTTTGGAGAGAGGTGGTGGAGAGACCTTTAGTTGTTCCTCAGTAGCCTTGTTTAGAAGCCAACACTTTCAACATTCCAGCAAAAGAAAAGTCAATGTTCCTTTCCTTTCCTTTCCTTTCCTTTCCTTTCCTTTCCTTTCCTTTCCTTTCCTTTCCTTTCCTTTCCTTTCCTTTCCTTTCCTTTCCTTTCCTTTCCTTTCCTTTCCTTTCCTTTCCCTTTCCCTTTCCCTTTCCCTTTCCCTTTCCCTTTCCCTTTCCCTTTCCCTTTCCCTTTCCCTTTCCCTTTCCCTTTCCCTTTCCCTTTCCCTTTCCCTTTCCCTTTCCCTTTCCCTTTCCCTTTCCCTTTCCCTTTCCCTTTCCCTTTCCCTTTCCCTTTCCCTTTCCCTTTCCCTTTCCTTTCCCTTTCCCTTTCCCTTTCCCTTTCCCTTTCCCTTTCCCTTTCCCTTTCCCTTTCCTTTCCTTTTTCAACTTTTAGTATTTATTACTGTGGTTTTCTCTGGGGCCCAGGCTTCTGGCCAGCCAGTTTGCCATCTATCAGGAGGTTTGGATTTAAGTGGTTGTGTATTTCAAAGTGTATAAATCAAAGAGCTTGCATAAGGCCTAGGAATGTTCAAGGCAGAAAATGGCAATAGAGCAGCTATTAGTGCAGCTTTTCCCTTTCTTGTTATCCCTTGTTACATCTCCAGATCAGTGGCATTGGTTAAGAGCCTGTTTTGTACAGGATATGGGTGTTCTGTGATCCCCTTACAGTTTGTGCTCCTAGAGCATTCCAGAGGAGTCACATTTGGAAGCGTAATTCTTAGTTAGAATAAAAGAAGGTTTTGAGTTTCTTGATGAGAATGAACAGTTTCTTCTATGTCCTAATAGACCCAAGGCAATAAATCCTTTTACAAGGATTTCCAAGGCAATTTTTCTTTCACAAATGGAAAATACAAAAACTCCTGTGTATTTGTACAAGACTTACCTCTTGTCCTAACACCAGTGGTTTAAAAAAAAAAAAAAAAAGAACTTTTTGACTGACTCTTTTTTTATTTTGTGCCTTGATAATAGTTCTACTGGAATGAAGATTCTGTATGAGAGTGTGGTAAGAGAGAAGGTCATTTCCCTGTACTGAGTTTTTCTGTCTTTTCTCTGAATCAGGCTCCCTCCCCCAAAAAAAAAAAAAAAAACGAATGTGATTCCTAACAATCCTGCTTGTTTCTCTCCTTTAAACTAGAGAAAGCACTGAGCAGGACCATGGCAATAGCTGTGGAAGAAGAATACTTCACTGCACCCCTTGTGCCCTGAAACTTGAATGATCTCTCAGTGCTGTTGTTTAATGCCCACCTTGTGAGAAATCATTCCTGCTTGGTTCTTCCTTCAGCTTTCACTGGAGTAGGATTGCCACTGGAGGGCTTGGTTCTTCGGATCCTTTTGCTTTTCTGTGCCTGACATGATTTGCTCAGGGTAGGAAAGAAACTGGCTGCACGAAGTAGGAGCTGCACTGTGAATTTCAATAGCTTATCTTCTGGCATTTTTCTGGCTGCAAAAGGATGATAAAACATTGCCTCAAGAAGTCTTCACCACAGACTCCTGTGGGTGTCTTCTGGTAGCAAACAGGCTTTTCAACCTTCTTTTCTTATGGAAAGAGGGTTGATTTGGCTAAACTTAAAGGTGCAGTACTGCTAAATCAGCAAGGGCAAAGAGGTTAATGTGGGCTTTTTGTTACTACCTTGTCCAACTGTTGTTAACCAGAGGCATGTAGGTAGCACACTGTATTTTATGAATTTACTGAAGTGCACAGGGGTGATGTTTAATTAAGCCTTTGTGATTACAGGCAGTGGCCCCAAGCACAAACAAAGCTGCAGCTGTTTGGGATGGGGTGGGCTGTGTGATCTCTGCTGCACAGACTGCACTCACTGCCAGAGGAGAATGAAGGGGAGAAGATAAATCAGTGCCAGAGCACCTTGCATGGCTCTGTGAGAGGAAAGCAGTTGGTGAACACAGCTTTCATTGCAGTGCTTTCAACACCCACCTTTGGCAGAATGCACAGGGGAACTGGAGATGCAGCCACTGAACCAAGCTGTTGGCTTGTTTTGGTTGTTGGTTTTTATCCTTCTTTGGTAATTGCTTTTCCATGTTGTATGCTAAGTTATTTAGGAAGCAGCCTACTTGTTAGATGCATCCCAGAAAAGCATTAAATTGTGATGAAGCCCTCTTTTTAGAGAGGGATCAGTGTGAGCATGGGGCTGGATAGCCTGTAGTTAATGGATTGCAGGAGTTTAGGATGAGAGGAAGTTGGAGCAGATCAAGGGCATCTTGTAACAGAGGGGAAAAGGAATTTCAGCTACCAACCCCGTGCAAATATTGAAGAAACATCATAGCAAATGGAATTTAAGGAGTTGATAAAGTAGGATTAATGGGGAAAGATGAAATATAGCTATCATAGTGATTCCAGTGTCAAGGCACTGATGCATTTCCATCTAACAATCTCTTTGTAAGCTGTAATTTTTGTCTTTACTAAAAATAAATATTGTCTGTTACTGCATAAACACAGGATGTGCCTGACAAATTGGAAAAGAGAAATGATCTTGATGAATTTCTCCAACTTGTCAATCTATCTGCAAAACTGAGAAGGCAATAGTATAACTAGTACACCCCAGTGAGAATAAATCTGGTGGGTAAATTGGAGCAATGCTAGCAGTTGGATTCTTGGTTAGCATGTATGGCTGAGAACTGGGGCTTTGGTGTTTGTCTGGTTTTATTTGCTTCAATGGAAGATTGATATGTTTGCTTAGTCTCTCTGTGCCTTTGTTTACCCACCTTTACTTAACAAAAGGAAGATTTGGGCTTTAAAAAAGAAAACAAAACCAAGCAACAACAAAGATAAATTCAGGGGTGTGTGCTTTAACTTCTGATGTTTTTGTATCACAGAGGTCTGTTTTAGCTGGAGGTATACTTTCAAACTGTTTTCTATTAGGAAAATTGCTTTAATACCTTCAAAGATTCTTCAAACCATAACATTAGAAATCCAAGGATTTATGCCTCATGATCTTTCAGGATCACCTCCATTCCTCTTAAGTCTCCAAGGAAGCAGTTTTGGAATTCTGTTAGTTAAAAAACACTGCTCCAGAGACCAGCATTACCTTGGTGCTTTATCACAGAGATAGTGCTTACTCTGTGCAAGCCACTCCTGCCTGCCTTTTCCCTCTGTTATATGGGATCACTTAGCTTTGGGGTCACACTGGCTTCAAACCTGTGCCCTAGTGAGAGACACTCAAACTGTCCAGGGACTGAAAATGGGAAGACTGATGCAGGTAATGCCATGAGGTAATGTTTGGTTCCCACTTCCCATAAACATTCAGCCAGCTGAGACAGTGACTGAATGTCAGAGACTTCTGCAGAGACCTGTTCAGGTGTGCTCTGCTTGAATTTCACTCGGGCTCCTGTGGCTTGAAATATCAGCAGCTGAACACAGATTGACTGAGGACTCAGCAAAGTGAAAGCCCCTGCAAAGGGCAGGACAAAACAGGGTTCAGAGGAAAACCTGAACTGGTCCAAAAATATCCTTTCACCTTCTCTTGCCTCTCCGTCTTGCCCAGAGTTTTGGTTCTGGTGGGAGGATCATCAGGACACATGGCAATATTTTTTCCAAAGTGTCCATTGGCTTTGGTGCTTCTCAATTTTTTTTTTTTTTCCTTTTAAAACAATTTTTTTCCCCCATATATGTGCAATCTTCTTTGCTTATTTGGCAAGACACTGAGGAACTGGGAAGATAGCATCTCCTGAGGACAGCATAACACAAGAAATTTTCCCCAGAAATATGATCTTTTTGTAGCCAGTAATAGGAAATGAAATTTTGAGAGGCAAGTGAAAAAAAAACAAACAAAACAAAACCATGAAAAGGAAAGTTTTTATTTCCTTGCTGATTCCTGACTTTTACAGTCAGAAAGCAAGGGAAAAGAAACACAATTGGTCAGGCATGACCTCGGAAAATGGGTGCCAGGAATAAAGTTTGTGTGTGTGTGTGTTTTTCCCACATTTTCAACAAAGTGAAGTATGTTTTGGAAATCTACGAAGAAGCACCTGGCCAATGCTTTAAAATGAACAAAGCAAAATTTATTTCCACATGCTCAGCTTAGAAAGTAGCTGAGAATATGCTAAATCTGTAATTGTTTGTGTGGTAGGAAAATTTCTGTCATTTTAGTCAGGCTTCTTTTAATTTTACATAGATTACAGCACTCAGATAATGTCTTCTATTATAGTAAAGTATAAAAACATGACTGGCAACTGTGCTTTAGCAGTAAACCTCCACATAACCCAAAAAGCAAGACATTTTTAGTGTGGTTTCATCATTCCTTATTAATACTATAAATGGGGTCTATAAATTTCTTTCTTCTACAATATATGTAATAAAATATTTAATGGATTGTGAATGACATGTTATAAAACTTGGCATTGGGTACTGCAATTTATATTTAAATGCATCTCAGGCATAAATAAATGCTCCATAAACAGAAAAGTATCTGAATTCAGAATACATATAACCACTCATTTAGGTGTAGCATTTTGGATGATGAAATCATTAGGCAGTAATTTATTTCTGCAGAAACAGGCATTTGTTGTATTTCAAAGGGATGTCCTGAACTTCCCTGAGTAAACACTTCTGAGTAGAGAAGGATTTTATAAAAACTAGAGTGTTGTGTGTATTCCTAGTGGGATTTTGGAATCAGTGGTGGTTTGGAGCAGCAATCAGAAACTGAATGTGTTCTTCTGCTGGCTGCTCCTGCACCATGAGACACATCACCCTGCAGAGCAGGGGTGCAGTGTGCAGGAAAGACTAAAAGCCAAAAATGCAAAACCCAAACAACCCAGATGCTGCTGCACAGGTGGTGCTGGGGGTGAGTCCATGCCAACTTCCATCTGTGTCTCAAGTGGGGTGAAATTCACTGAAAATGTAGCAGGGAAGGGGCAGCAATACGATGGAGTGATTGCATTCGTTTGTTTCCTTAGGAAAACGGTTTGAAATTGCTTGTTAAGGTTAGTAATTAATAGTTGCTAAGTTTGACTCTGAAATGGGTTACAGGAATGATAGAGGAAATTCTGAAAGGCAGGAAGGGTTTGTGTACTTTCATTTCCATCAGATTGCAAGTGCTCTCCTTGAGCACCAGGGATAATGTCTGTTTGAAAGTGCTCTGTGGAAGCCTTCTGCCAATAATTTTCATATATTACAGACCTCTGTTTCCTTGTTACAGCTACTTCAACCTGGATAAACTGGGGATTTCTCTTTGAAATGAAGGTTTGTCTTGAGCACAGAGTTTGATGCTAAAGCTTTGACCCTGTGTCTGAAATATTAGGAGTAAAAATCATGTCCCTTGCATTACCAGGCAGAGCCCTCTGGATTTCTGCATGGAAGATTGAGCCTGTCTGGCACCTACTACTGTAGGTATATCAGAGAGGTTATCTCAAAGTCCTTTGTTTTTCAGTATCACATCCCTCAGTACCTGTGAGGAGTATCAGCATCCTCACCCTCAAATGGCAGATCACACTCCAGACCTTGAGTAGCTTGATAACCCATCTTAAGGCCAAAACAGAAACTTGACAAAACAAGCCAAAAAGCAGGTAGTTTTCCTTTCATTAATGCTGCATTTCCCCTGCTTGAAGCTGGTTCATTAAACTGAAAATTGCTCAAAACAGGCATCTCTGTAAAGAATGCTTCGAGCAAAATTAATTAGTTTTGCCAGGTTGGTAATGCACCTTGCTTCGACTGGAATTGAAATTATTTTTTCCAATAAAGCCACAACACTTTTTATCAGCATTGTCATTAATTGTAGGAAATAGGAATGTGAGAGAAGAATTTGTCAAATCTCATTTAATCACACAGTGACCCTTAAAAATTACGGATTTTCCTCATGAGATGCAGTAGGACTTAAATAAACATCTGAAATTTGCCTGACCAGCACTGAGTCTGTATCTAGTCTAAGGAATTCCCAAGTGTCCTTTTGTGTTGTTAAACAATAGCTGGGTAAATTATGCCTAAGGGTACTCATAAAATATTGAAAAAATATTTAATCTGCTCTTGCTGTTCCTTTTTTTTTTTTTTTTTTTAAAGAAATTTATGTCCTTTTCAAGTTGCAGTACAGTTTGGAGAAGAGCTTTATTTTGTATGAACTGTGCTTGCAAGTGGTGATCCACTGAGAAGTTAGCATGGAATAAACAGAATTTGAATTCTGCAGCTGTTCCTTTGGTCCTCTAAGTGGTTGGGTCTGGTGCTTTTCGATGGCTGGGGCCAAACACAAATGCAAGGTCAGATGAGCAGATCTTGGGAAGAGTTGTGATCTGTTCCTGCTGTGGATACCCTCAGAAAATTGAGTGCCACAGAATTTCCCATCACAAAAACGAGGTTACAGGCGAGCTCATGGAGACAACACCCTGCTAGGTACTGAAAGCACTGCAGAAGCTGCCAGCTGCTGCAGTGAGAATTTTGGTTGGAATTGCCAAATAGATTCGCTTAATGATCAGTGCTTGCTTCTAGTTGCATCCCTAATTTTTTATTTATTTTTTTTTAAATGAAGAATGAGGGTATACAGAACATATAAAGTGTAATAACATCACTTTGATATCTCCTCGTGGGATGAGACTGAGTTTCTAATGCTGGCTGCAGTTCAGCCATGTCCTGGTAGTCTGGTTCCCTCTGTGAATAATTGAAATGTTGCTGTTGCAGTGTCAACAGAAACAGCGTGATTTGGGTTTCGAGGGGAGGGGTTAGTTTTGCTTTTCTTAAAAACAATTTTTAAAGATTTCTCCACACCAGCAGTGCTTTTGTTTTTGTGGCATCCTGACTGTGTCTATTTTTTTAATCTCCTCCTTATGTGTAGATCTTGGTGCTGAATAATGCTTTTCTTGCATTGCATTCTGCTAAAACACATAAATGTGGGAATATTAGGAACAGTAATTATCCAAAGTATTTATCATTATGGACATTTTTATTTCTGCTGGAGTCCCAAGTTTCCTTTTTTTCTCCCTCCCACTGTTAATCTCTTATTGTGGTGATTGATACATTCTTTATACTATGTTGAGGGTTTTTTCCTGTGAGCTGGGAAGGTGACAGAAAAGAGAAAGGAATGAAAAGGCTTTAACAGCAAGACATAAAATAAAATTAAATAAAATTAAATGGTCTGACATAAATAGTTAACTATGAAAACTTGGCAACATCAGAAACTACAATCGCTTTTTTAATATGGATCAGAAATTTAGGACATTTTTATCAAATGTTACAATATTTTCACTGTTACTATGATAATGAAGGTTAATAAATTATGATTCATGACTCTCTTGCTAGGAAATGTACTGACCGTGGAAAACATCTTAGGTGATGGCTGAGGGGATTGTTGAAAATGTCACCATGTTGAAGGTGATTGACTTCCTTCAAAAAAAGTCTTTGTAGATGGACTTCTGCACTGAGAGTATTAAGTGTATTAAGTGGGTAATTCACTCTTACTCCTACTAAACTGTAATTGATTTGTAACATGTAAAACACGTGCTCCAAATATCAAACAAGAATAATAGCACAGCAAAAGTTACCATAACTGAAAAATAAAAGTTCCCATAGCCCAGCAGTGTGTTAGAGGGAGGAGTGTTTAAAAGGTTAACAAACACTTGTAAATGCAGTTTTGCCTTCACCATGGGAGCTGAGCAGCATTACTTGGCAACTGGAGAGATTCCAGCTGTTCCCACTGGAAAAAGATGTGTATGCAGAGGAACAGAAAAAGTCCTGGCTGTCAATAGGTGATTCTGCACTTCTGGTCAGGCTTGAGCCACTGCAGCTGCTGGGGGGGATCAGTCATTCAACACTCACTGCTCACAGGGGCTGCCTAGAGCCCTCAGAGTGACAACAAAACTCAGTGTGATCTGAGTCTGTTCCAGAGGATGTAATAGAGGTGGTGGTGCTGCAGAAGAGTAAAACTTCACCAAGTCTGTACAGGAGACTGGCTGTTTGATGAGGTCCAGAAAAGCACATTGTGTGCACCAATACACTGCTGAACACACCGAGAGTCTGTTGGGGTGTTTATTCACAAAACTCATCTGTCCCTGTTAGTGTTTAACCTTGGCAGGTATTGCTTTAAGCCTGTGGTAACTCACTGTCTGCTTCAGGTCAGGGATCTTGAAACTCAGCAGGAAACACTCAGCGTTTCTCAGGCAGGAGAGTGGGGAACTACTCTGAGGGTCATTGTTCCTCTGCAGGGCTGATTAGGGATGTCATTTTACTGTTTGGTGATAATGGCTAAAGCCATGAACCAAACACTCCATAAATGTTTAATTATAGTAGTATTTAAGTTAGTATTTAAGTATAGTAAGTTATTTAAACATGTGACACAATAGTAAAATTAATTATAATATATAAATAATAATATATAATATATAATATATAATATATAATATATAATATATAATATATAATATATAATATATAATATATAATATATATTGTATTATATTATAATAAATTATAATATAATAATATAATAAAATAATAATATAAAATTAATTTATAATAAATTAATAAAATAATATATAATGTTATATAATAATCCATATAATATATAATAATATATATTATAATATATATTATAATATATAATAATATCAATATATTATATATAATATATATAATATATATAAGATATAATATATAAAATAATATATATAATATCTATAATATAAATATAATTCTAATCAATTATAATTAATTGCAGTTATTAATCCTAGGGCCCAGTGCTTGCCTTTGAAAGCTCTGTGCTATTGAGGGCTCCAGAGCTTCTCTGTCAGCCTGTGAGTTCTGGGGTTTCAGCCATGGCAGCTCCATCTCCTTTCTGCCAGCTTGTTCTTTCTCTGCAGTAAAATTGACTCTTGGAAACTTGAACTTAACCCTGGTAACATTTCTTTAAATGAGAAAATTTTCGAGATCTCTGTTCAAAACTGTCTTTTGTAAGTCATTTGTACTCCTAAAAAAAAAGATCAAGGTACTTTGACAGAAGTCTTCTTACTTGACCATCCAATCACTATAATTTTTGATACAGAGTTTTTTTTGATGAATTTTTTTCCAGACAAAAATAATTTTCACATGTTTTACCACTCCTTCAAATCTTACCTTATTTCCCAGGATTTTAAACTTTCTCCTATTTAACACGGTGTCAACATTTTGCACAGTCAATCCTTCCAAGAGCAAACACAGCTATAAATCCCTGTCTTTGGGGGACGTTTGAGCAGGAGATCAGAGCACACCTGTGTCTTTGTGGAGATGGACTCAGTGGCTGCAATGAGGCTTTTCCCCCTCTCTGCAGGGAGCTGCACACAGCAGCACACTCAGAAAAACCCACCAGGGGTGGAGGGGCTGATGTTCTGGGGTGCTTTCAGCACACTCAGAAAAACCCACCAGACAGAAGAAGAAACATTCCTGTTGTGTTTTGCAGAAAAATTAATTTTGATTGGCAGTTTTAAGAAGGTCACATTGATTTAATTAAAAGTTTTATTCACTCCTTCTACTGCTGTTGTATAAAGATTACTCAGGTTTTTGTGCAATTTTAATCTTTCTGTTTTCTCGGAAAACTTAAGATGGTGCAAAAAGACAGAACCAATTATCTATCAAGCACTTGCATAATCCTAAAATATACCTCTCTGTAAGTATATAATGACAGTGTGCACTTTAAAATAAATTCTCCTGGCAGTAACAAAGCTGGGGATTTGATAAGTCTCACAGTCCAATTTCAAGTGAGCAGGAAGAGACAATTTGTCACAGTCAAGTGATCTTAGGACCTGCTGTCTTTATTTTCTTAAAATATGAAGTATAAAAATTTAATGCTGTAATTTTATGGAGATGTTCCTTACTCAATTCACAGGGATTTAAATACAGTAAAGTAGCAGTATATAATCTTTTTTTGTGAAAAGAGTTTTGAAGTAAAACCACCTACATTGAAGTAACTACCAGTCCTTGGAAGTTAGAGGAAAATGTAGAGGTAAGTGCATGAAAAAAATCTTCAGTTATTTTATACATATGAGCTCAAGATTCTTGGTTTTTTTTTTTCCCCTCTTCCTCTCTACAAAGTGGACTCTGGATTGTACCTGATTTAGTCATAACAGTAAATTAGGCACATAAGAATTTGGGTTGCTGAGGGTGATTTTGGCTCCCTGCCAGACTTCTGTACTGGCTTTTTCCAGTCTCCAGCCTCATTTGTATGCTTTACCCAGGGACACAGAGCCTGGGCTGAGTGGTATTTTGGGCAGAATTAACAAACATGGTTGTCCTGCTCTTTATGCCTCTTAGGCAGTGGAAGTGTTCTGCATCTGCTAAGCCAGTATAAATAATGCAGGCAGCAAATAAAAGACACATAAAGATATATAATATAAATATAATATAATATAATATAATATAATATAATATAATATAATATAATATAATATAATATAATATAATATAATATAATATAATATAATATAATATAATATATTATAATATAATATATTTATAATATATTTATAATATAATATATTTATAATATAATATATTTATAATATAAATATAGTTGTATTATTAACCTTTTATCTTGTGCTGCCCTCTGTTTGTGTGTTCATTTTCATGGATGAAAGAAAAGTGTGTTCTCTAGAAGTGATCTGGCCTGAATAGGAAAGTGCAAAGTTTCTACTTAGATGTGATTTATTTTTCCTGCTGTTGCTGTACTCAAGATTTTGTCCTAAACTTCAAACTCTAATTTATAGCAAGAAAAGTGACTTCTTATATTCCTGTGGTTCTTCCAGTCCCTCTTGCATGCTGACAAGTGAGCCATGGCACCCATATATCCTAAGCAATCAGGTTTCCTTTTCCAGTGTAGCACTTCCAAAAACTGCCCTTGAAAAACTGGGTGATGATCATGCCACTGCATGCTGTGCAATACTCTGTTTTGTCTGTGCCTGAGTAAGTATCCAAATGTTGCCTTGCTAAGTGGCTGTTTAATTGTAATAGCTGCTGTGTTGTTTTGCCAGTTTTTGTCATCACCTGAGCATCTCAGGAGGAATATTTACAGCAGTGAGCATTAGTGGGTAAACTTTTTTGGGATGATTTAGCATTACTGCATAATACTGTGCAATATCTTTATTCAATATATTTATTTATAATATATTTATTTATAATATATTTATTTATAATATATTTATTTATATTTATTCAATTTATTCAGTATCTTTGTCTTTGGTTCAAGTAAGTGAATATTGGTTTGAGTGAAGCTTCTAGATTAAATATTGTAGAAAAATGTCAACAATTACAGTGCAGTGTGGCCAGCTGCAATTTGTTTGACATAATGGTATTGCACTGATGACCCTCCTATTACCTGCAGCAACTTAGAGCTAAAAGAGAAAGGACTCATCATGTCTTTTCATCTTGTAATGAGAGAAAAGGTGAGTCTTGTGCCACACTGTTGACTTTCCTCAAAGAAATTAGGAGTGCAGAAATCCAGCATAAGATGATGAGACAAAATGGTCTGCAGGAGAATAAAAAAGTTGAAGTAAGCTGAAAAAAATACCCAGTTGTGCTTACAGTGGGTGAAATGGAAGAAGATAGTTTGGTGTGGATTTATTTACCTTCTCTTTAAAATAACAAAGAAAGCTCTCTTTCCCTCTCCAATCCCAGCAGCACAACTGTAATATTACAATGGGTAGTCTGGTATTTATGGCTTTTCTAGTGGACAAACTATGCACATTCTGTTGCTTTTACCAAGTGTCTTCTATTGCAGTTTATGAAGAAAAGAAATTACCTTGGGAATCAGAAATGGATCATTAGCGTCAACAAAAGCAATTATCCTTGCAAGACTGGACTGTTTGGAGAAGATTGGGTTTTTTAAGTCATGGAGTGATTTCAGCCAGAAGAGGGCTACAGGCTGTTGATTCCAATCCCATGTTAGTTATCCTTTTCCTGACTTCCCAACACAATTGGTACTAGCTGCAGGATTTAGACACAGACTTTGAGCTCCTGCCTTGCAGAGATCTAGAAATGAAATGAGGCTCCCCTTCTGTGTTACAATACTGACTGAGTGGGGGAAAAATTTTATTGGATCAATCAGTGCCAGACCTTTTGTTTAGTTCTTTTCTGTTTTCACATTTTATTGTTCTTGGAAGCTTTTCTCCCCCTTTATTACTTTATTCCAGACACCTGCAGCTCCATTCCATGTGATGTTTTCCACCAAATGCCTGTATTTGTCCAAATCACCACTGGAAATATTAATTATGGTGGCATTGGCAATGTCCCTGTGCATTGATGAGAACATAATATTGGGATAGCAGGGAGGAGCAGGGAGGAGAGGGGTGCTGCCAGCTGGGTGCCACCAAACTGAGAACTCCTTCCACAAAGGAAAGTAAGACTGATTTGATGTTATATGGCTGCTTATTTGTAGTTGCCTTAAAGCATTGTGCACATGCCTGCAGCTTCAAAATATTCCAGAAAGTTAGGTGTACTTATTTTATTTATTTTGGGGTTGGGGTGGTGAAGTCAGGGCATTAAAGACTCAGAGAAAGTTTCATTTAGCATTTTATGTGGTGTGCAGTGGCTTAGAGAAGGACTATCTGGTTACTTGGATAAAATAACTTAGCCACATACTTAGGTCTTAGGTTTGGAAAAAAAAAAAAAAAAAAATCTTTGTTTTGGAGACAGTTGTGCCCTAAGGGTAAATCCTTGCTTTGGAGGCCAGGCAATGTTGATTATATTATTTCCTCAGGAGTTACCTGGGAGTGTCTATTTAAACTAGATCAGTGGCTTCAGAGGAGCTCTGTTATTAGATGATGCCTGGGAATGTGCCCTGCAGTCTGAAATGGATGCTGCTGCTTGGGAAAGCTGCCAGATGGTTTCAAACAGCTAGAGCAGAAATAATAATAATAATAAAAAAAATCTTTGCAATGTCTCATGTATTTTAAATATTGTTAAATAATTTTAGTTGCACAACTGGAAGAGGAAACCAGCTAGGTAATTTGCTGACAGGAAAATCCTGTATGGAATGATCATGTATGAGCTTGCTGCCTAGCAACTACACAAGTAAACTTTCACTCCTCACTACATTTTCCAGATCTCATTAGATTCAACAAATAAAATTAACCTTATCTTCAAAACACAGAAGAAAACCTTGCAGTATGGCAAATGCAGCCTTCCTATCATGCTATATATTTATACTTACACCTTAGGAGCAGCAGGTGGAGCAGAAATGAATGTGTGATCTTCATGCAGTCTGCTGGGATAAAGGCAGCTCACTGACACCAGAGTCAGTCCCTTGCTGTCTGTAAAACCCCTCATGCCTTCTCTCTGTGGGTTTCCTAAGGGCAGCACTGACTTCTTCCCTCTGCACCTCTCCTTCTTCCATCTGCACCCCTCTCGCCTCCTTCCTTCTCTACCTCCCTTCCCTTCCCTCTGCACCTTCCTTCTTCCCTCTGCCTTTCCTTCTCCCTGACCTTCTTCTTGACCTTCCTTCTTCTCTGCCTTTCTTCCTCCTTCCTCTTCCCTCTGCACTCCTTCTTCCTCTACCTTCCTCCTCACCTTTCCTTCTTCCTCTGACCTTCTCCTTCTTCCCTCTGCACTCTCCTTCTTCCTCTGCTCTCTTCTTCCTCTGACTTTCCTTCTTCCTCTCTTCTTCTTCCTCTGACCTTTCTTCTTCCCTCTTCCTTTTCTTCCTCTCCTTCCTTCTTCCTCTGCCTCTCCTTCTTCCTCTGTTTCCTCTCCTCTGACCTTCTTCCTCTCACTTCCTTCTTCCTCTGACCTCTCCTTCTTCCTCTGACTTTCATCTTCCTCTCCTTCTTTCCTCTGCCTCTCCTTCTTCTCCTTCCTTTCCTCTTCCTCTGCACCTTTCCTTTTCCCTCTGCCTTCCTTCTTCCTCTGACCTTTTCCCCTTCTCCTTCTTCCCTCTGCACCTTCTTCTTCCTCTGACCTCTTCCTTTCCCTCTGCCTTCCTTCTTCCTCTGCACCTTTCCTTCCTCTGACCTTTCCTTCTTCCTCTGCACTTCCTTCTTCCTCTGCCTCTTTCCTCCCTTCTCCGCCTCTTCCTTCCTTCCTCTGCACCTTTCTCTTCCTCTGCCTTTCTTCTTCCTCTGCTTCTTCTTCCTCGACTTTCTTCTTCCCTCTGCCTTTCTTCTTCCTTCTCCCTCTCCTTCTCCTCTCCCCTTCTCCTTTTCTTCTCTCCTCCTTTTTCCTTCTCTCTTCACCTTCCTTCCCTCTGACTTTCCTTCCCTCTCTTTCTTTTGCCTCTCCTCTCCTTCTTCCCTCTGCACCTTTCTCTCCTCTGCACCTTTCCTCCTTCCCTCTGCACCTTCTCCTTCCCTCTGCACCTTTCCTTCTTCCCTCTGCACCTTTCCTTCTTCCCTCTGCACCTCTCCTTCTTCCCTCTGCCCTTCCTTCTTCCCTCTGCACCTTTCCTTCTTCCCTCTGCACCTTTCCTTCTTCCCTCTGCACCTTCCTTCTTCCCTCTGCACCTCTCCTTCTTCCCTCTGCACCTTCCTTCCCTCTGCACCTTTCCTTCTTCCCTCTGCACCTTCCCTTCCCTCTGCACTCTCCTTCTTCTCTGCCTTCCTTTCCTCTGCACCTTCCTCTCCCTCTTCCTTCCTTCTTCCCTCTGCATCTCTCCTTCTTCCCTCTGCACCTCTCCTTCTTCCCTCTGCACCTTTCCTTCTTCCCTCTGCACCTTTCCTTCTTCCCTCTGCACCTTTCCTTCTTCCCTCTGCACCTTTCCTTCTTCCCTCTGCACCTTTCCTTCCCTCTGCACCTCTCCTTCTTCCCTCTGCACCTCTCCTTCTTCCCTCTGCACCTTTCTTCCCTCTGCACCTTTCCTTCTTCCCTCTGCATCTCTTCTGCCTTCTTCCTCTGCACCTTCCTTCTAATCAGATCTTCTCAAAGCAAAGATCCAGTAGTGCTTGGCATCTGGTGCAGCTGGAGAGGCCTGAGGTGGGCCCTTGGTCTGCAGCAGAGAGGGGCTGGTGACCTTGAGAGATGCCCAGTGGTGGCCTTGACTTCCTCCCCCTTAGCTGGGCTGTTCCTTTTCTCTTCTCAGGGAAGAGACTGTGGCTGTCTGCACGTCTCTTCCATGGGGAAGATGCTATGGAGCTGCTGCACTTGGGCTGAGTTTACAGTTCCTGCATTTTACACTTCAGTGGCTTTCATTTAATCTCAAAATTAGGCAGCTCCTTAGAGAACAATTACAGTTGCTGGAATAGTCACTTACTAATACATTTACCAGCATTTGCACAGGGTGCAGTTTACAAACACTTCCTTCAGGAAATGTTTTTAGGCTATTCTTCCAGTAATTTTCAGGTTGTGCACTTGAAGGGAATAATTTGCTTTATCACCCAAGGATCCTGAGATGCTGAGGGGGTATTTCATAGGTTTTCATAGCTCTTGCTAGTAGATTATTTCATTATTTCATTATTCATATTCATAATTTCATTATTTTTTGCTATCAGATTATTTATATCTTTTTTTTTTTTTTTTTTTTGAGTAGCTGCTTCTGAGAGAGGCAGAGCTGGTGGGGTGTTAGCATTTCTACTGAGATGTGGGTGTCTGAGTGCAGAGCAGTGGGAAGAGGAAAAGGAGACAATCACCTGGTGCCATCTCTGACTCATGGGGACAAGGTCCTGAAAACACCATCCAGTTCCTGCCTCCTGCTCTTGTTAGCAATCCAATCAAACCATCAGTATTTGGTGTGCTCATGTTTCTACAGATAATTGCATTTAACAGATTTTATTTATGCAAGTCTTGAGGAAGAACTTCATTGCATTTATTTCTTTCTCCTGTTTGTCTGAGACCAATCAGGCAGATAGAACTCTGCTTTTGTTAATTCCCAGCCTCATTTATCTTCGCTATTTTTTATCTTCACCAGTTTCAATTTATTTCTTTCTTGGCTGCAGAGGTCTGTGATGAACTTGCAGTGAAAAGTCTGAAACCAAAGACAGCATTTAATCAAAACATTTGTACATTGAACTTAATTTCCCTGATTTTATTTATTTCTTTAGATACCTGACATGGGAGTTTAAGTGATAGAACTAAATAATAGTGAAAGCAAATGATCTCAGGGAAAGTTCTGCTGATTCTCAGAGCTCTTGTCTCGGGTTGATAGTATTTCATTAATTTCCTTTGCTATCCTATGTGACAGCATAATTATGATATAAGAGTTAGCTAGGTGACATAAAATAATCTGCCTGTACAGCCTCAAAGACAAGGTCACACAGAGTACAAGTGTCTTCAAAATTATGTTTCTGGAACAAGTGTTTCAGCTACAGAAAAAAACAAACCAAGTAACATTTTCATTTTTGACACCACCTCTAGCAGCTGCAAAGCAGTTCACCAAAATGGTTTCTCTAAAGGACTTTAAAAAGCCATTAATGTTAATTTAGATTTTTTTGTTTTGTAGAACAATATTAAAAATCAGCTGTTTATGCTACTAGAAAACAAAGTGTTTAAGAAATTAATTATAACGAGGGTTTTTGAAATTAAAATAAATATTTGTACCTGTTTTCTGACAAAAAAAGTGTGTTGTTGCATCTCCTGCCTTTTTGCAGGAGATAATGTATTCTATTTTGATCAAGATTAATTTTGAGAAGATCTTCCTAGATTACTTTGCATATATGTTTGTCTTTATATCTGTGTGTGTGATGCTATAAACTACAAATAAACATATATGTTTATTTTGTGGTTTTTAGCATCAACTGGAAGTAGGTGATTTCTAAGGGTTTGCTTTGTGTCTAGGTTTTGTATTTGTTCCTGCTTTAAAAACAATCCTTGTCACTGTTCTATAGCAGCAATGTATTCTTCTTTCCTTTGCTTTTTTTTTGCCTCTTCTTTCAGAATAGAACTAACTTTCAATTCTGTACAACTCCTTCTTCCTTGGGGTGCAGTGTTCTCTTTAGTCTCTGCACTTTGGTGAACCTGCACTGGTTGTTTCTGCTCCTGCCTCACTTGGAATGCAGGGTGAAGACACCCAGCAGAGGTAACTCCAAGTTCTTTGCTGATGGGAAAACACTGCCAATTTAAAGCTTTAGGTGACTCTTTCCCACCAAGTCCTTCACCACAACCAGGAGTGATTATTTCTCTGCTGGGATTGTTTCTCTGGTGCCATTGTGAGTTGTGTCCCTGCAGGAAGCCATCAGGGCACAAGTGACACTTTGAAGGAGGGAATGGTTTCTCCTTTTCAGCTTTCTGGGTTTTGTTTCCTTCTTATTTTTTGGCCTTGAGCTTGACTCTGCACTTCACTGAGAGATTGAAATAGAATTATGTGTAATTCATGAACTAAATCATTGTGTAATGTTCGATTGTTTCAGTTTTTTGAAATAGAAAAAGCCTGTCTTCCTGTAAATAGCAAAGAACTCAAGGCAAGGAAGCAACCTCTTTTCTATTCTGCACCACAGCAGTGAATAAGACCTCTTTCCTGATCCTGAACTGGCAGAAATTTTGTGTACAGATGGAAAAAGTTAGATGGTGAGGATCATTCAGTGCAACTCTAGTAATGCCTTCCTGGAAAAGGCAAAAACCTTCTGTAAAATGGGACCTGGTTTAGCTGTGATTTAGTTCTACAAATGACTAATCTGGTTTAAGGTTTGGGGCCAACCAGTCTTTTCAATATTAACTTTTACCTTTGAGATATGCTGATTGCCCAGAGTTGATGTAGAAAAGTAGAACAATTTGATCACAGCCCCTTCCCCTTCTGTGCCCCCACAAACCCTACAAAACAAACAATCACCTTCTCCCAGCTGTCCAGGCTGTGTGAGACCCAATCTGTGGAAAGAGAGAAGGTGTCTTTTCTCATGAATGTCACAGGAGCAGGGAGCTGATTCCTTCTGCTCTAAGTTTGTCTCTATGCTTTATGGGCAACTCTATGTCCAATTATTATTTGTTTCAATTTCTATTAAGGAAGACTTTTAAATAGCAAGAAAAGTTTAGTAATAAATAAAATTGGTTTACTTGTGGTTGTGATCTTTGTATTTTAATTGGAATTACTAGCTTTGATGGTGAATCCTAGTTTAGGGATATTATATTCCTTTTTCTTGTTTGCATGGAAATTGCATTCTAACAAGTAGCAAGGTTTTCACTCTCAGCATTTTTAAAAGAAAGTTTGTTTTAAAAATTTAATTCCAGTGGGCTTCTTTCCAGTGCAAGATTTGGATCAGTTCACTGAGGTTTTGGGATCTGCTGTCTGATGGACTCCAGTGTTCTTTCAACAGGAGGGGAGCAAGAAACAAAACACAAAGTGAGTGAAAGCACATCAAGCAAGGACCTATTTCCCACCTCCAGCTCCATTCATCTCTGTGGCTCTCCTGAGCTGGATGGGATTTTGACCTCTCTGCTAACTCATAAAGGAGCTTTTTCATAAATGTGAGCCTTTGTGAGCTTTTAGCATCTACCAGCTGTTTTCTCAGCACACAATACATTTTTATCATGTTGTGCCCAGCCAAGACCTCCTTGGTTCTAACCTGTGTCACTACCTGTTTATACTAATTTTTGATAGATACTAAGATCATAATACCCTTGATTCTAACCCAGCTCCTGTTTTTATATGCAATATAAAGCATGTGGCTGCCTACACAGCAGATCAGATCTTCTACTTCACTTGGCTACTCAGGTGAAGTGGGTTTGTTGTTCATTTTGGCTACTGTCACAGTGTGACTGGGGTTTGCCAAGTTTAATACATTTAATTTTTTTCATAGATAGGATTTAGGAGCAGAGACAAGGCAGGCTTAAAACTTGAAAAGGTATAAGAAGAAATTTATTAATAACATAAGACAATTCAGAATGAGATTTCCAGATTATTCCCTCCTCCCTCCTCTGTATGTCCTACCAGCAACATACAGAAAAACACTTTAGTCAGTTATCCACTTAAATAATTATTTCAGTTCATTCTAGAGAGAAAAGTCCTTTTTTAAGTTTAGGCTTAGGAAGTGTCTCACTCTCATAACTTGCATCCGCCCAGAAACTACAAATTATGATTTTTTCCTCCCATTCTCACAGTCCTTCCAGAGCTGTGTTATGGGTTGCTGAATACATGGGGTGTCATTTTAAAGGCAGGCTGCTGAGAACACAAAAGTCTCTTTATCTCATTCTCCATCAAATGTCTCAGGTTTTGGTTCCTTTGGTTCCTTTTTGCTTGGCTGAGTTTCTGCCAGTCCTGGTGAAGTTTTGCATCTGTTGTACCATTTAATGTTTTCCTCATTTCAGTGCAATTTCAGCTTTTTGAGTCTGCCCTCTTGCTTCTAAGAACCCCACACTGTTCTGACCAGCTGAGGTGTTTCCACCCTTCCATCTCCTGAGCACCCCATATTGCTCATTTTCCTGTCTTCTCTGTTTCTGGGTGTTTGTTGTCCTTTTATAATTTATTTCTTATTACTGATAATAAAATGCCTTGCTTACTGTCTTTCTTCCCCTGAGTTCCTCATACACTCTGCTCACCAGTGCCTTCACTTGGCACTAGACATTGCAGTTCCTCTATTGCACACTTAAGATATGAGAATCCTGATTAAATTGGACATTTTGTTAAGCAGATCAAATTAAGTTCATTTGTTATGAATTGTTTTCATTGTGCATTGAAAAAAATTTTTGCTGCTTCTGCATAGACTCAAAAGATGAGTCTGTGTCCTCTGTAACTCCAAAGCACTTCATAGTTATTGCTCTTTTAATTTGACACTGGGGCTTGTTTTTTGTCCTTTAACTTTGTATTTGGGCTTTCAGTTTAATAGAGGTTTTTATTTTGACTTCTCCAAATTTTCTGAATACTGTATTTGATTTTAATCGATCTATGGAAATTTAAAACCTTTGACCAGACCCAAGGTCATAGGCTCTAAAATCCATAGACATGTCAAAAATATTGGCAGTTTCCCATTAGTGAGCAGGTTCCAGCAGCTGGTGCTGTGCTTCTGCCAGGAAAGGCTGCACAAACAGGGGTACAGCTGCTCCCTCCAGAGTTTCTCCCCTACTCTGCCCTCTATCCCACAAGAAATACGTTTATATCCAACATCAAAAGGTGCAAAAGAGGTAGATTAATGGTAGTGGTAATTTCCCACACACTTTCATATATTTGATCTGCTCACTTTTAATTCCAGTAAAGGATATATATGGACAAACCCTCTTATGCTAATCTATCTTCTTCAGTGCTTTATATCTTGGTACAAATGTGTATTAAAGTGGAAAGTGTAATGGTATTTGCCATGAGGAAAATTCCAAAGACCATACACATAGGTGCCACTGGTTGTGGGAAGGTTTGTCAGGATGATTCCTTTCAACACCATCAATGCTGCTGTTTTAATGGATATCTTCCAAATATATTCCCATTTTAAAGCTTAGCTGTTGTCTTTCAGTTCTTTATAACTGAATGGGAAGTCATTTTGTATCACTGGATTTGGGTTATTGTCTGTAGTAATGGAACTGTCTTTTTTTCAATTTAGCAAAATACCATTAGGAATTAATTTATGACCCAGCTGCATTATCGATTCATAGGGGTATGGAGGAGTGTTGCAGGCTGGGTATTCTTCCCAGCAAAGTTCTAAAGATAATTTTTAAAGCACAGCCACTTTGCTCCTTCATTGCACTGTAACTCATATATATAAATGGGATTTAGGGAACGTGTTTTTGCTGGAGGTGCTAAGGTAGCAAAATGTACAATTACCAATAACAATGTGACACTGTGTGTACTGGATGCAATTTTGCATCTCTGAAGCAGGAAATGGAAAAAAGAGTGACTACTTTAAAGGAGTATAAGTAAAATCCAGCCATCCCTTAGTACAAATGTCAGATCCTGGGAGGTAATTCTGCTTGACTGTAGATTAGAAATAGGTAAAAGAGCCCAAAACAAAGAAAGGTCCATATGGTGCCGTGCTCAACTATGTTGGAAAGGTTTCATTTGTGAAGGACAAATTGTTGTTTGGTGGTAATGTTACATTTCTTTAAGTTCCTTATTTTATTTTTCTACTTCATCAACATTTCAGTGGGAAGTGGGAGCTCCTTCAAGAGTTCCAGCAGGTGTCTCAGAGTTGAGGGAACACTGCTGCTTTTGGAGAAAGGAGAGCTCTCAGCCCTTTTGTCTTCAAATTTCTTGTCTCTTCTGTTTTGTCTGTCTGTGAAATTACCCCACTCTTCAACTGAGAAGAAAATATTCCCTGGAGTGCTTTGTCCATCCTGAAAGATAAATCCACACTTTGTGAACTGCTGTTCTCTTCATTCTCTGCCCTGAGACTCCCAGTTCTGTGCATGCAAGGTGTGTAAAGTGCTGCATAGTGAGCAGCTCAGTGGGTGTCAGGAAATGTCTTACACTGTATTTAACTCCAGGGAAATCTCCAATGGCAGGATTTCTGCCCAGCACCTACTGGCTCCTGATGCCCAAGGAGCTGGGTTGATTTATGTTCAGCACCTGGCCCCGTGCTGCTGCTTGAAATCCTTTTTGCTGTGCATTGTGATCTGGATGTTAATTTATCAAAGCTGGGATTCACAGGTCTCAGTGTTACAGCCAACAGAGTCTCCTAAAGAAGGGTCCATTCATCTTGTGAGACTGCATGTAAATATCCTGTGCTCTGTAGCTCTGGCCAGGTGGGCTGTATTATCTCATTCATCATTCTGTGAGGAATTCTGTGTTGTTGTTGTCTCCTCTCAAGGATAGACAGGCATTCAGCACTCCTGTGATCAATAAATGAGTTATTGGGAGCTAGTGCCTGTACCCTGAGGTAGCAGTGCTGCTGTCTGCTGCTTTTGCTGGCTGCCTTCTGCAAGGTCTGCAGATGCACAGGAAAGGCCAGGCTACAAGAGCTGGCTGAAATGCAACCTGCTGCATTTGGGAAATCTAATTTCAGACATAAATTGAGTTTGGACTTAATGTCTGACTGGCTCTAAGCAGTGATTTTCTCTCCTTTCTTTTAACCTCTCCAGGTACTGATTTTTAGCAGGTTTGCTGTGCAGGGCACCCAGCCCTTCCAGCTGTGGAATCCTGCCCCTGCATTCCCTAGAGGAAGCCCTGCACCTTTACCCATGCTTTGCATTAACCAAGTGGAAGTTCCTATATGGCAATTTCATTCTCCTCAGATGTGATTTTTTTCCTACAGTGCTGTGTGGTTGAGCTTAGCCAGGTGGACAGGTGTCTTTCACATCCCTTGTCTCTCCTTACAAATTTTAAGGAAAACTGTCAAAATAACCTTAGAGATCTCAGAAAATGCTGATGAAATTCTTCTCATAAAAACAACAGAGGGAATCAGAGTTCCAAAATAAATGCCACCCAGAGATCCTTAATATCCTCAAATATTAAAAGAGCACTTATACTGAGAAAGGAAAAATGTTACAATCAAGTTTGAGTACACTGATATATAATGAATACAGACAAAAACCTTGGGAAATGTCTGAGAAATAGCTGACAACATGCAGTAGCTCCTCTTCCTCTAATGCAAGTTTAAAACATTTCTGACACAGATGGTTTTTTCTACTGAAAATTTAGTGTTCTGGGACAATGATTTTTGGTAATGGTAGTGGATGTTTAGTGTAGCCTCCCACAGTGGACAATATGTGCTTTATTTGTTGAGCTGAAGAGATTTGCTTTGTGCTGCTGCTTTACTTATTTATTTTTAGGTATTAAGGAAAGCCTGTATTATATGTTGACTTTAACAGTGATAAAGTTGTCAAGTTGTCTGCATTCTTTATGCTGAGGGACTTTGTTGGTTTGGAGGATTTCTTTTTGTGAGTTGATGGAGGTTTTGTGTGAGGTTTGGTTTTTTTTTTTTTTTTTTCCCCTTCTTGCTTTCATAGCAGTTTATATAAATCAGTTCAGAGGAGTAAGCTGCTGGAGAAGATGCCCCACTTGGCCATCCCAGCAGGAGGTTAATTGTGTCCACACAAAATAAAACTGCAGGAATAAATGCCTTGTGTTTGTAGGGCACCCATTTGTGGGCACTAAACTATTCCTGCCCTGAAATCTGCAGGCTGGGCTATAACCCAAGCTGAATGAAAAGGGAAGTATTTCTGTTCTCAGTCATTTCTGGCCAGAGCTGCCCAGGTCGAGGGGTGCCCTCCAGCCTGTCCCTTCAGTGCTGATGGTCAGTGCCATGGGGATGAGAATCACTTTGATTTATCTGTCCTGGCCCATTTTATCTGTAAATCTGTGTCTGGGACATGGGTTCTTGCAGCTCCCTGCCTGCAGCTGAGGGGGAGGAGGGCAGTTTGGTGAGTCAGCCACTTTCTGCCCAGGGTTTTTACAGACAGGTTTCACATTTATCAGATGCCCTTTTTTTCCCATGTACTTGTGATTTGACATTTAAAGGCCATATTGTCTGAATTAGGGAGATCACTGGGTACTAGAATGAGAAATGAGCTGAAAGAAAAATTGATCAGTAATTAGGAAGGTTAATCCACTCATGCCAGAGAGGCTGAGATTTATCCTGATGTACTGCTATTCAGTTAGTGTAGATATAAATAAAGCAAGTTGGAAAAAAGTCTCAGAAGTGAGTCCTAGTTACCATGACACAGATTGGGATCATTAGGCTTCTCAACAGGAAGAGATATTTAGCAGAATACAAGTTCTATTTGTTACATAAATTCTCTAATTTTATTTCATACTCATTTTTCAGCTACAGAGTATCTGCTCTCTGAGTTGTATCCACATCTTCCCGACCATAACCCCATAAAAAAAACATCTTAAAGAGCTAAAAATAGGAGGGAGAGAATATCAAAGACATCCACCTTCCCTTTGCCTTGTTGAGGAACTGTCTCCATTGCAGAAATTAGATTTCAAGCAGAAATGCAGGCTTTTTTTTTTTTTTTTAAATAATGATTTTCTACAGCTTGGCATGCTAAATATAAATGTAGAGATGCATTATGACAAGAATATTTCTCATGAGCATGTCAGGAGTGTATGGCTCTGTATGTGAAATCAGAGTAGCCTTTGGCAGGCTGCCTGCATGGCTGTGATAAGGGAACACATGGAAATCTGAGCTGGCTGTGCAGACACTATGGGCAGCTGCTGGAGAAGCCTCTGCTGCCCACAGACAGCACCTTGGAGTATTTTCTCACTCTCTCCTTGTTCATTTGCTGCAGAGTTCAGCTCCAAATGAAACATTTAATTGCAACAAGCAGGTAGCAGAGGGAGCAGCCCTCTGAAAATGCACCTGATGCACCAGTGCTTTGCACTGCTCTCTGCCAGCCTCCTTGTTTTCTGACCAGGGAAAAGGGTTCTTTAGGTCCTCAGTTTATTCCCAGTCCAGAAACAGATTTTATACTCAAGGCCAGGAACTGTTAGGAGATTTCTGTCCCATTTTTTCCTTGCTTTGTGTCACATTTCATCTGCAGCTATGTTGGAGTAAATTTTAGGTTGCTGAGCAGGAAATAGAAGTTGGAATATGCTGATAAACTTAGGTTAGAAAATTTATTCTGAACTTTAATACTTATATGAGCAAAATTATATTTTGGCATTGCCAAACCTTATAGATGGATAGAAGAATGAAAGGGGAGGAAGAGGAGAAGGCATAACAAACAGAAAAAAGAAATTTTTGGAATTTACACCAAAATGAAGAAATTATGATTAATGATTCTGCTCATTTACCCCACAGATACCAAAAAAGACAGGAAATATAAGAATAAGGAGTTGTTCTAGCAGCATAACTTGACCATTTGTGGAAACCTTAGGCCTTGGGGTGCTGGCATCATCAGTTTCTCTTCATAGATGTGAAACCTGAAGTAGAAGCCATGGAGGGAAGGATTCAAGCCTAGTGTTCCAGTGACTTTGCATGGACTGATCTGGCCCCTGGAAGATGACATTTGCAGTAGGAAAAAGTGCAGTGGATGTGTGCTGGCAGCACTGGATTGGGAACTGAACCAGTTTAGCCATAGGAGCAGAGTTAACAGGCCAGGCAGACACTCAGCTGCAGGGAGCAATCAAAGGGGAAATGTTCCCAAGGTTAAAAATAAATAAATACATAAATCAGGTCTTGAGTGTAATTGCAAGCTAAATACCACTCAGTACTTATAAGTCACAATCAGTGCTTCTAAATGCCACCTTAGGACTGAGTCAAGAGCAGGAAGATGAAGAAAGATCTCAAAAAATTCCCTCCATAGCCAGCTCAAAAGGCTTCTGTTTGGAGGGCATGTATTCATCTTGCACAGTAGATAAGCTGATTAGATTTGCATCAAAGTGTGCTGTTAATACAGCAAAGGCCAAATGTGAATTCTAAGTGGAGCAGAGAAAAGGGAGAGAAAGCTCATGGCACTTGAAGTGCTAGAAGGATCTTACAGGTGATGTGTTCTTTTTAAAGCTTAAGTGAAAGAAAAAACTTAGATTGGTCTTGACTCCCTCTTCACATCCAGCCTCACCCTGTGCTGGTGTTTGTGGTGTGGGACTGATTCAGCTCAGGTGGGTCCTGTGCAGGTGTGCAGGAGCAGGCTGCTGTGATTCCAGCCTGTCCCTAGCCTAGGAGCAGGCAGGGAATGCCTGCAGTACCCTGGCAGCTTCTCCAAAAATCAGTGCTCAGGGCACAGGGATGTGGTGCCCAACTTCCTCTTACTAGGCAGTGAAAGTAGGTGAAGGCAGAAGAAATTACTGCTTTTGAAGCAGTCACACAAAAACCAGTGAAACCTGGAGAATTTAGCTGGGATGAATATATGAATGCATGTGCTCAGAGCTGTGGTTTGCTGCTTTGTAGCTGGACCACTGCCAGAAAGTCCCTTAACTCCTTTGGGGCAGAGGAAGGAAAAAGCATTTTAGAAATGAAAATCAGTCTTTCCAAGTGAAATATTTCCCCAGAACCTGCTCCTCCTTGGTGAAATGGGTGCTGTGTTTTGGAACACAAGTTTGTGGAACTCAGGAAGTTTCAAAAGAAGTCCTTCAGCCTAGGGAAAGCAGCATTTCAGACTCACTTGGCTTTGGGCATCTTGCTCCAAGTTCCCTGGGGGAGCAAAGGGTGCTGTGCTGCATCCTCAAGTCTTCACTTCTCTGATGAGACTTGGTTTCACTTGCCACTAGCTGGATTTCCTCATGGAGAGGTCATTTCTATGGAATTCTGCAGGGATGAATGATAATGAACCTGGTTACTCTATCAAAACCACACTAATGGACATTTTATGTTGCAGTATATTGTAGAAAACAGTGGACAAAGCTGGAACTGTAGTGAACTGTCACTGACAGAACTGGTTTATAACAGTAGCTGGGTAAACTGAAAACTGGATTTTTCTTTAACTGCTCCCTTTCTAAGAATATGATATTTTTTCTTTATCAGAAATGTGCCAGCTTGCCATAAAGTTGAATGCAAGAATGACTGAAACAGTTCTCACAAATGGAGTTTACCTCATAACAACCCTCATGGCTGAGAGACACAGAAGGCATCATTGGCTTAAAAAAATTGGCATTGTGAGAATGTTAATCATTCACTTGCAGACAGTGTATCCCAACAGAAAATACATTTGAGAATCCTGACCTGCCTTTTTGGCTCTGCCCATTACCTGCTGGTCATCTGTCTCATTTCTGCTTCCTTATCTGAAATGTGTTACATGGTGTCAGTAGCACACCATGAGCAAAGAGGTGCATTTTGTAGGTCTGTCTGAAAAGCCAGGGAAATGACAGGAGCCCCTGAGAAATCTAACTGAGAAAAGGAGATTGAAAATAAAAAGTAAAACTCATGGGGCAACCTTTATCTGCTGAGCATATAGACAGGATTGTATCAGGAATGACAGCAGCTCTGTTCTCCCCATCCCATTTCTGGCTGTGTCAGCATTCAGGCAGTTAACCCATACTTTCTGGGCTTCCTAGAAAGATTCATGCTGAGATGGGACTTTCTGCATGTTATAAACCATGGTGTAGCAGGACTCCTGTTAAAACTGAAAAAAAAAATATTCCATTAATTTTCTCTAAAGTTGTTAGAGAAGAATGAAGATTTTATGGGTTGTGTGTGTGATAGGGGGATGTGGCAGTTCCATTCTGCAGCTTGTAAGAAGCAGCAGTTCACAGCTGAATTTAAAGCAGAATTTCTTCCTGTCATCCCACCCAGAAGATGCAATTTGGTTTGATTCAAACTACTTGAAACAAGATAATTTGGTCTTGGTTTCCTATAAAACTACACATTATTAAAACCAATGTTTTCCTAAACCTGTATTTTTCATGTAGAAATGGATTTTGATGCCCTTTTGGGGCTACCTAAAAACAGAGGCCAGACAAAATGAAGAGAATAAAAAGCAGTTCTATTTATGGAAGGGCCTTCAGGTACATTTAGGGCAGATGAAGCCCCCCAGGGGCTACACTCAAAAATAGATGTGTCACAGTTTTTCATACTTTTACAAGTTTGCATATTGGAGGTTAATCTTCCAATTACAGCTTCAGGTAATGAGGTAATTCACCCCAAGTTTGCTGCCCCTGAACTTACATTTGTTTCCATCTCTCAAGGCCTGGGACAGTGAGGTGTCCTTGATTCCCAGACTGGAGAGGAATTGTTGTGTCTGACTGAAATGTGAGGACAGTAGCTAGCACTATATATGGAGTTTAGTCATACACTAAAGAATTACAGAATTACAAATACATGAAAAATCTACAAGCTAAAATCCAAACTGGTAGCTGCAAAAACATGAAATAATAGTGCCTTGGTAGAGGCTTGCTATTCTGCTATTCTGTGTGTTAGTTCTCCAAATGTTTTAGTCTTACCTGCAAATGTTTAAAGATAATTTAATTAGCAGCAAGGGCTTCTCCTATCTAGGAAAATCCCATGCAATTTTATTAAGGTGGAAAATGGAAAAGGATAAAGATCAAGACTATAATTTTTAATTCAGTATCACACTCTCCAGTGTCTCATTATCCTCCCTGTAAATGATTCATAGCCAATAATTGTCTGTGAAGAACAAATGGCTCCCCTGTTCCCAAATCTCCCACACTTATCCTTGAGATACCTTTGTTCTGGATTAAGACTTTCCCCCACTAACTCTGCACAAATGTCTCTTTCTCCTTGGCTGATAAGAGGCAGAAGAGATGAACAGCTGAGAATGTTACCTCTGCTCCTTCCTCTGTTTTTTCTGGTCCTCCTGGCCCGTGGATGCTTGAAATAAATTCTGCTCCTTAACACTTCAGAGGTAAATCTGCTGTGTCCGGGCTCAGCAGGAGTCCATGAGGATTTGTAGTGCAAGAACAGATGGGAGCCCTTCTCTAAATCCAGTGAGAAGAGTTTTAATGAAGAGCCAGTGCTGCCTTTAGGCTCAGTCCCTGCTTTTCTGTCCCCTCACATGCTCCCACCTCTGAGATGGGTTTGCTGCATTGGGAACTGCACATCATCAATATTTCCCTGTTTGCCATCTCACTGCAAACTTTATTTCATGCTCTCTTTTCCAGATGGATACCAGCTCCTCCTCATCCTAGCACTCATTTCATCCAACTTTTAGTCTCTCCTCCTGAGAAATTGTTTCCTTGCTTGTTAAAGGATTTTTGCCCTACAGTTTTATCCTGTATACATACACACATACATATATACACATACATACATATATGTATTATGTATTATATTTTCTGTGTGTTTCTGTATAGTGACACTTTGGCTTTGAAGGTTTAACAACCCAGTGGCCCAGGGCACTGCTGAGTGGTCTTGTGTGACCCTGGGAGAGAAAGAGGGGCTGCATGGGCTCCCTTCCTCTCCTTTGGAGTGCCATGGCTGTTTTGGATGCCCTGCTCCTGTGAGGGCTGAAATGCACTGTTCAGGCTGGCATTCAGAGCTCTTACCCACAGACTCCTTGGTTCCTGTGCAAATTTGAGGTTGCAGCTGAAGAGCAGCACAGGAAAAGCAATAAATGTATTTTTGGGGGGTAACAGGCACCAAGATGTCCATAAACATCTTTAAGAGCTCCTGCAGGTCTCCTGGAGTAGGAAGGCAAATTACTGCCTCAGACAAATGTCTAGACTGCTCAGTGACTCTTTGTTGAACAGGTAAGTCTGAATGGATGGTGCTATCTTTGTGGAGTTTTCCCTTCCTAAAACATTGCTTTTTCCTTAAACTGTTGGAGTCTCCTTCCTCCTCTTGCTCAAGACCATGTATTGTTCTTTCCTTATTGGAAGTTGCAATAAACTTATGCCAAGTATGTTTCCTTATAGGTAGGAAACACTCAAATTGTCTTAAATTAGATTTTTCTCATTAGAGGGGAAAAAGAGGGGCTGTATAAAGGCTCTGTGTGCAGAGATGGGTAGAATTTATCTCTGTTGCAACTTGCAAATTAACACTGTGGCATGGGCCCCAATCCCTTAGGATCACCTTCCTGTGTGCTGGTTATGGAGGAGCCAGGAAAGGTGTGTGTTAATCCATAAGATTTCTGCTGAAAGCTTTCATCTCCAAGGAAGATCCCATTTAAAATCAATCTGATTTCCAAATGGGTACATGGCTGCTCAGAGTGTGAGCTGGATGAGGGTGACTCACCCACCCAGAGCTAACTCCCTCTCTCAGGACAGTGAATGAAAAAAACTCAATTACAGCTCTGTTTCTCTCCAGAAGGAATCATACATGCATTTCAAGTTGATCTGTGCTGTTCATGCTCAGCATACTGAATTGCTCCTCAATGGATTCATTTGTTTTGCCTGGAGATCCTCAAAGAATTGTGTCAGTGGCCATGGGGAAATACATTGCAGTGCAAGTTTCACTTGGGAGCTTTATGTGATAGAAGAGGTTGTAGAAGAGAAATTCCTGTACTTAGGTGCCTCTCCCAATAACAAGGGTTACCCATGAGTGCACACCACAATTAAAAGCTGCATAATTAGAGATTATCAAGAATGTTGGGTATCAGTTTTTCATGTCAATTTTTCTGTTTTAATTATAACAAGATTGTGATTATAGATTAATCACATTTGTCAGATGTGGTGGCTTTTAACTGTGCCTCATAAAACAGTATTTTGGTTTGTTAAAAGAGATGGCCTGAAAATACAAGTTGTAATTTGTAGATGTTTGGAGCTAGGTAATGTATTAATAGCAACATCCTAACCATGAATGCTTTAAATATATAGCTGGCAGTGGACACAACATAAAGAACACGAATGAAAGGGCATGAAAGGAATTGTAGGGGCCCCAGATTATGCCCATTCTTGGGACTGCTGTCATGAAGGTGCAGTAAGTTTGAGGAGCATTTGGAAAAGAGAGCTCAAGTGCAGTTGGCATGGAGTATATTTGTCCAGTGTAAGAACAGCTGCAGTGCTTCAGATAATGCTGCCTTTTCCCTCATTTTCTTATCAGCTTCTTATTTTCCATATGCTGAAAGCTGTGTCATCTCCTTCTTGTGGAATGGATCATGCAGTGATCTTTTCTGCTTCATTGCAAAGTCAGCTAAGTCAAATTAAACAGCCTTTATGTTAAATAGCCACAAATTAATGCATATGACTTTGTGCTGAGGTTGGTGAAGAGCAATTGCATCAAAGAGTACTTTTTGCAAAATTATTTTGGGTGGTTGTCTTCAATTGTACTGTGAAAAGCATACAGAAGAAACTGAGACTTCCAGAGCAGGATTTAAAATGCAACAGAATTGTTAAAATTTGCCATGAGCATCAAAGCTTAAACCAGTGCTGGCATTCCCTGCTTCTGCAGAGCACTGGTGTCTAGACTGGGTTGGAACTGTGCAGGAAATTTGCAAAAAACCTGCTGGAAACCATGTACATAAAGGGAGATTTTAATTCTGGTATTCTCTGTTTCAAACTGCTTTTCCTTACACTGCACCACAGGAAAGTGACCTCTATGCAAGAATCATTCAAATACAGTGAGAAACAGATGGAAGCACGTTTCTGTTGCAGTGAAAAATCAACACACACATTTCACATTTTTGTTGGACAGCACTGTCCACGATGAGTACAATATTAGACACTTCTGTGTTCAGTTCCTAAACAGAGCTTGACAGGGCAGGTGTGGGTGTTTCAAGCTGATGCTTCAGTGGCAAGTTTTTCATCATGTTCTGCTGCACAAAGCTCATTTCTTTTCCTTGTCCTCCTCTTTTTTCCCCCTTCCTGCACCTTGCCCCTATGCCATCAATTATTGTTTCTTTTCAGATTTAAATCTCAGCTGCCCTGTGGGTGTTAATATTCTGTTCATGTTTTTAGCCCTCCCAAACTCAGCTGAACTTAAGCCAGGTTGAAGTACAAGCAGGGATAATGCACAGATTTGAGTCATTTTGCAGCAGGTGCATGAAGGCATGGCACAATGCTGGCAATTTATGGGAAGTGCTTGGAGCATGGCAGCCCTAGCAGCTCTCCTGGGGGCTGGTGCTTGGTTCATTTGTGCCTGCTGTCACACAGGGAATTAGATGTTCACTCAGAAAATGCTTTTGTCTCCTTGTTAAACAGTGGTAATGTACTCAAGTATGAAAATCACTTTTGAGCCTGAAACAAGAAAACTCTTTTAGCCTTTCAGATGCTGTTGCATTTGAAAGATATTAATTCTGATACAGCAATAGGGAGCTGTGTTTTGGAGGGGTTTTGTAGGCTTTTCAAACAGTATTAAAAAAATATAAAAGTATGTAAGGTTTCTTGTCTGTTACGGTTTTCAGTCATTTACCTCTTTACCAGGATGCTGCATGTGAAGCATGTGGCCATTTTGTATATTGCATTTGGAAAGGTTTTACTGTAAAGATGAGTTTCCTGCTGTGGTTACTGCTATATGCACAAAGACATGAATTTACAGCTGCTCCCATTCCTGTGGCTGCAATAAATCAAAGTGGGAGAACTCTCACTGTGCCAGTCAAGTAGTAGAAAAAAGATGGCAAAGTTAAGTTTAAGCAAGTTGGAGAACCCAAGGCAGAAGTTCCCTCTGCTTTTGGAAAGGAGAAGGAGATTTTGTTGGTGCCTTGGTTAAAGCACAAATGATGATTTTGTGCAGTGGTGCTGTGTTTATCCTGATCAAATGGCCTTCACACACATATCCCCTGTCACTGTGCATTTTGAAAGACTGGCTGATCAAAGCAACTCTTCTGAATGCTACATTTCTGAGAAATCTGTTTACATCCTCTTGGTTCAGGTGAGTTCTGTGTGCTGGAGAAACTAAAAATGTCATTTATATTTTTCAGACCCTTTTTTTAACATGCATTTTGTTTCCCCCTCAGCTGTGAATGTTGTTTATTTTACCTTAAGGACTGTGTAACCTGACAGGGCTTGGTGCTGCAGTAAACCCCCTGGAGCCAAAGCTCCCCATGGTTAGCTGCAGCTGGGTTGGGGTTTCTGGGCAGAGCTGGGGGAACCTGGCAGTGGTTTGGGGTGTCCTGGTGTGTGCTGCCTGTGGGGTGGATACAGCAGCCCAGAGCCTGTGTCCTATCCCACTGCAGCATCCCCCAGCAGAGATGCAATGCCTGCCCACTCTCTCTTCTGAGATCTTTCTCTTCAGTGGCACAACAGGTAATCCAGCCAACATCAAAGCCTCATCCCAGTTAAGCTCTGATGTATATTTCTCATTAACCATCTCTTAGGAATATTACACCTGCTACAAACGCTCCTTTTATGTATGAAATAATTGGGTCACGGCTCTTAATGCTTGTTTTTCATTCAAGATAGATAAATGAAATGGAAGCAAGTTAATTGAACTTGAAGCTTTTCTTAGCTGTTCTGTTCAGAGAAGTAACTGCAGCCAGTGTTGGTGTAGCCCAGCAGCTGAGTGTGCAGGGTGACTGTGGGGAGGGGAGGTACCAGTGTGGGTCAGAATCCTGCTGTTCCTCAGACTCAGCTTTCCTCCACTTCAAAAACAGACCCAGCCTCAGGCTCCTCTTCTCTCTGTCTGCAGAAGAGATGTGTATAAACAAATATGTGGGTGTTTATACATAATGGAACAGTTCCACTGGGAAAGGTGGATGAATCAGAACCATCTGATTTTTGCAAATGAATGTCCTGACATAAATTTGTTGGAGGCAGTTACCCTGCCTGTTAAACCAGCCTCTGCTACACATCCCTTCTCCTCTGAGGTTGGAAGGTGGTGTGTTCTCCCCCTGCCCCTCTCTGAAAGATCTGCCTTCCACTCTCCATGGCTCCTGGATCCAGGGACAGGGCAGTTTGCTCATCTGTAGCCAGAGGAGAATTGTTCCAAACTTTTCTTGTGATGCAAAGTTTTTAATATATATAAAAAAAAATAATTCCAAAAGATTGACTAATTGTGTTAATTGTCGTGAGGAAATGCAGTATACATGCAGGACCAGACATAGCTAATGGTTCTCATGCTGTAATGTTCTCTGGGTGTTGTTTAAATGCCTCTTTCCAGGAGCAGAGTAGTTTGGGGTATGTGTGCCACTCTAACTTCAGTTCTGGGCACTACTAGGAAGGCTTCAGGGCCGTGTGTTCAATGAAGATCAGTGAAATGTCCAGACCTGACTCAGCTCCTATGCTGGGGTGGTGGGGAGTGGTTTATTTCCTCAGTTCTTTCCTTGCTTCCACATGGCTCTGGGTGGGGAGTGATTTATTTCTTCCGTGGCTCTGGGTGGGGAGTGGTTTATTTCTTCCACGTGGCTCTGGGTGGGGAGTGGTTTATTTCTTCCAGGTGGCTCTGGGTGGGGAGTGATTTATTTCTTCCACGTGGCTCTGGGTGGGGAGCGGTTTATTTCTTCCGTGGCTCTGGGTGGGGAGCGGTTTATTTCTTCCGTGGCTCTGGGTGGGGAGTGATTTATTTCTTCCGTGGCTCTGGGTGGGGAGTGGTTTATTTCTTCCGTGGCTCTGGGTGGGGAGTGGTTTATTTCTTCCACTGGCTGTGGGTGGGGAGTGGTTTATTTCTTCCACGTGGCTCTGCGTGGGGAGTGGTTTATTTCTTCCACTGGCTGTGGGTGGGGAGTGGTTTATTTCTTCAGCTCTTTACTTGCTCCCTCGTGGCTCTGGAGTGACCAAGGCTTGTGCTGAGCCTGAAGAGCAGCATGGACAGGCCTGGGTCAGCGTGGCTCGGGTCAGAATTGTGGCAGCAGGTCTCTGGAGAGGCTGTGCAGGGCTTTGCTTCTGGCACCCAGCAGTGACCTCCCTCAGCAGGCAGTGATTTCTGTGTTGAGGGGATAATTCAGCCTGGCCTTAGCTCTGAGCCACCTGCCAAATTTGGAGTTCCAAAATCCATGTTTGCCTCTCCTTTTCTCTTGGCTGGATGCAAAGAAAAGCTCCTCAAGCTTGGGTTCTCCTCATAAACCACTCCTAGGCAGCATGTTTCCTACCTTTATTAGTCTCATTTAAATAAAAAAAGATTATTCCTGGCAGTGAGCACAGCTTATAGTAAATAGCTTTTGCTTTAATGCTTTGTTGAACAAGAAACAACATAATTATTTGCTTATACAGAAACATGCATACATGCTGTATTGAATCATTCCTTGTGCTGGTGATGGGTGCAGGTTCATGCCCCTAGTTAGTTCTCTGAATACTGATAAAACAGGCAACTTATGCACCAGAAACAAAATTCCTGTGAGGTTTTTGGAAATTTGTTGCATAAAGGGATGACTGAAAAAAAAATTGGCAAAAGGCTTTTAAGAATTACTTCTTTATCCTTTTTATTAAAGGGTGGATTAAAGCTTTCAAATTAAAAATCATTAAAGATTAATAAAGAAGAGAGGCAACAGGAATAATTTTAATTTCCTTCGTTACCATAGATAATGATAGCCTTAGGGTAGAATGAGAAAAACATAGAATGTAGGAATGGAAATGTATCCATTGGAACTGCACTATTCTTGCTTCCCTTGGCATGACTACATAGCTAACAAAAATACTGGTACAGTACAATTGCTTGCTCTGTAAATCAGCTCCTGGCTGTCATAATGTACAAACCATTGAATGGCTCTTGGAGGTGCTCTCCTTCCCCAACATCCAGAGGAGTTGTGGCTCCTTGAACATGGTTTTCACTGGAATCTGAAGTGGGTTTGGCTCCCTGACCTGATGCCAGCACAGCACTGTTGCATGTGCATAAACAGAGGGAGGGAGAGGGGAGTGAGGTTCTGTTCCAGGGCAGGATCAGAATGAAACACTAATTTTAGAAATTTAGGATTTTAGTTACCTTGCTGAAAATAATTAAAAGTTAAAGTTAGAAGGGAGTAGTTATCTGAAACTTAAATAATTGATTGTCTGTCATTTCATGTTTGCTCAGCTGCCCTTACAATGGGAAGACACAAAACCAGTGAGCAGATCCAAAGGAACACAGACAATGCAACCAGAAACCCATTCTTTGAGAAACTGGACTGTCCCCAGAAATCATTTGTATTGTCATTGATAGAAAAGGTCAAGAGTTCAGGGTGAGAAAGACTCACCTTACTTCCTCCACTTAAGACCCCTCCCCACAAAAACGACCCCAGACTTAATTTAAGAAGTCAATCAATGCTTAACAGCTACCATAGGAAGCAGGGATGGGAGGGGCTGTTATTATCAATATGTATTTGTTTGAATCCTTTGCTAATAAATAGACTCTGTGATCACCTGTGATTTTGCAGTGTGTGTTAGAGGATTACCTCACTGCTGCCCACCACTGAATAAACACACACTTTGTAAGTTTAAATTGTTAGAGAGTCTTTGGTCTGTCACAGTTGAGTGTTGGTATTAGACCAGTACTCATATTTTGGTAAATCAAGAGCAGCTGTGCCATGCTTTGGTACTGCTGCACTGCACAGCTGAGAGGCAGGAGAGGCAGAGCCAAAAGCCTTTGTGTGTAATGAAATCCCCTGTGCCAGTGAGGAGTGGTGCTGAGCAGTTAGTGCTGAGCCCTCTCTCCACTGGCAGCCCTCTCTCTGTGCAAGGTGAAGTCCTGTGTGTGTGTTTTATTTCCCTACTGAAATAGGGAAATAAAACACACACAAAGACTCTCTAACAATTTAAACTTACAAAGTGTGTGTTTATTCAGGGCTGGGCAGCAGTGAGGTAATCCTCTAACACACACTGCAAAATCACAGGTGATCACAGAGTCCATTTATTGACAAAGGGTTCAAACAAATACATATTGGTAATAACAGCCCCTCCCATCCCTGCTTCCCATGGTAATTAGCTGGAATAGCTGTTAAGCATTGATTGACTTCTTAAATTAAGTCTGGGGTCGTTTTCCTGAGCCCCTTGCTCTTAGGTAGTCTCTTTCTGTGTGCCATGTGCTCTTGCATTTGTTTTTTAATTTAGCACCTGTACTCACTCCTCCTCAAACATCCTTCTGCACAAAAATCTTCTTTGTCTTTTCTCTTTCTCCTTTAGACCTTTGACTGAATTTTCATTAAGTCAGTAGGACTTGGAGACAAGTTTAACTTCTATGTTGTGCTGGATTAAATTGAAAAATTAAGAGCTAAGGAATTACCATGAGCTTACTCATTCTTTCTGAGTTACCAATTTTTTGATTTTTTTTTTTAATCCCTCTAAGTATCTTATTATTAAAATAATGAATTTTGTGTAGCTTTTCAGGAAAGCACACTCAGTCAGGCATGCCTGTTGGTGTGCAGGTCTCAGTTCCTATGGTGCTTTCCAATGCACTTGTGAGAATGCAGTCATTCTGGCCTGAGCAGTATTTGCTGGTCTTTGTAAAAAAGAAAAGGTTTTCAGCTGATAATCCCACACCTATGGACTTCTGCCATTTTCATGTGGCAAAATGTTTTCCTGTTTTCCCTGTTGAAAAGAATTAATCATCAGAAGTAGTAATTGCTCGTTAGGGCAGAGGGGAGTGAGGTAATCATGTGGCATTAAATTACTTAATGAGCTGTTGGTCTATTAATGTTGTCCTTAGTAGGTGCATTGCTGAGAGGAAAGACACGAGGCACTTAAACTCCTTTCTAGCCTCTACTTTGTCTTTGCACTTTTTCAGAAAGTTATAAATTAGGTGTTTAACTAACTGATTTATGGGATATGCTTATTATGCCAGTAATTTTCTGCATCAGTTGTAAATTACCTTCTTTTATTTTGCCATCTGCATAATTATATTTTACCCTTTTGCCTATGTGCATAATTTGTTACCCTGACAACCTTTATAATTCCAACATTTTTGTAGTTTTGTCAATTTTTCTCATGTAAGTGGAATGCTGAAAAAATAGCTACATACCAGTGATACAAAATTTTAAGTGACATCACTGTCTAAGCCTGAAATTAATTAATGTGCCTGATTGAAATAGAAAAACTGTTTTGTAACTGCACAAAACTACATGTAAAATAACCTTTTTGTAAACTGGAGTTGATATGGAAAAATTGGCACTAGTTGATGATATAATTTTTTCTAATATATTTACTCATGGAAATGTGGGCAGCCATAGTCCTTGCAGCAGTAGGTAGTTGAGAACTAATATTCCCACTGATTATCTCCTCTTAAAATAATTGCTTTATAGAAATAGACAGGGATGGATATACCTGGGAATCTCTGGTACAGGGTGGCTTTTCAAAAAAAAGTTTCAGATATTAATTCACACTTGCTTTAAGGAGCTGTTTTCTGTGCAGCTGCTGTATAGTGGGAGGTGGAAAGATGGAAATTTATCTCTCTGTGTCAATATAGATTCCCTTGCTCTATCTTTACACACCTCTGATGAAACAAAGGCAAAACCCAAAGTGTGTCTGTATTCCAGAGCAGATGGTAGAGCTTTCCTGGTACTAGCTTAAATTACATGTAAAGGGCTTCATTTGTAATTTTACCTTACAAATGGTGTCCCACATCAGGCATTGCCAGGTAGAACCTCCACTGATTGATGGAATGAAATAGGCAGGGATAACATCTTAGGGCAAAAATGAGAAGATGCTATCTAAAACCTGATGTGTTATGTAGAATTATTTTTTTTCAGCATGAAGTTACAGCACCAGAGGAAGAAGTTAGGATCTATAAGAGGACTTATCAATCTGTGATAAGGCATATTTAACTCCAGAGTTGTGGTTTATTCATTGGGTAATAACACATTTTCCAAATACCTAGATGTTGTCACAGTAAAGATGAAATTTATTGAATTTTTAAACTTGGGGTGTGTAACTAAACACTGCAATTTCTCCAGATTGATGCTTGTGAATTCAGCACATCCATGGCTTTGTTCTTTTCAGTGTTTTAATTGGTTTTGAGGGCCAGTTTGGCAGTTAGAGTTTTAGATTACACTTAGATGCTGCTCTGGTTCAGCTTGTGAGCAGCTCTCTTTTGTCCAGCAGTGCTTTGTGGCTAAAAGAAACTTATTTTTTCACACTCTGTTTTCTCTGAATGTGCCTGATTTGATGTCTTTAAATGCTGCAGATTTCCAACATAACATAATTTCAGCAACTGTTAAAAATGTTTTTTGCAATCAATGTACTTGTGATTTGGAAAGTTGACAGGAAGTCCTGAATTTGGAGATACACCAGGTGAGGGTTTTTGATTTGTTTCTTTCAGATTAGAACTCTATGAAGCTGGGTTTTATAATCTATTAATTGGATGTAAAGAAAAAAAATCAGCTCTTCATATTGATTTAATAATGTAGTTTTAAGAGACTGTGAATAGTACTGGTTTTTTAAGTCTTGCTCAGTAAAGCTTCTGGGATGGGATAGGATATGAAGAAGTCAAGTTTATTGAAGAAAACCCCTTTGGGGAGGCACAGCCCTTGAAATCTTGTCTTCTGGTGATTTTTCACATCAATATTATCAGGATGGGAGAATTAGAATTCACTTGCCAGAGCTGAATTTGAAACAATTGTGAGATATCAAAAGAAAAAACCAACAAAAAAACAGCAAGCACAGTCAACATGAAATGGCCTCATACATTTCTTTTGCTCCCTGGAAAGTTACTGTGAGCTGCCTTTTTTTTTTTTTTTTTTTTAATTTATCTGGCTGGGGTTTATAACAATAATGCCCCTGGTCTGTGATCTGAGCATGGTGTGTTTAAGTGCCATCCTGGCATGGGTGACAAGATCCTTTGAAATGCACAGTTTAACATTTCCATTGTGGATTTTACTATCAGCAGATTACTTGAAAAGAACCCATGTTTCTTTACACGTGGGATAGTAAGTAATGATGATAGACAGCAGATTAAAGAACCAGACCTTCATTGAAAAGTACCTTTGTGGGGGTATTTCAGAAGCTGGTGAAGTGCTGATGCCAATGGGCATCTCTTGGGCAAACACTCTTGTTTGCTTGTGCAGAACATGGAAAGGACTCTTGCAGCCAGAAACAGAGAGCACAATACTGGGAGAAAATCAGTAACTGCACCAGCTTGGTGAATTCCAGGCTACTGTGCCCTGACAGCAACGGGCAGTTAAAAGTTTATTTGTGGGAGAAAACAGCAGCAACAACAAAAACTTTTGAAGTTTTAGAGCCTGATGTAAAAGAATTTTTAAGAAATCCTTAGATTAAAAAAAGAAAGCCCATGAAGTATACAATCATGGAGCTTGATGTAGCTATACAAATAAAAAACTTTTCTCATAAAACCAAAGTGATATTGAAAAAACGTTTATGTATAAAAATTTCTTATTTCCTCGGAGGTTGAGACATCATTCTTTCTCATGAATTTCATAGTTCTAAATACTAAATTTAAATAAAACCCCCCACATTTCAGGTAACACTTGAACTGCAGTGAACTGCTAGTGAAGATGCTATGTTTTTTGCTTACTTTTTTTTTACCCATCTTTTTTTATTGGGAGTTAAATAGAGCTGTGCTAAATGAGAATGTACTGGAGTTTCAGCGACTCCTCTGCCCCAGTGAAGGTGGAAGTGGCTCTGAGCACTTCTCAGATTTACCTGTGGGAATCAATGCCCAGGATGTCCATGACTGCAGGTGCAATATCTGATTTCTCCTGGGCATTTACTAAAATGTGTGAGTGTTTTCCTGCAGCACCTGCCAAAGCAGGAACTCTGCTGCTGTGTTGTGCTGTAGGTGGCTGCCCTGCACAGAGAGAAAAGGCTTTGGGGGTTTTGTGGTGTTTGTTTCTTGGAGAGAAGAGGGAGATCAAAGTAAACCCCAAATAGTTGTCTTTTCCCTTCCTTGTGGTATCTTTCCATTTTTGCCTCTGCAGTTACATTTTGAAGTTGATTCAATAGCAGAAGCCAGAGAGGAATCTGATTTGTAAACAGGAGTGAAGGCAATGTGTTTTTCAGATCTAAGTTATTTGTTATGTTTTTGGTTTTGTTGGGTTGTTTTGGTTTTTTTTTTCTCTTTTGCAATCTTAGTCTTAGAACAAGTACATCTCAAAAAAAGATTAATTTTGTCTGTTAACTTGATGGTACAAGTTTTAATCTTGCATTCTGAGCATGAACAACAAAGGCTGTAGCACAGAGAAAATTAGAGGTGAACTTGTTTTTCTTTATTCTTGATTATAGAGTTCAGTGCTTGCACTGCTCCCTTTGCAGAAAGAGCCCTGTAATCACCCTCTGCACTTCCTTTTTATGCTCTCCCACTACTCAATTAAGAACTCATTAAACTGCACACCTGCAGTGTCTTTACCCTGAACTGTAGTTTTTAACCCCCTACTTCTACATAATTATAATGCAGCCTGTGGATTGCCTGACTTGAACTGAGTGAAAACGACAGTAAAACTTATTTGTGACAATAAAACTCCTCTATTGTTTAACAGCAGCCCATAAACGAGAGCTGGAAGGATTTCTGTGGGTGCAGAGGAGTGGAAATGTTCTGTACCATGGCTCTGTGAGTAGATGGGATGAGGCAGGGGGCTAAGTGTGGGCTGTGGGGGAACTGCAGTGGGGTGATGCTCCCCTGGGCTGGAGATGGAGGAGCTGAGGTTTTTGGGATGGGCTGGAATGGGGTTGGATGTTATTGGGAGATGGAGGAGATGGGGATTTTGGGGATGGCTGGAGTGGGGTTGGATGTTATTGGGAGATGGTGGAGATGGGGATTTTGGGATGGGCTGGAATGGGGTTGGATGTTAATGGGAGATGGTGGGGCTGAGGCTTTTGGGATGGGCTGGAATGGGGTTGGATGTTAATGGGAGATGGAGGAGATGAGGCTTTTGGGATGGGCTGGAATGGGGTTGGATGTTAATGGGAGATGGTGGGGCTGAGGCTTTTGGGATGGGCTGGAATGGGATGTTGAGATGTTAATGGGAGATGGAGGATGTTAATGGAGATGGAGGAGATGAGGCTTTTGGGATGGGCTGGAATGGGGTTGGATGTTAATGGGAGATGGTGGGGCTGAGGCTTTTGGGATGGGCTGGAATGGGGTTGGATGTTATTGGGAGATGGAGGAGATGGGGATTTTGGGATGGGCTGGAATGAGGCTGGATGTTAATGGGAGATGGTGGGGCTGAGGCTTTTGGGATGGGCTGGAATGGGGTTGGATGTTAATGGGGATGACACCATGTCCTGATATTCCTGTGTCCCTTCATGGCACATGAGCTTTGGGAGGTCTTGGAGGAAGTGTTTGGGTCCAGGTTCATTTTGGAGGATCTGTTGCAAGTAGCAGGAGTTCAGGGCTTTTCTGTGGTGTTTGGCAGAGGTTCCCTGAAGTGGCACTGCCTGTGCATCAAAGAGTGCTGTAAAAATACAGGATTCAGTCTGACATCATCAGTGGTTCATGTTCCCAGCTTTTTTCTCCAGCCATGTAACTCCATAATTTACAAATGATCGCTGAAGATTTGCTAGTATGGCAAGAGAGGCAGAAAGAAAAGTGAACTTACAGATTTGAACAATGCAGCCCTGAGTGCTGTTTGCACATGGGCTCTGGGTCCTAAGGTTTTTTTCCTAACATACATTCCTCCCTTTATTTCTTTCCAACACCAAACACAACAAAGAAGCTTTCACAATGCTCTTTTTTTTTTAAACACTTACTGTCACTGTAAGATGCTAATGGTAAGGGAGCTGCTTTGCTTGAATGATGGTTTAGCATTCTAGGAATGATTTTTGCCATGTACTTCGTGCACTTTTTCTGCCTGCACTGGATAAATTCTCTGTGGCACTGCCAGAGTCATTTGAGTGGTTCCTCTGTTAAAGTTTTAAATGACAGTAAAACAAGGGATGGCAGGAGGGCAGAAATTCTTCAACGTGCTCTGCTCACTTCTGCCATGGCACCAAAGCTCCAAGCCCTGCACTGGCTGCCAAAAGGAGTGGTGTGATTTCACCTGGGCAGGCAGCTACTCACTCCCATCCCTGCTGCTGGCACTGGAGGAGAGCCAGGAAGGAGGGAAAAACTTGGGGGTTCGGAACAGAGCAGTTTAGTAATTGCAACAAAATAAAATATAATAATCCTAATGATTAATTATAATTATTACTACATATAATGCTCCCACTACCAAAGCTGTCTAGGCCTTGTAGCCTTTACTGGGTGTAGCTGATAACAAGTTGATCTCTGCCAGCTGTTACTTTTACAAATCTGCCAGACTTGCCAAGTGCTCTGAAACCTGCTTATTGCAGAAATTTTACTGGGGACAAAGGAAAAGACTTAATGTGTAACTCAGAATAACATGAAAGAAGGTGGCAGGAAAAAAAACCAATCAGCCTAATGTGGCTGAAGGAGCTTTTGTCAAGGACATGAGCAGACACATAATTGTCAGTCTGATTGCAGTTCACAGCCAGGAAAACTGTGGGCATCTGGGGCCTTGACACAGCATGTAAAATTACATGTAACTGCTGTTACATGCACAGACATATTGGAGCATAGGTGATATTTTTACAGAATAGGCATTAAAGCATTATCAGTGCCATGAATTTGGGAAGGGTAGAGGAATGATGCCCATTCTATAAAGGAAGAGCTGTAAATCTTGTGGAATTTTCCAGCCATGTGAAATTTACTAACCATTGGTACAACTGCTTAAATATTACTTTTTTGTTAACAATTGATGTGTAATTATTCTCTTTTGTCCCTTTGGGTATTTTTTCCACTGGCTCAGTCAGGGAGCTGTTGAAATGAATGTCTCTTGGAGTTCACAGTTGTTTGCAGCACGGAGCAGAATGTGTGTATGTGACTTACACAAATAACAATAGTTTTAGTTCATGGCTTTTAAAAGACCAGTGACCTGCACAGGAACTTGGAACAACTCAAGGAGTGGCCTAAACCAGTTTTCTCAGCCTCCTCAAAATCCCAAAGCTTTTAAGGATGTTGTCTTTGGCTCCTTTGCCTGCTAAATATGTATTCCCAGATTCCTTGTGGAGAGTTCAGACTCAGATGTAGGGTAAGAGGGAAGGAAAATGAAGAATTTCAGGTGGAATTTCAGGTGCTGTGACCAAACCCTGTGATAACACAGTAACTTGGTAAAAAAAAGTTTATGGACACTTACTCTCATAATGTTTTTTTTCTTTGCAAATCTTCCCACTAAGAAATTATATAAACTTACAGAGGATCTTATTGGGAATGTGTCCTTATTTCTATTTCTTTGACAGTCAATATTAAAGACACCATCCTCTCTGGGAAGCCTAAGAGTTATTGTCAGTAGATTTGAATAACAATATTAAAGATGTTCTTATTTGTAAAAGCATTTGTGATACTAAAAACCTGGGTTCACTCGACATCAGAAGCTCTGAGCAGGATGGTGCTGGCATCAGGCAGGAATTCTTACTGTGCAACAAAAGTCACAGAGATTTTCATAGTTGCCTCAGTTATAGTTTAATCATGTCTACACCTTTGTGCAAGTATTTTGGTCAAATGGAGCAATATTTGCTCTGTGGTACAAAGAGCTGTGTTCATTCATTTGCCTTCACTGTAGGCTTTGGCAAATGTGATGTTTCTTTGCTCAGCTTTCTCCCTGGTGGATGCTGCTGTTTGTCCTCACACTAAAAATTCAAGTTAGCTTTCCATGTGTGACATTGTGACGTTTTCTTCTGTGTTGACCAGCAGTGAGATAATTCAGGAAAAGCAAAATCCAGATGTTGCCTGGCAAACAGGATGTTTCTACTGCAGCAGGTTTAGCCTTTCCTCAGGGTTTGAATTCACTTGGGCACCTCACACCTGACACAGGTACTGTCCTCCCCAAATTATTGCCAGTTTCATTGGCTGTGTGCTTGGTGACAGTGAAGTTCAGCAGTCACAGATGCTTACACTGGCCTCAGCTGAACCTGTTCAGATTTGGTTCATGGCATAGATCTGTAATTATTGCAAAAAAGGGAAACTTCTAAGGATGAATGCATATTTAATTTATGCAGTCTACAATTATAACATATAGTTCTTATAATGTAGGAAACAAACAACTATGTTACAGTTATAAATTCCTGTGTGTATATATATGTAATATATTACATATATATATATGTAATGTATTATTACATATAAAATAGATGTATAAATATGTATAATGTATATACAAATATACAGTTATAAAGGTGTTGGAAGTGCTTTGTCCTTGAAGAGCCTGCCAAGGGCTGCCTCCCACAGAGACTGAGCAATAACTGGCTTTAAAACAGGATTAGCACATGTGGTGTCTCATGGAATGGGGCCTAATCCTGGCTAGCACTTTTACATCCCACCAAAGTGCAAATGCTAAATGGGATGAGGAGTAAATTGAAAATCTCCTGATGCAGTCCATCATTATCTTTATAAATTCAAGATCTCGCAGGGATATTACCTGAAAAATGAGATCAGAGCTGAAATTTAGGTGATTTACATCTGTGTGGCCTTCAGGAAGGCTGCATGTGTATAGTAAAGGATTATAAGTCAATTTTAGCCCCTATTTTATCACTTTATTCTTATATCTATATTGAAAATATCTTTTGGTAGTGTAAGAGATTTTTATTGCATTTCAACCCAAAAAATTATCATAATACTGCAAAACTGATTGACACTTTTCAGTTTAAGCCCTTGTTTATGAAAAGCTTTTGCAGCTTATTTAAGTGAAAGTTCAAATGCTACTTTGATCTGAATGTCTATTTTTGGATTTGTATAAACACAAGCTAACAGAAAACCCGTTTCCTTAAATCAAAATACGTTTTTTCTTTCCCATCAGAGAGCATTCTTCTTTCAAGGAAGCCTTTAGAAAAATTGCATTTGGATTCTCCTGGTGGTTGGAATGCCCCAGAGCTTGTGGGGCTGAGTTTTTAAGCATGGGTTGTACAGTGACACAGACAATAAAGCTGCAAGTACATCCTTCACTTCACACTGAGAATTAGGAGGGCAACAGATAAATATATTGGAAATTTTATTTGATTGTTATCACAGATATTCCTTATGGTGTATTTCCATATGTGTGTGCTACCTGACTATCACCTAAATTGACTCTTCCACCTTCCACATAATTAATGGAGTCAAAATGACTTAAGTAAAAAGTCAAGTTGTGTTACTGAAATGGGATGTGTTGTTATCAACATGTTATCTAATTTGCATAATGAGATGAGAAGGCTTTAGAATGTCTAAGCTTTTTTATTTTAGATCTCATTGTCATTGTGTCTTTCATTATTAACTAAAAAAAGTTACAAGAATAATGTGTATGAACTTTTGGAATGATTGATTTAAAACTGAAAGCCAAAGCAAATTAAGTGCCTTGTACTGACCTGATCTGGCACCAATGAAGGACCAATGGTTTTAAGCCTAATTTATTTAACCTTAAGCTTATTTCTAGATGTGATGTTAGACTGAAAGCTTAAGCTGGAGAACAGACATGTCTTATTAAAGCCTGGCAGAAGTTCCCTGCACACAAACAGCTGAGTCACCTTGTGAACAATGTGTACAGCACATAACTTTTGCTTAATATTGCCTTAACAACAATTAATAGTTAATAGTGCAGCTAGGGGTAAGAATTGGACTTACTCTGAAAATCTGGGTGTTGAAAAAGTGACTGCTAAAGTGGCAGTCAATGAGCACTGAGCTTTGTGGAAATGTGCTAATTGGAGAAGCAGGTGGTTGACAATTTGCAGGTCAGTCTCCAGGTGAGCTGCATGTGGACTTTTGCACATGTAGCCCCTGTATTCTGCTTCACAGTGTCACCTTTTGAGTTTAATGCCTTTCAAAAGTGTCTTCTGGTCCTAAATGGGCTGCAGCAGATCTCTGCTGCTCCCTCAGTGGTTGCTAGCAGGTTACAGGTGAAATTCTCCTGACTGTTTCTGGAGCATTTCCTAAAAGAACACAGTTAAAAAGCCCTAAAAGCCCTAATGGAGCTGGTGAAAACCCTTTTATTACTCAGCCTTTTGTAGGCTCAGCTCCCCAGGCACCACTGGCTTAAATGAACTGCAGAGTTTGTGACCAAGCTTCCTGCAATAGTGTGAAAACTGCTTTGAGTAAATCTGTAAAACAGGGACTGCCCAGGAAATAGTTTGGAGCAAATGGCATTGAGCTTTGTGGGGCTGGGGCTGAGGCTCAAAATCCATCCTCTGGGGAGAGGCCAGAGGTCAGGGCTCTTCACTCAGCAGAAGGCTGAGTATAATATAATATATATATTTTATATATTATATATATAATATTACTAATATATATTTAATATTATAATATTAATATTAATATTATTAATATATTTATATAATAATGCATATTATATAATATTATTTATTTTATTTATACTTTATAATAAGTATAAATAATATATTTCTATAATAAATAGAAATTACTTAGCACCTGATTTCTGTTTCTCTCAGAATGAATTGGCAGCTTGTTAGGAAATTCCTGTGTCACTGTTCAGCACCTGATTTGCTTTTAGCAGCCTACCTCTACTTCCCTCTCACAACTAAGTTACATTTTTTACAATTAATGCCAAAGTTTGCAAGTTATTGTTGAAAGAAATGGCTTACTTATCTTTAGTATAATCCATGAGTTGAAGAAAGCAGCAATACGATTCAATCAGGAGAATTCTTTAAAATTACCTTATATGGAAAAAAAATCACCAAGAAATTCAACCTAAAATGTCTAAATGTACCTTTTTTTTTGATGGACAGGTGTTAACTTTCACAAGAATTATTCAGGGCTCTGTTGAGGTATTGTAATTCAATTTTCAAGAGAAGATAAGCTTTGAAGTTAGAATGAAAGGTGTTTAAACAGGTATTACTGTTATGAAGATAAAGAAAATATCTACAGTAACTGACAGGAGGAAGTTTTCTACTGTCCATAGTTTTGATCTGATTTTTGAAAAGCTGCACAAGTATTTGGACTTGCTAAACAAAAATCCCAACTGCACAAACCTAAAAGGTCAGGCCTCAGCAGAAAGGTATATTTGCAAAGAAAAATCTTTGAAGAGAACTTCTAACTTAGCTGTGCTTTTGTTTTCCACCCAGTATAGGAATACTTCCTTTTAAAACAGCTATTTGTACATTCTGGACTGGGGAAATTACCAGTCCTTAAGGTTTGTTCTGGTTTTACAGGTAACCATTTCAAAAGCTTGAAATCTGCTGAATATTGAAGGAACAGCTGCTGTAGCAAAGCCTCCCCTTGATGCAAGTGGCATAAAACATGAGGAGCTCTGGAAACTGAGGAACTGCTTGACTCTGAGCTAGGAAAACCCCAAACAGGCCCATTAACAACCTGCTCAGAAACAAGCAGGCCATAAAGACAATGCCTTTGAGAAGGCTCAGGCAGATGCTTCCCAATAAATTCCAAAGTGACACTGAATGTTGCACTTGCTTTTGGTGGAGGAGAGGAGGAAAAGCAGTGATTGGCAAAAGTCTGGGCTGGAACTGGAGCTCAGGGCTCTCAGTCACATTTCCCTGCCCAGCTGAGGTTTGGAAGGCACTTGTCACAGGGTGTAAAATGCACAGTGCCAGGGACAGACCCTTCCTCTGCTCCACGTCTGGTACCAGAACTGAGGTTGGTTGAGTGCAAACAGTGCACAGAAACAGTTGGGATGCAAACTGCCTGTCTTCATATATTATATATAAATATTATATATTATATATAAATATAATATATATTATATAATATATAATATATAATATATACTATATACTATATAATATATAATATATAATATATATTATATAATATATAATATATAATATATAATATATAACATATAATATATAATATATAATATATAATATATAATATATAATATATAATATATAATATATAATATATAATATATAATATATAGTATATAATATATAATATATAATATATAAATATAATATATAATATATAAATATAATATATATTATATATTATATACTATATACTATATATTATATACTATATATTATATACTATATATTATATTAATATATAATATATAATATATAATATATAATATATAATATATATTATATTATATTATATTATATTATATTATATTATATTATATTACATTATATTATATTTTATATTTTATATATATATATATATATATATATATATATATATATATATATATATATATAATAAAATAATATAATATATTATATTATTATATATTTATGGTAACCAGAACATTCCATCTAGCAGTGCTTGCAGTGAAGTCTGGCTGAAGCTTTCTTTGTTACCTGCTGCAGGTAAATGCTGTGCCTCTGAGCTTCAGCTGTGTTTTCCTGGAGAGAAACCACCCCTTGTCCATCTGGGTCAGTTTATGGACTAGAGCAGCTCCTAAACTTTGCCTTGTGGCAGTCTCAGGTCTGTTCTCGTGGCTTCTGGAAAAACCCAGACCCTGACACCCTTTTTTAATTGTTTTAAAGGAGCTGCTCCATTGCTTTGATGCCCTTGTGGCAGTTACAGCACAGAGACATGTCAGCACCTGTCTGTCTATGGAGTAAGTTCTAGTGCATCTAATAAAATATCCTGGGAGCAAGAACAGGGAGAGGGAAGGAATGGATGGCAGAAATAGCATAAAGGGACACAGCTCATGGCTTTGGTCTCTGTTTTTCTTTGAAACAGTATTTTCTACAGCCTGCATGAGCGTGAGCAATCTTTACATGGATTACCATCAGCATTTTCAACTCAGTGTTTCCCCCCTAGTAATCACTGGAGGCTTCCTCTTGTTAGTATTTATTCAGACATTTAAAATTAATTGATGCCATCCTTCAGTCCTGTTGACTTGTGTTCCCAAATGAAATATTTTTAAAGGGTCCAGAGAAGATTCCTGTCCCACTTGGGACTGTGAAAAGCTTGTGATGGTTGTGGAACCTGGTGAAATGACAGGCTGATGATACTACTAATAATTTAAATGAAATTTTACTAAATCATCTAATTACTGCAAAAGAAATGGAGATGACCACTGTAGTGGAATCCTTGGTTTGTTTTAAGACATAAATAAAAAATCTCTCTTCATTTGTTTTTACACAAAGAACAATAAAACTCAAAAGTCATGGTTTCCTTATAGAATTAGAAGAAAACAGGGAAAAAAATCTTAATGAGAAGTTGTGGAAAGGTTGCTGTGGAAACAGGGAAAGGAACAATGAAAAAAAAACCATCTTTGATGAGATAGGTCAGGAAGGTTAGGTTAAAAATCAGACACATTTAGTTATAGCCAAAAAAATCTTAGGGCAGGAATTTAATTTTCTGTGGAGAAGTTCAAGAACACAAAAAGGTTTTTTTCTGTATTAAATGTCTGTAAAACTGTAGATGAGATTATGCCAAGGAAGCAAAATTGATGAACAGAATAATTCTGTAATTGAGAAAAAAGAATGTCAGGGTGTCAGGTTTATTCTGACTCTGTCAAAGTTGGGATTGTTCTTTGTCATACTGCATTTCTATTTTAATTTTCCTAGTAAAGAACTGTTATTCCTGATTCCATATCTTTGCCTGAGAGCCCCTTAATTTCGAAATTATAATAATGATTTTTATAATAAATTATAAGAATTATAATATATAATGCAATACAATGATATAATGATATAATAATATAAAAATATAAATATAAATAAAAATATAATAAAAAAAATAATAATAATGTAATAATTCTCCATTTCAAAGATAAGCTTCTGCCTTAGGTCAGGCAGTGGCACTGAGAGCTGCCATGGCAGGACTGATGGGCCCTGCTCACCCTGCAGATCTCCCAGTGCTGCAGGGCTGAGAAGGATGCTGAAGAGCCCAGGGAATTGTGTTTAGAAGGAAGTGTTAAATGGCATTCAGCATTCTGAGGTGGAGTTTTTCTATGCAGTTGCTGGATGTCTGCAGACAAAATCCTCTCCCAGCAGTTCTTTGCACAAGGCTCCCTTGCAGTGCAGACGTTTTGGTAATGAGATGAGACTTATTATGAGGCTGAAATTAATTTCTTTGTTAAATTTATCTGTATAGAACAGTTATAAAATTGCTTACAGCAATCAAGATCCTGGTAGCTTGCCAGCTTTTTTTAACAGATAAGCAGTTTGGAAATAATTATTTTCCAATAGTGTCATTGAAGTTGAGAACATTTTTGTTCCTCCTACTCTTTCAGCTTTCTTTTTAATTAAGGATTGGGGGGGGGGGCACATTTCTAGAAATGTGTAATGAACAGGCTATGAATACCAAGTGTGAATATTGTACTTCTTCCTCCTCTCAAGCATTCCCATGAGATACTACAACACTTAAGGAGAACAACTCCTGTACTGCTCTGTTCTATTTTTAGTGATATTTAAGGTAAGTTTGAACCCCCATCTACAGCACCAATAAGTAAATCTGCCCATGTATTATATGCACCCTTTTATTTAGCTGGGAAAGAACACCTAAAATGGTACAAAACCTAAAATTAGGGAAAAACTGTTCCTAGACAGATTAAAATGCATTTCATGCCTCTAATCGAGGTGGCTGTACCTAAATGCAGAGGAGAGCAGGGATTGTAAAGAGCACATTACCTCTTCATGGGCTTACCCTGTGCTTTTTAATCCAACATCCTTCCCCAGCTGCTGTGTTAGGCAGTCACCACCTACTGGGGTGTTTTCTACTTTTTCCCCCCTCTGTGTGGAACAAAAGAGAATTTCTGGTAAGTTAAAAATTACATGGGAAGACAGTCAGTTTCTAAATTGAGTAACTTCTCAAAATACATCCCCAAAGCCATGAATAAAAGGCTTTTATGAAAGTAACAAATTTACAGGTAATACGTGGTAATGATTGATGAAACTGGGTGGGAAACAAAGCAAACAAAATGACTTTACTGTCTTTGTTCTCATTTAGTTAAGAATGCATTGGGTTATTTGCAATGCAACAGCCTTCAGAAGCAATGTCAAAGTGTTGCAGTTAACAAGATATTAATAGAAAGAAAAATAATTTTGAAACATTATTGATGCAAATGTATGGAGGCACCTGTTCTTTGGTTTTGTATTTCATTGACAGAGACAGCAAGGACAGGCTTCTTTATCCCATGGCCTAGGATTGTCTTGGGCTGGATTCAAAAGGGGTTTGAAGCAAGAAGAAAAATTTCTGTGTGACTCTTTTGCCAATTGAAAATCAGCCTTGCTTTTCAAATTACAGAACTGCGAAGACACAGATGAGGCAAAAATGTGAAATGGAGCAGAGAAGTAGTCAGAGAAGGCTCCAGCCAACATGAGGAGGTTTTTGACCACCTTGAATAGTTTGGTAAATTATTTCTTGATATTTCAGTTTTTGGATTAAGTCCTGGAGCCCCCCTGAGTCCCTAAGGTACATGAACATCTTCTGCTCTTGGAGTCCCCTGAGCTAAGGAACCAGACCCACACCATGTCCTTTTAAAAGCACCCTTCATTCCAATTAAGAACTCCAGAGCACTGCATTAGAAACCTCAAAGTAATGCCCAGGTTTTTTTCCTGCATTGCAGTCTGCCTTTTGGGATTTAGCTGTCATTTCCCCTTGCATGCCTGCCATTCCAAACCCAGCAGGTAACCCTTCCTTCCAGAGGGGTTCCCTGTGCAGGAGTGACCCTGCCAGCTCTGGGGAGCTCTGTGGGCAGGTGGCACACACAGCAGGGCTGGGGGAAGCAGGCAGGCATTGGGGATGTTTGTGAGAGCCCCTTGGGGCTCCATGGCAGGCATGGCATGGGAAAGGGCAGTGCTGGCAAATGCAGCAGAGCTGAGAGGGAGCTGTGTGCTGGAACTTGGGTGTGTGAGTGGCTGTGTGGGGTTGGTGTGGCCAGAAATGGGGATTCTGTCCCCATCTGCTGGAACTGGGTGTGGCAGTGCCCCTGATCTCCTGGCACACATTATCTGCTCATGGGCAGCTTTAAACCAGCTGGGGCAATCATCTTTATCTCTCCCCCAGCCCATCCTCCCTCCAGGAGAGATCTCCTGTTCATGGCCAGTGAGTCCCAGGGCATGGCTGATAAAATTCCATCATCCCATGGGAGATGCTCCAGCCAGGGCAGGAGCCAAGCATTTCCTACCCAGAGAAAAACTGACATTTTGGACAGCAGAGAAGCTTCTTGCCACTGGATTCCAGAGGAAAGCCAGACCTTTCCACATCATCCCTGCACCTTCAGAGGAAACTGCCCCTTCTCCAGGAGCACTGCTCCAGCTGAGCCACATCTGCCACTGCAGGAGGATGCAGCCACCATGGAATGGGACTGTGCCAACACCCTGACTGACTGACGGGTGTCAGCTTGGATTCTGACTCTGGCAGGGTTTGGGATTGCTCTTTGTAACACTGCATTTCTATTTTAATGTTCCTAGTAAAGAACTGTTATTCCTGATTCCCATATCTTTGCCTGAGAGCCCCTTAATTTCAAAATTATAATAATAATTTAGAGGAAGGGGGTTTACATTCTCCATTTCAAAGAGAAGCTCCTGCCTCAATTTATTGGCAGATACCTGTCCTTCAAACCAGGACAGCTAGGCTGCAGAATCTGGCCCTTGAGGAGCAGATTTCCAGGCATGTGAGAGGGTGAAATAAAAACCACAACAGGGTAAGGCTGCAGCTGAGAATTCCTTTTGGCTCAGTTATGTTAGTGATGTGCAGTGCTGTGATGCACAGGATGAGAGGCTCTGCCCAGGAGCCTCTGCTCTGTGTGCTTGGCTTAGCAAGTCAGCAGCAGTGCTAACCATGAAGTTGGCATTCAGTTTTTTTAGGAATCTTCTGTCCTGGGTTTTACCAGCTGTGTGATATTCCCAGTTTAATGAAGTCCCTCATAAGGAACAGGGCAGTTGACTGGGAAATGTCCCTTAGTTCCTCAGAGAATTATTCATCATCATCATCCAGGCTAGGAGGTCTGTGGTAGATTCCCACAATGACATCCACATTGTTTGTTTGCCCCTTAATTTTTACCCAGTAATTTTTACTGAATTTTTGCAGTACACTGTCAGTGTACTATGAGCTGTCCTGTGTCTGGCAGGCTTCCTCTCCTTGCTGGTGGCTTCCTGAGCCAGAGCCATAAACACAAGCAGCAATGCAGCTGTAGGCAGTCAGGCTTTGGCCTGACCATGGCACTTCCTCAGCTGTAAGAATCATTTCAGAAGAGCAGAGTAAGGGAAATATTTTTTTGCCTAATAGGTTACAGCATCTCATCAGTCACATACCACACAACACACAATTTTATAAACTGTTGCACTTTGCCTGGATATAAATGGATTGTAACTGATAACCCATAAAAAATGAATAGTTAGTTGTAAGTTTTTTTAATGGAGTAAAAAATATTGCAGTAATGAAAAAGCTGACATTTTAAGGACTGCTAAGGCAACAGATTCATCAGGGGAAATTGTCAGCAGAACAGCTGTGTATACTCTTGGCTATGTATGAAGCTGACAATGAAGATGACAATGTTTACAGGTTAAGGATAACCCAAAACTGGGGGTAGCCAAAAATCCAAGAAATTCAAACTGGAGCTGTGTGAATGTGTAAATGACCAAGACTGAAGGAAAGAAAAGTATTATCTAAAAGAGTGCTTGAGAGGCACTACTTTGGCAGAGTTGCATCCTCTTGATCTGGTCATTAGCTTATATTGTAGATTCTGTGCAAAATCATCTCACCACAGGGTTGCATGGTCAGGGCAAAGATCTGGGCATGTGCTGTTTTATTGTGTTTTGCTCTTTAAGCATTTCACTGGCCATTTTCCATCCAGGTTAGATGGGGTTTTCACAAACCTCAGAGTAATTTCATTTTTGTGAATGCTGTTTGCCTCTGCCCTTCAGGGGGTGTAACCATTTCCTGGTGCCAGGAGGAGTCCCAGGGGCAGCCAGACAATGCATGGCCTGATCAATACTGTGAATGCAACCCAGTAATTGATCTGCACTTCCCTGTGCAGCCCTTGCCATAATGAGTGCCCTGCACAGCAGAGCTGCTCCAGTCAGAAGACAAAGGCCTCTGGTGAGAATGGGCCTTTTTCAGATGGAAATACAGAAAATACTGGAATGAAGGACTATTTGGCTTTTATTAGATGTCCCTTTCTTCCTAAATCAGCACAAATACTTCCTTACATTAGAAATGCAGTAAACACTGGAATCATTATTGACATTGTTTAACTGTACAATGGGTAATTATCTCTGTCCCCCTTTCTTACTTTTAAGGACCTGTTTGCTGAATTTGACAGTAAAATGCCATCAATAATTAAACACTTAATTTTCTTTGGAGGGAAAAAATAAGATAAACACTCTATTTTCCTAGGTAATTCATGGTTATGAATTGAATGACTTGCTTAAAATCAATGTTTATAAATAATGGATAAGATTCTTTTCCAGCCACCCCATAAACACTGAGCTGATTGAAAGAAACAGAGAACATAGTAATGGAAATATACAGGCAGGGTAGGGATGTGAATCTGATCAGGGGGTTCTTTTGTGTTTTCTTTTCTGTGTCCTTGTTCCCACATCTCCAGTGAAATGGAGTAGTGTTATATAGGCAAGAAACTGGATGGAAAATGTGATATGTAGGTTTTCTTCAGGCATGTGTGCACAAATCTTGCCAATGTCTGATGCTGTCACTCGAGTCAGTGTAAAGCTTTATGCAAGGAGAGGGATTCCTGCCTGGCCCTGGTGAGCAGTGGGGTGTGTGGAGCAGGCTGTGCTGCCACAGAAGGGGAGAGCCACATGTGGCAGCCTCCTTTTTCTTTGAAGGCAGAATTAAAAGCTGGAGAGGAAGTGTGAATCCCTTGTTTCAGCCATGGAAGTGGGTGGTTGGTCAGGAGGGAGTGCCATCTCTGGAGCAGTGACAGTGGCTGAAGTGTGGGACAATGCACCATGGATGAAGAGGGAGTTTCTGTGTCTTGGCTGCAGTGACTCTGAAGCTCTGAGAAGGAGGTGAAGTGTTCAAAAGAGGTCTGAAACCAGAAATAGTACCCTAAACAATGCAGTAGTCAGGGCAGGCAATAAATTGTATAAGGTAATGAACAGATTTACAGGCTTGGGAAGTGGTGAAGAAGAAAAATGCACTTAGGTTAAAAGCAAGCAATGAGTTTCTGGACAGGTATGAACATACATCCTGAGAAAGGGAGAATGAGGTTGGAGCACTGTGTGAGTGCCTGCTATAAAACCAGTCTCTGACTTGGAAACCTCCTGGATGTGACATTAGCTTTAATTATGTGAATGCCCTGGCTGTTTTATTAAAAAGTTTCAGCGCAGTTTCACTCCAGAAATCACTTCAGACATGAAGTGCTCCAAACTCTCCTTGGTCTGTGAATTTTGAATGTGCCAGGCAGTGCTGAGCCTGTCACTCAGGCAGCCACAGGGTGCATTAACTGAAGAGAGGACTGGCAAAAAAATCTGTGAGAAAAGCACAAAAACCCAGTGGTCTTGATAGTCTTGTGTTTTCCCAATAGCTGGTAAGGTGAAATAGGCTGCATTCCCACCCCAGCAGGGCTGGGGATGGATTCCCTCCCTGATGTTTGCCTCACAGTTTTATACAAAAAGACATCTTGAGAGAGTGGCTGTGTGAAGATGAACAGCCTTGTGCCTTTATTAGCTGTGCAGAAGATCTTCTGTCTTCCAAGGAGCAATAGCATATGGTATAAAACAGTAAAAGAGGATTTCAGAAAGGTTTGGGAGCCACCACAGTAAGGTGGGCAGAGGAGAGACACAGACAAATTGCAGATAGAAGTCAGTGAAAAACTACTAAAGTCAGTATAAGGACCAGAGGAGAGAGGTTAGATTTATGAACAAAGGAGATGGATATCTGTGTTTGAGACTGATATTGGTGAGTATTAACTTTGGTGAGCCAGGGTCAGTGAGTGAGGCTTTAGGCTGTGAGGATTCAGAGGTGGGAAGCTGAGATCCCCTGGACACAGCATCCCAGGAATATGGTGTGGTCTCTCTGGGGTGATCTTGCAGTGGCAAAGAAGTTTTGTTAGAATTAACAGTTCATATATTATGTTTCTAAAAGCTGTACAGTTATTTTCCCTCAGAAGTTTGCATTATTTATTTCTTGGCCAGGAATATTCCTGAGCTGTGCTGTCTATCTTTTGCTCTTGTCTTTTCCAATGCTGGGATTGCAGTTGGAACCTAGGACATGCCTGACTTTCCACAGGAAAAAGCAGATCCCATTTCTGTTCCAAAGTAACATATTCCTGATTTTTGCTCCAATCTTTCTCTCACTGTTAAGTGAACGTCTCTCAAGAAAAAGTGTTTTTCTTAAGTACTAATTATTGTATGATTCTCAATCACTGTTGCTAATTGAAGTGCAGCCATCCCCATCCTTTAGATCATGGAAAAATCAGTTGTGTTACTTTATAAAGGCTAATAGCATCAGCTGCCAGGTATTCCAATGAGAGAATGTCGTGCTCCAGGGCAGCCACCTTCTCCCTGGAGGAGAAGTTGGGAGGAAATCATTTTCACTTCATCTTTCCTGTAGGTAAAGCAGAAAAAATCAGCTGTCATGGATCAGGATCACTGCCATCAGCAGAAACAGTTTGCCCAGAAGTGAATGAAGGCAGGTAAAAAGGAAGGGCATTTAAATCTTTGTTTTGGAGGAAGGTGGATACAAAAGCCCACAAGCACATTCTTCACCTTAACAAGTTACCTTTAAACTAAAATTGTTTTGTTTGTTAATTTTTATTTTTTTTTTTTTTTTAAATCTGGGAATCCGTTTCACAACGTAAGATTTTTGTTTGGTTTTGCTTTTTGCAGGATTCTTACTTGAAATTTCAGATTAAGCTCTGCATCATTCTATTTTTATTTGTATATGGTACACCTTCTGAGAGGTGTTGTTTTCTGAAGACTGATCCCAGGAGTAAAACTAAAATCTCACTTGAAATAGCAGAACTGTTATTACAGCAGGAAGGAGTGTTAATGCCAATTTGAAAATAATTAAAAAGAATCCTGCAAAGGAATGGGAGATATAAAATTAGGGGGAAATCCATTAGCACACAGTGCTAGCTAACATAGAAGATCTATGACTAGCTTAATAGAAGCTGTGGCAGGGGAAAGTGAAGTGCTGGGTGTCCATTTGTATGGAGTCTCTGTGCTGTGATGGAGGGCAGCAGTGCAAGGGGAGCAGCAGTTCTGCTGTTAGAGTTTGAGACAGGGCAGGAGCAGGGCAGTGCTCAGTTTATTTTGTTATGGAAAATTATTATTAATTTATTTTGATTTAGAAAATGTACTCATTTGAAACAGGGCTAACATAACAGCTAATGCATGAAGATACATTTCCTTCTATAGCATCTCCTAATACATGGCATTAAAATCCCACAGGAAATAAACATATCTGACATTTTTAGTAAAACTTGTTCCTTAATTTCAACTTTAGTGGCACTGCTGTGTCATACTTCTGAACTGGAAAAACATTTCAGGTTATTGGTATTCAAGTGACTGCACCAAGTGTGCCATCCTTACTTTAAATTCCTATCTGATAAATTCTAGAAAAGTGACTTGAAAATTGGACTTGCCTTGTGTATTAATTAGGATTTTCTCTCAACTGTTCTCATAAAGCTTGTGATGAAAGAAATCGTTCCTCTGGGCCAGATGGTGCCTTTTGTCAGGTTAACTAAAATACCCTGCCTGCTCTATGGGAACAGTTATGCAAATAATTAATTTGTCACTTCTTTGACCAAGCTAAGAAAAGCAAACAAAACAAACAAAAAAAAATCCATAAAAGCTCTGCCCAAAACTTTGAAAATGGAGCTGTTGCATTAGATTCCAATCCTTTTGCTCTTGTGGGTTTGCACCTTACTGTTGAGATCTCCCTGGTCCAGTGGCATCCTTTGGGGAATGCCATTGCAGAGCCCAGGAGGAGCAGCAGTGAGCATGTAGTCACAGCTGGAGCTGGCCCTGGCCAGCTGTGCCTTCAGTTTTCCCTGTTTGTTTGGAGAGCAATGCAATAGCAGGAATGCAATGCATTCTGCCTTGCTGGTGCAGAGCTGGGCATTCACAGTGTGAGCCTTTGGCTGGGAACATTTTTAAGAGCAAAGGCAAGGAGGTGAATTTGTGCGTTAGTGACAGTCACCACACAGCCAGAGCAGCAGAGACTTCCACGTGGTGGGGCTTTGGCAAAAATCACCTCATCCTGCAGATGCAGCCCTGTGTCTCTGTAAGAGGATGCTTCAAAAAGCATGGCAAATGATCCATTACAATTTACTTTCCCTCTCATCCTTCTGGAAGCATTTAGTACTGTAATTTATTATCTATCAGCATTGCAAGGGAGAAGCTGGAGGCTAATGCAGAAAAACACGATAGAGCTTTGAAATTTTCTCTCTTTAAAGATTAAAAAAAAAAAAAAAACCTAGCCCTTGTTCCACCAGAGCAGTTACCTTGTGCCTCTTCAATTTGTTATTTTAACCTTTGAGATGCTGAGGAATGCCCTATTAATCAAATGTCTTTCAGAGCAACTAGATGTGTCTTCTGTAACTGATGGGGAAATAGGTTACCTTTTATAATCATGGGCTTTTGTGTTAAACCTGTGGCATTAGAGCAGGAGCCAGGCCTGTCTGGAGATGGCTGCTGTGGCACATCAGTGTTCACTCCACCTCCTGCTCTCTCCCAGCTGCTGGGTGAACACTGCCACAGTGCCAGAGGTGACCAGAGGAAAGGTGTTTCATCTCCCTGCTGCAACAGAAAACTTTCTTAGGAGGTTGAACTGAACTTCCAAGGGATCCTCTTCATTAAACTGCAGCTTGATTGTGTTTCCCAGTGCTTTCTTAGAGGTATTTGCTGTTTCCTACACATTGTTCTAGTAATTCTGCTGAGAGAGGTGCCTCCCCCCAGATTTCCATTCCTGAAGGTTAGGAATAAGATCTGTATGTGCACAGGCCAAAAGTGGTGATTTGGGGAACAGCTGCACAGCAATGTTGGGAGCTGTATTAGCCCTCCCCAGTTTCCAAGCAGCATAAACCAGTTAAGTTAGGAACTTGAGGAATGAAATACTGCTTATGGAAACTAGGGCCCTCATTCAGAGTGTAGGTGTGCACTCAGGACTGACATTTGGTACTTGAGGGTCTGATGTCCAACCATCTGTTAGCAGAAAACCTGCTCAGCTGCCAGGAGCTTGATAACTCCCTGAACCAGAGATTAGCACAGGGGGGTATTCCTGAGCCCCACTCCCCTCCTTGCACCTAGTGAATAATGTAAGCAGTGGTTTTCATTGCCACTTACTGCTCAATGAATGATGTGTGACCTGAATAAATATTTAAGTGTACTGGTGTCTGTGAAATTTTCTTTTTGCTATAAAATGCATTTAAGAATACACTAGGCAATTCAGAAAGGTTAAAGCAGTGAGCTGGAATTGTCCCAGAGTACAGGATGGAAAACATATTTGTAGTTTGCTCAGCCTCTTCTTTAATGTAAAGGCTAACCAGGTTTCTGATGAGTGATGACATCTTCATGCATTTTAAATGGCAGCAGGCTCTGTGAAACAATAAGGAAGCAGCAAGGCAGCGTGGGCTGCACACACAGCATTAGAGAAAGCAGCACTGGGCACATCAGAACCTTGCCACTGGTGCCAGGAGGAGGGGATGGGCCCTTTTCAAAACAAGGAATGGGCTAAAACTCTCTCATCTGGTTGTGGAATTGCAGTGAGGACAGCAATTCTCACCTGTCTGAGCTCCTAACCAGGTGTTTTGTTCAGGATGGGGTATTCTGACAGAAATTCACTCTGTGCTAAGCCTAAAGCTGTGCTTGTCTTAGACCCTGTGGGCTTTGCTGTTGGTGCTGCTTTGGCTCTGATGCTTTTGCCACAATAAACATTTGCCCTTGTGTGCACAGGTGGTGCCAGGTGCTCCTGGTACAGGGACCAAAGTTCTGGTGCTGAGGGTGAATTTGCAGGTGGCTGATGCATCACAATCCCACAGCCCTCTTTCCCTTGCTCCTACTTAGTGCAAGAAGGCAGAAAGTGAAGGATAACCACACTAAACATTTCCTGTGTACTGCTTTGCTAGATTGTTCTCCCCAGTGCATCACATTTAGTTTGTTAAAACCTATGATTCTCTCAATGCTACTCAAGACAGTAGAACTTGTTTCCTCTAAAGGCATTTTTGGCCTCCTGCAATTTTTAATGTTTTTACTTGTCTTAATGGCCATTCATGGATGGATTTTATGCATTTGAGGTGCACAGTGAAAGCACAGCTGCTGATTCCTTCTGGCAAATTGGCTGGAAATTGCCAGGTACTGAGCACTCCCAGGCATTTTAAAGGAAACTTTTGGCTGGACTGTCTCAAGGGTGTGCTTATTTTGTTCAGTCATTTCTAGTTCTGTAATTTCTCATCATTTGAGAAGCTCTTGGCCTGCCTCCTTCTCAAATGTAGGTTCAAACCCATGCCTGTCTTTGTTAGTGTTTTTTATTAATAAATACTAAGTTCTCAATATTACCAGTTCTAAGGTACAGTAAGAATATTTGCAATTGATGGTATTTTTAAGAAGCAGGAAAATCAAGATTTGCAGTGATTTCTGTATTTTATTTCTCTTAAAAGCATATGCATGCAGATACATGTGCAAAGGTGTGCAAATTTGGGTGCATTTTGGTGTTTATGGAGGAAGGCATGGAGCTTTGGGGTGGGATGTGGAAGAGTGTGTGTGAATGCCACAGGCTGCATGGGGGAGCAACCTGCAGAGGGTTCAGAGCAGCAGCACTGGGAGCAGAGCAGCCTGGGGATAAGGGATGGTGTGTGTCCATGTGGATGTGCAGCTCAGAGCCTGTCTGATGGCAGATAACATGGGTTTGGGTGTGAGCAGTCACAGCAAGGGCAGCTGTGTCAGGGAGCAGAGCTGGAGGAGCAGCCCCTGCAGGGTGTTAGTGCCTGCAGTGCTTGCTGTGGCATGAAAATGCTGCCAAGGCTCCAAACCTGGCCCCAGGTCAGGGCTGGAGTGAGTTCTGGGTGCCACTGAAACCATCAGCAGTGCTTGCACTGGTTGTACTCAGAGCAAGATTTCCTCTCTCAGTTTTCCCAAGTACAGAGAAACAACAACTACAAAGGGCAAGGTTTGCAAAGCTGCCAGGAGGATTTTGAGTGCCCTGCAAACATAAACTGTGGGTGTTTGTACCCCTTGGTGGCTCTTGCATTGTGAGCTCTGTGTTGGTGTGAAACCCTGGTGAGATACATGAAATACTGAGGTGTCTCAGAGAGGACACACCTCAGTCACTGTGCATGGATTGCTCTGGCATTTTGGGTTCTATGTTGGTGTGAAACCCTGGTGAAATACATGAAATACTGAGGTGTCTCAGAGAGGACACACCTCAGTCACTGTGCATGGATTGCTCTTATATTTTGGGTTCTATGTTGATGTGAAACCCTGATGAAACACTGAGGTGTCTCAGTGAGGACACACCTCAGTCACTGTGCATGGATTGCTCTTGTATTTTGGGTTCCATGTTGATGTGAAACACTGATGAAACACTGAGGTCTCAGAATGAGGACACACCTCAGTCACTGTGCATGGATTGCTCTGGCATTGTCAGTTCCATGTTGATGTGAAACCCTGGTGAAACCCTGAGGTGTCTCAGAGAGGACACAGTCACTGTGCATGGATTGCTCTGGCATTTTGGGTTCCATGTTGATGTGAAACCCTGATGGAACACTGGGGTCTCAGAATGAGGACACACCTCAGTCACTGTGCATGGATTGCTCTTGTATTTTGGGTTCTATGTTGATGTGAAACCCTGGTGAAATACATTAAATACTGAGGTGTCTCAGTGAGGACACACCTCAGTCACTGTGTGTGGCTGCACAGAGGTGCAAATCCAGGGCAGGACATTTGTGGCTTGTCTGCAAGTGATGTTTCTGTTGCAAAAGGAGTGTTTGAGTTGCAGAATTGGCAGGCACATGAAAGCTGTGAGGGAGGAGAGCACACAGGTACCCCTGGGGCTGCTGGCAGGGAGCTGCAAAGAGCACAGCTGGATCAGCACAGTGACAAATTCTCCTCTCTGACATGAAGGCTTTTTGAGCCTTCCAACAGCAACCCAGGGATCATCCCCAGGTGGTGAAGTGTCAGTGGAACCATGGCACCACCTGGTTAAGCACTGGGCACACGAACCTGCTGGTAGTGATTGCTGAGAGCAGTTTCCTCCCTCCTGCCTTGTTCTAACCCAAGGATTGGTGCTGCAGGGCAGGGCTTGCCCTTTTTGTTTGGGAATTTGTTTAGGAATTTGGTGGGTACATGGGATGGCACTGAGTTCACCTCTGAACTGTAAGAAGTGTATCCATGTGCATGATGATCAAGTTCCCTAATTCCACTTATGTTCTTCAGAGCAGGTTTTAATTCCACCAGTTCACAAAAAATGCTCATATCTTAACAGAAAGCAGCAAGGAACCTGAAGAGAGGGATGTGGCATCTCTATCTGTTCCCTCATTCCAGGGTTCATAAAAATGTTCTTGTCCTATTGCAAGAGAAAGAGAAAAGCCAGCCCTTGAGAGTTTTGGGGAGTGTCTGAATCAGTCTTTGTTCTGTGCTCTTCACAGGATTATTAAAAAATAATCCTATCTGAAGTACCTAAATGATATAAAATTGGTACACTGACACTGTATTTTTTGTATGCTTAAACTGTATTTTTTGATTTTTATATTTTTATGTATATTTTTATATACTGTATTTTTTGATTTTTTATTTACAATATGGCTTTCTTAATTAATAAAAATTGTTAAGAAATTGGAACTTAGAGGTTACAAAGACAAACTAACAGAAGTAAAAATTCCTGCAGAAATTAAGCAACCCTAAACTAAAATATTTCTGTTAAACATCCCATTAGAGCAAATCCATAGGTCAAGTGAAACCAGACATGAGTTAGGCATTCAAATACTGGAAGTGCTGTACTTCCAAAATAAAAAATGTAACACTCTGAATAAATAGATCTCCTGAAAGATTTTGGTTGGAAGCTGCAGATGAATTAAATGGGACTGGTTAGAATCACAAAAGGTGATAAAACTCTGAAATCTGAAGTGTTGCTGCTTCCAGGCCTTGTGCTTGCTGCCTTTAAAAGTTCCCAGGCAAGCAGAGTGTGGTAGATCAGCTTTAACCTCTGGAATGACCCAGGGCTTGGATCCCTTCAATCTGTAATGCAGAGAGAAGAACTGATGTCTGTGCATCTTGAAATTAGGTTTAAAAAATGCAATTAACGTGGATGCCAGCTATGGAACAAGGATGTTTTATCCCTCCAAAGGAGGAGGATTAAGGGTGAGTGCACAGAAGCATTGCCAATGCCTCCTTTGGTTTCTTGGACTTGTTACTGCTTTTCTTTTTGTTTTCAGATATGGGTAGCCCAGGATCTGCAATTGAGAGAGCAAAGAGGAGGCAAGAATAAGTTAACAAGAGCAGAGGTTAAATTAACATAACCAGTGTCACTGAGTGGAGCCACCTGAAAATTCCCACCTGCCAGAAAACATCCTGCTGCCAGAGGGAAGAGTCATTTGGACAGGCAGTTTCTGGCTGATAGTCTCAGTTTTGGGTACCTGCATGTTTATTGAGTTGGTTGAGATAATGTTATATTGAGATAATTGTTATATTGAGATAATTGTTATATTGAGATAATGTGGGGTGACTCAGTGAAAGCTGAGCTGTGTGCTGCTGGGAGAACTCATCAGATGTGGCCAAAGAGAAATGCTCCTGTTCAATTCACAAAGGGTTTAAAACATCAGGGCCTGTCCCCACTTTGGCAGTTCTTAACACCAGTGCTACTGATAATGACCTTTTAGTAACCAAATGATGATGTGATCAAGAGGAGGTTTGTCCTGCACACCACCCTAATAGTGAGGGACAAGGTCTAGAACTTCTACTGGAAGACTATCCCCACACTTTGAGGTGTGATACTGGGTTTGTACATTTTTAATATGTAATTTAGATGTTTTTTAGGTTTTACCTTGCCAAATTAAAAGGCTTTTTCATGTGGAGAACTGTATAAAGCAGAATAAGAGGGCACATTCTCAGGAGAGCCACAAGAGCAAGGATTTGGTTTGACAGCAGTTTTGCTTTCTATAATACCAACATACATTTCTAAAGTCCAACATACTGCCTGGCATTTTATTTTTCTGCCAGGTGGATGATGCAGATTCCCATTTCTGCCATCACTGGTGTCCTTTGATGCAGGGATGAGCCTCCAGCTGGGCTGGCTGTGCCCAGGCAAGCCCTGCCAGGGTGGGGGGCTGTGCCTGCCCTTCTCTGACTCTGTGGGTGATGACAGTCACTGATTTCATTTTTCTCATGTGCTCACACAGTTCTAGGGGGATTTTGTTGTTATTGTTTTGTTCTTATGAGGGTTTTTCCCTGTTTAACTTGTTGCTAGACTGTCACAGAGACATTCTCAAGGGAAGGTGGCACATTCTTTCTGAGGCCAGTTATATCCTAGCAGGAAAAAAAAAAGTCTGTTAATTGCTAAATTGATTTAAAGACCCATTGGGAAACAGTTTTGGTATAAATTTCTTTTGTAGGTATTACAAAATTCTACTGAGTGCACGTTCCTGTGATTTTCTTCAGCAGCATTTGCTATGCAATGACAATTGAGAGAGATAATTCAGTTAGACCTGTGTGTAGCAAGGTTTTGTTGAGGGTTGAATTGTCTCAGCCATACCTCTAACACACCATTCAAAGCAGTCCAGGGTTCAGCCTCTCTCTGCCTGTGAGCTGGGTCTTGGTGATGTTTATTATTGAATACTTTGTCTTCTGATGGAGATTATAGCCCAGTGACACTCCCAGTGAAACCCTTCTCCTGCACAGTGAATTGCAATTACCTGGACTGAAATACTACTTTTAGAGTTTATTATGTTTTTCAAATTACAAGTGACTCTTTTAAATAGTGTTTAGAAGAAACCATCCTTTGCAAACTGCTTATAACTTAGCAGAGCATCTTTGGTAGAAAACAGACAGGGTGTTTTGTTTGAGCATCCAGCAGGGCTCTGGGTGACTAAACTGTCACCAGATTTATTCAGCTGGGAGAAACAGGAAATACAGGGAGAAATTCTGTGCCAGAGAAACATTGTTTGCCTGGTGGATATAGAATTACTGGAGGATTAAATCAGGAGTCCTTGTTACAAATACATGTGAGTTTTGGAGCAGGTTTCAGAAACACTGTGTTTCTTCATACACTGTTCATTTTGTCAGGGTCATAATGAGCCTGTGTGCACTGCTCCAGAGTACACCAAAGTGTGCTAACAAGATTGTTTGGCTTCTTACATTTATCCAGAAGGATAAGAAGATTGTGCAAACCAGAGTATTTTGCTGAGCAGGATACTTTGGTGAGATTTTAGCTTCTCTGATTTTTTTTCTTTTATATACATATATATTTTTAAGCCAAAACAAGGAGTTCCTTAATATCCTGCCTAATGAGTTTGGACAGCAGCTACAGGAACAGCAGGCACATGAGCAGTGCCAGTCCTCACAGGCTGTAGGCAGCCACAGAGCAGAAAGATTCTTTTCATGATTTCTGCTGTCTCCCTTCTCAGCTTTTTACTCCCTCTAGTTAATGGGAGATAGATCTGAAGCACACAGGGGAAATAAAAAGAAAGACAGTGATAGAAATAACAGACAATTCTTGGTAATAACAGGGCTCTGAAGGATTTACTGGGGTGTCTTGTAGTCAACATGGAAAGAAAATACTGCTCTTGAATGTTTTTTAAAATCTTTGTTAATGTAAAATCTGAATGAAAGCTAATGGAAAACAAAACATTCTGCTGTCTGCAATGTTATCCCCATGTTTTAACATCCTACCTGATGGAATAAGGAACCTCTTTACATCATCCTTCACTTGTGCTACCACTTGGCCTTTGTAAATCTTTCCATAGCTTTTCCTTTTGTGAAGAAACTGTTCCCTGGTTTTTTTGGTTTTTTTTTTTCTTTGGTTTTTTTTTTTTTTTTTTGGTTTTTTTTTCCTGTGTTAAATGTTCCTCCTTATTTCTTTCCTCTTTTCTTTTCTTTCTTTTCTTTTCTTTTCTTTTCTTTTCTTTTCTTTTCTTTTCTTTTCTTTTCTTTTCTTTTCTTTTCTTTTCTTTTCTTTTCTTTTCTTTTCTTTTCTTTTCTTTTCTTTTCTTTTCTTTTCTTTTCTTTTCTTTTCTTTTCTTTTCTTTTCTTTTCTTTTCTTTTCTTTTCTTTTCTCTTTTTTAATAGACAGTAAAATGCTGCCAGTTGTGCTGTTGCCCCTCCTGCCCCCCAAATCTCTGAGCAGCAGGTGCTGTTCAGTGGGAGGAGTGGCACTGGCACAGAGCTCCTGCCTGCTGGGAGTGACCCCCAAGTCATTTGCTGGCTGGTTTTATTTGCCTGTTAGCCACTTTTCCACCATCCATTATTAAATGTTGCCTTATAACACAGGACTTTCCCTACCTTCAATTAAGCATCTTGTTAAGTTTGCATTTATTCCTCGTTAATGGCCAGTTAAAGAAACTTCTGGAGCATCAAGTGATGAGGTGATTCCTAATAAAAGCAGCATTCAGTACATTTGAGCTATTTTATATTTTAAGATTTCTACTAGAATATCATCTAGAAATTAAGTTCTGCTACCTCTAAACTATTTTCCTCTGTCTGGGCATCTGAAATCAATGTTTACATGCACTGGCTCTCTACTGAGCCACTCGAGTCACCAGTTTCCTGATTTGTTTTGGGATACATTGTGCTGCTGAGCTCGTTGTCTGTTGACCTGTGACTCTTGTAAAATATGTAAGGGATTAATTTTCTGAGATGCTGAGTGCCCCTGTGCACTGTCTCCAAATGGTACAGGGGCACAGTGACACATGCCTGGATCAGCCATTTCACCTGTACCTGGGGCTTTTCTGGGCTTCTTTCCAAGCTGCCTGTTCTTGTGGAGGTAACCAGGGCAGAGCCACTCTGTGGGTGTGTGTTTATGTGCTGTGGGGTCGCTGGGATTAGAATTTGGTGGTTAGACACAGCTCAGGAGCATTGCCATCATTGGAAAACCAAGGAGCTTTGCCCCCAGTGTTTCCAAAGTTGATTGCTGTTATCTGACACTACCCAGAGTAATTGGGCAACGTGTGAATGAGCATAGTTTGGGCACTCCAACTGCACTAACAGTACCCTGCAGTGACTCCATGCACTGGCCATATGGCTCTAATTAAGGCATCTCAGTGTTTGTGTTTGCACACTGGAGAAAAAGTTACAGATCTGTCTTGGATGATAATTTAATCCTCCTCTCCACTGTGCCACTTTATGCTGTAATTAAGGGTATATACACATCCTAATGATGCATTTCCACTTTTACTATCTATGGATTTCTTTTCAGATCCACTACCTGCCATTTGACTTGGGTATAATTGTCAGGTTGGGTGAGGCCCTTCATGGCACACTGGCAGCACAATCCCAAGCCAGACCCCTGTCATCAGCCAGCTTCTGCCAGGAAACTCCCAGGATCTGCCTTTCTTAGGGCCAGATAAGGAAATTCCAATGAAAACTAGGCAAGCATTAAGCCATAATATTATTAAATAATGGTTGAGTGTTTTTCTTTTGACTTTTTTGGTTGGATTCATCAGTGCACTCTGACTGTGTTCTGTATCAAAAGCAATTGTCTTTTTTCCATCTTCTGGTGTTTCCCTGTTCTTTCACCCTTTCATTATTTCATGCCTCACACTAACACCACTGATATTCTGCTTGTCTTCCCCACAGCTCACTCCTTTCATCCCCAGCTCTGCTGATTTCACTGCCACTCTCCTTTTCCCAGCCCTACTTTTTATTGCCCATGTTCACTGCTGAGTTGTAAACAAACACACAACTTCTGAAAAGAAATATTTTGGACTAAGATGTATGTTTTTTATCTTGTGGGATTGCAGTGTAGGCTGTTCCAGGGGTCAGTGGGGATTGCTACACACAGCTCTGACCTGAAGGTGCTGCTTTAGCAAATGCATTGCTTGTCAGTGCATCCCTGAAAATGCCCTTCCAAGGAAACAGCATCCCCTGAAACTTCTGGGCAAACCTACAAAAGAAAAAGCAAACGGTAATTTGTGGTAAATACTAAAATGGAACTTTTTCTAGGGCTGAACTGTGAAGCTATATGCTAAAACCAGAGTGAACCCTTATTAAAGATAAGCACTGAAGTCTGCAGGGTGTTTGCAGTGCCCTTCTGCACCTGAACATGAGCTGAGTCCAGACTTGAGCTCCAGCCCCAAGTCTGCCTCATGCTCGAGGCTGTGCCACATCAAACCTTTTGTTTGCATAAACCATCTCTTCTTGGCACTGGTGTTTGCAGAAGTGCACAGTGTTGCACAGAAACCCACACACGCTGTGTTCTCAGCTGAGCCACAGCCACATACATTCGATTAAATATATTCAATTGTATTAAATATAATAAATTAATAATATAATAAATTAATAAATTAAATACATTCAAATATAATATATTAATTATATTAATTAAATTATATTAATTGAATATATTCAGTTAAAGTTTGCCTTCCTTGTCACATTTTTCCTCGCTCTTGTTCAAACTGTGGCTTGCTTTGTTTTGCACCTGCCAGAGGAACTTCTGAGTCCAAGTGCCAGTGTAGCATTCTTAGAACTAAAGCTATATTAGAGGAATTTAGTCTAATTAGTCTAATTGAGTCTTATTTGTCTTCTCTTTAAGCAGGTAAATGTATGACTAGTTTCTGTATTTTTCATTGTGAAATATCCCCTAATGTTGAAATACCATTCCAAAAGCAGCTTTCACAGCATTGCCAGTGCTGCTGCTGCTGCTGGGGAGTTATTGCCAGTAAGAAAAGCAATACTGGCATGTGATGTTCTGGAATGCAGGTGTCTGGCTTTTCACTGCTGAAGTAAAGGCAGAGCTCTCAGCTAAATCCAAAACAGCAAGAAATGCCAGCTGATATATTTCAGCACCTCAAAAGAAAATTAAATTCCTTTGAAACTTGAGAGCATTGCATCACTTATGAGGATTCAGGGGTTTTCCTTCCTTTTCTCCCAATCCCCAAAATGTGGTAAACAAATGAGTAAACAAATGCCTTCCTCATATTTAAACACTCACCAAAAAAAAAAAAAAAAACAAACAAACCAAAACAGAACCCCAAACCTAAGCACTAAGTGAGGATCCCTGAGTAAAGGAATCAGTAAAGCAGGTGGAGGTGAAGGTCTTTGGTCTGGGGTCACAATTCAGTTGTTTGTGCTATGGGGCAGCAGAAAATTGGAGGAAGGACCCCATGCTCTGTGTTTCCTCTTTTCTTTCTAGCTCTCTGTGAGTGGGGAAGAGTATTCAGTGCCATCTTCTTCCTGACAGGGGTAATCCAGAGTGAAATAGGAATTATCAGAGGTGTCCAAGGTGTTTGTGGGTTCAGGGCAGTGATGCATCCTGCTCAGACCTGCCACTAATGCTGCTAACAAGGTTTTTGTTTTATTATTATTATTATTATTTTTTTTATTTTATTTATTATTTATATTATTATTATATTATTTTGTTATATTATACTCCTCTCAGCATGCTGGGTGAGGAGAGGAGAGCACTGCAATGCAGTCTTGAGACTGATTTTTTTTCCCCCCCCTTTGGATTATTCCACATGAAAAGAATTCTTTTTTTTTTTTTTTTTGTAAAATTATGATGATAAGAATATTAATGAGAGGTTGATTAAGCATGGTGCATGATAGTTCCTAATTGCAGATGTTGCCAAAGTCAAACTGAAAACCTAAGAGCTTTTACTCAGCAAAAAATTATTATCATTCAGCCAGCTGTAACCAGCAAAAGCTCACCAAGGAAGGAAAATAGATTACTTCTCACTTTAAAGGATACAAAATGTGTCAAGCAAGGTAGAAAAGATAAATAGAGTTACTTCCTAAGGAAGCAGTGCAGTTGGGCTCTTTGTGCAAATAAATGTTAATGGTGCTGGCTGTATGTACCATTAAGTGGCCTGCACACTATGAGGAGTATTGAATTCCTAATTCAATTTATTGGAATTTTGTTGACACTGAGCTAGATTTGATCTCCATGAGGCTCCTGGTGGCAGTCCCACGCTGCCCTGTGTGTGGAGCAGCTGTTAGAATGGGGATTTCAGTGGGTTTGCAGAGTGCAGGTACAGAGTTTGCAATCCCACCTGCCTCACCTGGGGAACTGGCACAGGCTGGGAGAGCAGCCCTGGAATGGCAGGAGAATGGTTCTGAGAGCCAGGTCATGCTTGAGTGTGTTAAACACAGAGCAGGATGGGGAGTTGGCCATGGGAAGTGAATTATCTGCAGCCTTTGGGATCTGCTCTGGTTTGGGCTGCCCTGTGACCCCTCATTTGCTCTGCTCTGGGTTTGGGGTGCCCTGTGACCCCTCATCTGCTCTGCTCTGGGTTTGGGGTGCCCTGTGACCCCACATCTGCTCTGGGTTTGGGGTGCCCTGTGACCCCTCATCTGCTCTGGGTTTGGGGTGCCCTGTGACCCCACATCTGTTCAGGGTTTGGGGTGCCCTGTGACCCCTCATCTGCTCTGCTCTGGGTTTGGGGTGCCCTGTGACCCCACATCTGCTCTGGGAGGGTTTGGGGTGCCCTGTGACCCCTCATCTGCTCTGGGAGGGTTTGGGGTGCCCTGTGACCCCACATCTGCTCTGTTCAGGGTTTGGGGTGCCCTGTGACCCCTCATCTGTTCAGGATTTGGGGTGCCCTGTGACCCCACATCTGCAGTTCCCCTCAGTGCTGTCTCCTGGCTCCAGTGGCTCCCCTGCCAATTCTGGTTTTTGGGACTCTAACCTGCTGCTTTGTCCATCAGCTTCCTGCCCCCCCTGGAACTGCTTTGGGAATGTTTGAGGATCCTCATCCTGTGGCTGGGGTTTAGCATGCATTTATTTGAGCTGCCTATTTCTATGGCAACTTGTCCATGGAATTCTGCCACGAGCGTGCTTGGGTTTCTGAAATGTCCTTGTCCAAACCACTTCTTTATTTAAGATGGGAAACGTTCTCCTTGTTTATTTAAAATCTATTCTACTGTAAATGAGATGAAATAAATTTGGTTGTTTTTATGGTTTTATGCAGTGCAGGGAATAAATATTAAAGGAATAATAGCAGCAGGGTGGGGAAAAGGCAAGGTCTGAATATAGAGACTTTAATAAAAATCTGTGAGAGCCTCTGATTTGTCTGGCATTTTAAATTACATTGAGCTGCAATATAATTTAATTTTCAAGGCACTTAACTAGTCCATTCTTGAGTATTGACTGGTTATCTTTTGCCCCACATACAGAATTGGAAGAACTATTTACCTTATTGCTGGAAAAGTGAGCACAGTAGAGTAGCTTCTGCTTTCCAAGAATGTTTTTAATCAGTGATCAAGCCAACATCATTCACTGTAAATTAATGGAATGAACCTCTAATGGCTGCAGCAGGTTAATAGAAATGCACTTAAACCTTGCACCAAAATCAAGTGTCTGGTGTGAAATCTTTGAGCACATCAGGAAGAGGTTTAAGAGCCCCAGTTTAACCCATAACTTTTCAATTTTACCTGCACTTAGATGCATAAGGGAGCAACCCAGCTCTGTGCAAACACCAGTGTAGAGCAGAAGCTGTTGAGGAAATGTGTGGTTTCAGCACAGCTAATTTGTCATCTTTACAACTGAAATTTGCAGCACAAATCTTTATGTAGAAAGTAATGGCAGCTCTTTCCCTTCCAAGACCTATCTGTCACAATTAATAATTATCCTGGGAAGTTCTCTGTGTCTGGAGCAGGGAAAGGTTGTAAAAGCAAGCTCTTCTCATGCTTCTCATCACAGGCATCAGATGCTGGAGCATGACAGCAGTTACCTGTTCTCATTATTTGTGGGTCAGCTGTGTGCATTTTTGGTCTCAACTGGACTCACCTGTGCTTTCAGAGTTAATCACTGTACATTAAAATTGATTTACATCTAGTGCTGTTGCTCAATAAATACAGTCAACTTATGTTTTTCCATAAAATACTGAATGAATTCAATCTATGGTCTAACCTCTCAAATATTTTGAATTATTATTGGGCTACATCACAGGAAATTTCCTGTTTATTTGGAGCTAATTAGGTACTTGAGTTTATTTTCAAGTGTGACTTTTGGCACGTTCAGAATGTTTTTGTATACACTGGCATTGAAAATGCCAGAAAAGCACTTAGTATGTTGAACATATTCATTTTAATGGCTGATTCCCAGTCTATAAAAATGTAGAAGGAAATTGTTTTAAGCCTTGAAAAAGCCATGTGGTATCTAGCTGTGGAAATAATTTCAGAAGCTTTCAACATTGATCATTTTAGTATACACAGCAGCTTGAGCTGATGCAAAGGGTGTTCAGTGTCATGAGACCACTGTGCTTGCAAAATTGAGAAGTTTTTCATCCTCCTTTGGAGCTGCCCAGGCACATTCTGTGTGGAGTCCTCTCTGCCCCTGGTGCTTGACCTGGGGACCTGCCTGCTCCTTTTTCTGAAGTTATTATTAAAAATGTGGTGTGGTCACAATTTCCAACCTAAATTTTGCACAGCCATGGAGGCTTTTTATTACTTCTGTGCATCCAGAAATTGTGACTCTGTTGTGCTTTCATCTCTCTCGTTATATTTGTTGCTCTTGATTGATTCATGTTTTTATCATGCCTTTTTTATTCCCCTCTCTCTTACTTCAACACAGAATTTATGGCATTGTGTCTAAATAAAAGAGATTTAGTCCAAATTGATCTGATTCCAAGTCTAAGGTTTTTATGTTTCAGAAAGCCTTGTCCATTTTTATTTTTTAAAGCAGTATTTAAAGTTTTGCCTAATGCAGAGAGAGGTGTTGGAAGCCTTGGAAAGTTGAAATTTTTGTGTGGTTCCAGTTCCACCAGGTTAAAATTGTTTTCCATCAGCCTAATACTTCTTGCACAGAGATGTTTTGATAAACACTGGGGCTTTAGATGCTTAAAGGAGCCTTTAATCGTTTGAGGTTCATTTTTCTTTAGTTGTGTCTCTTATGTAAGAACATATGCTTGTATTCTAGATGCTTTTAAATCTAATTTTATCTGAATGGCTTTATTTGTGTGTTTCCCTGCTCTCCTTTTATGAGTCACAGTATCCAATTTTCTAAAGCATTATCTTGGTCTCTTATCTCTCTGTAAACTCCTAGGTGATACCTTGTGTGCAGGATGTTTTATTAAATGGAATTTGTTTGCTTTGTGTAGCACCACACGTCCTTTGGGCTCTGTAAATCGTGTCCCAGCCAGGCCTGTCCCTCCTCCCCTGCCCTGTTCTCCTGGTTTTTAATCCAGATGTGGCTCTGCTGAGGGGCTTTGCCCTCCTGAGCCCTTGGCAGGCAGAATCAGAAGGCAATAAAACATTTTCTTCAAAAAGATAACCTTGCTTTTTTTCTTATTATTCTAGCAGAACAAAATAGGCCAAATCTCCCTTCACTTTTCCATTTTTAAGCCTTTTCATTCTCAGCAGCATTAGATTAAAATTTCTTGAGTGTTTCTTGGCACTGCTTGAGCTTGGAAATAAAAGAGACCCAGCTTGGTGCTTGTGCTGGGTTTGGGAAGGGAGCAGTTGTGCTGTGGAGTTCATGGGAGTGCAAACAGAATTTGTACAAGGATAAAGTGTTCAGAGGGGACACTGCCTTTTGTAAGGGCTTGCAAGTGCCTTCCTCTCAGTTTCAGAGTAAAAGTGTTTCTTGGTCCTGATAAGCAGTTGAAAACTACCTGATGATCTTTATTTCACAACTTGCAGCTTCTTCTGGTATTTTTAGACAGAATGCAGTTCCAGGCTATAAAATAAGTATCAGAGTTAGATAAAGTAGCAGAAGATTAAACTCCACCCATCAGGATGTGCTCATATAGAAGAGTTGTTAAAATGACCACCCTGCTGTTCTCTTCAGTCAAGTGGACCATAACACAATGAAAAACATTTTCACTTCTGCTGTCTAAACACCAACTGCCTGACCAAACAGTTTGCATTCCCATCTTTTGTGCCCCTTTTGGAAAACAGAGTCTGTATTTCACTTGTTAGATTTGAAAAACACTTTTGAAATGGAAATCAATCCCTAATGTAATTTAAATCTGAAATTGCTCACATATCAGAGCAGCCTGGTCTCCTTCAGGCATTTTATTATGGAGTACCAATTAGGGGCATAATTTAACTTGTGAAATGCACAAGTCACATGGAATTCACATGTGCTATATAAAGAAAAACATGTGCAAGTACCAGATTTATGCATTTCAGAAGCTAAATTGCCTGGACAATAATCCAGGCCTCCCATGCACTTACCTCACTCTCACTGGCTTGTCAAGAATATGGAAAGGAACTAAAAAAGTAAATTTGCATTAAAGAGGGCAAGTGAATCTAACCTGCCTTTGTTAGTCTGATGCTGTAGAGATATTCACATAGTTGTCCTTGCATAAACAGGTGCAGTTTTCAAAGTAAAAAGTGACCTTTTGTTTCCAGGCCAAACTTCAGATGTTAAGACCTGATGTCCCCAACGCAGAGCACATAAAATTTTGGGTTGTAGTAATTAAAATGAGATTTCATTCTTCCTTCCTTGAGCCCACCTTTTTTGTTTATTCAGTTTGCATGTCTGAGGGAAGGATGAAGGGGCTGAAAGACTGTCAGTGCCTCAGGCTGCACCTTGGTCATCATCTTGGGCATTTAGGCTGGGGGTGAGTGCTCAAAACTTCAGTTTGGGTTGAAAGGCTGACATTTCCAATTGCATCTTTGTTCTAGGTTTGTATTTCTGGAGAGGCTTTTGTAATGCATTTAAGTGTCATTGAAATACTTTTCAAAGGGTTTAAAAATCTAAATAATGGAACTTCTTTGGGTAACAACTGATCTGTCCTGGTGTGCTGCTCAGACAAATGAGTTATTATTCCATCTGTGTAACACCATGCAAGGTGTTACATGCTACTTCAGCTCTACCCTCTAATATTACCTTTAAAACACAGATTTAATTATAACAATTTTACTCTCAAGATCAAATACGTTCTTGCCCAGAGAACAAGAGGTAATAGAATAAAAATCAGCTAAGCAAAATTTAAATTACATTCAAGCTATATTGAAACAATGCAGTTCAAATAATGATCTCAAAGAAAAGAGGACAAGTCCTTTGCTTATTGTGTTGGAGGAGAAATAGACACAAAGAGTGCCAGTCAGATGGATTCTGTGTGTGCTGTAAGATTTTGGCTAGATGAACATTTGAAATGAAAATCACTTCTGCATCCCAAGGCTTTAAGGGTAAAGGAGGTCTTGGTATTATGGGAAGAAAAACAGCTAACCCTGATTTTTCCATGGAAAGGGAACCCCCTGACACAAAGCAGGGATCTGATCTGTGTGGATCACAGGGCTCCCATTGCAGCAGCACTCACTCCAGGTTTGAGTGCATTCTTTTTTAAGGCCCAGGCTATTTTAACACCTGTCCCAAGGTGTAAGAGAGGCTCTGCCTGGCACTGGCTGGTAGCAGGTGCCTGAGGAGGCAGAGAAAATGAGCAGGAATGATACTTCAGAAACCTCTGAAGTGATGCAGAGAGAGCTTCAGGGAGAGGTGATGGCACCTTTGCACTCAGGGCCAAAAGAAGTTTTAAAAAAATTTATGTGACTGAGCAGGGAGCAATTATGTGGCAAGATTGGGTTTTTTTGGCTTTCTTTTCATTACCATTTTCATGTCATCATTGCTCTTTTGAGTAATTTAATTGATAGGTCCAAATATAGTTTGATTTGTATTGTTGTGTTGTGTTTTTAAAAATAGATTCATGTTTTATACCACCTAACCTGGAGTGCAAAGAACCCTATTTCATTAGTTGAAAACAAAAAGCCCTAAAAAACTTTCTGTCTTCCAGCAGGACTTTCCTGCTGTTAATTTCCACTTTGCAGAGATACCTGTGAGAAGGATGCACACAGTTAATTCAGTCCTGCCCATCTGCTGGCTGCTGCTTTGGCTAAAGCATCAAAAATTTACTTTTGTATGATTCCTTCTGGGCTGCTATTTATTAATGGATTAGAAATGGTCTTTTGAAGTGAACAGCATGTATGCAGCAAACCATTTTGTTCAATTTAAATGAAAAAGAATGAAAGAAGTGCTGTTAGCCTTGCTCTTTGAAGATGTTTGCATTAAAATGTTTGGTTTGAGGTATTGCTGCACTTTTTTTTTTTGCTCTAGTGTATCTCCTGGCTGCATGGCATAGTGACTGCTTGGAAGCAAAGCTCTCATTACAGCTATGTATTATTCACAAAGAGAAACAAATGTTAATTATTTCTGCTTGGTGCATTCCGTCAGAGCCTGCTGTTGTAATTTATTTTTTTTCCCACATGGATTCCTGGAAGTTTTTAATCTCTTTTGGTGTATCTGGTGATGAAATTCCACCTCCATGGGGTATTCCTTTTTAAAAAAGGTGGGCCCAAATGCTGTAGCTGATACAATTTTTTGACATAGAGCTATTAATTTTTTTTTAGCCGTGTAGGATCGGGTGAAAACTCTAAGTTTGGCATGTCATGTAAATAAAGGATTGATTGATCAGATTTAGTCACTAACCAAAAAGTCAGTGCTGTGAGTGCCACCCTCCCTGCTCCAGCCCCAGCAGGATCACTCAGAGTGAAAGTGCAGGACAATTTGATGCTGCTCATTTCACTGCCACACTCCACCAAAATAATTAAACCAAGAATGAAGATTTTTAGATGGAAATTTTTATCACACCTTAGCAATACAAGGCAAAGGGGGTAGAGCCAGCATCTAGCAATCATGTGGAGGAAGGAATGGATATGAACTCATTCTGAGGGGACAGGCTACTTCAGTTTTTATCTGGATTCCTGGTTTGCCTCACTGTACCAGCAAATATTTTCATTGACATAGAAAGCTTCATTTAAAAAGTTTTTCTTTAGCAGAACTGCTTTCTGTGTGATCATCTGCCAGGTGGGAGGTTGATTCCATGTTCATGCAGAGATGGCTGTGGATGGGATGGATTGCTGACTGTGGGTGCAGGTGAGAGGTGAGCTGGGGCTTGCTGGAGCAGCTGTGGCTCGAGGACACCCTCTGTGCTTGCATCTCACTGCTTCCTGTGGCCCATCTTTGTGCAAATCTGTGATCCTGGTCATAACTGCAGCATTGAGTCCCAAGGAAAGCTCTTGCAAATGTGCTGGTTTGCCATGAGCTGTGAGAGCAGAGGGGAGAGGAGAGCATTTCCACCAGCCCTTGACCGCTGCAGTGACAGAGCTCATTTCCAATTCAGACACAAAGCACATGGGCTTCTTCTATTTGCTCACTATTCCCAATCCCCCATTAGACTGTGGCTGTTCTGTGCAATCTGTTTTGATCTTCCCCCATCTGTTCCAATCCGAGGGTTTTTTCCCTGAAAAATGAAGCTGGTGGAGTGTGATTGTTGTGAAGGCAATCAGTCCCTGCAGCTGCAGCATGCTCAGCCTGTGGAGTCAGGGTGTGCCCCTAGCAGGCTGTGCACCCCTGGCAGTGTGTGCCCTGAGCACCTCCTGCACCTCCCCATTTACTGTGTGCCCTGAGCACCTCCTGCACCTCCTGCACCCCATTTAGTGTGTGCCCTGAGCACCTCCTGCACCCCATTTAGTGTGTGCCCTTAACAGGCAAGGTCAGGCTCTTGTGACCTTGCTAAGATGTGAAATGGAGATTTCTATTTCTGCAGCAAAGGGAGCCAGCTGCCCACCCTGCTCTTGGTGCTGCCATGGGCAGCCTGGAGCATCACAGCTAGCTCAGCCTCTGGTCTAACAGCAGCTGAAAAGCCAGGCAAAAGTGTCCTGGAGGAAAGAGGAAAGTGGTGAGAGGTGCATGAAACATCATCTTGGAAGAGCTGTGCATGCATAGGTTTGCAAATCTAAAACAAACCTGGAAGGTTTGGAGAAGACATCAGTTCTCCAAGGCAAGAGAGATCTGTGGAGCTCTGAGTGATGATCTGCTCCCCCCCTCATGTCCAGGGACAAGGATCAGTGTGCCAGAGCTCCTGTGTGCAGGGCTGAACCAGACTGCAGGAAAGTGTGCTGGGACAAGCCCTTTTTTATAATAAAGAAAAGCTTTTGGCTCTTGGGTTGTGCTATGGACACTGGGGAGAAGCCATAGCATCAGCACAGACAAGCCCAAGTTTGGAGGAACATTGGAGATCATCTGCCCCAGTTTTGGGGAAAGGGAAGCTGGGTTAGACTCTAGCCCTTTGTCCAGTCATGTCCTAAAAACTGCCAGTGATGCAGTCTGCCACCTCCTTGGGGAAGGTGTTCGTGGGAATGATTTTTCAGACTGTAAAAAAGCTTCTTTCTTCTGTTATCATGAAAACCACGAAGTAGGTCCTGAGTGTTACAGACATAGGACTTGCCTAGCCCTGCCTCTGAAACAGCAAAAACCTGAAGGTCATGGATAAAAGAAAGACAGTGTTTTCTAGTTTTGGGGGAAAGAAAATCAGATTTTTATAAGATACATCCTGTGTAGGTCTTCAAATTATTTGCCTTTTGCTGAAACAGCAAGTTTCCTAGGAGTTAATATGTAACAAAACCCTTAGATGGTGTTGGGAGGGAAAGTTTCCACAGGTTACTGCTTTGGGCTTCAGATCTTGCTTTGGTAAACCCAGAATGTTTCCATTTACCTGAGCAGTGGTTTAGATTTTCAGGTGTTTTTGAGAATACCAGTACCTACTATCAGGTGATGAAAATAAATACTGCTTATTTCTACCTTTCAGATCTGCAGATTAATAAACACCACTTTGTTATTCTGGCATAGCAATTACAGCATCTATGATATATGTGAATCTCCATTTATCATTCTCCAACTTTAGGCCTTTTAGAAGTTAATGTTTTAAAAAAAAAGCTGCTTACATAAAGCACTCTTAATGAAGCTGGCCCAATGAGAAGTGAGCAGTGGAAAGCAATTAAATGCTGCTGCTGGGCAGAGATGACAGAGATGGATCCAACTGTCCTGATATGAATATAGATAGATTCATTGTGGTACTCAGCTATAAACTTGTTGCAGTTTAGATATTGCTCTTGTAAAAACTTCATGGGACAGGTGCCTGAACTTGCAAGGAGTGATTAAGCTCTGTATCATGTGGGCTGCTGTGTGAATCATCACCTTCAGATCAACATGCACCTAAATTAGTCATTTGCTAAGGTATGAATAAGGACAATATTTTGCTGTGACTATGAAAAATTAATGCAAAGCTGTATTGTCAGCATCCACCCAGCAATTCATCCTCACAGCTTTGTGGCAGAATGTTCCAGGAGGGAGCCTGGGGGGTAGAGCCAGGATGCCCAAACCCACAGCCATGAGGAGGTGCTGTGCACTGATGGCTTGGCAAATAACCTGCTGCTTCACTGGGCAGGGGCTGCACCTCTGGGAGCTCCCAGAGCTGGAGCTGTGTCCTGCTGGGGGCTCTGGAGCTGCAGCTGCTGCAGTTCCCCCTCCAGGGAAGGTGGAGAAGTGAATGTGTCTGTGCTGTGGATGGTGAGGGGCCTGCATCTCCACTAACCAGAGCTGAGCATTATTGAGTATTATTGACTATTATTGAGTATTATTGAGTATTATTGAACATTATTGAATATTATTGAATATTATTGAATATTACTGAATATTATTGAATATTACTGAATATTATTGAATATCATTGAATATTATTGAATATCATTGAATATTATCGAATATCATTGAATATTATCAAATATTATTGAATATGATTTTGCCTTGCCTGCTGACCTTATCCATGGCTAACACTCAGATCCACCATGAACCACTTGCAAAGAACTGGGGAGTGTTTCTGCTGTTATCTGAGCAGAACCCCAGGCAGCTGCTGTACCCTTCCAGCTGTTTTGGCAGGGTGAGCCACAGCAGGCAGGAGAGGGAAGGGCATGGAGGTGGAAATGTGGGCTCTGTAAGAGGAACTGGGGTGTCTGTGTGTGTTTCCCACCTGGCTCCCACTTAAGGGATCCACTTGAAGAAGGGAGAGAGGAAATGTTAATGAATGCTCCCTGACCTGACCTCAGTAATGGTATGGGGTCGTCCCAGAGACTTCCCAAACATCCTCAAACACAATCTGCAATCAGTGGGAAGACATATAAAACAGTTCTAAAAGCAAAATGTTTATCTGGTTCTCAGGAAAAATTCTTAAATTGACTATAGAACCAGGAACTGTTGTTTTTATTCTACTGAGAGTCATAACTGAAGGAAAATAAGAATTTTTGAACTGTGATTTTTTTTTTTTTTTTTTTCCCTTGTGTGTGAAAAATAGCTAATGCTTTGTTTGGATGATCCCCAACCTTCTTGTGAGCAATGCTTGGAAAAATATTTTTAAAAGTTCATAACTCTGCAGATGTTTATGGATATGATTTGAATAATGGTCTTAGTTTTTTCTAAATCTTAACCTTTTTTCTTTGACAAGACCTTGCTTGTTTATTTTATTATTTTAATCCTTCTCCACCTCCAATATTTGTGTTTTGCTCCATGAAAATGTTGGCCTCCTTTTGCAGCAGCTGTGCTGAAAGGGCTCTTCAAGCCTCCTGATCTATTGTCCAGAACTGCTTCTCTTCCACTTCCCTTTTTCCTGTATTGAATGTGATAAGGGGTGAATTTCTTTTAGATTAGAGAGAGAGATCCCAGCCTTGGAAGGCACCAGATGGTGGCAGTGGTCTTTCACATCTGACAAATCTGGATTGTGCAGTGGAGCATGAGGAGCTCATGCACATTCTGCTCTGTGCCATCCTCATTTTTTTCCCTTTCAAGCTGCATAGTGGGAATGAGGAAGGTGATATATTTTCATGCTTATCTGGAGAGAATGCCTACAGAAGGTGAGATGTGTATCTAAGAGAGGAGGAAGGATAACCCTTGGCTATATCTGAGCACTGCTGACACCATCATATTCTGCATTTCACTGCATTTCAGCTGAAATGTGCTTTGGATGCCAGCTCAGCTCTGCCAGCTCATACTGGGTGACACTGTTCTGCTTCTTCAAATCAGACTTGGACCTTACATTATCAATCTCTGCTGAATCTTCCTGCATGTGTGGTTTTTAATACCTGGTTTATTTCTGAATGCAGCAGGTCCTGGCTCTGCTTATAGCTATTTGTATTTTTTGTATTTTTTTTTTTTTTATCTATATCTCTTCTTTTTTTTTTTCTCTGTATATATATATGTGTGTGTGTATGTATGTATGTATGTGTGTGTATATTTGGGTTTTTTCACTATTTGTTTTATATTCCTGGAATCTTCACTTTGGTATATGCAGAGGAGCTTAACAACACTCTGTTTCTTGGGGGTTTGTGCCTCTGTCAGGGTTTGAATACAGCAATGGTCAGTGTTCCAGAGTCTCTGGGCTGTAACACATTCCTCAGGTACTGAGAGAAAAAGACAAGCTTGGAAAGCACTTGCCTTCATAAAGTTCAAGTGGCATGTGGTCTTTCTTCACACCTTTTTTTTTTTTTTGCAATTTAGGATTCCCACCCATGCAGGGTTTAGTCCACATCTTCTCTAGCACAGTGAGAGTGGAAATCTCAGGGATTTGCTACTGAGATTATTGCCTTTTATTTGTGTTAAGCTACTTCTTTCTAGTCTGAAAAAAAAAAAAGAGAAATCTTCCTTGGTTTCATTAAAGGGAGCCCCAAGGCCAGATAAAAAACCTGCCAGCAAGGACATTCTAGAGAGATCACTAGGACAGCAGAAAGCAAAGGCTTAGCAGTATTTTTGATTTGTTTATAGGCAAGTTTTGTAATTATTTCTATAATTATTTTATACTATGTGGAGCAAGATGATGAGGAAAGGAGAATTGAAACAGTCCACAGCTTAGTCTCTGTCTTGAACATAAACTGTGTGGGAACCTGCTCAGCTTTAAACAAATCTCTGAAGCAAATTAATGTTTTGAAGTGCTCTCTGCTTAAAAACAGGAGATCACAAAATAATTCTGTCAAAATAATCTGCCATTGCTTGTGTGACTTTCCCCCCTGTTTTGTAAGAACAAAACTATTAACAGATAGAAGGACTCCTTGAACTATTATTCTACTTTTTATTCCTGCAAGTAGATCATTAGTTATATACCCTGATTGTTCCTTGTTGCTCTCTTAGGCTTAATATTACCAGTATGTTGTCCTGTATTCAAAATTTGATCTAATAAAGGTACACAGTATTTGAGTTTATCAAATGTCCTAGTTCAGACATGCTTGTATATAGAGTGACCAGGCATGGTCAGTTTTGCATCAGGCAAATAAGCAGGTAAGAAAGTTTTTGCACAATTGCTGATTTTTGGCTGCCTGGTTTATGGAATGGGTTTCCTGAGTGAGAGGGCAGCAGCAAAATCAGCAGTGTTAGTGCCTCTCCTCTGGCCAAGCTCAGCCCCTGCCCTCTCCAGGTGAGGAAATGACAATGGGCTGTGCTGTCTGCCAGATGTGACCACGTTCAGTCCATTTGTTTTACCAACACTTGATGCCATTTTAAGATTTTAAGAAAATGTCTCCAAAAGCTATCATATGAAAATCAATAGTTCTTTTCTGTGTCATCTTGTTTATGAGCTGGAAGCAGAAAGAGGGTTCACTGGAGCAGGGCTAAGATCAATAGCTCTGTGAATTTTAATTGGACCTTCTTTGACTACTGAGTGCTGTCTTCCTTTAACTCTGTGAGAGTACAATAAAAGGTGCCTTTTGTCTCACTGTGGCACTTGTGGGCTATCTCAAACAGAAAGAATTGAAAAGTAGCTTGATTCTTTCTTCTGTCATGTAATTTCACTTAAAAAAAAACTTTCTGACATTTTTTGTTTAATATATAAGATTGGTTGGTATATTCAGTTTTTTAACTGTTACTTTATTTTTGAGCATTGTCCTTGTTTCCAGCCAAAGTGAGATTTTCATGTTTTTGCTCCTGCTTGACACATTCATCCCCTTTCCTTTGCCTGTACCCCTGGAGCCACAGCCCATCCAGGGTCACCATTCCCCAGAGCTTGCTCCAAGTGGAATCATGTGGAGTCACCTGCTCTGTCTGTGTCCTGCAGATTTGCACCAAGCAGGGACTTCTGCCCACTGACACCTTCTTTATTAACACAGCTGATGCCAGGTTGTAGTGTCTTTTTTAGTCTTTTTGTAGTGTCTGCTAAATAGCAGGCACATCTCTGCTCCTTCAATGACTGGCTCTGAAGGGGTGATGGGATTAGTAGGATTTTTTTTATTATTATATTTTTTTGTCTGTGTGTTGTTTTATGGGGTTGGTTGTGAGGTGGAGCTGTTCCTGCTGTTTGGGGTGATTTTTCACAAGACATTCTGAGCACTGGTTTTCTTCTTTAGGTTTTAAAGATCCAAAAAAGTGCAACTTTACTGACTTGTGGTGTTTGTCCCAATACATGAGAGATTCCTGTGAAAAGGAGAGATTCTGTTCCATATCTAATGAGGACAGACTGCAGCTACGGGCAACGTTTTATGATTACATGAAATTTCTTCCTTATTTGCATTGAATACACAAGTGATGACATTCTTTGCTGTTATTGTTAAAGCACAAAGCAGAAATTGCAGCCATGGAGGGGAAGGGGGACCTGTCATAGCTCCTGTTTTCTGTCCTGCTCCAGAAGATGCTGCAGAATGTATAGAGGTTTGATGGCAAAACAAATGGATTTGGGACTTAGGTGTGATCCACAGCCAGGTCCTGACCTGTTTGGTGGAAACTGGGGCAGATCAGTGTCTGTGCCCTGGCTGAGCTGCTGTGCCAGAGGAGCTGGAGCCTGGGCACAGCTCTGCTCCAGGATGCCTGGGTTCTGCTGCTTGGGCTTGTCCATGGCAGCCTGCAGCCAAATTACAGACAGTCCAGTCCAGGAGTTCTGAATTTACAATTAAACTCTTATTGAACTGTATTGGCACAAGCTGAACTTTCCTTAGACTGTGGCAACTGCAGAAGGCTGTGCCTTATTTTTTACTGTAAGGGGGTTCACCCCTCCCCATTCCCCCTCCCCCTTTTTTTCCCCCTTCTTTTTCCCTTTTCCTTTTCTTTCCTCTTTTTATTTTCCCCTTCTCCCTGAGGTGTTCATTGGTGAATTCCTGGCTCAGGTGCATCCCCCTGGTGTGCCTGCAGCACTCATGGGTCTGGAACCTGTGTTCAGGCATACTTTCCATTCTTAGTTATCATTTCACCAAGAAACTTAAGGGATATATTCTAAAAAATTTGTCCACTGGCAGTTCTTCAAGATATGCATGAAGTGATTTATTTTTAGATCTCTCTGCAACTCATACCTAATCTTCCAGTAGTTCAGGACTACTTTTGGCGTGGCTGCTTTTCAATTCAAGGCATCTCATTGACTCTACAATTCAGATTATTTTTCACTGGATGTATTTATCAAGTTTCAGGCCAGAGGCTTTCAGACTTATAAGCCTCTTAAAGGGGGGAAAGTGCTGACGTAGCCTTAAATTGTGGTATGGCAAATGTAACACTGTAATTACCTTTATCTATCACCAAAGCCCCTTTCAGGGCCCTGGCTGTGTGCTGTGAGCCTCTTGATGGAATGCTCCATTACATTGAGATTTTTCACGGGGAAAAAACTTAAAGGCAAGCCGTGATAAAGCACTTCTGTAAGAGTAGATGTAGGGGCAGTGACAGGGTGGTGAGAAGAGAGATGGTGCTGAGTTTCAGGAGGAAATATTCTGCAGCATTAGTGGTAGATCTGTATTAGAAAGAGGACAGAATGATTTTTTTTCTCCCCGTGTGTCAGCCACATTACTACTTGTCTTCCAGGTGCTTTGACAAGCCAAAGTTTAGCATAAGCTGTGGAATTGAAGCAAATAGCTGTGTGTATTTTCCAGTTAGGAATAACAGTTCTTTACTAGGAAAATTAAAATGGAAATGCAGTATTACAAAGAACAATCCCAAACCCTGCCAGAGTCAGAATCCAAGCTGACACCCGTCAGTCAGTCAGGGTGTTGGCACAGTCCCATTCCATGGTGGCTGCATCCTCCTGCAGTGGCAGATGTGGCTCAGCTGGAGCAGTGCTCCTGGAGAAGGGGCAGTTTCCTCTGAAGGTGCAGGGGTGATGTGGAAAGGATTTCCTCTAGGATCCAGTGGAAAGAAGGTGCCTTGGTGTCCAAAATGTCAGTTTTTCTCTGGGTAGGAAAGGCTTGGCTCCTGCCCTGGCTGGAGCATCTCCCATGGGATGATGGAATTTTATCAGCCATGCCCTGGGACTCACTGGCCATGAACAGGAGATCTCTCCTGGAGGGAGGATGGGCTGTGGGAAAGATAAAGATGATTGCCCAGCTGGTTTAAAGCTGCCCATGAGCAGATAATGTGTGCCAGGAGATCAGGGGCACTGCCCCACCCAGCTCCAGCAGATGGGGACAGAATCCCCATTTCTGGCCACATCCTGTATTGCAACCCACGACAGTGTGGCAGATTCATCTCCTCAAAACACAGGTAGAGCAAAGGAGGCTCTTTTCACTGGGAAAGGCTGGGAAAGGTGAAATCCAGAGCAAGAGCACGGGGATGGAGCTGTTGCAGTGCAGGGTTTCAGGTACATGGAGAGCCCCAGCACTGCAGCAGGATCACAGATGGAATCTGTGAGCTGGGATGTAACAACACTCCTGCTGGGGTTTGTATTAATTGTGAAAAACTGCTGCTTGTGTGAAGCACAAGGGAAAGGAGCACTTAAGGACAGCCCTGAAAAGCTGTTGAGGAGCTGTGTGTGTGTATTTCATAGGCAGATACACAGAAAGGCTTTTGGATCAAGTCAATATTTGTGCTTGTGCTGTCTGCACTGTGGTAGGGTTGCTGTCTCTCTTTAATTGGGAAGGCCAGAGTGCATCCATTACTGGAATGTAGCCATGATTAATGCTCCCTCTGGTTTGTGGGAGCATCTCCTGTGCAGGTGGAGAAGGGAAAGAAGAGTTTGTGTATTGGAGAGTATTGACATTTTGGGTGCTGAGGTAATTTAAATTCCCATAGACAGCTAAAGGGAAATAGTTTTCTCTTCTTAGATCACTAGAGAGAGTTTAGAATATCAGATTGGTTAATGTCAATTTGAGCATCTTTACATTTCTGTTCAGTATTTTGTCTTGGTGGCTGATAAAATTCCTCCTTTAATACAGATCTGTTTTCTGCAGATGGGCTGTCAGGAAAGAGTGCACTGAGCACATTAGGATTGCATCTCTGTGTGCAGTGGGCAGTTTGTCCCTGCTAAGGGAAAAACAAACAAACAAAAACCCTCCACACCTTCAGTTTTAACATACTGAGAGTTGAACCTGCTGCAGCTGGAATTTGGAATGGGGATGACACCATGAACCCTCATCCATATTTAACATGGGCACTCTGGCCTTTCTCCTGGAAGAAGGGGAAACTAAAAGGGTAGCAGCTTGTGATCTGCACATCCCATAGCGTGGTTCCCTTGAAAGATAAGAGCCTCATCAAATTCTGCAGCAATCAGTTAGTGGTTATGTGCTAAATCCCATAAATTATAATTCTGTTGGTTTAACCTTCGAGCATCTGTAGCAATTCTACAAGAACTCAACTGCTGCACCTCAAACAAATTAGGTTCAGCATTCTGCAGACTGAGGCTTAGGGCATGTTGAGAACTGGATTCTGCTTCTGTGAATATTAATAGACCAGAATGATGAATTTTCTATTTTAATTATGACCCTGTGTGTGGTGGGTATAACATTTATTTCTCAAAGTGTTGCTGATTGTTACCTTGAAGGAGACCAGATATTCACAGGGAAGATAGGAATAAGTCAGGTCTTCAAAAAACATTTGTGTTCTGGGAGGGGGAATCACAGGTACTTCTTTTCATTATTTTAAATTTTTTTTCCTCCAGTTTTTTGTTTGGATTTTAAAGTCTTTGTATATAATATAAGGAGGCACTTTCAGGAATGTCACTGACAAAGGATATCACTTGCCACTAAACATTTCTTTACAATTTTGGTTGTATCACAAACTGACTCTTACACAGAAACTACAATTCACAAAAGTGCTTTTTTCATGTGGTGTCTTAAACTGATCTGTGCTCCAGCTTGGCTTGTGCATTAATGAAGTAACTAGAGCACTTCCACAACAGAATCTAGGATTTATTTATTATACTTCTCTGGTCTTAGGAAGAAACAATAGGATCCAGTGGGGTTGTGCCTTGGTTTGTTCATATGAACCTAAAATGAGAATTTCAGTAGGTCATACTCTGCTCTTGGTTTTTCTTCTGCTAATAAAATAAGCAGTTGGCTTCTACTTTAGGAATCTGACATGAAAATGCTATCTAAGGAGCTGTATCTTAAAAGACTGATTTCTCATCTGTGCAAGGAATGCAAGGAGCCCACAGACTTTGCATTGTTTGGCCTTACACAGATTCTTCACAGAGCTCTGGGAGTGGGTGTGGAGATTAGGTCATGCTGGAATTAACCAGATCTCTATTTGTTGAGGGAATATAGTTTGTTTTCCTTTGCACTCAAACTCCAAACCCATTTATAATAGGAATGAGTATGTATTTAGTTCTGTTTACATCTATTAGCTGTTTTGCTCTCAATAGGCATTATAGAAGATAACATCACAGTTATCATTCTAAAAAGACTTTACTCTCCCAACAGGGCAAACATCAAACAAAAGGCATATTGAGCTAAATTTTGGGAACCTCCCACAAGCATTTATACATACTTGTGGCAAGATGGAAACTTCTGGAGTTTTCCAGAAATGATAATTTTTTACTTTGACATCAAATAAATGTTTGTGGTTCTGTATTTCCATTGCCTGCATTCATGTGAGTGTTTTTGCTGACTCACTTGTGAATGATGAAGTAGTTTGTGTTTTTGTGTCCTGTCAGTCACCAGGGGTGTCCTGTCTGTCTGACTTGGGCAAATGATCAGCCACTAATTCTGCTCTTTCCTACCCTTAATACCAATTGTTCTGTTAATCAAGCAGGACTGGTTTGGAGCAGAATTATACTGACATGGGTGCTTCCAGAAATGTGAGATGGCTTAAACTGAAATGCTTTTATAGTTAAGAAAAGGCTTTTGTTTAATCTCAGTGTTGCACATCCCTGGTTTAGAAAAGACAAAGCCAATCATCTCAGCAGCACAGCACATGCTGAAAGAGTTTCATATTACAGGTGTAAGGAAAATGGAGAGAACCAGTTGTCTGGAGTGGTGCTTAGATCCAGCAGGCAGTAAATATATTGTAGAATTGGATTTAGACAAATGGAAGCATGGGCTGTGTCAGTGTGTTAATGCTTGTTACACATGTAAATTAAAAGTCACTCTTCTGCTCAAAATGAGGTGAAGGAAGTGGATGGATGCTATCTGTTCTGCTAAAGGCTGTTGATGGTGTTGAGGCTTCTCTGTTGATGGAAACCTTCATTTGATTTACTGCTCTAAGCAAAGCATGTGTAGAATAATCCCTGTATTTTTTTAAGCTTTGCTGTCTATTTACCATACCTACAGTGATTTGTTGTTCTAATTTGTTGAGCAGCTGCCTGTGTCACTGGGTGCTGATATGGCTCTGATGGGAGAGCTCACTGCTGGCTTTTGCTCTCTCAAGGACATTTTTAGCATTCTTCTGTCTTCTAATTCCTTTAAAAATACGTGGCTGTCTCTAGATCTAGTCTATGCTCTCAGTCCTGTTTTCTGACATCACTTTTGTCCCCCTTGTGTACGTTAATGGAAACTTAATTAGGAGCCCAGCAATTCCAAATATGTGTTGTACCCAAGGAATTCTTCTTGATGGAAACTTAATTAGGAACCAAATAATTCCAAATGTGTGTTTCACCCAGGGAATTCTTCTTGCAGAGTGGGGTCTTCCCCACACCGTTTTTATTTTAGGTGCAACTGTTTAATTAAAGATTATGCAACCAATTCAAGTACCAAAGGCTGTATGCTTTGTGGTATATTTAGTAAAGTTGTTCATTAAACTGTTTCAAAATGAGAAGTTTCCTGGGTTCACTGGATCTTTGTTTTTGCTTTAATTCATGGATTGGGGTTTGGAGAAATGTTTAAAGCCTGGAGGGTATTTAGGACCTAGTTAGAACCCCTGGTTTTTTCTTTTTAGTAGGCTGGACTGAGGGAAATTTCCTTGCTTTATTTTATCTTTTAATAACTGCAGTGAAGTGATGAGTTAGTGCTGAAATGTGATATATTTTGTATTTGTCTATATCTAATGTTGTTCAAGGGATTTATTTAAAAGTAAGAATAAACATTCCACTGTAGTGCAAAGAGACAGAGAAGCAGTTTTGTTTATGTACAGTCTCCAGCTGGAACTGCAAACACAAGCAATAGTTTAATATCCTGCAGGCCATCTGGGAAGGGGGTTTGTTCAGGGGGAAAGCAGAGCACCATAGATCACACATTATGCATTTCTCTACGCTTTGGACATCTTTGCCAAGTGCTCTTGTGGTGTCTTGTCTGTGCCTCCTGCAGGGAGAAGCAGCTGCAGTTCTCAAGTGACCATTTGCCCACTGTTTTAGGGGCACATCTCTTCTGTTTTTCTCTTCTCTCCCTCCTGATGGAGCTTTTGGAAAAGCTGACAGCCTCTTGCAGCCCTTCCTGCTGGTGGTGTTGTCATCCACAAAGCTGGAAAGTGCCACAGCTGCACTGGGAAGTGTCAGCATTGCTGGTATAGCTTTGCATTTATGTCTATATGGGCATTGTGATAATTGATAAATGATTGGTGTTAATCATAGAAGTTTTGGAGTTTGTATAAACCAGAATACTTAAAATAAGAAAAGAACATGGACCTAGATAAAAGGAAATATATGATTAAACCCATTCTGTTTAAATCCCCCTGTTATTAATTTTGTATATTGAATATTGCATACCAGTTTGTATAAGAGAAAAAGAAAGAGGTTTCCCACAGCCTGAAAGGTTTTTTTGCAGAATCAGATTTCCTGCCTTTGTGTGATCAATCACAAACTCTTTGCTAAAGATCAGGCTTCCCACTTCTCCTGTTTTTATCCACCAAGCCCAGATGGTTCCATGACCAATTGTCCCAAGAGCTGTCCCACGGGAGTTTGGAAGTTTCTTTGCCCACCACTGCTCACCTTGCAGAATTACTGCAACAAAACAACAGCAATTATTGATTACTACAAGGAAAACCAGACTATAAAAAGGGAGCTGTAACCAAGCTGGGTGGAGCATGGAATGGGCACTGACCCCTCATGTTCTCCCCAGCTCTGTCTGTATAAAATAAACCAATCCAAATTTTGCTGGACTTTGTTTCTCATTTATAACAGCATGGGAACAGGCATTGCAGCTCATGATTGTGTTCCTGATCAGCACCTCTGAGATGCTGAAAATGGCTGCATTTACTCAGGGCTCTTGGGGTAGTGCAGGGCAGGGAGCTGGCACTGGCAGAAGGGGTGTGGGAACCTTGCTGGATGTTAAAGCAGCTGATGAAACACACTGTGACCTGGGTTAGCAGGGGGGAAAGCTCCTTTCTGTGATCACATCAGTTTAGGAATTAAAAATATCAGAGTTTTTGACTTGAAATAGTGGAAGGACTCGAATTGGATTGAACAAAGAAGGGCACCAGGGGTGAATGCAGGTGGGAAGGAGAGATCCAGAGCAATACTGATGGACAGCATGAATTACTCCCCACCAAGAAACCCTGGGGGAAAAGGGAAAGAAAGGCAGGTGAAATCCAAGTCCAATTAGCTTCCAGATCACTAGACAGCTTTCAGCTAAGACCACTTTAGTTTATTAAATTAATCCTAAAATCACATTTTGGTGAACTTTTTTTCCTCCAAATAAATATTTAGTATGTATCAATGGATGGCAGTACTTGATATGTATCTTCAAACCCATGATACTGTTGTGATTCAGTTCAGATTTCCTAGGTTTTGTTTCTATATAGGATCCCACCACCTGTGATTTATAGCAATTCCTTGGGTTATGTTGTCAAGCACAGAAATGAAAAGGATTGCTCTATGTCAGGGAAAGATGTGTTTTCTCCCAGTGGCCTGTCTGTGTGTCTCTGACTGGAGAGAGGTGAGAGACAAGGACAGTGTTGTGACAAGGCAGGTGGCACGTGCCCCATGCAGGGGGTTGTGTGGCAGTCCTGAGAAGAAAATTGCAACCATTCCTTCCCTTGTGTCAAGAGGAGAAAAGATTCTATTCATGTAGAGTAATTTTCTACTAATATAGAAAAAAAGACAGCTTTCTCCTTCTGTATTTTTTTTTTTTTTTGTGATAAAAGAGCTAGAGGCAATACACTGAATCTGAAAGGGAGAATTCTTAATTCAGTAGGAAGCTTGTTTTCCCTTTGTGACTAAGAATTCACCTGTGTAAACAGCCATGGCATGGAAATGAGCCCAGGGTCAGAGCTACTTAAGGGGACATCACTGGTATTGATAACTGCACAGAAATCAGTGTGTGTCCTCTGCAGTACAGAAGAGGAGTTTATTTTGGGATTCTAGTTTGTTAAATAGTTAGCATACCCAGCTATGGGGAACAGGGAGATATGTGCAAGCTGTTCTTTGCAGTGCAGGCTCATAATCTGTTGTTTGATCTCAAAGACACAAGAATTGGTGACTCCCAAATCATTTAGAAATGGTTATAGACAAAAGAAGGGGAAAGTAAAATTAACAGGTAATTTTAGTAAAGTAAATGTAGAATTTAGGGCTGTTATGGCTTTACATAACAGTAGGATCCAATTCAGTTTCCAAAAATAATATGGTCATTACAATTTTTATTGTTTGACATCATTTAAAATAATACCATTATGTATCACTGAGTAAAATTAACACTTGATTAAAAAGCACTCTGAGCTGAAATCACGAGCAGTTTGTTGTTACTGGAATGATCAAGTCTCTGGATCACTACTGCCTTTTTTCATATTCTGTGGGGAGAATGCTTCTATTTTAAAATGATAGAACTGGGCAAAAGGAAATTTATGATGTGAACTTGCTGCAAATCATTTGTATTGATCTGTTTTGTTTCCATTCTGCTGAAGCTAATGGAAATCATTTGTCACCTGACTTGTCCCAGTGGATTTGGAAAACCACCCTGCCATTTATCAGGCCAGGGGAAGGTGTGAGCCAGTGCTTATGTCTGCAATCACCAAGATGGATTTCACTTCCGGCAGGGAAAGGCACCTGCTGGGAATTGTCCTTGTTCCAACGCTGGCTGGGGAGCCCTGGCTGTGTCCTGTGAGCCATGCCAGACCTCTCCCAAAAATCCTCCTGGTGGTGGGCTTCTGCTGTAGGGCCAGTGACAGACCAGGGGGTCCTGTCAGCCAGCAGCTCCCTCCTGCCTTCTGCAAGGTGGTGACCATTAAATGTGTGCCTGGGATATTGGTATGGGTGTGACTGGGATATTTGTATGGGTGTGGTTGGGATATTCCCATGAGTGTGATTGGGATATTGACATGGGTGTGGTTGGGATATTCCCATGAGTGTGATTGGGATATTCCCGTGGGTGTGGTTGGGATATTCCCGTGGGTGTGATTGGGATATTCCTGTGGGTGTGGTTGGGATATTTATATGGATGTGGTTGGGATATTCCCGTGGGTGTGATTGGGATATTCCTGTGGGTGTGGTTGGGATATTCCCGTGGGTGTGGTTGGGATATTCATATGAATGTCATTGGCATGGGAGGAACATGCCTTAACTCCACTGCAAACTAAATCAAATCTGCTCTTTGCTTCTCGAGATTTTTCTTTCTCAGATGGGTGATCTGTCAGCTGTAGCAACCCCTTGCAATTCCCCCAGACATTTAAAGCTGCCTCTGTGATTTCTGTGTGAAGAAAATGTGAACTTGATGGAGCAGAGGCTCATCCTGGTCAGTACAAATCCCTGCAGAGCAGGGCTGACCTGGAGTTAACAATGTCTCACATGCACATGAGACTCTGGGTGGATAAGACTGAGGGGCCAGGCCCTAAAAGCTGGATTTTTGGGGGTTTTGTATCTGCCAGTGCTTCATGGTCTATGTGAGCTGGAAACTGGAAGTCAGGTTTGGTTATTCTCCACCACAATGCTCCTAAATCCTCTTTCTGCTGTGTTCCCCACTGCAGAGTCATGAGCAGGGATGTGGAGCTGGAAGGAATTGTCTGGCTTTCATGGTGTTGTTAGAACAGTCTGAACAGACCGTGGTGAGAGAGGATTGGAACAAGCTGTGAGACCTACAAAATAATGAATCACATTTTATAAGGAAGTTAAGCCATAGTTCAGTTCATTTTAAAGCTAGGCCTAAACAGTTTTGGTTTTATATCCATTTTTGCAGTTCATTTTAGGCAAAAGCCTTAGTTGGTTGTCTGGCTGTCTGATCTGTGAGGTCAGGAATTGACAGCTTCACACATTGGATGGATATAATTTCAAGAGCATCTTAAAACTGTTCTGTAGGTGCTCAGTTGTTTGCCTTGGAAAATGAGAAAAAGATTTCAAATGCCTGATGTTCAGTTTGAAACTTTTATGTATTTCACATTTAAAAATCCTAAACTTCTGTTATTTTAAAATAATAAAAGTTAAATGTGTAATGTTGTTTACAAGTGAGTCATCCTCAGTCTAATGGAGTTTGTAAAAGTGGTTTTTATGAAAGAACAACCTGAGTTTTAGGGCTCATCTGCTGTGCAAGCATTCAGCACTGCTTGTGTTTGGTGGCAAGGGCAGGGAATGGGATGAGAGCTTTAATTCAGGTGTCCAACTACAGGACTGGCTTAGCACCAGCCCTTGGCTCTTCCTGGGCTTGCATCTTGTGTTTGCTCGTGTTCAGAACTTCTCACAAATCCAGCAGTGCTGAATCAGCAAAAGGTATCCTGTCAAAAATGTAGGATCCTACAAAACTCAGGAAAAAGTAGAAAATAACTTTAAAAGCAGGGGTTTGTTTTCTTAGTGGAAATAGATTTGCAATTGGGGGCTCCTTTAAGTGTGTTCCATTTACAGTTTCACTGATTCAGGTAATTTCTTCTGCAATCCAATCCTTTCTGGCCCCTGTCCACACACAGTTTCCATGATTTTTCTCCAAACAGTTGAAGTTCCAATGTGAGTTTTCAGTATTGTTTAATATGCAGCTCACAGGGTGATGGATTGTTCCTAATGTTTACTGAGAGCCCAGCTGGTTCTCCCTGACCAACTCTGGCCCTAAAGAGCAGCAAAACCAAGGCAACCTCCTCCATGTGCAGGATGCTCCCTTCTGTCTCTGAATGCTGATCACATCCAGCTCCTCCAGCCTTTTTCTGTTCTGCTGCTGTGGCTGCAGTCACTCACTGCTGTGATTTATCAGCCAGGCTGTCACAGACAGCTTTGTGCTGCTTAATTAAGGATAACTCCTCTCCATGGGATTTCATGTGCCTCCTTACTAGCATTTCTAAACAAAACAGTGCAAGCTTTTTATTCCTGTGTGGGACAAGTTCTCCAAAAGGCAGTGCTCTGCATTTCCTAGCCCATCAGCCCCAAATCTTACATCCCTTTTAAAGTAGGTGTGATTTGAAGCACAGGAATGATGTAGAGGCATTTTAAAGTGGACAAGCTCTGCTCCTGAATGATGTCCTTTGCTCCAGTCTCAACAGGCACCCAGACCCTAATTTACAATTCAGAGGCTTCCTCCAGAATCCCTTTCAGGACAAAGATTTTCAAATCAGGTGACTAAATTTAGGCTTAGAAGTCTAAACTTGGGTATTTGAGAAGCTTGGAAGTGACAGATTGCTCTGAAGTTGGTATTGAGCTAGAGTTTGTAGAAAACTTGAAATATTCTAGTGAGATGGAAGAGACAAGGCTTAATTAGCATTGTAATGTGTGTAATTTTCACAGCTCTTTGTCTCTCCACCCCCTTTCTGAAGCCAAATCAAGCAGTCTAGCTCTAGCTATATTTACCTCAGTCTTTTGCATTCTCTGCTTCGCTGACTTTAAACAATGTCAGTTTGCAAGCAGTGAAGGGAAAACTCAGATATGGCAAGGCTTATTATGGGATGCTGAGAGCCAGGGGATAACTCTTGGGGATTACAGGGAGCTCAGAGCAGGGGAACGATGGCCCATGGCTGTGAACTCTGTGTGCCAGGAGCCAGGGCAGTGTCCCTGCCTGCCACAGGGACATAAGCCACCTTCTGCTTTTCATTTTCACAGTGCTTGTGCTGTGCTTTTCTTCCCTGACCTGTATGAAGTGCATGACCCCAGGGTGTGGTTGGTTTGTCTGTTGCCCTGTAACAGCAATTTTGAGTGGAACAGCCACGTTCCTTGTATTTGACAGACAACTTCTGTTTATGTCATACTTGGTTCTTCATGGCCAGGAGATCCTTGGAATCTCTCCAGCCATGGAATGTAACCCACCTCTCAAAATCCTGATGTGTGTGTCATGCAGTGATATTCCTCTCTTCTGTGCCAAGCTTTCTAACAAAGAACTTACCCAAAATTTCACTTGGTAGAAAAAGAAGCTCTCTGCTTGTAGAAGAAAACTGATGGAATGGAGAGATTAATTATTTGAAAAGTTGTGGATCTTCCTGCATTCTGCTGGGTATGTTTATCTGTGGGGAGCTTAAGGGTTTGAAAATACCAAGAAGACTGAAGGGAAAATGAATGGCACATGGCTGAGGAAAGAGGAGATTCTTGCCTTGGGAATCAGGAATGAGTTCTGGAGGAGCAGAGGTATCCCATGGATGCTTTTACTTTTGTGTTTGTAAAAAGTGCATTTGTAGACAAGTGTTCAGGAGTCTGGTATGAAAAGTAAAGTTGAGCTCAGTGGGTGTGGGAGTGCTTGCTCCCTTCCTCTGCTACATTGCATTTCCCAGAACAATCTAGAGAACATTGATTAAAATACATGAATAGTTAACATTACAGTGCTCACTCTGTCAGATTTATCTTTCTCTCAGATGTCTGAGGCAGCTTTGGGAACAGTACAACTGGTTCCTGCTCTCGTGCCCTCCAGGTTACTGTTTATAATTACCTTCCACTTTTATTGGTATTTCATTAAACAGCAGACCTACAAGAATTGTGATAAAAGCCTTATGGCTATGCTGTGCAGTTTTGAAGTGCTCTCTTGCATTTGTATCTTGAAAATAACAAGAGTTGTTGGGAATGGGAGCAGAGTCTCTCTGCTTACTGAGGCTTGCAAGGAAGGCTAATTTTTTTTTTTTTATTTTTTTTTACTGTATTAAAGCCAAAAGAAACAAAGACCCTCAAATAAACCAACAACACAAAGCTCCATGCATTCCCAGTTGTCAGTAACAATTTATGTTGCATTAAAAACATTGCTATTCACCATTAACTCAAAATTATAGATGTAGCTGCATTTTAACTAATCAAACATACTTTAAGGTACAGGTACAGCAATTTTTTTTCATTTTCTATCTCGATATCCAGTTACTTTAACATCAAATAACGTACCCTTTATCTAGTTCAGTAAATGTGACATGGTACACCTGTTTGCAGAAATATTTAACTCCAAGTACAGATTTATAACTGTTTGTAATTGTAACCAGGTGCAAATTAATATACCTCCCTCACTACATTTTAATTCAAGAACAATAATCTGCAGTTTTAAGGAAATGCAGGGCTTCAGTGGGACAGGAGTTGTATTTCTGTTCTTTCCAGTCATAAATGGGAGTGCTGCAGTGCAGTGGGTTTGCTCTTGCTGCTGTTTGAGCTGGTAGACTAAACATGCTTTGACAGAGTGACATTGCATGAATATTTCAGCTTTATTACCAGTTTATGTGGCCTGTCTATTTTTCCCTACAATGCAGTCTTTTGCTTCTTTGCTTGTGTTGTGCACTGTAAAATAGGAATTAAGGGCACATCAGGACTTTTTCTGTACCTGGCTAGCTGCAGGCTAGAGTTGTTAGTATTTTATCTAAGGCACCATGGCTTTCTTTTTACTTCTTGTTGATCCTGTAATTCCTCTAGTCCTTTCTCCAAACTTCTTAATGCAATAAATCAATTTATTGAAAAATTAGTCCTTTGGAGAAGAAAAGGGGAAACAAATAAATAGTCACGTGAAAGCAAAAAAAAATCTGTAGGCATGTTAGGAAACCTGAGTTTCATCATCTGATTGATGATTTCCCCTTTTGCAATGAAGGTACATAAGAGAAGATTCCTTTCTGCCTTTGCCAAACTTTGCCACCACCATGAGCTGTGGGATTCCTAACCAGCAGAAAGAGGGGGGATGATCTGGGTAATGTTGCTTGGACAGCCAAAGAGCTATTGTAGGTTTTTTTTGGAGTGGTGTGTGTTTGCTTTCGTCCATATGTTGTTTTTTGAGTTTTTCTTTCAATCCTGAATCACAAATATTTTTGTCCCTCAGTAAATATTTGTGTTTTAAGTCTGGTTGGGCTAATGTGTCAGAGTTTGCTGTACATAGTTAACTCATAGTGAAATTTCCCATTCTGCTTACTAGGGGGCTAGAGAGTAGCATTGGCACTGACTGAGGTGTGGAGTGAGTGAGTGTGTCCCCAGAAATCAGGGGGTGTTTGCAGGGGCTGGGCAGTGACTGCCCTGCCAGCCCATGCCCCATCCCAGTGTTTCCTGTCCCAAATTGCCTTGCTGAGGCTGGGTGTGAAAAGCAGTGGCTGCTGCAGCCCAGGGTGGGAGCTGGAAGTAAGTGCAGATTATGATTCAGAGCACAGGCCATTATTCACTGTGCTTTCATGCTCTGAACTCCATGGGGGAGTGTCAAGCATCTATGAATATAAACGTGGAAAAGTTCTCTAACATCTGCTGCTAATTCCTGCCAGATGAAAGTGGTAATTATGATGAATTTTTTTGTTGATGATGCTGATACATTGGCCTAAATAAATTCACTTGCAGACTCTGAATATCTAATTGAAAATACATGATTGTATCACCAAATTGTTGACTTAGTTCTCATTTAAATTTTAAATTTGTTTTCATTTGGTGAGTTTATGTCTTGCTGTTTTAGCAAAAAGAGTATTGCAATGAAATCAGGCATTTTTAATGCATGAAATGAAAAGAATGGTCAGAGATTCTGTATTTGAGCAGTCAGATTTTAGGATTGAGTTGTGCTGTTCAGTTATTTCTAAGTGGTGCAATAACCAGAGCTGAACATGTAAATTGGCTCCTGTTTTGATACATATCTGGGGATCCTGCTATAGATTACCTGGGACGTTATCTTGTGATACTTGTATTGCAGAAGTGTGTCTGAATGTGTGAATGTCTTGTAGCAGATGTATGAATTTGCACAGGAACCTGAAAAGTCTTGAATATTTTATGTAACAGAATATATTAAACAACACAGCAATATTGTCTCTTTCTACAAGTATTTGTAATATTAATAAGAGATACTTCCACATAGTCAGTGTTAATAAAAATGTACGTTTTCAGAAGAAAATAGGTGGTGCCAGAAGAACAATTGTGTGACATGAAGAAATAGAATTTTTATGAAGCAGGTTGTGCACAGCAAAGCTGGTGGGGCAGCTTGTTTCACTTGGAGAATTATTATGTGCTCAGAGAAGCCAGGCAAGAAAAGAGAGAGGCAAACAGGCCAGGACCTTGGGATTATATTTTGTGTAATTGGCTCCCTCATTATATTTTCTGAATGGATTTTAAGCTGGGCTCAGCACCAAACCTCCCATATGGAGCCTTCTGTATGTAGAACAGATGAGGTGTAAACCAAGGACTGGCCTTTCCCCACCCCCTTTAATACCCAAAATAATTGGCAGATTGAGAGGGTTTTTCTTATTTATTTTGATAGAGCTTTGAATAAAATGTCAATGCATTTTCACTTGCTTAAAATGTCATGCATTTTACTTTGCAATTTTCCCTTGCTATCTAGGGGCAGTTCCTTGGATGATCTCATTTCTTTATTAAAATGTATGAAATAGTTGTTTACATTGAGGACTGAGTGTTTCATATTTCATCTAGTCTAGTTTGCAAATGTAAACAGGAGCATTGAATCTTACTTGATTTTTTGTTTCCTATTTCATTGTTGTTGTAGCATCTCTTGAGATTCAGATAAAACACCTTTATGAAAATACCTGTGAGTTCCTAGCTAGTTGTAATTACTTTTAAAAGCAGCTCAGCCAGGTTTGGTCTGGATGGGAACAGCAAACAGCAAAGTGATTTAACAAAGGGTCACTGAAGTGGAATCTAAACCTTCACATTGTAGCCTTTTCACATGTTTGTGAATGTAGCCAAGAGATTTCAAAGTGGAATTGTATTTTAAATTAATTGTTGCTGTTGAGACCCCTTTTTGACCTTTTGAGTGCTAAATTCCTATTGCTGAGCAGCATTCCCAGCTACTCTGTAACTACCACGGAGATCCTGCTTCCTTGTGCTGGGGACAGCTTGGGAGACTTCAGCAGAGCTATGGGAAGGATGTTTGGAATGTTTTAAACTGCTTTCCTAAAAGCCAAATGCTATGTCAGTGCATTTGTAAGGCTGGATTACAATATCCCTAAACAAATCTATTGAGCATTTCACAGACCTGTATCTGGTAGTTTTAACTTGGTAGCCTTGATGGAGGTGAAAATTGAAAGATATCAGATAGAAATTAAGATACCTGAAGCTACTGTTGTATGGCTTTTTTTAAAAATTTATTTTATTTTTTTTTTAATTTTATTTATTTTATTTTATTTTATTTTAATTTAATTTAATTTTATTTTTATTTTATTTTTCTTTTTTATTTTATTTATTTTATTTTATTTTAATTTAATTTTATTTTTATTTTATTTTCTTTTATTTTATTTTATTGTATTTTATTGTATTTTAATTTTATTTTATATGGCAGTTCACACTCCTTTGCTCTTGCACTGCAGATTTCTTAGGGAGCATTTTGGGTGATTTGATGCCTCTTCCAGCTCTTGCCTGCAGCCCTTTGCTGCCACTAACCCCAGGTTTGTGGAAATAGCACAGCACTGAAAAGAGTTAAAGCTTTGTGGGAGCAAAAAGGCTTCCCTGTATTTCAGCATGGTGTAGGGGAAAGTCTTCTGTGTGATGTCAAGCATTTCAGAATTGGGTGTAAAACCAAAAGTTCTTTCACCAGGAGAAACACTGAAGAAATCTGCAGGATGAGTTTCTGACAGAAGAACATGCAGGTTTTACATTATTTTGACAGTGAGAACTGAAGGCTGTGCAACAGGGAGCCATTTTTCATCAGTAAGAGTAAGCTTAATTTAAAACTGCATTAATAAATGTCATAGTTTCAATCTTAAAGACTGCCTGTCAAAATGCATGGCAAAGTTAATTATAAGGAAATAACTGTACCACAAATTATAGCTTCTGTTATTAAATTTCTCAGTCATTTTGGATTGCATGCAGGTGAGTGAGAACCAACTAGTTTATTATAAAAAAACAGTTTACAAAGAAAATACATCAAAGGCTGACTTTGAGGACTTTCAAGTGGATGTAAGGTAAAATGCCACAGAAGAACAGTCAGTTACAATGTGTGTATATCATGTTATAAGGTTGTCATTAGCTTTTTCTGAAGTTCTTTCTTTCTGTCCCATTTTTCCTTCAATCATCTGCAATAATGTGTTTTTTTTTCATTGTCATGACAGTGAGAGTGAGCCTCATTGCATTAATACCACAGTCTGAGCTATAAATACACAACAAACCCTAGCAGGAGTCAGTGTAAAACTGAGCTTTAAGCAAAGTTTATGGGTTTATTGGTAATTTCTGGAGCAATATTAGCAAAGTATCTATACCAGTAGGTCTTCTGCAGTAAATGTCATAAAATGTTGAGGGAAGGAGAAGCACATTGTCCTGATCTCTGGGATGTGATCCACCAGCCTTGGGGTAAAACCCAGGGTCTTTGGAGCTGCAGACTCTGTGTTGTGGGGGAGTATTAAACTGCTCCTGGTAGTAAAAGGTGAAGATCTTTCTCAGTGGGTTGGCCAGAAGTTTTGGAAGTTATAATCCAGGGTTTCTATCTGAAAACTGCTGAGCACTTTAGAGTTTAAGTGTCGTTGAAGACAATAAGGACGTGGATTTTAAATGCTTGTTGCTTCTTTGAAACAGAAACTTTGAGCCTGGAATTGCTTTTTCTAGGTTGTTTTTCCCTTCTCTCAGCCTTAGATGGCTTTTATTCTTATTTCAGAAACATAATATTGATGTCTCTAATTGTAAAAAAATTTGCAGATGATGTTTTTTTACTGACTTAGAAAAACAACTTCAAAGAAAAAGAAACTGGAATTGTAACAGGTTAAGGAGTGCTGGTCTGAGTTTGCACCTTAGCTTGTTGGAAAAATCCTATACAAGAGTTTGTATTGGGGACAGTTGCTGCTTTTAGCCTTTGTAGCTTTTAGCCACTTGCTTTTAGCCATTCTGGCTTCTGGCCATTTGCTTTTGCAATTTGCATTTGCTGCCTTGCAACCTAGAATGTTAGAAATTGAAATCCTCTAGCAGTGGAAAAGATGGAATGTGATCTCCTGTTGTAGCTTGGATGTTTCCCTTTTCCCTGTGAAAGATGTGTTTTGTGGAACCTTACAGAAGTGTGGTAGCTTGAATAACCCAACTGAACCTGGGGCTGGACTTATGAGCACTTTGAGATGATGTGCTGTGCCTAAACTGAAAGGGTAATAAGGGGAACCAAGGGTGGTAAAATGTCATTTGTGATAGAAGTGATGTCTGGTGTTTCCCAATTTGTCCTAGTGAACTATAAAAGAAAAAAAAAATGTAGTAAAATGTTTGAGATAAAAAATAGTAGTGTTAAACTCTGAATTTGAGAAGGCATTTAAATTAAAATTATAGAGCATAGAAAGTGTTCAAGTGTTCATCTGCCAATAAAGTAATTACATTACTGAATTTGCAGCTAGACAGGTGATATGCAAAATTTTGGGAGACAACAGCCTAAATGTTGGGCATCCACTGATTTTGATAGCATAGGGTTAAAATGTTTCTAAAATCATGGGAATTGTATACAATAGATACAGGGGGTGGAAAGAAGGGGTTGGGTCTGGTAGGCCTGGGAAAGGGAGCTGGGCCCTGGGAACAAATGTTGAGCTTTGTCTACACCTGCATAATCATTGTATGATAAATAATACGACTGTTAAATATAATGATTGTTTGGTAATTGAATAGAATTATTGTTTAATCGTAATAAGAATCATGAGAAATAATGTAATCGTAACAAGAATCATGAGGAAGGATGTTTGGGGGTCCTGATGAAAATGACAAGAATACTGCCTTTTGGGGAGCTATTTTAGATCTGAGAAGAGCACCATGAGCTTAGTAGAACCTTTGGGATTTGTGCAGCAGAAGTTGGTTTATCACCCTTCCCCTCTGCTGGCAGGGAGCAGGGCAGTGGATTCCCTGTGGTCCCTGCTTGAAAACAAAGATTTAGAGATCAGGAAAATAACTTCATTCAGTTTAATGTTTTCAGGTAACACAGGTGCAGGCTGTTTCTGGGATAACTGAGTCTCTTTGTGCAACTGGAAAGACACTACTTGAATCTAAGATTTAATTTAAGAGTGTTTTGAATAAACCAGTGCTGGATTCTTGAGCATGCAGTCAGATGGGGGATACTGTAGAAATTTATGGAAGACTAAACATTTGTTCCCAGAAAATGGGTCAGAGCAAAACTACAGCAGTGAATATACACAAGTGTTAATTCTCCCAGGAGGATTTTTGCCTCGTTCCTGATCTTTGGTTTATAAAAAGGTCTTTGAAACTGGTGAGAAATTGCATTGACCCCAAAATAGTTATTCATTTGTGTAGATTTATTCATGTGCTTGAGTCATGGCAGCCAGGGGATCTTAACTAGTTCTGGTTGCATTGAAATTTAAAATGAACTTCAAAAGAATTATAGTGACTATTGATTTTTAGCCATTACATTTACAGTAAACTGTAACTATGGGAATCACTATGCTTGCAAATTGGCAGGCAGAAGTGTTTGCTCAAACAAGTAAAAGGCAAATAAAAGGGATGGTGATGACCTGTAGTTTCCTCAGGTAAAACATAAGGGAGTCCCAGGAGATGTAATTACTAGGTTTTGTCTTGTGATCTTCCTGATTTTCACCACTGTTTCATTAAGTGTGATCAGTAGGGGAAGAGGCACAATGGGGCTCTCTGTTAGTAGGGGAATTTAAGGCAGGACTTACTCAGAACATGCTTAAAATCTGTCTGTAATAGTAGTATAAATGTAATAATCCATGCCCTATATACTCAGTTATTTACACACCTTCTTATTAATGCCCAGCTTTCATGTGTTTCTAAAGATGGAAGATGGCAGTGATATTTAACCCCAAGTCTCAGATAGCATTTGCCAGACAGGAGTGAATTGCTGCTCTTTGATTTACTCCCCTCCATTTTCATAGACCAAACAAATATTTTTGCTTGGCTTCTGAAAAATTTCCTATTCAATTCTATATGGCAGTAACACTGGGAGAAGTTCTGTTCACAATGATATTTATAATTGTCAGTAATAGAGGATAGGCATACTGCCAAATGTGTATTGAGGCTGCTGGCATGGGATTTAACCATTTTAAATAATTAGGGCAAAGAAGTTCACTCAAAAACTTCCTTGTATATTTTTAGGTTGTCATTACCAGTAATATATGCCTTAGAGGGAAAAATCTTATGGATGAGAAATCTATTTACAAGGATGCTGCCATTTTGTTACATAATTAAAATTTCTTAAGAGATAAAGCACTTAGTGAGAAATAAAATAAACAAAAAAACCTGTAAGACAAACACCCTCAAACCCACTTACAGACATAGAGATAATACACTTCTGGAATACATCAAGTTTGTTACAACCAGCTTCTTCATGTTGGCTAGAGCCCAAGGCATCATGAAAGGAGTAGGAGCTGTATTTTGCCTTGGGATGAGGTAAAAATCTCAAGCAGAATGTCTGATTGAATTTAACTGTAGTGTTGAGTCTCCAGATTGCATTGTTATGCCCCTAGTCTTGATGACAAAAAGGAAACACACCTTATATATAAAATAATTTATTGCTAGTGTAATAGGAGCCTCTGCAGTCTAATCAAAGAATCATTATTAGTCCACATCCATTTACTGCAGGAAAAACAGAGGAAATCGATGCTGCATGCAGAACTATATCCCAGTAATGAATAACATAAGTGAAGCTGTTACAAACACACAGCACTAACCAGCTTCAATCCCTTTCCCTGGTGTTATTCTCACCATCCCTCACTCCTCTGAATACTAAAATAAAGAGCTTCACTCAGGTGTTTGAGGGTAGGGATGATGTACCCCTTTGCCCTGGAGGATATTGGGTTGATGGTTTTGGGGTTTTTTTCTTCTTTTTTTTTGCTTTGTTGTCCCAGAAATCATTTGTATTGTCATTGAAGAAAAGGTCAAGAGTTCAGGGTGAGGAAGACTCACCTTACTTCCTCCTCAAGACCCCTCCCCACAAAAAGGACCCCAGACTTAATTTAAGAAGTCAATCAATGTTTAACAGCTATTCCAGCTAATTACCACAGGAAGGGAGGGGCTGTTATTACCAATATGTATTTGTTTGAATCCTTTGCTAATAGATTTTGTGATCACCTGTGATTTTGCAGTGTGTATCAGAGGATTACCTCACTGCTGCCCAGCACTGAATAAACACACACTTTGTAACTTTAAATTGTTAGAGAGACTTTTGTCAGTCACAGTTGGGTATCAGAATTAGACCAATACTCATATTTTGGCAAATCACTTTGTTTTCTTTGCCCCATCCAAGCAAGATGGGTGCCCCATGGGAGATGTGGGATGGGTGGTTTAGGAGTGGCCACACATCATGGGACACAAGGGACTTCTTCTCAAGTTGAGCACAGTTTAGCTGTTCCCAGTGTCTGTATAATATTCAGATTTTCCATAAGAATACACATTAACATGTGGTGGAAATTGCCTCTGAATCCAGAAATGAAAAAGCATTGAGTTGCATTACAAGAATTAACCAAAAAAAAAAAAAAAAAAAAAAAAAAAAAAAGCAGATGAATGGGGATAAGCAAGATCTGAAATCACTTAGGACTCTGTGTATAGTATGCTAGTGAAACATAACCCTGGCATGAGGTATTTTTTTAGCTGTGTTTGTATTTACTTAAGTAACTTGAAGTTAATCAGATTAATTTTTTAACTGCAAGTTGTCTTCTTTCAGATTGAATACATTTTTACATATCCAAAATATGTAGTAGCATGATTAACCAGCCCTAATCTGTGTATAAATTAGTTGATGAAGAAAAACTGTATCTAGAATATCTAATTAAGTGCAACAGCATTCATGGTTTTAACTCTGTGATTTAACTGAAGAAGTAGCTGCCAACTCTTCCTCTTTAAAATGAGATGGTGTAGCAAAACGTGAGGGGGGCAGAAACTGCTGTACCAGAAATCATCAGGTCTATGTTTGTGCCTAAATTCCAGCACATGTAACCCAGCAATGATGGCTGTAATACAGATGGGGAGCTGCATGTGCTCTACTGCCTTTTAGTTATGTAGCAGTGTCAGTTGCACTGGCAAAGGTCACCCAGTGTCAATCCATTTGTAGTGCACCAGGCTCATTCTAACAGGAATGGGAATTCCCAACAAATTAGGCCAAAGCATAGCCCAGCTTTTAGAGGGAATGTGGTTCTGAAGTCACTCATTGTTGAAATGACCTGATAATCCTTACAGTTAATTTGCTTTTATTTGGTTTTTGTTATGTACTCTCTTGCAGTGCACACGCCTGTATCTGCCTTTAGAGGTGCACAGTGTTTTGAACATCCTGTGTCTTTGCACAACTTCATTTATTAGTATCAGAAGTGATGGCTGGATGTTGTAAACCATTGCCTTTGTTGGAAGAGTTTGAAGTGATTGCACCTCTTATTAGAGGTGTACAAGGGGTACAGCAGGGTGCCAGAGAGGTTTAGAGCTGTAGGAAGATTCAGAGAGATTTTAATTGTCTCTCAGCTGGCCAGGCTCAGGAGAGTGGGTTTATCACCAGAGAAATGGCACTTTTGTTTAGAGTAATTGTATCTGTATCTATTAAATAGTTCCCTCAGCACCATTAAATGTTGCTTTGATTTGGTGATCTTTATGATGTAAAAATCCTAGAACTGATACACAGAGCAAGGAGCAGTTTTGCTGTGGCTTTGGATCCACTCCAGCAGTTAATTTTATTAATACACTTTGTGCATCTGTATTCTGAATGTTTTTCTTGTCAGGTGTGGGTGCATCCCTCAAACCCATGTAACAGCTACTAGACTAATTTAAAGTTCAACATTTGAGACTAGGTAGGCAGTTGTGGGTTATTAAAATAGATATTGGAGGCAGTGAGTGAGTCTCAACAAAGGTAGTTTGGAACGTCAGCAATTAGGATGGAATGCTGTCTCCTTGCATGGCTGAGGTTGTCTTTTGTCACAGAACTGATGTGCTGCTGGCATAAGTTTATAGCAAAGAGAGGCAGCAGTCTGCTCAGTGGAGTGGAAGCAAAAACATCTTGTCAACTTACTTTAGAACAATTATTGGAGTTTTTCCTCTATCTTTCCCAAACTTTTTGATTCCAGTAACTGCGGATTTCACGCAGAACAGTTGTGTGCAATTACACCATGGCTCTATCCAATTAACCACCCAAGGCAGCACTGCTCAGAGAGAGAGCTAAATGATACATCCCAGCAGTGGTCCATGTTTGTTAGCCAGGGGCTGGAGCAGTGCTCCTTTGGGGTGCTGAACCCCTTCCATGGTGCCTGCATCACACATTTCCTTGGTGTCCACGTGCTCATCCTAATGGCATCTCTATCTGTGCCTAATTACTTCAGACCAGAAAGCTTCTCCGTGGTGTTTTGTTCCTCCTTCCTGCCCAGTGTGTGTACATGGAAGATGTGGGTGGTGTGATTTCAGTGCCTTTGTTCTTTCTCAAATGGAGAGCTCTGCTTCTGAATTTCTTTTCCAGCAGAACATCTGGTTTTGCCCACCTTGACCCTACCTACTCTCTTCCCTGCCAGCACAAAGTCAATTTTTTTTTTTGCTTTTGTGAGATGGGTAAGACAATGATAGTATTGTGCTGTGTACATTCTCACCAGTTTCAAGTCTTCAGAATCATCTTCTGTGTGTTCTGCACCCTTTTGGAGGAACTCCAAGCTTGTCCTTTCACTTTGTGGGATCTGAAACATGAGCTAATAAGGCACTTTTCCCCACATCCCCTTGCCCCCTCAAAAAACAACCAGCCAACCAAAACACCAGCTAAATGAACAGCCTCCCCACCCTAACAACTCAATAACCTAAATTAAACTAGATTGGAGTCAGAATTTAACACAATTCTATAGAACATGAATACTCTGTCTTTATTGACACAAAATTCACCTTAGGGCAGTAAATAAATCAATTTCCTCCTGCTGTGCCACTGAGATTTGGGAGGTTCCATGGAAAGGATCATGTAAATTAAGGCAGAGGGCTTTTGCATGTGTGCACTGGCTCCTCCTTTTGTCCTGGGGGTGAAGTGGAATTGCCCCCATCTTGCAGGATGTGTTGCCCAGATACTCTACTCCTCTACAGATGGATATGATTTTTTTTTTTTTTGTCTGGGAGGAGCTTTTCCTTGTGCTGTTGGAGCTGTTCAGTTAATCCCATTTCTGTTGCCTTCTGAATCACTTGTTTGGTTTTCTCCTTTTTTTAAACTGAGCTATCTATGCAGAACACAGGTGATATGATTAGCTTGGATGAGAATAAAAAAATCAGAAAGTTCCCGTTTACTTAGTCAGCTTTAGGTTGTAACCACTGACATTTCTAGTATTAGTTTAGAAATTAATTAATTAAGCATTCTGTCTTGTCTAATTTTGTTGGCCCCTTGGGAGGTCTGACTGTGTGGAAGTCAAATCTGGATGTTCTGTTCACATAACTACCCTTTAATGAGTTTCAGAAAGTAGTTCTTGACCTTACAGCTTGGTATGCAGTAGAAATATTTTTATGACAACATAAGGCATATCATGATGAGAAATAGAGTAAGTAATTTTTTTTTTTTTTGCTTTATTTTGACCTGTGGCAGATGTAGTCAAAAACCCAGTAATTGATGTGATGTGTGTCACAGGCAATAGAGAAGGAAATCACTGCATAAAATGACATGGTTAATTTATTTAAACTCCTATATCCACAAAGTACATTTCTTGTGAGTGTCATAACTAGTTAATCTCTAATGAGTTTGGAAAGACTGTAGGAGCTGTAATGCCAAGTCATTATGGAACTTATAACTGGTAAAATATTCCAGTTTTCTTCTGGTGCTGATCATGTTTCCTTGCAAAAGCAAAATAAGCTAGGTTTAAGCTCACTGCACTGTGCAAGTAAAACACTTACTTATTTGAGTTTCTTGAGATGACAAACTGCTGTAAATGCTTTTGAAAGTGGGTCAGTGTAGTCAGCTCTACAAAATGATGGTTCTCTTGACAGTGTTCCTGCCCAGCTGACCACTCTCTTACAAGAAGGGGAGGCACAAATCACTGTGCTATTACTGCTTTTAAATTGAAATGAGCTCATTAACCAAGCACTTTGTGTAGCAAAGTACTTCTCCCCGAATGGCACCTGTCTGTCCTGGCTGTGATCTTGTGTGTGTGTGTGTGTGTGTGCAAACAGTGTGTGCCAACAGACTGAGGTGCTGCCTGCTGCTTCACAAACCAAATCCTTGTCTAGGGAAAGGAAACACATCCAGAGTTCCAGCCACGTGTTTAGGGGAACAAACCTCTTGCAAAAGTGCTCCAGGGACTGAACAGCCCATCTCATTGCAAAGTCTTTCCTTATTACACTGTATTGTGCTCAATTATGTACTGACCAGCACTAAATTCTGATTTTGCCCAGCAATTAAACCTCATGTTGCTACCAGTTTTTAACTCTGATGTTGGTGTAATTTCTAGAACTGTTGAGTTCTCCTTTCAGAACCACTTTCTGAGGTATTTCATTTTACCTTCTTCATCATATTCAGATCAGCAGGGTCTTAATTAATAAAATTATCTCAGAGATGTTTCCTGTTGGGTCCTGTGGAGGGTCTTAATGATCAGTCTGGAGAGATGGGGCACAATTCCAGCATCAAAGGGTGTAGCCAAGCAAATGCTGATTTTTGAAGAGTGCAGTGTGCTGTATGCAAAATGGATCCCTTTAGGTTGTTGGCCAGATTGGACTAAGACTAGACTGCCCAATTTCCCTTGCCTTTTGCTCAGTTTTCTTCTGACACGTGGTTGTAAAACCGTTAGAGGTTCATTTCAGCAGAAATGCAGCTGCACCTTCTGGTTCTAACAGGAGCCTGGCATGGTCTGTGGGGAGAAGGGATGAACTGGGAGATCTCTCCTTTCTTTAAACATGCTTGAGGCACCTTTTTCTATTCTCTAAATATAGATATATATTTATATATATCTAATATTGAATATATATATTATATTATATTATATTATATTATATTATATTATATTATATTATATTATATTATATTATATTATATTATATTATATTATATTATATTATATTATATTATATTATATTATATTATATTTTTATTTTATATTATATTATATTATATTATATTATTATATTGTATTATATTATATTATTATATTGTATTGTATTATATTGTATTGTATTGTATTATATTGTATTGTATTGTATTATTACATTACTATTATTATTATTATTATTATACAATATTATATTATTATTATTATTATTATTATTATTATTATTATTATTATTATTATTATACAATATTATATTATTATTATATAATCTTTATAATATATAGATATTTTATTTTCATGCAGCAATAGAATTCCCCTTTAGCTTGGAGTGTTTCTGCTGCTGGACATTGGCCTGAGCAGGCTCTAGGCAGAGCTCTGTAGCTCAGCTCATTATTAATCCAAGCACGCTGGTGGCAATCTGAGCAGGCTGCCTTGGAGAGACCACTCAGAACAGAGAGAATTGATTTTTCACTTTCACCAAAAAGGTTACTGTAACCTTTCTGATGCAGTGGACTCAGTCTGTCAACAGACTTCTCTTAGGCTTACCCTTTTTTTTTTAATTTCCAAAACTGAAGAACCTTTCTTATGCAGGGCTACGTAAGAAGCAGGTGCCTGGGTGATAGAAATTACTAACTCATCTTTCTTTTTAGAATTTTTTTATTGCTCTTACCTCTTCTTCTAGGAGGTTTTTTAAATTATATTACTAAGTATGAACTGTTTTCATAAGCAATATTGTTTCTTTAATAGAATAGGTAAAGTGCTGCTCAATCTGAAAGTATTTTCTTAAGCTTTCAGGTGAGATATATGAAGGGTTTGTTGTATTTGAGCCAGTTGCCAAAGCTTCTACTGACCTTGTGTCGATTCCAAACTGATTTCTAATTGATTTAAAATTGTATATTAGAAATATTTGTAGTCTTTGATAGCAGATTAAAAAAAAATAAATGAATAAAAGTACACAAAAACATTACAAATCTAAATGGGTTCTCCAGCCAGTGAAGACATCTTTGTAGGAGTGCATCAATAACTACTTCCAGTATTCTGTTAAGATTATTAATGTATTGAAATTAGACTTTAAAATAATCAGATATTTGTCTGGAAAGCACTAGGGGCTGGGAAGAAGAGCACTTCTATAAGCCTGAGGTTTTTATAGCATTCCCAATCTATTAGTTAGAAGATGCATTGCTGATTTTTTCAGTGGTGGAAGATTTTTATCTTTCATTTAATTGCTCATATGGTCTTAAAACATGCAGGATTTCTTTTCAAAGTGTGAGGGAAGAAAAATGGAAGTCTCCTGCAGTGATGGTAGTTACTAAATGGAAGAGACCAAAAGAAGGACTTTAACAAATGCAGGTGATGTTTAGTGACAGTCATTCATGCCTTTCAGTGTAAGACAGCACAGCTGTGTAATGCTTTTAAAGCTTTAAAATGCATGATAACGTGAAATCTGATTGAAAAAGTATTCTGAGGAGCAGTTAGAGCTGGAGTAATTCCTATTTGTGCTTTTGGAAGTTTAAGGACAAAGTAAAAAATTGAGAAGAGTTAGTTACTTTGAAAGTAATTATGTAAAATGTGAAGGCATTTCCACTGGTTTGCTTTATTTTCTTTCCTCAGATAGTTATAGTTTTTTTTTTTTTTTTTCCCCTGAAACTTCCTGTTTCTCCTTTATGCAACTGCAGGATTTGCAGGGCTGTGATGTAATTAGCACTGTGTTTGGAGAGTGGTGACATTTGTGGCTCCTGTGAGTGCCACAGGCTACAGGGTCTGGTTCTGCCTCAGTCCCTCCAGCCTCTCATCCAGGTTTGACATTTTACATTTCCCAAGAAGGAAATTGCCAACTCATAACTATTGTATGGGAAGAAAAATGAAAGTGTTTTTCGATAGCACACGTGCCAAGACAAGTGAAATTCAGCCCTTCTGCAGGGTGATGATAACTGTCCTCATGCCTTCACCTCTGAAATCATCTGGAAAACATTATTTGGCCAACGTGCCTTTGATAGAATTCATCACCACAAATGTTCTTGTCTGTCACGAGCAAACCTAATAGTTTGTAAATTACAGTCTGGGAGAGAAGATTACTTTTGAAACATCTTCTCAAAGGAAAATTTCTTCCATTAAAAGATCTTTTTCTTATAAAGCAAACCTGCCTGCAAAAAAAAAAAGCTGTTTCTTTTATCCCCATATTTGAAATAAAGTCAAAATATTTCGTGATGAGAACCAGCTCAGTACATGACTTCACTGAAAATAGTTTTCATTTCCTCCTGTCCTTTTGCTGTCTGAGTGGGGGTTTCTTACTTGGTGCTGGTGATGTGCTAGAGATTTTCTTTCATGTGTTTTACTCTGGGGACTGGGGGAATCTATTAAAGGAGTTCTTGCACAAAGACAACCCATTGGTAGGGATGGAGCTGTTTGACAGAAGTCTTTAGCCAAGCATTTTAGCTTTTTGAAATTTATTTATTATTTTTTTACTAAGGATTTTTTCCTAAATAATTTCCAGTCTAGCTGGACCCCAGCATTTGAAATCCAGGTCTGATACCTTGCTGTTGCTTACCAGTGCTTCAGATATTTTGAACTTGTTTTGAGGTGTAGAAAGTTGTCTTAGAAATCTGCTGCTGTGTGAAATGTTTTGACTGTCATATAAATCAAGAAACCAACATACAAAAGGCTGTATGACAGAACACCCACGTTATTTTAGCAGTTCCTGAGGATTTCAAAGGGTGTAAAGCCCTGAGAGCACCTTGAGGACCTTCTGTCCTGGAGCTCCTTGTTTAAAGTGCATGGATGGTTTGTGCTTGGGAGCTTCCCAGAGAATCTCAGGTTTCAGCTCTCAGTATTTCCCCATTTCTGTCTGGTACAGGGGTTGGGTAAGTTCTTTAAATTATTCCCTTCTTTCATATTTTACCTTTTAAGTGCACAGTGTCCTGTGTCAGGAAACTTCCCAGTTTGCCTCTTCCTTTTGGAGTACCAGGCTGCTAATGATTTTCTGATTTTCTGATTTTTTAACTGATTTTCACAGTTAGCCCTGCAGGGATCCCCCAGTCCAGCTGCTGGAGCACCTGGGGGCTGACCAGAAGTTAGAGCAGGTTTTTTTAGGATGCTGTGGGAAAGAACACAAAAACTCTGGATTTACAAGGTCTGCAGTCATCATTGTAGTTTGCTGCATTGCTCTTCAGATATTTTAGAGGCTTGCTCTGTATGAAGCAATTTTCCTGTACATCTTTACTTTATATATTGAAAGTATTGATGGATGGCTCAGGAGTTTGATGGGAGTCTGGTCCTGAATGGTATTGCCAATTGAGCCTGAATGTAGCACAGGGATAAGGAATTGTGCTTGACAGAGTGATTAATTACATCTGATAAGATTCAATAATGTATTGTCAGTTTCTCTATATGTCCTCTTTGAAATGATGGATCCACAGTATCCACAGTATTTTTCAGTGGTTATTAGATGATGTGTAGAAATGGAAAGGAGTACATGTATGTGAATGTTGTGTGGAAAACGTCCTGGAGTAATTGATTGTGTAATTAACAATTACTTAATCATGCTAGTGAATGTTAATTGCATCATTTGCCAGAAAATAAATGGTGTTCCCAAAGGATATTCTTTAAGTTTAAGCTCAGAATAGCTAGAAAATAACTGCTGTAATCATCTGTGGTTTCACTTTTTTTTTAAATGTAGTGTGATTAATTAAAAATATAATAAAATTCTTTAACTGACAGATAACTGATTAAAACAGAGGAAGTTATATGTAATGATAACTAGTTTCAAATCTTGGCATCTATAATTCACTATTACATCAAATGCACTTGTTTCTGTTATTTTGGTGGGATTCTGGGGGGCAAATGTTTTGGTATTTCAGGATTCTAGAAAAAGTAGTAAATGTATAATTTTAAGTATTGTGCTCTGCATTAAAAATCTCACAAAACACAAATGGACATTTGCACCATCAGGACATGCCTTGCTATGTGAATGATGAGTGCTCTGAAAGAAATGTTCTCTGGGCATTTTTTAACTAGGTCTCTAATTTTGTTCCTGCTGCTGTGAGTTTATGCATCTTATTTTAGCCCTGAATTCCCTGAAGTCCAACTGGAGCATTACATTACATGTCTCAGGCATAGGGTTCTGATTTATTTCTGCACTCATGGCCAGGACACAATATGGCAGGGAGTATATGAAAAGTAAGTTCCTTTTTAAGTCTGTCTCCAGACTGTGAGAACTTGTTGGGAACAAAAGACAGCTTTTTGTTGGAGGACAGGACATTGCTGAGCAACTGGGGGCACAGTAGCACTCTGAAATATTGATGTGAAGTCAGCTTTATTTTTATGTGAGAGTTTTGTGGTTTTCAGCCAGCCTCTCCTACCCCAAAATCTGTATCATTTGTTCTGAATTCTGTAGCTGAAGCTGCCTGGCAGTCAGGTCTGTTGGGAAGGTTTTCTGCCAAAGCCTTGTAAGAGACAAGGTGGTGTAAGAGACTTCCTCTTCTTTCCAAGTCCATAGGGCTGATGCATAAATTATATAATAAATACATAAAAATATAAATTAAAAAATATAAATAAAAATACAAATAAATACATAAATTCTGGCATGGGTGGGTCTCATAAGCAGATTAGTGCAAACCAATAAATATGTCCATACTAATAAAGCCAGTTGTGAGGGAGAGATTGTAACTCTGGCTTCACAAGGGTGTTTCTTGTATTGTTTCTCTCGTTTTTGTGGGCTAAATGAGACAGCTGACTGCCACCTGTGGAGACCTCATCTCCTGGTACAATCAATCACACAGCTGCCATGGGCTCTTGGAGTGTAATATTCACAATTTGTGGGGATCCTCACAAGTGGGGACATAAGGAAAAGGGCGTTAGGGAGCAGCAGTATGGATTCTGAAATTCACCCTTTAAAATTCATCTGCATGTTTGCTGCTGACTGTCATTCCTGCCTACCAGAGAATGGGTTTGTGGCTGCTGAATGAAGGGCCAGATCTGTTCTCAGTTCCTTGGCTGAATGGAAGTTGCTCCTGATCTCCACTGGTGTATCTGCAGTGGAAATCAGGTGGTTATTCTGCTCCTGGAGTCAGATGCAGCCTGCTTCTGACATGGCATTTCAGATTCCTACACAGGCAAGAATTCTGTCTAAATATAGACATATTTGTTTCTCACTGCAGACAATGGTGATTCATATAGGTGTTATGTAACTTTTGGGGTTTTTTCTTCCTTTTATTTAGTAATGCAGTAATTTAAATGCCAGCAATGCCAAAACACCTAAAATATATATTATTTTTTACTTTTTTTTGCAAAAAAATTTCTCTAGAGTTTTTAATGGTTCATATGTTTTCGATTTTTTCAGTATTATTTGTTCTTGGTATCTTCCCTTTTTCCTCTCACACTGCAGAATTTCTACTGTTGCAGATGCCTGTTTTATTATAGCACTGTGTTCATGTATTTCCCTAATTCCTCATCATGTCCTGATCATGTCAGAAAATGAACTTTTGGGTTCACCAAAATCTCCAGAAAGAAATGAATGAGGAAAATAATTCTGCAAAGAGGTGGAAATTGAATACTCTGGAAAAAATAAACCAAAATAAAAAAGTGAAGTAATTGGGCTATTATTTTATCAAAAAGAAAAATACCAGGCAAAGGGAAGAAGAAATTCATTTGGTTTTGGTGTAAATGTAGTGAGTGTCCAAAGGAAAACTGCAGAACAGAAAATAGATTCTCTACATGGAGAGAAATACGATGCAGTGGGGGTAAATGAAGCACTGTGAAATAAGGAAGTGAAGTTAAGGTGCTGAAACACTAAGGTGAAGTATGGAGAAAGTAAGAATTTGGAGAACAGGTGGCAAACTAACATCTGGCCAGGTTCTGACACAGCTGCTGAGCTGCAGAGTGACTGCAGGTACCTTGTGGCTCCTGTGATGAGCCTTCAGCAGCACGGGAGGGGAACGTGTTCAACTGAACTGAAACTTTAATTATGTCATAGGAGTGGCAGGAGGTCAATAATATTTGTACTATGAACACTTGTGACAGATCAATTGTATAATGAAAGCAATTATAGCATCATTAGAAGTCTGATAACCCAATAACTTTGTGATAATTACTTCTCAGTTACAGGAAATAATTTACCATAGGAGATGCTGAAACACTAGATATGAACACTAATAGCTGTAGTCACATCTGAGGCGTATGTGCCCTTGAATAGCAAGTTTGAATCCCATTCATTTGAATGTTGTACATTTTTGACAAGCAAGGCCTGTCTTTGGAAAGGTAGTTATGCATATATATGGGTCTTTGGGTCCCTTAATAACTTGAGAAATACTAATTTATTGTGTCCTTGAATAGCAAGATATTGATTTTTGAGTTTGCGTTTTTATTCAGATTTTTTCTGATTATTAGTTCTACAAATATATTATTTTCTTCCCTAGCAAGTGTTTCTATTGTACCTGTCATGGTATGATGGGAATTTATGTGGCTAAGGTGCTTGGAAAAAAGTGAACAACAATTTGGCAGCCTTATTTCTGAACCTGATGAGGGCAATCAGTGTGAGTGCAAATGGCTTCTTACCCACTGCAACTGCTCTGCTGGCCCTTGGTCCCAGGATTGCACAAGGCTGTGTTTTTGCAAATGGTTGTTTGGGAGGTGTTTAAAATGCTGACCACGGCTGCCTTCAAACTAGAGATTTAAAAGAAAAGTTTGATAGTAAAAGAGAAAAGTAATATTGGAGCTAGTAATAGCTTGAGAAATTACAGAACTTTGATTTACGGGAGGTTTTAGTTATCTCCAGCTGATTTTTTTTTTTTTTTTTTTTGGTATCTTCTTGTAAATAAATTTCCCATCCCTCAGGAGCATGTTGGAGGGGAGTCACTGGTTGTCACTGATTCCAGCACAGTGTAATGCAGTGTTTAATTTCATGAACTTGTAGCCTCCAAAAATATATCATATCTCCTTGGCAAGATGTGAACCACCCTGTAAGTAGCATGTTGGCCTTCCCTTGGGAAGAAGGTGCTGTTCTGTGGTGGTGCATGTGCTTTGGGATGGGTGTGTCCTGGTGTGAGGGACAGGTGTCTGCCAGTAAAGGCAGGAGCTTCTCTTTGAAATGGAGAATGGAAATCCCCTCCCTCCAAATTATTATAGATTTGAAGTTAAGGGGCTTTCAGGCAAAGAGATGGGAATTAGGAATAACAGTTCTTTACTAAGAAAATTAAAATAGAAATGCAGTATTACAAAGAACAATCCCCAAACAGTGCCAGAGTCAGAATCCAAGCTGACACCCGTCAGTCAGTCAGGGTGTTGGCACAGTCCCATTCCATGGTGGCTGCATCCTCCTGCAGTGGCAGATGTGGTTCAGCTGGAGCAGTGCTCCTGGAGAAGGTGCAGTTTCCTCTGAAGGTGCAGGGATGATGTGGAAAGGTCTGGCTTTCCTCTGGAATCCAGTGGAAAGAAGGTGCCTTGGTGTCCAAAATGTCAGTTTTTACCTGGGTAGGAAAGGCTTGGCTCCTGCCCTGGCTGGAGCATCTCCCATGGGATGATGGAATTTTATCAGCCATGCCCTGGGACTCACTGGCCATGAACAGGAGATCTCTCCTGGAGGGAGGATGGGCTGTGGGAAAGATAAAGATGATTGCCCAGCTGGTTTAAAGCTGCCCATGAGCAGATAATGTGTGCCAGGAGATCAGGGGCACTGCCCCACCCAGCTCCAGCAGATGGGGACAGAATCCCCATTTCTGGCCACATCCTGTATTGCAACCCACGACAGGTACACACACACACACACCCACACCCCCACACACACAGAGCAGCCCTTTGGAATCAAAGTGCTGAAGAGCTCGAGTTCCTCTGCCAGGAGAACAAGCCAGACAGAAACCCTTCCCAGCTCCCACTGTGACACAGGGATGCAGGGATGTTCCTTCTCCCAGCCTTGAGTGTGCCAAGAGGCTTGCCTGTATTTGTGGTGAGAAGTATTAACATGCAGACTGCTCTGGCTGGTGTTTGTCCCTGCACATTCATGGCACACCCCATTTCTTGCTTTTTCTTCCATCTCATCTCCAGATTTTACTGTTGTTTTTTCCCATTGGGTAGCTAATCGTAAAAAGTGAATTATTGAAAGCCTGTAGAGCCTGCAGGAACCCATTAAAAGCCTTGCTCCCCTGATGAGGATTTTCTGCTACAACTTTCAACTGAGATTTGTCACTTAATCAGTTCTTAATTCGATTAGCATGTGGTATGTGTTTTTTCATTTCAAGTTCTCAGTCAACATTTCAGGAAGTACCAGGTCTAATTTATCCACATAAAATTCTAACTACATGAAGCAATTTTCTTTTTTAATATGAACTTTTAATCTCATCAAGTTGGTTCAGATGCTTTTCCTGTAAATACATCCTGGTTGGCATTAATTATGTTACCATACTTTAATTCTTTGTTTATGAAGATTTAACTAGCTTGTAGTTTATTAGTGTGAACTATTCCATAGAATGGAAAAGTAATAAAGTTAAGATTTCTGGAAATAATTCCTTTTTCAGTCTGTTTTCAAATTGATTGAGTTTGAGGGTATGAGCATTTTGTTGGGTTCTTTTTTTTTTTTTTTTTTTTTTTGGTTGTTTTGTATTTGGCACCACTTTTTTACTATCTAATATCTGATATTTCTTCTGTTACATTGTTAATGTGGACACCTGAGATTCTGTAAGCTGAAGCTGGCATTAGCTGTGCAATGGTATATAGTATTAGCTCAAATACTTACCACAGTAATATGTTTGTGTGGTTTTATTTTATTCCATCTTTCAGCCTGTCTTTTGAATGACTGCAGATTAATTTGCTGTGTGCTCGGACTGCTATTGGATTTCAAAAGACACCACAGCAGGGAAAACTACTGCAAAAATAAAGCATTTATGTTTTGAATTAAATGAAAATGGCAGAAAATATGAGGCTTTTAGATTAAGGATACATAATTAAGGCTGCATGGAATTTTTTATTCCTCTGTGTCCAGTATGTGTGTACAGTGACTAAGTTAACCACATGTCCTCTCCCCTCACAGAACACCCTCTCTCCAGTGCTTCTAATCCTGAGGTCTCAGGCATTTATTTGATTGGAATGAAGCAGCCACTACTACTTCTGAAATTCTCTTTGAAAAAAATGACAGGAGTTTGTTTAGAAATGTTCTAAAGCGTCAATTCTCTTCTATTCCTTCATCCTATTTGAAAATTCACTTCTTTTAAACATGAGTGATAGTGAGTTTTCTGCCTTCAAAACTCTTTTCCATTCCTTTCCTGTTCAAGAGAAGAAACAGTGGGCCTGAATTAAGGCAGGACAAGCTGGGAAAGGAGAGGCCAAACGTGCAGCTGAAGCAGAAGCCCAGAATGGTGTGTAGGCTCCAAAGCATCTCCAGAAATCATTGTGTCTAATTCTGCACTCACATGCAAGCCAGCTCACAGCCTTGCTCAGTAAAGTCACTGTTCAGCTTGAAGATTGATATTTATTTGGGTTTGTGGCTTCATTGTTTCACTTTTTGATGTGGGATTTGTTATAAATCAAATTGTTGGGGGCAAGAATCATGCTTTAGCCAGGGAAACCTGCCTGTTTTTTGGAACCAAAGAATTTATCACCCAGCTGTTGTCACACTACTCAACCACAGCCTAGGAGAGCTGTGCTGTGCCATTTGCTGCCCTGACCAAGGGACAGCCAGCCCTTTGTTTGGGGCTCTCCTCCTCTTTCATAGAGTCTGAAATCCAGATTTCTTACCAGAACACCTCCTGCATTTTCCTCACTCTCATCTGGTTCACGTGGAGCTATTCCATCCAGTCACTATAGCAACCACCTCATGCTCCATTGAGTTTTTATTATATAAAGTGTGCTGTTAAATACTTGAGGTGGTGTGTTTCAGGATCTAAAGTTGGGTGCTGTAACTTATGTAAGTGTTAAAGAACAGTTCTGGATGATTTTTACTCACACTGTCCTCTGTTCAAACAATGCTTCATGACTTTTAGGTAAAGGACTCCCAATATCCTGCAGTTTTTACTGGAAGCTGATGGCTGGGAGATGTGCACCATCAGTCTGAACAACAGAAAGAAATTTATTGAATTACTCATCCTCACTGTCTACTGTACACTTCCAATTTCCCTAGAAATCAATGCAGGGTCTTTTTTTTTTTTTTTTTTTTTTTTTTTCCTGGGTGATTTAGAGTTACACAGTAGTTTGTATTGTCCCCCTCCCAGAAAATGTAAGCAGGAAGGTCCAGAATCTAGATGTGGAGTTGAGGGAGAATGACAGAACATCACTGACCAGCATTCTGTTCAAAGGCTTAAGGCACTTTTCTTGCAGCTGCTTCTGTTGCTATGCTGTAATTAATAGGTGGTAGCCAAAGGACACTCTCTTAGACTGATTCAGGGTAAATGAACAATGGACAATCTCAGTTTTTAAATTATCACTTTATTACCACAGTTAGGGTCAGTATTAGCACTTTTATTTAGCACTTCCAGAAATCAACTTTATTCAACGCAATAACTTTGTCTGGCTAATGTCAAGACCAGAATTTTGTTTATCTAGAGCAGATTACTAGTTAGAATTTCTTTCTGGCTCCAAGTCATTTGCATGGATGATCCAGTCTTGCATGTAGAAGTGGTGAATTTTTTATTAGTAGCAGAATTCATAGTTTGCCTTTACACTACTAAGTTTTGTTGCCATAGTTGCAGTAAACTCTACAAAATCAAAATACCTGTGGGGCAGAGGAAATGCTGCAGCTAATCCAAATGGAATGTCTTGGCTAAAATGGTTTGATCTTGCCAGTGCTTTTAATATGGCAGCATGAGACTTCTTGCTTGGTTAACACTACCATATGTGCACAGAAATCTTGACCCAAGAGCTGGAGAATGAATTATTCAGAGCTGAGGAGAAGCAGCAAAGAAGAAAGTTCAGCCAGAGGTGAGTGAAAATGTGACCTGTTGGGAAGGGAAGTCTGGGCAGGGGTTGTGCCCATGTCCTGCTCTGTGGCCTTGGGGAGGAACTTCATCTCCAGGGGGACAGAACACAGAGAGATCACTTTGTCTGAGCTCCTTGCAGACTTTGGAGTTTCACACCATTCTCTTTCTGCCATGTAGAGTGTTTCCATCCCTTCTTTTTTCATGTGGTCTCTGTTGTCCTGTTAAAGCTTTGAGCTCCTTGTGCACCTTTCCTATTGAGTCCTTTGCCCAGCACAGCTCTCCCATACTAACTTCTGTCAGTATTCTCCACATTCCACTGTCTCAGAAGAATGCAGCTGTTAAACACATGTTGGGAATAAACTGGTTCATATGCAGAGTATTTAGAAAATTCAGAGTTTCATTCAGAAAAACAACTAAAAATCTTACGCATGTTACATTCTTTGAAAATAGGGATTGGTTCCAGCAAGAGCCTTTCAGAAGCCATTAGCTGCAGCTTATTAAAATATATATTTATATATGAAGAATGGCCAAAGAAAGCAGCTGCAACTCCTCTGAATATCTGTCTCCTGTGTGGAAAGCTGCCTCTTAGCTGGTGCTTTAACCTTGGCTCTTTATATATGAGCTGTAAGCAAGCTGGGGTGAGGATCTCTTCTCCTTTTGGGAGGGTAACAAAGCACACCAACCACGTTGTGAGCCAAACTCTGTAACTCCTGCTGGGTTTGTGCTGTAGCTTCTGTTTGAGCAAATGTTTATGCACGTGTGAACTCTCTTGAACTGCTTATTCTGACCTTCACTCAAGGGAAAAGATAAGGAAAGGATAATTAGTCATCATTTTAGGATTAAGAACACAGTGTGAAAACACACTTCCCAAAAACTGGACTGGGTAACAAATCCACCAAACTAGAAATCTGGTTTGTGTGTTTTTCTGAGGAATCCCTGCAATTTTGTGAGAAGGCTAAAATCCTAATTTTCATTCAGCTCTTAATGAAGCAGCTGTGCATGTTTCTGTGGAGATGGGAGCATGGGGAGAAGGCTGCCTACTTTTATCTACTAATCTTATATTTGAGTATGTAACATTCAAGTCAGATACAGGGATAAATTCAGAGTGTCTACAGTACACTAGTCCAATTCTTTCCATGTTCCCCACAGAAATGAGTTTCTTCTGCAGCAGCTTCCTGCCATTTCTGTAGAACTATTGCACTGATATTTCTCCTGAGTGAAGAGAATTTATGGGTGTGATTTTTTCATACACACTTAATACCAAAATACCAATTTGTATTGCAGAATGAAGCCTTAGTGCATTCTTTTTGTGCATTGCTTCTTGGCAGCTGTGCCAGAAGATAACTTTATCTCAGCTGTCTGTCCATACAGTTAATGTTATTTTCAGTGTTTGGAAAATACAGCCAGAGAAATAAACAGGCAGATAAAGGGCACTTTGTGTCCTAGTAAGATGCTACTGAATTCAAATTTCAATTTGTTTAAGAATGTTTATTTGAATTAATCTCAGTACTTTAAAAAGATGGATGTATTGTGTTTAACAGCTAGAACCTGTTAAAAATCTAAAACAAAATATATTTCTGTGTTCAGCCACCTGTTACTATGGGGTGCTGCTTCTAAATTGTTCCTCTTGTCCCTCTCTACTATCCACAGATCTGTTTTTGGAGCTTATCAGTGGAAAGGTGATTGTTTTCAGTTTGTGCCATCTATCCCAGGATCTAAACTTGAGCTGATGCTGAATAAAACCACAGAACTCCTCGTGATGCTTACTGCCTTCTGGCTTGAGAAGTCAATTTTTCAGTATCAACATTCTTAAAACTACTTTTGGAAGCTTTTAATACAATGCAGTTACACTTAGATCATTTAGATTGTCACTGGTTGTTGCATAGGAAGAGCTGTTTCCAGTTCCTCTCACAAAAGAATCTGTGTTTGGCTTGACTGGAATATGACAATTAGGACTTTGCATCCAAGTGGAAGTAGAAATTTTAAACTAAATTGTCCACTTATGTATGAGGAGAATGCAGGCAGAGTGGAGATCAGGCTCTATTCTGCTTTGTGTGTGCTAATGTAATCTTCTCAGTGCAATCTTTTACCTTGCCTAAATAAACTTTTAAATGCATATTTCTCTCAAGGTGCTCATAGAAGTTTATGTTAGTCTGCAGTGAGCAGCAATTCCCAGAAAAATAATACCAGGAGAAGTCACTGAGAATTGTGTTGTCATAAAAGCTGGAATCACTTATTTCCCTTTACAATTTAAAACATTGCACAAGGCTCTCCAGGGTAGAAATAACATCTCCAGCCGGCCTGATTTGTGTTACTAAAAGCAACAACACCAAAAAAAATCGTTGCCTTCTATAATTTAAAATGGAATGTGTACCTTATTACCAGAGTAGGAGGAGTGTGTTTCACTGCAGTTCTCATGGCAGCATCCATCAGGAGGAAATGAAAGAAAATAAGAAAACTCTTACCCAATCACAGAATATCCTGTATACAAAATAAACATTTGGTAATGAAAATCAGAATTCAGTGAAAATTCACTTGAAATGATTCAATTGAAAGGAGTTGTTATGAAGGGCACCTTTTCAAAATTAGTCTTTTACAATTCAGCAGCAGCTGAAACTTCCACAGAGGTTTGATTGTGGTGGTGGTGGTGTTTTGCAAGGGTGACAAACCTTCAATTAATTTACCATCCTAATTGGTCTGAATTAATCCCCTGTGCAACTCCATTAGCTTCAGCTGACCCTGTGACATCATTAAAATGATAGAAAGGTATTGATATTTCCCTAATGCAGCCAAGAGTTTGTAAACAAGAGTTGTACTAATTCTTATATAATGGAGCTAAAAGTCTTCATATACCTTACTTTCTGTTTGATAAATATATTTTCTTAAATAAATCAGAGACTATTTTACCCTGCAGCACTGGGTTTCTGTTGGTATCAAACTCACTCATTTGCAAGGAGATGTTAAATGCACTTTATGTAGATCAGGAGAAAAGCATAGGCTCTTGAGCAGAGCTGAAAAACCTGTAATGTTTTAATGACAAACTAAAAAATGGGTGCATTGACCTGTTTGGAGTAGACAAAAATGTAAATTATGTTTTTCCCAAATAGGAATGAGTTTTCTATTTAGCCATAGCTGCAAAGGTTGTACAAAGGTGAACTGTTTATGTAGAATTTGGGGAGGGTTTGGAAAATCTGATGTGCTCCCTGCTGAGAGCACATTCACTGCTGTCTGCCCTGTGCTGAATAGCAAGGTTTCCTGGTGCATGCTTGAATCTGAACTTCCTTCCTTTCTGTATTATTTTTCTCTTCAAGAAACACTCCTCCAGGAGGGTTGTATTTAAGTTCTTAGTGGTCTTAAGTTATATTTGTGCCAGGATTTTTTGTCTGTTTGTTTTAAATTCTCTTTCCTTTAAAAACCTGGTTTACTCAATTGAAAATTGCTGCTCATGCTGTGTACCTTGGAAACTGCTCCTTCTTTTCCAGGAATGCTGGTTGGGCTAGTGAGAGGTGCTGCTTTTAGGTAAGGCACTCTCCCTGTGTTTACTCTATTCTAGCTGTTATAAAATACACTGCAGCAAAGTATTCTGCTGCTGCTGCTACTAGAATTAGTTTATAAAACCAGCCACTTAATTTGCCATTGTTTTTTAAATTCATATATTTTCCAAAAATGATCTGACCTACGATAAACCTGAATCCTGTACTAAGACTCTAAATAATGAATCTGCATCAGTTTCAGAGCTTCAGAAAAAATACTGAGTCACCTGAAAGGTGTTTTAAGCCATGTTCATTGCACTGAGCATCCTTTTGGTTTGGTGATCAGTTCCTGACATCATTCTTCAGGTCTGCCTCTCTTTGTAGGTATTTGCCTGGCACTGTGAGTGCTTACAGACCTGGAGCAAAGCAGATTCTTTTAAAGAGACCTAGGAAATAACTTTAGAAAGGTGTGTTTCCAGAATAACAGCAGAGTTGGGTATTTTTTCTTGTGGCCTTGCAGACCTTGGTGCTAGCATAGCTGTGCAGGGTTGAATGCAGCAAAAGCAGCAGAAACAGTAAATGGGATTTTGCCTGAGGCAAGCAGTGTTTTTCCAGAGGGTCTGAGGGCATGCTGGGTCATTCAGGTGGTGATATCAGTGAAAACAGAGGTCAGTGGATCTCCACTAAGTGCTGTGTAGAGGGTGTTTCTTTGAGCTGTCACAGCCTCAGACAGTTCTTGTCCAGAACCTGTGAGTTAACCATAAAACTCTGCTGGACTAACCCACTTCTAGGATGGGAGCAGTTTTTTTCTATTTTCTCCCCATCCAGAGATGTGGATGGGTGGAATACCTCACCCTACCTTAGAACTGAAGGAGAGGTGTCAGGGACCAAGGCCAGGTTCCTGCTCTGGGTTTAACTCTGGGCTAACCACCATAGGTGGATCCTGTATGTCCTTATCTGCCAAGAGCAAGAAGGCAAACTGATTTAGGGCTCTGGGTGTCAGGGGTGTACCACCTCTGCTTGCCTGAAATGCAGATTCTTCCTTGCCCTGTCTTTGTCCCTGTCCTTCCAGGGAATGTGCAGAGCCTTTTATTCTGAATAAGCAATAGTTTCTTGCTCAGTGTGCCCTAGCCATGGCAAGAGCAGCATACCAGTCTGGAGGAACACTAGGGTACTGAGAAGTCTGCTGGGAGGATTGCCCTCCATTAATTCTACTTGCAATTGAGAGGGAGGAAACATTGAGTAAAGACCTGTCTTCCTTTCTTCCCTCTCCTAACTGCTTCTGTCCAAATAATGAAAAAGCAACTATTCTCTTGCTCTCTTTTTCACTTTTACTGGTGTTTGGAGGGAAAAAAAAAAAAAAAAAAAAAGATGACTCAGTTCAGTATGAAGCCTACACAAATATTTCCATGAGATTTATCTGAGATTCTCCCTCACCCCCCTCAGCTGGCAATGTAGAAAATATTTGGTGGAAAATCAAGACTGCTGCTCCTTCTGCCAGTCTGTAAATGCTGTGTGACTGCTGGGCATAGATATTTATATTTCAGATAGATTTCTCTGAACACTTTGCTAGTGCAGACTGTTTCTTGGTTTCTTCCTGCCTATTGTAGGGGACATATTTAAGCTGTGTTCCAGCCTTCTCTGATTTCATTTTTTTTTCTGTGAATGCTTGTTTTATTTATGGCAGCATCAAAGCCTCAGTGGCTATTGCTGAATAAAGCTTTGCTGTACATGTAAAGAATGGAGAGCAAACTTTTCACAAAGTAAAGAAGAAGGGAATTGTTTTGTTGCATCATAAAGTCATCAGGTAAGTTGTTTTGGGAAGGATTTCCAGAGGGCTCTAGTCCAACCTCTGGGACATGAGCTGGAAGCACAATGCCATGTTTGTTCTGACTTTGGGGGCTGGGGGTGCTCAGTGCAGGGTGGGCTCCCTTGGTGTTTACAGCTGCTTCTCACTGGCACAGACTGGGGGCTGGTAAAACCCATCTGCTCTTGTGCTTGGGAGCAGCTGTCCTGCTTTGCTTCTGGAAAGATGTCGTGGGTTGCAATACAGGATGTGGCCAGCAATGTGGATTCTGTCCCCATCTGTTAAACCAGGCAGGGCAGTGCCCCTGATCTCCTGGCACACATTATCTGCTCATGGGCAGCTTTAAACCAGCTGGGGCAATCATCTTTATCTTCCCACAGCCCATCCTCCCTCCAGGAGAGATCTCCTGTTCATGGCCAGTGAGTCCCAGGGCATGGCTGATAAAATTCCATCATCCCATGGGAGATGCTCCAGCCAGGGCAGGAGCCAAGCCTTTCCTACCCAGAGAAAAACTGACATTTTGGACACCAAGGAACCTTCTTCCCACTGGATTCCAGAGGAAAGCCAGACCTTTCCACATCATCCCTGCACCTTCAGAGGAAACTGCCCCTTCTCCAGGAGCACTGCTCCAGCTGAGCCACATCTGCCACTGCAGGAGGATGCAGCCACCATGGAATGGGACTGTGCCAACACCCTGACTGACTGACGGGTGTCAGCTTGGATTCTGACTCTGGCAGGGTTTGGGATTGTTCTTTGTAATACTGCATTGCTATTGTAATTTTCATAGTAAAGAACTGTTATTCCTGATTCCCATATCTTTGCCTGAGACCCCCTTAATTTCAAGATTACAATAATAATTTGGAGGGAGGGGGTTTCCATTCTCCATTTCAAAGAGAAGCTCCTGCCTTTATTGGCAGATACCTGTCCCTCACACCAGGACAAAAGTTCACATAAATTTATGAGTGTGTCTTAGAAATTATGTCAATGAACTGTCCCAGTTTGGAGACAGGGGAATATTTCACTCTTGATCATTTTGTTCTGTGGCTAACAACATGAGGATGCAGGGTTAGAAGGAACTCTGACTACAGTGATGATGTGTAAAGTCTCCAGAAAAAAGCAGCCTTTGAGAGGAGAGTAATGTGCAAGATAAAACTGTGGCTGAGTGCAGAGAACAGCTCAGACCAGTAGGCTGGCCAGTTTTGATTGACATGGCTTTTAGGCATAAATGCATCCTTTGAAAGGGGAACTGACTCCAGTGGAGTTTTCATGACTACACTGAGCAGTTTATTTTCTGAGACTGTGGCAGAGACAATACTAACACAAAACTCAGTTTTGTTGGTGGATACCTGTAACCATGGAACAGATTTAATTCCCAGATGAACTTCCATTTATGGATTCTGATCAGAAAGAAGAGCAGGCAAGCTGGAGGTAGTTCTGTGAAGCTGAGTTAGTTATTTCTGTCTGTCTCTTCTCAGTATTTCTGTGAGACCCATCAGGGTTTAAATCAATGGGCTCATATAAACAAGGCTTAAAGCATGAAAATTTTCAAACCAGGTTCCTTCTGTTAACACTGAGCTGAATTCCTGTAGAAATTCCCACCTTTGACTAGAAGTGAGTTGTTAGTGATAACATTATCTGAGATACAATCTAATCAGTATGTGAAATGAGCAAGGGGTGTGTTTCTCTCTCTGCTAGGTAGATCTGAGATGGCCTGTTGATCCTAGAAATAATTTGCTTTGAAAGTGTGCACAAAGCAGTCATTGTCATGGTTGGATATGTAGCTCATTTTAAAAAGCAGGGAAAGATGCTGGCAGGGTTAGGACAGTGGAGATGGTGAACACAAAGTCACAGCCCAGCCTGGAGCTGGGCTCTGAGTTACTGGGGACACTTAATCTGAGGAAGACAATTGCCTGGTGCTGATCCAGTGCAGGTGAGTGCTGCCCTAGGGTCATCCAGGGGCCTGTGTGCATTTCTGCAGCTCTGTGCAGCTGAAAGGGAAGAGGGGACATGCTATGGAAACAGTTAAAGGGAAGAGGAGACATGCTATGGAAGTAGTTTTACTGGAATAGAATAGTAAATGTATAATTCTAGCACTGTTTTAGCTGAGCACTAGGGGATCATCTCCTCATTGCATTTTGCTTTTATTTTGTTTTTCCTTTGTAGGAGTCTGAAACCCAACGTTGTCATAAACTCTTTCCCATTTTAACTTTGGAGTCAAAATTCTCCTTAGTTCTCAACAGCAGCTGTGCCCTTCTCTTGTTGGTTTTGTGCACAAGGAAGCACAGCACAGGAGCTGCTTTCCATTACAGTTCTCAAAGACACTGCAGTCTTGTGAAGACTTAAATGAGAGTGATCTTCTCCAAAAGCCATGCTCTCTGGGTGGGAAATCCGTGCAGCATGTGAATTGCTCCGTGATGGATTTATAATGACCATCTTTAGTTTATACTTATAACTGCATTAGATAGTAAAATAACTGCATTAGGTAGAGAACAATGTATTAGATGGGTATCTTGAATATCATGTGACTGTGTCACTAATTGCAGTGTTCAAATGCTTTACAGAGAACTTTTGTGCTTGAAGGAGCTATAGCCTCACTTTTGACTGCAGAGTAATGAGAATTACACTTATCTGGAGCAATGTTTATTGGGATATTTACCAGGTTGGAAGGGATTTGCAACAGGAAATTGAAATGCAGTGAAATTCAAGACTGTCTTTTCCTTTTAGCTGGTAAGGCAGCAGAGCAAAGTCTAAAATTCCATCTTTTGCTGCCCCCCCTAGCTTGAACCTGAAGTTAATTTGGTCTTACAGGAAGTGTTAGAGAGGCAGGTTGATAATACAGTTTATGATTTTTATAAATTCTGATGTCAGTGGGGGTGAATTGAGCATAGCATGTTTTTGTATAATCACCTAAAGAGAACAAAAGTGATTTTTCTCCCTGCTAAATCCCTGGAATGCATTACATTAGTGTATTTTCTGCCTCATCAGGAGAGCCAGTAAATTGTGACATACATCATCAGAACATTCTTCCTGTGATGACTCATAATGGTGGATTAGAGGTAATACATTTTAAAATGGCCATGGACCACCAGAATAATTTATGGTGCTTAGAGATGTTTCAGTGTCTGCCCAGGTAAACAGGTGCTGAGGGAGCTTGGAGCAGAATTGCATCTTCTCCAGCAGTTTCTGTTTAAGCCATGTTCTGGAGAAATAGCACAGGAATGTGGGAGGCTTTGAGCAGAGCTGTGGCAAAGGTAGATCTTTCCCCACAAACAAAACCAGCTCTTTTGCAAACACCACCTTTGGTGCAGTTACTTGGAAACCTATCTGAGCACTAGGAATGCAGGTCTGAGGATTAAATCTTGGGATGTCATAAAGGAATGGCATGGTTGAAAGAAGGTAAAGGAAGTTTACTCTGAGGGAACTGGAGGTTTTAGCAAAGAAAATCCACACAGCTACAGCAATGGATGCTTTCAGGCCAGAGGATTCCCAGCAGAGCTGACAGTGCAGTTCAGTGGATTTGCCCAGGTCACAGATGACTACCACCTGTGCCAGTGGCTTCTTATTGTTTAGTGTTCAGAGGAAAAGCTCTCATCTCCTATTGCAGTGTCTTCCAGCAGCCCTGTGATTGAAAGGTGGTGGAGAAATGCTATCATATGCTTTATACTGTAAGGGTATCCTCTAAGGATCTGCCTTTGAGCACTCTGATTGTAAAAATCAGTTCAAAATTAACCAAAACCTGTTGTGGTTGGTTTTTTTTTGTTTTTTTTTTTTTTTTGTTTTTTTTTTTTTTTTTTTTTTTTTTGGGTTTTTTTGTTTGGTTTTTTTGGTTTTTTTTTTTTTTTTTGGTTTGTTTGGGTTTTTTGGTTGTTTTTTTGTTGCTGTTTTTCTTAATGCAGTAGCATCATGTTTCCTGAGCCCTCCTTTCATACCTTGAACAGTAACTGTCTCTGCAGATTCCTAGACAGGCATTCTGTTCCTTTTGAAGAAGGATGTATTACTAAGTTTTATAAGTCTTATAAGCTGATCTTGAAACACTCTGTGTTCTTTATCTTTGACCATGTTCTGACTGTATTTATGCCAGTATTTGTGGTCCTTTGTATTTCCTTTGACAAACCTTCAGTTTTCCTAGAGATGATTCTCAGTATTTTAGCCATATCTGGTTTTTTGTGTGGTGTTTATAGTGCTGGTTTGGTTTTGAAGGCAAACACTGAGCTTGAGCCTCCAAAATAGTGCCTGAAAAGTACTTTCTGTTTTTGTGTGCATGGTGAGAATTTAATGGAAGTGTGTTAGAACCAAAGCAAAAAGCTTTGATGCTTTGATAAGAATCTAGTGCAGTATGATATTTACAGCACACTAACAGAACAGAGAAGATAAATAAAGAGGATTAAACCCAGACTGGTATTTGCCTCAGTAAAGACAATCTACACCATTCAAGCCCCACACAATTAATGTACCACTGCATTCCATTGCAGTTAAAAGAAATGAAGAATGAAAGTTCTTGATCCACATCCATTCCTGATCTCCCCAGCAGGCCTGCTGAAGATTACAGGACTAATTCTCTACTGAGATAAAATTAATGTTGTGTGGAGCTATTGGCCTTTTGGTGTGAAAGCATTGAACATGACAATGGGGATATGGTGGCTACAGTGATGGTTTTTTAATGTTTGGTTAGGCCTGTAATAAGTACTGAAAAAACCCAGAAATTCTGTTTCTAGGATTTTAGTGAAGGATTATTGGGAAAAATCCCAGATGTAGCCTCTCAGCAGCTCAGCTTGCAGAAGAGTATTGTTGTATACAATAAGGAATTGAAGGGTTAAAATCAAAAGCTATGGCATCTTTGGAGAGAATATGAAATTTTTTAATGACTTGGCAGGACAGTCATCCACTACACGTGCTTTACTTGAAGGTAATTTTGAAAAGTGCTTGTATGTTTAAGTGAAAACTGGACTTTCCTCACAATGTGTAATGGGATGAGTTAAAGGTCCAGTGGCTGAAAATCCAGGCAGATGCTCTGTTCATGGAATTGGAATGAATGCATGGCAGCATTAATAAATGTATTCAGTTCATTGTGAATGCTCATTCTGCTTGGTCTGCATGAAAGTTTGGCAAAAAGAACATTTAAAAGCACATTCAGTACAAAGCTGACCAAGAACAGTGTTTAGTCCTCCACTGTAAATTATCTTTTTTAAAAATTGTGGCTAATGACAGCACTGCTTTGAATCTTCTCTGGAGCTGTTCAGTATTGTGATGTGCAAGTAATCTCATTGGTCATCATTCATTTTTTACTGCCAGAAATAGATCTAGTTTGGAACATATCCTCAGGTTCCCTGGTGCTCCCAAGCAATGTGAATGCAGTAGTTTGAGAATTTGTTTTTGAAGTACTTCTCCCTCACCTGAATTAGGTGTTCCTACCATAATAAAAGATATTTTTGAACCAGCAACACTGTTTGCCAAATCTGTTATGTCATTTGGCAGATTTTAAACTTCTATTTAAGCTACTATTGAGCGTGGAAAATCAGTGTAAAACAAATTTGCAACACTATTTTTCACATGTATTAGTTTTTATTTTTATGCTATTTTTATGTTCCTTAGCATTAGATGGCAGTGTTTTCCAAGCTTACCTTTCACAAGCAAGTCTGAAAATCTGAAATCTGGAATTGAGATGCAATCAAGCAATGGAGGTTTTAGTGTATTTACTGTAAGATAATTTAATTAAAGTGTGGTACTGTGAATTGGGAAGATACTGACCACTATCAGCTGGAAATAGAGAGAGTTTTGCCAGTGATGCTGTTAGAGTTCTAGATGAATACAACATCCCTTTGATACACCAGGCTGTGTACCCCCTAACAGAGCACAGTAATGGGATTTTTGGGTGTGTTTTTTGTTTTGTTTTGTTTTGTTTGTGGGGGTTTTTTTTTGTTTTTTTTTTTGTTTTTTTTTTTTTTTTTAAGGCCTTTATGGAGATTTATTGATTTTCTTCCTTGTAATCTGCAGGGTTCCTACAGCAGCTTTGCTTCTTTCAAGTGAAGCTCATCTGTGCTGTCTTCAAAATAATTTGCCTGTCAGCCATTGAGTTGAAGGGAAGTTGGTAAGATTTGGATGTGTCCTCATGTAGGGACCATGCCATCAGTGTCTTAGCAAGTAGAACTCTGGTGAATGTGGAAAAATTACTTTAGGGGTGATAATGTTAGTGTGTGGCTTAAATATTTAATAGGAATAATTTGAATGCTAATGGAAATTCAAGTATGACTGTTTTAAGAACATTCAATAAGCATGAAAAAAAAAAAATCAGTGATATTTTTTCATTTTATTATCTAAAATATTCAAAACCAGAACAGGAAGAATATTTTTTTTAACCAAACCCCAGCTTTACTATTTTGATTATGATTCTATATAAATTTTCCTCCTTTTTTGAGATATCCTTTTACTTTCTGATTTAAGTAATGAGAAAGAGAACACTTGTTTTCTCTAGTGGCATATGTTGTAAATACCTAGAAAAGTGTGCAGAATTACTGATGTCCTTTTTTTTAAGTAAGCATCTGCATCAGGGCTAGTAGCCATTAATTCTGATTGTCTTTTATGTTTAATTGACTTTCTTTGGTTCAGGATGTCTGTCCCCTTGCAGGGGAAAGAACTCAACAGTCTTGTCACTTGCTTCTGTAATTTATATTAATTAGCTTCTCCTTTCCCCTCAGACTCCAGTTTGCACAAAGAATTAACTTTCAGCACAAGTACAGATGACTGTAATCCTTGCTGTACTGAATATTAAAAAAATTGATCATTGTCTGGGGTATCAGAGGCCTCTGGGTGTATTTGTCATGAGAATGTTTTTAAGAGTCTGATGGCTCTGATCCAGCAGCTATCCAGAGTATCAGTGTGATGTTAAACTTCTCTTTTTTAACACATGTGTGTTCATTCCCTGGGGAATATTTCAGGTGTGTCACATGAACTGGTTTATGGGACACACCACTCTTCCTGCAACCTCCTCTGTGTGTGCATCTGTTCTTCATTTACTCTGTGCCCTGCTCAGCAGCAAATCTCAGAATACACCCAAGCACTGGGAATTATTCTATCATTCAAGAAAGCCTTGCACTGCCCTAGTTTGCCTCATGAGTTGGTGTTACTAGTTGGCATTTAGGTACAAAGTAAGGTGGGAGTAAATAATGTTTAATGTAAGCTGCTGTCTTGTAAGCACTTGAGTATCTGTAATAGATAATGCCAATACAAAAAAATGCCCAAAGCTGGACAGCAAACCCAAATGCTTTGGAGAGCTTCTCCTAGTTGCAGTAGAGCACAGGCATTTTCTGACATGCCTGGAATATCCTGAGGAAATAAAGCATCAGCAGCCAGTCCTTCACCTCAAATAAAACTGTCTGGAGCTGTATCTTTGAAATAAATACAAATCTGTATTAAATTTCTCTTAAGGCTAAATGGCTAATCAGAAAACTTGGACACAGACCTCCACTTTGCTAAAATCCAGATGTGTGTGACATTTGGTGAGTGATTCTGTCTCACCTGGGATGAGGAAAGTCAGCTGTGGGGTTTTTGTTAGAACAATATTCTGTTGTCCTTCAGGTTGTGACTTGAGTGACAATGCTGTCATTAATTTTAATAATTGATGCACCCAGAGCTTTCTGCTGTTAGTGATACTTCATTTGCATAACATTAACTGTAAGATCACAACATCTCAGTGGAAAGAACCATGTTCTTAATGGTCTTAGAATTTCTCAGTAGCATCCAACTCTACCAAAACTTTTTTTCAGATGAAACCATTAATCTCCCCTCTCAGCCTTTATTTGTGTTATTCTCTCAGGGCTTGATTTCTTACAGGTAAGAACTATCATTGGGGCAGAGTAAAAATCTTTATAATCTATATGTATATGTGTGCATTTGATATATTTATATTTACATGATATATTTATATTTGATATATTGGTGCATTCAGAAAACAGTTTTCATGTGTGCTGGACAAGATTTGATCTTCCCCTTTCTTATGCAGGACTCTGAGAACCAGGTTTGCTGGTTTCTTTTGGATATGGTTCAGGTGACCAAAACCCAGCATCTGCCCTAACAGCCAGTATTGTAGTCAACATGGGGTTACAGATTTCCAAAAATTAAAGTAAACAGTGGGCTTAGAAACAAATTCAAGAGATTTCATTCTGTTTGGTTGCTAATAGCCTTAAAATCTAAGCATTCTATGCAGTAAATGAGTGACTCTTACTCAGAAAGTAGATGAATATCATCTTGAAACAGAGCTGTTCAGGTTGTTTTCCCTGCTTCTTGTCCATGATGCTATATTCTCAGACATGGGGTTGAAGGACAACTGAGAGTCTGGTGCATTTGTTTGTGGGGATTTTTTTTCATTTTTGGTTGGTTTTTTTTAGGGGGGGGGGTTTGTGGGTTTTTTTGTCTTTTTTGTTTGTTTGTTTTTTTGTTGGTTTTTTTTTTTTTTTTTTTTTTGTGTGTGTGTGTGTGTTTGTGTGTGAAGATTACCGTTGCATCAACATCAAAAAGTTCATCCATTTCTTTGACTGTAAATGAGTTTTTCCAAAGTCCAGCAGAGAGAGCTCCTGGTGGAAAAGCAAGACAAGTGCAGTGGCTGCAAAAAGAGCCATTCCCAGCCTGGGCTGCTGCAGCAATGTGTGTGGTGAGGATGCCTGCCAGAACACCTGCTCAAGGGGTGGGACATCTCCAGTGCTCATGTCAGCTATGAAACATCTTTGGGGAGATGTGGTAGCACTGGGCATCCTTAGATCTTGTCCTCTAATTTGTGTGCCTGTGGCAGTGCTGGCTGCACCACCCAATCTTTGCTAAAAGTAAACCAGAATTGCAGGAATCTGGTGTATCTTAGTTTTCAAAATACTTTGAAAATAGATGATGGAACTATTAAATAGTATAGCTCAGCATAAATACTTATATTTGTTATGTAATTGATTATATTATAATCAATATAATTGAGTATAATATAATTATACATATATATAATATATAAAATTATATAATATATAATTAATAGATTATAATATAATATAATATAATATAATATAATATAATATAATATAATATAAAATAATATAATATAATATAATATAATATAATATAATATAATATAATATAATATAATATAATATAATATAATATAATATAATATAATATAACATATATATAATATATAATCTATAAAATATAAATATAATAAATATATAAATATAATTATATATAATTATATATAATATAATACAATTAAATATAATATAATATAATATAATCATATAATATAATATAATAATATATAATAATATATAATATATAATATAATTATATATAATATAATATAATCATATATATAAAATTATATATATAATATTATAATGTAATTATAATTATAATTAAAATTGCTGTTCTGCCTTATGGGGAGCAAATCCAAAGCTTAACAGCTTGACTCACATTTGTTCTTCCCTGTGTGCAAGCTCAGTCTCTTGAACATCAAGTGCTTACATTCCCAACTGCCTCTCTGTGCAGAGCATTCCAGCATTCACTGATGTTTGTGTCCAACAGCTTAACCTGCTCCTTGCACACACTCCCAGCAGCCAGATGGCTCCTAAATGTGCATCAATATTCATAAAACTGAGCTCAGTGCTGCTCTGCCCCTCCCAGAGCCAGGTTTTCACAGCAGCCATTATTGCTTCAGAGCAAAGCACTTGGATAGATAATCCATGGAGGTCATCACAGCTTTCTTCTCGACTTTTCCTTATCAAAATTTTCCTTCCCATCCTCCTTCCCTTTAAAAAACTCACATCCCCTTGAATCCCTTGTGCCATAGAAAATTGCAAGATGCACCCAAGAAAGTAAGAAAGGTTATTTAGGAAAATTATCCAATACATTTTTTGTGAAGTCTGTGGAAAGGTGTTTTATGATTGTGTGGTCCTTAAGTGAAGAGCTTAACAAAAAGCCATCTCTGCCTTGGGCTGTGGCCTTGCAGATGTGGCAGCAAACAGATGAGAAGGGTGAGAGGGCTGGGGCTGCTCCTTGCCTAGGGTGCTGCTTATATAACCACTGAGCCTCCCCATTATTATCCTCCTCTCTCTCCCCCACCCCCAAGCATGAATGTGAAAATGTTTCCATGAATCAAAGTCATCCTTGCTGAGTGAATGTCTGAAAAGCACCAATGCTTCAGTGATGAGGTGCTCCTGAGAGCTGGGGAACCAACAATGATGAAATACTTCTTTAAAGGATAATACACTTTTTTAGGGAGTTTCAAGTACACTGTGGCATTTCTTATCAACAAGGGCAGAATAATAGCTCTAAATTAAATAATAAACCACCATGTATTGTTAAAACCTTCTCATTGTAGATGTTTTGAATCTGATCTTATATTGTCTGTGTTTTTTTTTTTATTTTTGTACTTGATACCTGGCATGGAAAAATATTTAGGGACCTCCTCATGACCATAGTTAATGACTCCTGATATGTTACCTGGTGGAATAAAGGAGCAGAATTCAAGGCATTGTAACTTGAACTTGGAAATTTGAGCCATTTCCAGAGCTTGAATTCTAATCACAAATTGCATCAGTTTATGCTAGTGCATTAGGATTTAGGAGGGAAGAAATTAAGTTTTACAGGGTCAGCTTCTTAGAGTGGGTTTGGGGAAAATTAACCAAAGGAGGGAGTAAAGAAAGTGCTTACAGAACCTGTCCTGTGGTTATATTGTAAAGCAGCTAAGGTGGAAGTGAGAAAAGGCCCAGAATTTGAAATGCACCTGAAAGGCCCATCCCAAAGAGCCTCCTGAGATACACCTCAGACAGGTATTTTGAGAAATAATGAGCACCTGGCAATTGCCACTGGCAGTACCCCATGGCTCTCATTCCAAATTGGTGAATTGGGCAATGTCATGCTCTGAGGGCTGTATGTAGATTTCCCAGCCTCATTTTAGTTGTGACTTATTTTTTAGCAGTGTATGTTAAACTAAGAGTTTTACTGTCTGAATTTAGGATTTAGGGACATCTGTTGGCTGCATGCAAGCTGCCAACTGTGAGATGGATGGGCAATGGAAAGGTTTATTTCTGTGTTTCTGCTGTGGCCCATAGCAGTGATAGCAGAGATGTGGAGCAGGCAGAGCCATAGCCTGGGACAGGGATTCAATCCTGGGAGCTCTGCTCCTCCCTCTGCTTGTGCTGCCAGCCCAAGGCTCTGCTGATTGCTGTCCTAGCCTGCCTCAAATGAGGACTCTCAAAAATTGGTCTCTGTGAGGTTCTCAGACCTCCTGTGCTCTAGGCACCAACTCTGAGCTCTTGGGCTCCTACTTTTTTTAGTTATTTTTAAATAAGCAAAGCAGCTAATAGTTAAAAAGGTTATTTATTACAAAGCACATCAGTCTCAACAGGCAAGCAGAAAAGCAATGGCAAAGCTGTGGCAAAGCAAACCCTGGCAAAGAGAAAATGGCTAAAAGCCCTGGCAAAAGCCAATGGCCAAAAGCACCAACTCTCCTAATACAAACTCTTGTATAGGATTTTTCCAGCAAGCTGAGATGCAAACTCAGACCAGGACTCCTTAACCTGTTACAATTCCAGTTTCTCAGCACACCGGGTTACGTATAGAACTATGCATACAATCTTGTTCTGTCTAAAAAATGTCAGCAATATTCTCACTACAGCTCTATTGTGTCTCAGTCCTGCCCACAGCTGTGGGCCTGGGGCCTCCACTGAAGATATCAGTGTGTTTCAACCTTCACTACAACACTCACTGCTACTGTGGCATTTGAAACCTTTCACTCACTACAAGCATTAGAACTCACCCTAAAACTCACTAACTTACTTCTACTTAAACGCCAACTTTATGTGTGAGTGGCTTAATATACTCCAACCCATCCAAAGGCTTTAATTCAATCCCTGCACTCTGATTTCTCCCTGAATTCTTCAGAGCCCCCTGGCTCCCTGACCCCAGCAGGTCTCTCGGTGGGATCCCAGCAGTTTTCAGTCCTGGCCAGGTTCTCTCTCTCCTGAGTCTCAGGCACAGACCATGTTGCCCAGCCCAGTTTCTGTTTTGTCAGCCTTTTTAACTTTGTGTAATTGTTGAGGTGATTTCTCTGCAAAGCAATGAATCCATTCTCTGAATGCATACCAGCTTTAGCTAATACTCACCAAGTGTGCATTTTTCCTAATATGATATAGTTTACAGTCCATTCCCCATAAGAGAATACATGCCTCTTTTTTCAGTTTGAGAAATAAGTAGTTAAATTTTCCAGCTAGTTTTTAAATCAGTTCTCACACACTTTAGCACACACATTCAGTCTTTCTCTATTCCTTCTTTTTTTTTTGTAATGGAAATCTATTGTTTGCTGTACACAGATGATTTTTATGTGTTGTTTATTAAGTGTGCAATAGAAATTCTGAAAGAAATACAGTGCTAGGGTACATTAACTTGGAGTATTCTAAATTCTCTATAAGTAGTTTTGGTGAAATAAAATGACGTTTTTATTAAAAGGAAAAGGATTGCTCTGTGGTGTTTAAATGATGGTTATATACTACTGAAGACTTATTTATGTTTATGTACCTGTGCACATTTTGTGTTTGTCACCATTTTGCTATACTGTAGAATAACTAAAAAGCATAGGTTATGCTGCATGTATAGAGTACATGAGTAGGGCAGATAATTTTGAAGTATCTTAAGCAGTTATTTTATTCTATTTTGGGATATTTTAAGAAAGAAATAATGTTCCTGGACATCTGATAGAAGCAAAAGGCTGTGATATGTTGAAAAGAGCTGCCACCCTTGGAAGGACCTTCAGACCTGCCCAGATTTCCTTGCTGCTGCAGCACTTCAGGTGCTGGGGAGTGGGAAGCATTCTTACTTTTTGACTTACTTTCTTATTTTTGACTTACTTTCTTACTTTTCGACTTACTTTCTTACTTTTCTTACTTTTCTTACTTTCTGGACACCTCTGATGATGACTTCTATCTTACCATGAGGCAATCAAAGAATATGGCATTTGGTAATACTTCTAATGGCTTATGAATATGGAAATCTGTATGAGTTTCCTGTTAGATAAATGAGGACAAAATTATTTATCACTTGTGTTCCTAAAACTACCCTTGAGATACCTTTTGTATCAGATGCAGATATACAATACTAGCAATATCAGTAATGAGGCATTTAGGAAAGAAGCAATTTCCCTGTTACTGTGCTCCTGCATTATTTTTAATGCTGCACAGAAATTTTTGGAGGTGACAGGCAAATACAATTTTAGGGATAAAGATGAATGACTTCCTACAAGCAGGCCTGATTTTTCATTAAAGCTTAGGTAGGGATAATGGTGCTGGGTGAGTGGCAACATAGAATTTTGTCAAAGACATTGCAAGAAGCCAAGGGATAAGGATTTTGCAGTGCATAAAAATATAATAAAAAACCTCACAGTAACGAAATACAGTAAGATAGAGTAACAAAAATACAAATGAAAGGTATTTCAACTGAGGCAAAGGGATGTAAGTTTGAGGAGGAGGTTGTGTTAAACATCTTTTGAATTGTTTACAAATACTGGGAAAAAAATGTTTGAAAATTGCAAGCCTCCGTTAATTTTTTAAAAATATTTTGTCCACTTGTTGAACCCTCAGACCATTTCAGAAGACCATTTATCAGTGACATTTAATAGACTCTGCTTTATCCAGCAGAGGTAAATCCTCCAGTGTTAGACTCTCAGTGAAGCCTCATTTCATGGTCCTTTTCAGCTTTTCCTAAGCATGGAAATAAAAAATGTGATTACTGTCTTTATTCTGGTACATCCCGCTGTTCAAACAAAATGTTGTAAAATAGTTCATAAACTGCCTTTTGATATGTAGCTTGTTGTGTCTGTGAAGTGCTAATTATTTCCCCTAATGATATGATTTAATGGTTAAATGTTTCAGTATTAATCTTCTGCCATAAAAAGATTCCTTGCCTCCACTCAGGGCTCTCAGATGACTTCTACAAATTAAAACAAAGAAATCATTCACATGGGGTATCAACAGAAGCAGCTGTCACTGACTTTTCATTTGCATCTTTTAATAGCAAAGCTGATTTCCTTATCAAACATCATCTTTCATGTGTATGAAATCCTAGTATCTCCAGTCCCCAAGTAGTTCTAGAGTCAAATAACAAGAGTTTTAGCAGCTGTGGACTCTTGGAGGACTGAGACAGTTAATTAAGGTGTCTTGATTCTGGTTGTCTGAGAACTTCCTCAGCAGCTCAGGCTGAGTTGGGCAGAGCAGAAGGGCCAGTGTAGATTTATTTCTTAGCTGTGTAGCACACAGCAGATAAAAATCCACATAAGAGAAGCAATTTCCCCAGCTGTCATCAGTTTCAGCAGGAAAGCTAAAAGCTGGATGAAAATACAGACTATGCTTTTCCTTTGGATTTTTTTTTTTTTTTTTTTTTTATTTATCACTGAGTCACACTGAAGAGACAAAGGACAAATAGCAAACATACATTGGAGCTGCTTGTTTATGAATCTTGCACCTCCCTAACCACTCAATACACTAATTGTGTAATGAATAAATGTATGTATCCAAAGAAATGAAATGAAACAACCTGGATTAGTTTATTTTTTCCTTCTGGGAATGTTTCTCTGATAGTCTGCAAGGAGTGCCTGACACTAAAAGGATTCCTCAGAGTTACTAGGAAATATACACACACAGTTTCCCTTTCCCCTGCAGTTTCTCAAGTCTGAACATAGAATTTTGTGAATGTGGCAGGAGGTTTATGGAAAATGTTAAAAAAAATCAGTATATGAAAAATGATCTATCACCACAAAAATACATAGAGCAACTTGTCTGGTGTTGGAGGTTTTTAATATGTTCTTTATTTCAGAATTTTTCATCCTTCAGCATAGAGTTAGTAAACAGGACTGTTGTGGGAGTACAGCCTGAAAGGATGTTTGAATAATCTCTTAACAATAAGACTGTGCATGAGGATCCCAATGTACTTATGTATTCAGCTTGAATAGGTTGATTGGAAACACAAGTGTCAATCAGCTTTCAGACTAAAACCTATTTGTGTAAATCCTTATCAAGAAATAAGAAACGATGTCATTATGAAAGGCTGTTGAATTTTGGAGGATTTGGAGAGATTTATTTAGTGCTCTTCCCTTAAGCCTCTCTTGTGTGAAGCCAGGCTGGTAGCTCTGGAGTGCTGCTGCAGATCTGATCCTTCCTGCCAGGGGAGTTAGGAGCCTTTCTAATGAGGACATGAGTTTGAAAATGCTGGTTTTTTCTCCCTTGGAGGTGTTGGGTTTTCCTCTGCACTGTGAAGGGAACAGCCTTAGAGCCTTTTGTTAATTTTGGTGAAAGTACATAATGTGTGTGTGTGTATTTCCAGTGTCAAACTGGGCTTGAGGTGGGAGGATGAGAATAAAATGTGTCCTCACCTTGCACTTTTAATTGTAAAATAAAGACCCACTATTTATATATATATAATATATATATATATTTTATATATATAAAAATATAAAATATATATATTTTTTATATATATATATGTATAAAGACCCAATATATATATAATTAACTCAAGTTAATGATTGTCAAAACTGCGAACTTTTTGGCATTCCCAAGCTTCCTAAACTCAGACTTGGTGGTGTCTGACAATTTCTTGCTTGCAATCTGTTCAGCCCTGTGGTTGATGGGAATTTCAGGTTTATTGTTGATGTGAACATAATTTTCGATTTTGTTGTTGATTGCTGCAGTGAAACCTCCTCAGTACATTGCATCTGTTCTTCAGATCTTGGTGTTGATGGGCAGTCCATCTGTATTCTCAGGATGTTGGAAGTAAATTTCTGGTTCTTTGATCAGAGGGATTTGAAATTCATTGATAATAGTCTTTGAAGAACAGAGAACTAATAGGAATTCTGAATTTTGAAGCCTGTCTTAATAGAGATTTTACTGTAATCAGAGTGACATTGAGAGAAAAAAGCTCTGGGGTCTGGGAATGGGACAGCCTTTATGAAGATTTAATAACTTATAATAATCAGGAGGGAAAGTATTTTCTTTTCTGCCAGCTTTTACTTTTCATTTGTTTTAATTTTCAGCACTTTAAGCTCCTGTTTTTGGTAGCAGTCTATTGAGTTTGGAAATTTTTGCTATGCACAGTTATGGAATGGATGCTCCATCCAGTCATCCATCTTTCTGTAAGATACAGAAGCTTCATCCCTTCCAACACCTGCCATTCATAAAAGTCAAGGGGAGATGGATTGGTTTTTTGTTGTTCTTGGTGGATCTTTATAGTTATTTATGTTGTATTATTTATTTGTTATTTATTATATTATAATTATTTGAAGTTTCTCACGTGGCACAGTGGGAGGGAGCTCTGCTGGTGGAAGAGAGGAGGAATCTGTATTGGGGGATCTGCCTCTGACTGTCCTGTGCTGAACTGCAGTGTGGGTGGGCAAAAACCTGTAACCCTGTGCTTTGAATCCATGCCTTGGTGCCCTCAGAGAGCTGCTGAAAACTGCTGCTGGGTAGGTTAAGAAATTAGGTGGTTACTCAGTGCTTACAGTTTACATATCCAAGATAGAACAGTTCATTATTATTCAGCTGGTGGAATAACCCATTTTTCTCTCCCACGTGAATTCTGTGAAATTTTCAAATGCAAGGATGATTTGTTGCTATATATGATTGATTTTTCAGGCTCCTGTGCAAAGCAATGTTTCGGTATCTGTTGAGTACTAATTAAACACTACCTTTCTGTGTTTCCAAGAGTGTTTAAAATGGTATCCTCTGCAGAATGTTTTTATGTGCAAACAGCTAGGATTCCTGACCAGAAGTGAATCAGAAGATTTAAGGCAAATCTGTGAAAATGCTGGAGGGCAGATCAGGTTTTAGTTGGTGACACTACAGCTGCTGGCTGTGAACAGACACAGGGAAAAGGTCACTTTCTTGGGCAGTCCTCATGTCCTTGCATTGCTGCTACACCTTAGTTTGGGGTCCTTCAGGCTTTCAGTGACACATTTGGCTTGCTGCCTTTCCTTCCTGTCAAAAGCTCCCAAAAATGAGTGTTTGGCATTTGCACTGGAAACCACATACAGTTTAATTCATTGCATTTTAAAAAATAATTCCTGTTTCAAAGTGATTTTTGTTTTACTTTGCTGAAGTTTCTGCTGCATCTTCATTTCTGTTTTTTTTTTTTTAAAATATTGGAATGAAATTTAATTTTCAAAAAGCAGTTTGTTATAAACTTGAGTGGTTGAGCAGCCCAACAGAAAGTTTATTGCTTTGTTTCTAGTTGGAAAACCCAATCTGATTAACCCAGTATTTACAGATAGCAACACCTACCTAAGAATGCCCCTTTCATAGAAGTCTTTAAATAAGAGGCTTTTTAAACAAACACTTTACTGAGCTCCAAGCAGTATTTGTCTTCCTTGCAGCAATAATGATGGTTGACTTTCTGTGGAGTGGAAAGGTTGATAAACCAAGCACACAAGTAGAGGGAGATAGCTGAGAACAAGGATTTCAGTTTAGTGAAGAGGAAGCTGGAGATGCTTCTCTGCTTCTGTTCATCTTCCCCTTTAGGTAGGTCATTATCCTTTTTCAGCCTATTGGAATTCAGTTAAAAATCTTCAGTGAGAAATCATCCTACCTATCTTTAGACATTCAGGGGAGGTGAGCTCATCATCTCCTACTCCTGGGCAATACATTGAAATAGGTGTTTCCTGAGGGCTGAGCAAAATGAGACAAATCACAGCTCTGAGAGATGTTTTCCTGCAGCTCTGGATTCAGACATTGCATTGAGTGTGGTTTTGTGTTCAGCTCTGTCTGCCCCCCAAGCCTTGGGGCTTTGTTTACTAATGGGAGCTCTCAGAGGCTTTTGGAGTGCTTTTATTCCAATACAGGGCTGCTTAAAACTGAACTTGGGGTTGGTTTGTGGTCACATTCCCAGCTTTAGAAAAGGAAGCTTGGACTGTGCTAGTTCTTGGCATTTAGTGTATTGTACCAAGTGTCCAAAACAACCATGGGTTTTTATCTTTTGGAGAGCAGTAATGAAGAGTAACTGTTCCCCCTATACATTTCTATAAGGTAGCTGCCCTTTTCCTCATGTGCATGGAGAAACTGTTGTTTGTGGTTTATAATTACCCACTTTCTAGTACCACAGCATTTACAGCTCATTTTATACTTTGTCCTTCTATAGAGCCCTGTTTTAGCTGCAAGGTGTGCCATCCATATTAGGTAACAATTACTACCTGCAACAGCTTTGTAAGGTTATATTTAAGGATCAGTTCAGTAAGCTGAGGTCAGCCTATTGCCATTCAAAATACCTGTCTTAAAGATGAACCCTCCCAGGCAAACTCAGGATGCACTGCTACAGGTTTTGGAGATAGCAGCCCTCCTGTAAACCCTGTAAAACAGCTGGGAGCCTGTGATCTTGGCACTGAATTTGGGTTTGTATCTATCCAATATTCCCAGTTCTTTTGAGGAGAAATGAATCCCTCATTACTGAAAAGAGCAGCTTGCCACCTGACTCTATTTGTATTGCAAATCTGAGTCTTGTAGCTGTGATTTCTTGAGGGCACTGAGCAGCAGCATCATTCAAAGTCACCCAGAGCTGATGTTTCAGTTCTTCACATAATGGCACTGCCAGCTGGAAGCTGTGTAAGCTTGGGAAGAGGTTAACTGGAACAGTTCAATCTAGGTGTAGGCAGCAATGAGCACTTCCATCATCCTAGAAAGCCCAGCAGGTTCTTCTCTGGGCTGAAGATGAATGAAGTACACACCTGAAATTTGTCAGAATCTGTTAACAGCAAAAACTCCCATAAAGGCTTCCACTGACTTCTTAAAACTTTGTTAGTATTTGTATTAGATACCAAGTTTTCTACCACTTCTTTAGGTGCTTGTAAAGGTTACAGTACTGACCCAGGCAAAAATCAAAGTCTGTTACATATCTTGCCCCTGGACTATCTCTTTACTTTCTTAGAGAAACCTTATTTTTGGTAATGAGAACAATGTGGTTTCTCATTCAGAGTTAAGGAATCTGATCAGTAAAGCAGTTTTATTAATAGTTGTGTGATGATGCACCTGGTGGTTTGGAGAACTGTAGGAAAACATCAATATAGATACTTTTGACCTAAAATAGAAGAGTTTCTGTTGGACTAGGTTTTTTGTTTGTTTCTTGCCAGTGCTTAAAACCAGAATGTATCTGAGCTTATAGGATCAAAACATGGACTAAATTTTAGAAGAAGGACAGTGTCTGGGGAGTTGGCTGTTCTGTAGAATTAAAAAAATAACCCATAGTTTGAGAAGGACCTGCAGATGGCATCTGCTGTGGCTCATCACTCAGATTCTCTGCATTTATGAAATGCAAACTATTGTAGAGCTGACACAGATTTACTGATTTCTGGAGTCAATTTCTTCTTCTATCCAAGCCATCCCTCCTGCCCTTGATGTGAGCAGCTGCTCTCCTTTCTTGGTGGCAGTGGCTGCTAGAACTGCCTGGGCTGCAATTCCAGCCATTCCTTGGCTCCCAGCACATCTCCCATGCTTCAGACTTGCTCTCTATGTTCTGTTTTTGGAAAACAAACTGTGGGTTTGTTTTGTTGCTTTCTTAATTCATATTTATAGCCAGATGGGGAGGGGGTGTGAGTGCAATTTTTAAGTTATTTCAAGTCTGAAATGGGAAATAATTAAGAAGTTGAAATGTTGTTTCACTCCTTCTAGCAAAAGATCCATTTCAGTAGAGAGCTGTTTTTATTTTTAATTTTTTTAAACAAAAGTTATATTGAAAGAAAATATACAGACTTGGAATTAAAAAACCCCAGTATATTTTGTCAAAAATCTATTTTTGGCACAAATGAAATAGTAGTGTACCATGTCCAGGACAAAAGTTGCTTTTTGGGTTTTATGGCCAAGCTGAGTTAACTTCTTATTATGTAATAATACAGCAAGAAATAGTCCAGTAAGTAAAAGTGTCTGTGAGAGGGTGAAGTTCACATTTGCTGTGGAGGGAATGCAAAAGATTAAAACCACTGGTAAGAGGTGGTCGAGTAAAGCAAATAAAATATAGGTCTGGACCAACATCATTACTCTTTGCTTTCCACAAGGGAAAAAAATTCCAGGAAACATCACAAACTCTTCTGGCCAAGGGCACAACATTAACAATTTAAATACAGGTGAAAAAATGGGAAAAACTTACACCAGTCTCCCTGGAACACTTGTAATTTATCACTTGAGATTGTGTTTATTACTTAAAGTAAAACAAACATAATAAGGTGCTCTTGAAGTAAATGAAATCAATTAGTTAAAGTACACCCAGCTTTAGATAGTGATTGATGAGATTCTGTCAGATTTGCAGTACCTGCTGTAAGGAATATGGCATGTATTTTTGGACAGTAGTGAAACTGATTGTTAAATTTTTTCTTCTATAAACTTACAAATGAAAGTCATTAAATTTGAGATCTTAATATGAAGGAAAAAAAAATGTTTCTACTTTTGATTACACAAATACTGTCCCCTGCACAAACACTGCAGGCAACGTTGGATTTCATGAAATTAAGTCCACCCAAACATATGGAGACCACGTAACAACAGGCAGAGTTTTGGCCTCCAAAAGAATGCTAATTAATAATGTGTTAACTCTACAGATGAAACTAAAAATCATACATTGGATTACACTTGCTCATCTGAAGTGATAAAAATTATTACTGGCTGGAAGCACGAGGGTTTTCTCTTTTATAAACTAACATCTGCTTGTTTTTCATGTCTGTGTAGGCAGATTAGAGTTCACTCTAATGTGGTTTTCCTTTCTAGCCTTTTGAAATGGAAATGTCCCTTCAGTGTCTGTGCTCACTCAGTCTTGATCATAGCATCAATATAATATTCTGATCAAGAGGATCAGAAACCTTAAGAGAAAAATGTGAGGTGTTTGCAATTGTTTAGTTACTGGTAATGCTGAGGTAAGTGAAGGTAAAGAATTTAGCATAAATTAGGAGGGGAAACCTCATGTGTGTATGGCTCTTCAGAGAAATACCTGTAATAAATCTGAAATTTCTGCAGTTACACATCATGATAGGAAAAGCTCTGTGTTGTGGTAATTTGCAAGCAGGGTATTGTTCTTCAGGTAATTAAATATTGGTATCTGAACTCTGATTTAGTGTTTGTTTCCCTGTAGCATCGTGTTACTTACTAAAGGGTGTTAAAATTGGCTGAGAAAATACACTTGTGAAAGTTCAGTGTAAATGAAGGGTTTTTTTGCAGTGTTCCTCCCATGTATGAATGCTGCACAGAAGAGACAAACAGAAGTTTCCAGACAGGAGCTTATTTTTGTTTTCTAACCCTGGAAAAAACCATTACTGCATGGATACTCAGCCCATTTTGCTGGTGCTTTGTTATTTTAAGTGTGCTAAGGATCCTCTAGCTGTAGATTCCTATTTATTCACGAGGCCAGTCTTTAAAGGATGGATCCTGTGGAAATGATCCTATCCTCTGCTGGAAGTTTTGGTATCTTCATGTCTCTTACATGTTCAAACAAACATCTGGGTTATTCCTTTAGATGTAGTGCACTGTTGAATCCTGATTTGAGTAAACTAACAAGCTATCCATGTGTCTTCATAACCACTTGCTGTTTCTTTCATGTGCTGCAAGAATATTTTCAGTGCAGTATAATGACATTTCACAGCCCAAAAGAATTGCTTTGAGAGACAGCTTTCATAAGACTCTTAATCAAATGAAAAGATTGAGCACAAGCAAAGAAATCTATTAAGCTCCTTATTTTAATCCATCCTAAATCATTTAAATGTATGTATATTTGCATGTGAAAGCTGCTGTATTATCATTGCAGTAGAATTGTTGATATAAATAATGCCAGTCACTGTCACACTTCTATTTTAGTTTTAGCTGGTGAAGCCTCTCTGGAGAAACACCAATTCCTATTTAATTGCCTTAGAATTTTACAGATGGAGATGAGCCCAGTAATGAATCATGTGCTGCTGTGCAGTGATAGGATTGCTGAAGTGCCTTGTAGCCCAAATTTGCCATCTTAGGAAACAAGTTTGCTGTTTGCAGAATAGTGGCAGTGTGTATAAATTACAAATAAATGGTTCCTTGCTCGTGTTGAGATCCTTTATTTGCTGGAGAGCAGGATGCCACCTCCATGCTCCTGTGTTGGGTTATGTGTTAGGAGATGGGGCTGAGGATTTGAGTATGGCAAACCTAGAGAGTCCCAGGTAACCTTCAGATCTTGCTTGAAATCTACATTTGCAAAGTGCAGAGCAGAAAATACAGTCTCCTGTGTAATAGCTGCCTCACTGCCCTGTCTGCTGTACAGAAGTGCTGTTATTTATTTTGTTCTGTTTGAACTCGCCAAAATCAGTGATGAAGAACTGGTGTAAGTGTCTCATTTTATGTAATTAATTTCAAGTTCTTGATTTGCCCATGTGAGCAGAGATTTATCCCAGTGTCTTGTGGTTAGATGGGACTCTGGATTTAGTGGCTTTCCTGATTTTCCAGAAAAATGTGAGGGAGAGGACAAGGATTTGCAGCTGATGGAAGATTTTTTTTTTTTTTTTTTTAATATAAACATTGTGCTGAACTAAATGAGGGGGTCCTTGGGTAAAGTTACTCATCTTATTTTTTTCTAATGTGTATCTAGTTGTCCTAGAAAAAAGAGTCAAAAATTGCTTTAAGAAGTCTCTACACTCAAACTGGCATGCAGTAAGTGACATAAAAAGCGCAGTAAATAATAAATAGAGATTTTCCATTTTGATTTTATTAAATGGTTGCAGGGGAAACTGAGGGTGTGGTAGTCAGTGGGATGCCTACAAAGAGAAGGCCACCAGCTCCACAGAGACTTCTGGACTTTACCCAGGCACTGTAGTGGGGTCCCCCCAGGAATAACACAGCATGGCAGCTCTGCAGTGCTGGGCTGGGGAGCTGAGGCTGCATACCATCCTGCCTTTATGCAATGGGGTGTGTAAAACCAGAAAACAAATGCAGAGACAATATATTTTATATATATATTTATATTAAAATATATAAACATAAATATAAACATAAATATAAATTATAAATATAAATATAAATATAAATATAAATATAAATATAAATATAAATATAAATATATAAATATAAATAAATATATATATATATGTGTGTGTGTGTGTATGTGTTGTGTTCTAAGGCTGCATACCATCCTGCCTTTATGCAATGGGGTGTGTGAAACCAGAAAACAAATGCAGAGACAATATATTTCATATATATATATGTACATTAAAATAAATAAATATAAATATAAATATAAATATAAATATAAATATAAATATAAATATAAATATAAATATAAATATAAATATAAATATATAAATATAAATATAAATATAAATATAAATATAAATATAAATATAAATATAAATATAAATAAATATGTATATATATGTGTGTGTGTGTGTATGTGTTGTGTTCTAAGGCTTCATACCATCCTGCCTTTATGCAATGGGGTGTGTAAAACCAGAAAACAAATGCAGAGACAATATATTTCATATATATATATGTACATTAAAATTAATAAACATAAATATAAATATAAATATAAATATAAATATAAATATAAATATAAATATAAATATAAATATAAATATAAATATAAATATATAAATAAATATATAAATAAATATATAAATAAATATATATATATATGTGTATGTGTGTGTGTTTGTGTGTGTGTTTGTGTGTGTGTTGTGTTCTAAGGCTTCATACCATCCTGCCTTTATGCAATGTGGTATATAAAATCAGAAAACAAATGCAGAGACAAACCAATAAAGTAACAGTGCACACTCTTTTCATACTTGGTATAATGTCTTGAAATTTGTCTGCTTCGCCCAAAATCTGTGGTTTCAATGCTGGGGAAGTACTGATTTAAAAACTAGACAAAAAAACCCTGCAAACAAAACCAGTCCTTAAACTACTGCAAATCAGTTGTTACAGCAGCTCCCTGTGGAACACGGTTGTGAATTCTGTTCTTCATTCTTTTAGGCTCTCTTGTATTCATCAAGAGCAAAGGAATTGAACTGATCACACCCAGGGTTTCTTGTATGTGTGTGAGGGTTTGTTTATTTGTTTCTTTTTCACCTTGGTAATAGTTTTTTCCTTAGCCATGTGTATCTCTCTAGATTGACTGTTACAGACTGATCTGCAGAGGGCCTCAGTAGTGTGCTTTATCTGTCTAAATTCCCACCATAAAAATTCATTTTGGTTCCTAGTTGCTGGTATTTATTCCTACAGTGGGAATAAATATCAGTGCCCACTGCTAAATTGTGCAGATTGGATTTTCCTTTTTGATGGAGACAGGGTTGCATTTTTGAGAGCAGCCATTCTAGATGGAACTAAATAGCATGGAATTTGAAACAAATCCTAACTGTTCATTCTTTAATTAAGCATATCGTTTTACAAATTACATGTTGTATTTCCAACCTCTGCATGTCCATCACTCCTTTGGTGATGGTTGAATTATTTTAGTAATTACTTCCCTTTCTATTGAGTAGCTGAGCAATTAGTAGAATAATCATTCAAATAGTTACTACTTTGTTGATTAAGAGCAATCTCGATTGTGGAAATCATTACATGTTAACAAATGAAAATGTGAGGGCTTTTCTGGTACAGAACCAGCTCACCACACTAAATGGATTATATGGTGAGATGGATTGGGTCTGTGTCACCAACAGGTGGGTCATTTCTTCACCCCCAAACACATTTTGAAAATACATTTCAAACTGTAGGTTGTGTTTTTTATTTACATTGAGGCTAGAGGAAGGAAATGTGATTCAGAGCACGGGGACTTGAGTTCAGAAGGGCAGAGAGTGTTTCACAGTGGCACCTTTCTGTCCCTGGGCTTGCACTGTGCTTAGGGGAGGATCAAGACATTATTTCTGCCTTCTAAATATACTTAAAAACCAGAAATAAATAGCTACTGACATGTCACCCCCGTGCCCATGTGCATGATCTGACTGAGGGTATGGACCCCTTTATGATACCATAAAAATTTGCATTTACAGTAATTCCATACTGTACCCAAGTTATCTGGGTGCTGCTGATTATTATATAAAAACATTTGAATGGGTGCTACAGACAGCACCCAAAAAAAACTTATTTGGAAGCACCAGGTTACTCAGTTTTGGCTTTTGACTGGTGTAAACTTAACTTGGCCTTTTCAGTTCTCTCAGATTTCCTGAAACAGCTCTTTGTCTCAGGTTTTAGCAACTGTTATTTTAGACTTGGCTTCATTCTTAAAGAATACTAGAAAAAAAAAAAAAAAGAGACCATAGAAAAGCATCTAAAAGGAATCAAAGCATAGAAAACCCATTTCTGGATACAGTGTGTTTTCAATTCTTTTAAGTTTCAGAGTACTCTAGAATCCTGATTGATATTTGTTATGTTGTATATTTTCTCAGGCTTGTTTATCCTAATCCCTCCATTTATTATTGGAACTTTTAGATCAATGTTTAAAAATAGTAGCAACTTAGAAATGGCTTTAAAGATAGGTCTTGGTACACCATCTAAATAGGGTAATTCATAGAAACCTGTAGTCAGGGCCCTTAGTGATTTTCATTAGTTTTTGAACAATAGTGATATACAACTGCATCAACTAAGACATATTTTTAAAATGATAAAGTAGTTTTCTATAGAAATTTAACTTTCCAAGGCCTGTATGTGTTACTATGATGGAAGGGCCTCACCCAAAATATCAAGTTTCTGCATAAATAGTACAGTAGTTTTGTCTGAATGCTCGTTTTCCCAGCAGAGAACTATAAAATGCCCAGTTTGTGAGCTGGGTTGCCTTCTCACAGTGGCAGTAAAAGGTACTGTAGAAAATCTAATAAATTGGATGACAATGGGAACATAGACCATAAAAACCCCAGTAAAATTTTCTTTTGTTTTAATATGACTTTCAGGGGACAGGGAAAAGGGGCTGGAGAGGGGGAGTTTATGACCAGGCAAGACTGTGTGGGGGAATCTCCAAGTAATAAAAACGTGTGTTTATAGAATATTACCAGTGCTTCTCATCTCTGTGTTTTAAATCTGTATTTCCTGGCTCGAATTTCATTTAAATTCATTTAAATTTAGAATATTTGTTATCTTTTGGTTTGCTTGCATAATATAAAGTTATTCTATAGATGAGTTCCTTGTGTTTAATGTTATTCTATAGATGAGTTCCTTGTGTTTAATGGGCTCTGCCAAACACATGAGACTTGTGGCTGCTAGGGTGGCACTGTGGGCTGGGGACTTTTTGTGTCAGGATGTGCTTTTGCAAGCTCTGGTTTGAACCCCATGTGTTTTTCTTGAATACTGGAAAATTAGCAGAGTTCTTTAGCATTATTAACCTACTGGAAAGTTTATAGTGATCTTTTCTTATTAGAGATCATTCAAGTGGGCAATTCAAATTCAATGAAGCATAAGGCATCAGGCCTCCTAATGTAAATAATGATCTTCACATTCCACTTCTGTCAAGATATGCAAAAAAGGAGTAATTTATGCTTCAGTGGGTAGGCAGTGAGAGTCCTCTCTACCAAAACATTTTTGTAGGTTAAATAACTGTCAAAATCTGATTTTTCTTGTGGGTTTTATATTGGGTTTTTTATACTTCTAAGATTTATTGCCTAATAAATAGTCTCTGCAATAGGTCTGTTAACACTTTTCAGTGCTGTACTCACTGCAGGGCAGTATTGGTGTGGCTGTCCCTCACACAGCCACACAGATGTTTTCCAGAGGCATTTCCAGATGTCTCCAGAGGCATCCTGGCCTCATCCCAAGGCACTGCCTGCTGTCACATGCACAGTCAATTGTCATTTGCTTTCACCTGTTGCAGTTAATTTCCAGATGCAGACAGGCTCTCAGTTCTAATGACATGCTAACAGTGTCAGGATTAAGTCAGGGCCAGCTGTAAATGTAACTGATTCCTGTGATGACTTCTGAAAAGATTAAAGATTGCCACTTCACCCAAACCCACATTTGTGGGGCAGAAGTGGGATGTGAAATTCTGTCTGGTAGGATTTAGGAGCACAAATCTCCTTGAGGGATGGTCCCAAATGACATGCCAATTTAGAAAAATCTGTCAGAATAGTCATACAATGGCATGCCACATATGTATGAGTTCTTCTGAAGAACAGTGTCTGTGTCATTCTAACCCTGTCACTTGTCACCAGGTAGATTCACAAATTTCCTTGTTCTGGGTTGGAAAGCTCACAGTAATTGCAGCGACCTACTGCTTCATACATTTTTAAGCAAAATGTGGAGATCTAAATTTAGAGATTTCATAATTTTGATATCACATGAAGAAATGGATTAGTCCTTAAAAGCAGTGAACTAAAAAAAAAAAAAAAAAAAGAAAGGCAGTCAACAAACAACAGAATAAGTTGTTACCTTAATTGAAATAATAAGGGGAAAAAAGGTCTTCAGACATATTTCATCTGTTTCTTCAGTTTATTTGCTCCTTATCTTGTCTTTCCTGGCAGGCTTTTAGCTGATCTGTAAGAGAAAAAAAAATTCCACCTTCTTCAAATCCAAACTAAAATGACAAAATATTTTTTAACCTTTCTAATTCTCTTTGCATAAGAGTGCAGTGTTATTTGAATGTTTGATGTTATATCCAGTAATTAAGTGTTTGATTTTAGGCAGTTTGAATATTTGATAAGAAGTTTTAAATTCTTGCTGTAAACTGTTCCCTGTCTGGAGCCTGTGTCCTTGGCTGCAGAGTCTGCTCTTGGTGGAGCTTTAGGAAAGGATCAGTCTCCTCACCTTTGGCAGCAGTGTGTGCAGGGGCAGCTGTGTTTATTATCATTTATTGTATTTTGTTTATATAGTGGACATGTGTGTGCAAAGGATTAAAGAACAACTGAACAATCAGTGCTGAAGTTTATGTGGGGTATCAGGCTTTGAATGCTGGTGAAGTGACTGTGAAGGCACACTGAAAATTTTGTGCCAGAGGCTTCTTTCTTTGTGATTAAGGATGCCCCTGGGAATAATTATTTTGAGACTCCTTGTTCATTTGGACATTTCACTGAAAGCTAATAGAGACTTTTGGTAGAGATAAAATATTCCCTTAATTCCATTGCCTGGCTTTCCCCAGAGCCATGGGGGCCACAAGAGCCCTGCAGGTGTTTGTGCCACACCCTGCTCAGCCAGGGCAAGGACAGCTGTCCACAGCCATGGCTGGGCAGCCTGTGCTGGTGTTCAACCAGCCTGCCAGTGAAACAGCTTTTTGTATGTTTTAAATGAAATTGTGAATAGAAATTGCTTCTTGGTGCTGAGCCATCATTCCCTGCACTGGTGCCTGCACTCTGGGGCACTCTGCTGGTGCCTGGTGTCCAGCTGCATTGTGGTAAAGTGAGTGAACTGGCTTTTCTGACATAGATAGGAATTAATGTTCTGTGATTGTTGTAGTTAGCTCTTTTAGTACAATAAATAGCATTTTATGCATTAAGGAGTTCATAGTGTTGCTGGATAAATGACTAGGTAAGAATTCTTTCTGTCTTCAAACTTTGTCAAAGAAAGTTTCTATTCATTTCATTATACAAAGAGAAGGGCTGGATATATGCAGACTTGTTGAGATATTATTCACAAGGTTAATTGAGATTTATCAATTTGCATGTGCTTTCTCTCTCACACCTCTCTGCCTGATTACCTGTAGAAAATGCTCAAGCACACTTTTATTCAAAGCAGTTTCTGTCAAGTTAGGCATCCCAGGAAGGATGGATTGAAGTTCAAGGCTGCCATGATCAGTAGAACAGTGTTACAGGTTATTTGTGGGGGGGACACTGAGCTTGGCTCTCTGAGTCCTGCTGCTCAGCTGGCCTTGCTGTGTGGGCACTGTGGCGTGCCTTTCTCCATCTGCACACCCCCAGACTGCCTTTGGGAAGGGCTCTGGGACTGGGCAGAAGGGTTAGTGCATGCTCTGAGCTGCACATTGCTTCTGTCTGTGGCATTGTGGCTCAGCCTGAGGGAAAGAGCTTTCCCTGAGACTCATTCCCGAATTCTGCACATGGGAGCTCCTTGTCTGTATTTACTGGTGCTATTTGCAGGTTCTCTAATTTCAGGAATAAAGGCTTGAACGTGATAAACCAAGCATTTTTCTCAATAAAAGTGTGCATTTCCACTTGAAATCAGTGGACCTTTCATGGCCACAGCAGCTTCAGACTCAGCTTCTTCATCGTTGCATATTTGGACAGGAGCACTGGAGATCACTGGAGAAGAGTAATTAAGCACCTTCTGAAAGAAGTGCCCCAGAGAAGATATTCAAGAGTGTTTAATCAAATACAAACACGTTCCAAAAATTAGTATTATAGGATCTTTACATATTTCTCTGGACCAAACTGGGCATTTTAGATGTGGAAATGTGAATGACTTATGGATTGTTGTTTGTTCAACCAATTCTACCAGGGAAGCAGAATGAAGGAAAAGCACATGGTAGCCTGGCAAAGGGCAGACTCTGCCAGCAAATGAATGCTGAATTGGGCAATCAGGCAGGAAATCAAAACTGAGATTCAGTGTGAGGCAGCACATGGCACACGATCCAGAGCAGGTCTAGAAACAACTGGAGAAACTGGCAGAGCATTTCCAGCACCTGGTAGTGCTGTCTGCAGCCAGAACCCTGCTCTGGGGACTTGAGAATGGCAACAACATTTATCTTGCCTCTTCTGAAATATTTTGAGTGCACCAGTTTCATCAGAAGTAATGTTTTTAAAGGAGAAGAAGATAGCAGGGCACAGGTGGCTCTGCTGGCTCTGGGGCTGTAGCTCAGGTGGCTCCTGGGCAGGGTGCAGGGCAGAGCCTGGAAAATGTCCTTGGGGCACTTTCTGTCTCAGTGGGACCTGGAGGGTTTGGGGCCTCAAGCTGCAGTGCTCCTGAGGGTTCCTGGTGCTTTGTGCAGCCTGAGAGAGGTAAAGCTGGCATTTAGTGAATAAATGGGACTCCTTGCATAGTACCATCAGCACTACAGAAAAAAAAACCCAAACTTGATTCAGGTTGTCTAAATGGGAAGATTTCCTCATGCATTTTCAGATTGGTCCCTAATTTTTAAGGGAACTGGTCTCAGCAACCCAAAATGTTGCTAAATTTCTTAAAGAACACTCTACACTTCCTCTTTCAACAATGATTGCAAACCCTTCCCAATAATACTCTGATATTCAATTATGTTATTCCTGACACCTTTGAGACTTAGTTCCACAGACGGTAAAGAAAACTAGAGTGACATTTTCTTTTTTCTGGGTTTTTTTGTGTGTTTTTTTTTGTGTGGTTTTTTGGTTTTTTTTTGGTTGTTATTGTTGTTCTTTTGGCCTGTGCCACACCTTTTGTAATATTCTAGGCCCAATTATTTTGCTGATATTAAGAGTATTCACTAGACAAATCTTGACCTTCTCAGTGATGTGGGCTTTGCTTTGCTTCCAAACCAAAGGAACAGGAAGGATGTTCAGGGAAAAATGAACTTTCTATGCCTGCTCATCTCAGGTAAGGAATAATAAATAAGGGTTCACCTGCTCCCAGCAGATGTAGGCTCTTTTAGGTGTCACTACCAATTTATTTCAGTGAAAGAGGAGAAATGCCTACAAGGGATTTGTGCAGAGGGCTGAACTTGGTACCTAGATAGAAATTAAGCTGAATGGCATTTTTTCACTGAGTAGTGGTTACCTGCAGTCACACAACAGAGGGGTTTCAAAGGTACTGCTGGGTACCTGGGTACAGCTGATATTCTTCAGATTTTCCAGTAAAACTGTCCTGTCCTTCAGCCTTGTCTTATTTCTGAACCCAAAAATATATCTATAGTTTATATAAAATATACCTATAGTTTATGTTATAATATAATATATCTATATGATATCTATATATAATATAGATAATATATATAATATGTATAATATATAACATATAATATATTATATAATATATATATAGTTTATATCTATAGTTTATATCTATAGTTTATGAAAAGCATGATTTAGACTGGAATGAAAAGCAAAACATTGCCCAATAATTCTAAATACAGTTGTTTCATGTGCTGATGGAAGCCCATGAAGGTTAATAAGGGCCTTTCCTTTGAGATTAGTGGAATTAGGTCAGTGCCTTATTACATATATTGGCCTGCAGGCATCAGTACCAGCTGTAGACACAAAACATCTGCTCATTTATAGTTAGAGGATGAAAATACACTTGGAAATACAATGGATCAAAAATCTTTATATATTCAGTAATTACAGTTCCTTCTATCCAGCCAGCCTGGATGTTGTACTACCTGGGTAGCTTTGAGATAGATAAAGAAATTATTTAAAACTAAGCTACAGATCAAAATCTGACAACCCACTTACAGGATGATAATCTTTCTCCTGCCTTTGTATGGCAGTAACTTTGAGGGTTCTTTGTAGCCTGTTTGAAATACTCACATTAGCAGCTGAGGTGGTACAGGTGTATCCAGAAAGAATACTGGGGGGGAGAACTAGAGGAAAATGCACTGGGTACCTTGAGGAAGGTGTTGTTTTGGATCCCCTGTGGTTCTGCCAGACAGCTTAGAGCACTCAGACTGCTGTGGGTGACAGTAACCAATACACTTGGGCCCTGTAAAACACAGGAAGAACCCAGAAACAGATGGTAGAAAGGTTAGTGGGAAAGACTTAAAAGTTCAGTTTTCCATAGCTTGAATAATCTCCTGTGCACCAGCAAAGCTGCTCCTGTGATTTCTATCTCAGTGTTGTAGTTTTCCTTTCCCCAACATTTTCAGTTTTGTGTTTGCATCAAAGGAGATTTGCTATCCCTCCACTTTGGGCTGTTTTTGCCAGAACCTGAAGGGGCTGTGCACAAAGATGGAATCTTTGGATCTTTCTTGTAAGATGCTCTTAAAATTTGGGAGAAAAGGAGTGACAGCCTTGATGCTGAGGTGGCAACAGCTGAGTGATCCAGGCTGTTTCTGCAGAGGCATCTGCAGCTCAGGATGGTAAAAACCAGCAGAAGAGATGTGCAGATCAGAGCTACTCCTGCCACTGTTTTTTCCTGTAGTATTTTTTGCATCAATCCCCAGAGCTGCTCAAAGCACTGAGAGCCAGCCAAGGGCTTATTCTCACAGTGAGCAGCAACAGGATTCACTCATTTGGTGTTGTACCAAGGGAGCAGAAACACAGGATTTATCTGTGGCTCAGCAGGGTGTGCTGGCTCCCAGTGCCTGCTGTTTGAGCTCTGCTGCTCTTCCCAGGAAGGAAATGCTTGTCAGCTCTGGCTGGGCTTTGGCAGTCTCACTTTGGACATGAAGGATTCCAGGAAGCACAGAGGGAAGTGCCTGAAGCTTGTGACAGAATCTGAGCAGACTGTGCTGTTTGCTGCTGCTCTTGGGGTGGGTTTGCTGTGAGAACAGGAGCACCTCTGGCTGTTTTCTCTGCTGTTTCACAGGAGGAGGAGCTGGGCTTTCCCCTCCATGCCAGCAGGTGACCTGTGAGGCTGCTGTTCCATAAAGTTGTTGTTTCTCCTATTTTCCTTTTCCTTCAGATAATGAAGGGGACTAGAGACAAAACCAAGTGTGAAATTTGTAGTGAAGTTCCTGTTCTTCTACAGAGCTTTACTTGGCCTTTGCTTTTCCAGGAGTGAGGAGTAACTGGAGGAACCTGCCTGTTCCCAATACAGTCAGACACAACTGGCATGCAGTGGTTTCCTTTCAGAGTGCCTCTCCAATAAAATCCTCATCATCTTCCCAAAATCTGCTTGCCTTCTCAAGATGTCACATTTTATCCCTGAGGATAGGGATTATAAAAATATTACCTTGAAACTGGAACATACCAACTGCTTATCAAAGCCTGGGGATCCTTTGTTCAGGATGTGCACACCATCAAACCTGTACACACCTGTACATTATCAGTCTGCTCTGAGAGCAACATTTTCTTATCTGAGCAGGTACTTCTGGTGTGTGATCACCACTGAACTGCCTGAGCTAAGGACCAAAATGGAGCATTTCTCAAAAAGCAGGACTGAAAGGCCTCACTGAATCTATCTGAGAATGTGTGGTTAAGGAGGTTCTTGCCAACTCCTTTTTAGCCAAAAGAACAGTGAAACAAAGCAACAGATTTTAGGGATGAATGAGCTTTGGGAAAAGGGCTGTGCCTTGATATGATTCTAGGTGGGATGAAAAGAACTGGATCAAACAACCCACAGGCTGCCTGCCTATCAGGGAAAACCAAGACTTCCAGTGAATTGTCTTTTACCTAGCATTTTACTGTTTATTAAATACAGCATGGTCACTGTAGTAGAGAAGTAAGTAATTTGATTACAAGTTACTTTACATTTTAACAGCTCCTTTCCTTTCATTTTGCAGAAGCATTGTCATGTTAGGTAAAAGTACAGAGATGTGTGTTTCTGTAGGACCTAAATTTCATTTGGTGTTGCAGACTTATTTCTGATGAACTGCACTTCTAAGAAACCTGAAAGTGACCATGATCCATCTGTTTTGAATGGGATTGGAAAACAGTTTTCTTGCCTTAGTTTTGCAGGTGAAAGAGTTAAGACTTTGCCAGCAGCAGATTTATGAACGTTGCTGCAGGCACAAATTAGCTTAGCAGTTTTTGCTAACAACTCCATCCTTTTTGCTCTGAACTCCACTTTCATCTAAGGGAACTGCAAATTGTGTCCCAGGAGATGAGGTGAACTGAAGGTTGTAGAGGAGTGTAATGTGCTGCATCACATGGCTTTGCTTTCATAAAGGTAGAGCAGGTCATAAACTGAAAATTGTGGGGGTCAAAACCCTTTAGAAAAAGTAAATAATTTTTTCCCTGTACCATTTCAATACTTGGATATATGGTGGTGGGTTGGTTTTGGTTTTTTTCCCCTTTTTTTCTTTCTTTAATTTTTTCTAAAAGAAAGAAGCAAAAGCAGAATACTTGGTTGACCTTGCTGCATTCAAATAACTGCTCATGAAAATTGCCAGCATTGTCACCTAGCATAGGTTTTATCCATGGTATGTAATACTTGTGGAAAACCCCTGTGCCTTTTCTTCTCCTTTGAAGGTGCTCTGAGGGCAGGTGCAAGTGCATTATAATCTCTGTTGTGCTGCACAAGGCTCTTTGTTCTTTAACTCTACATTGAGGCTTAGTGGGAGAAAAAAATCAGAAAGGAAACATTAGAATCATAGACTGGTAGAAACTCGAATGGTAGAGTCATTTAGGTTGGAAAAGAGGTTTAAGATAGAGTGCAGCCATAAATCTAACATTGCCAAGTGCACCACTAGCCCATGTCCCTGAGAGCACACCCACTTGGGATGTTTTTTCAGCTGTTCTGTGCTTTGGCACTCTCACAGCAAGAGGCTCTTAATTTTGTCTCCAGTACAGATATTTTTGTGTTGTATTTCTGTTGTCAGTGGTTCACTGTTCTTGTGCTGGTTCTACTTTATTTTCACAGCATGAAAATTAGGTTGATTTTCAGTGGCCCTGAATGGAACCTTAGCCTGAGTATGAAAGGTCTGGCTGGCTGATGGGAGCCCTCTCTGTGCTCCCTTACTGAAGGGAGGGGATTTGTTTTGATGGTTGAGTGAGACTCTAAGTATCAGCACTGCTTTTTGACTAGATCTGTTCTTTCAGTGCCTCAATATGCTTGGTTTTGTTGAAAATGGAGTTATATGTTATTATGCCTTTATCTCAGTTGGCTGCTCTGTTCCTTGCTGCTAATGCTGACTGAAGCACCATGGTTGCCCTCTTTTGTCAGGGGGAGTCTTTCAGTTGATATTAGTGGGTTTTGAAAAGGGCACTTTTCATTATGTACAACTTAAATCCTATTGCTGGCTGCCTGTGAAACAAATTATTTTATACATATATATATATATATATATATATCTTTGTCTTTTAAGGGCCTTAATTCTATTGTAATTCCATCGTCTGTCACTTAAATCCAGTGTTTGCAACCCTGTTTGACTGTATCTGAATTTGAATGCCAAATTCTGTCAAAAGCCTATCAAAACCAGAGAACTTTTTCTGTCTGTTAAATGCTATTAAAATGCTTTCTATTTGTTCTAGAGCAGTTATATCACCTTTTTTTGAAAATAAAACACTTCTCAGGTTTTGTCTCCTACTGTAATACCTGATAGTATTGATAAAAAAAACTTGATATTTCTTGCTCAGTTTTCTCAACTTTATATTTAAAGTAAGACTGTAATACACTGCATGACTGTTTATTCCTCTTAAAATTTGTTTATTAATGGAGTTCTTATTGAAATTAGAGATCATTATTTTACATTTTCCTGCAGATGTTTATTTAATTGCCTGAAATTGTAACAACAAAGCTCAGCCTCATGTATTTAGTAGGTTTCAATTGAGTAAACTTGTTCTTAGGCATTACATTCAAGACCTCCTCTAATGCTTTGGTTGATCTGTGTTGAGGTTGTGTCATGTGCAGCTGTGTTAATGTAGTTTTAAGTATCTGTGTATTTTACTAAGCATTCTGCTGCCTCCTCATTTTTTGATGTGCTCCTAAGAGTTAATAATTTCTGTGCAATTTATGCCCACTTTAAGGATTATCATAAATATCCCACGTGCAATTTTTTTTTCTGTTCATATACCAAATGAATTAAGAAGCTTTGTTATGAGGAATAGCTGTTAGAGTCTAATTATCATATGGCTGATAATTTTCTCAAATAATAGGATGCTTTCATGGTGAACCAAGGTGCACTCCATCTGCAGGAGCTGCATCATTTGTCAGATTTTCAGTGGTGGCTTGCAAGTTTGCCCACAGAAAAGACTAAATTCTTGTAACAGATTGCATTGATGTGGTGCATTTCATTTGAAAACCTCATTGCTTTGACAAACATCATTATTGTTCATTTTCCATGTTCAGTAGAGTCTAGAAGCCCTGCTGAGATCCCTTTGGTGTTAAGTGCTGTCCAAAATAACAAACAGGCTCCAGAGTCCTGCCCAGAGATGTTTTTCAGGGAGCCATCACAGGAAAAGTGGAATTCTCAGATACTGTTCTCATGGGGTGGTGTGCTTGGGACACAGGGATGGAGAACTTTCTCCACCTGATTCTGAGTGAAATGTCACAGGTAGAGTTACTAAAATGATTTATTCTCATGTGAAATGAAATGGTTAGAAATGGAACTTCTAGGATGATTTTTTTCCTAGCAAACTAAAGTGTGTAATTGATAGTTTGTGGTATCTCAATGTTGCATCTCTACATAAGGTACAACTTAGCAAGTTAAGTTCACTGAGAAAAGGAGAGGATCTGCTTTTTTCTGCTGGGAACAATCCCCAATTGCCTTTCAGTGTAACAAAGGGGAATCTTAGTATGTTGATAAACAAAGTAAATGAATTTCCATCTGCTTTCCTAGAGATGGTATTTTAGGTAAAATCATTGCATGTATGTTGGCTGCTTGAATGACTACTGAAAACTCAAGGTCCTGTTCTCTTCAGTTTCTGCTAGAAATGGATGGTAGTTTTTTATGTGGATCCATTTTATATTTTGGTATCCACAACAGCCTGTCATTGGGGAATGCTGCACAGTCTCTGAGGCTGGAGGTAAGAGTAACCCATTCTTCTCTGAAAATGACTTTTGTTTCTCCCTAACTTGTTAGTACCCAGTTAGCTGTTATGTCCTCAGTTTCTTATTTAGCTCAGATGCCCATATGATGATTATGGCCAGTTAATCACAGCACACATCCTGACAGAACAGGCTGGCAGAGGAAATTACTTCTATGTTTCAAGGTCTTTTTCCTTGGGGAGTTAATTTTTCTTCACGTCCAGTGCTCTGCAGTGTGAGCCCTGCTGCACAGTGCCCGAGGTTTTGCAGGGATTGCATTCCCAGTTTCTGCAATTCCAGCCTGTGAGAAGAAGCAGCTGGTCTGGATTTAGAGTTTTGCCTGTCTGTGTTGCTGAGTGTCTGAGGCCACCACAGAGGTGGTTAAACAATGAATTTCAGTTGTGTTGGTCAAGGAGCAGAGCAGCTGATGTCAGTCTGTTAAACACTGCCAGGGCTGGAGCTCAGAGCTCCCTGTGAACAGCCTGAACTTGAAAAGGTCAGTTTAAAGGGGTTGTCAGACTGTTGGTTACAGGTGGCAGCTCTTTCTGGATTTTCTACCGAGGCTCCTAATCAAACAATAATTTCTGGTGGGTTTTTTCCCCCAACACTTGTTATTAAACACCTCACACTTGACTGACCCCATGAGGAGCAATCTGAAGTGGGTACTTAGGGGAATGAAAGGCTCTCCTTTGAGGCATTTGCTAACCCAGGCTCTGTGTGATGGCAGTGATTTGGCAACCTGCACACCTGCTGTGAAGGGCTGTACCTACATCTAGAGAATGCCACAGCAGTGATTTCTCCAGCAGCAGTATTTGGGGTGTCATTAATGGTACCTAGGGCTGGGATGGGCCCCTGCAGTCTGGAGTGGATTACTGCCAAGAAACGTGGCTTAAGGGACATTCTGGATGTTGCCACATCTTGTGGCTGCTGAGGAAGTGGTTGAAGTTTGGCATGTTGAAGTTTTGACATGTCTCATGTCTTGTTCCACACACACCAGATATTAAACCCTGTCAGCCCTTTGGTCGGGTGCTTCATAGGGATGTTCCTGGAACAATAATCCTGACATAAATAATCATCAAAGCCTGTCTCATCTCCTGAATCCACTTCTCAGATGTGCCTCTAGAAAAAGAAAACCTTAAAAATCATTCACCTCTGAGAACACAATGTTAATCACATCAAAACAATTTGAAATCCAGTGCTGCTTTCATTATCCTAAAGTCAGCAATATGCTCTCCTCATTGTTCCTTTCTGTAGTGGAATTTATTGAGGCTATTCATCCTTCACACACACTGCAGAAGTGCACTTTGTAAAGCTGAGAAAGCTGTGCAGTTAATAGTGTAATAATTCAGCAAGAAAAACTGATTTGCAAGTGACCCATGTGTCAGGCTGTCAATGGTGCTTAAAGCTAGTTCATAAATTCCTGCCAAAGCAAGGTGTGGGCCCAGGGGACCACCCTTTTTATAACCAAAATGGCCTTGGAAGAGTCTCTCACAGGACCTCAGTGCTGACTGCTACTCTGGGGTGTCATTTACCTACCACCAGAGGAGAGGAGGCAAGGAAAACAGTATTTTGTGACCAAGAGCTGGCAGAAACCAAGACATGTGGAAGGATCAAGCATTTACTTGACCCTACCTGTGTCAGAGATGCTGCAATATTCCTTCTACTCTGGACCAGTTCCAGAATCTTCAGCAGTGGGTGTTTCAGGGATTTGTTGTTCAGGCATGTGACTGTCCTGGATGTGACAAAATGAAAACATCAACAGGGGTTTGCACTCAGGCAACATATTCACATTGCTCACCTGAATTTCTGTGTGGGGCACTGGATGATTGCAAATGCATGTCATAATGCCCTCTACTAGGCTTTCTCTAGAAAGATGAGCTCATGATGAAGGTACTAAGGTATGAATTAGACCCTGAAGGCATCTCCAGAAAAATTTATTGAAGGGCCTAGTGGGAGAAATTACACCATGTGAGAAAAAGAAAGTCCAGTCACAGCAGATGTCAGCAGCACCTGTACAGGAGTCTAAGAAATTGATTTTCTTTAAAAGGATTTTTATAATTGCTCTTTAGAAAACGGGTATAATGACAGTGTGCACAAAGGATGTCTGTTTAAGACAAGCAGGAGGCAATAGGAGAAGGGCTCTGCTTTATGGTGTATTTTTATCATCTCCTCACCCTCCACAGGGCTGAGAGGTTCAGAACCAATTCCCCAGGACAGTCTCCAGCCGACAGCACAGAACCAGCCACCAGAACCTCCTTAGGGGTGCTCACAAGGATAACAACTAAATGTTCTGCCTTATTTAAAATTGCCCTTTAGGTGCTGAGACAAGCAGCTCCTGCTCTCAGTAGCATAACTGGAAGTGGCTGGATGTGTTTGAGAAGAACCTGAAATTTGTATTACCCCCACTAGAAATGTTAAAATTCTGGTTTACCTTTGTTGTTTGCTGACTGCACTGTTGTTTTTAGGAAGAAAAGCCTGTGTTCCCACTGTTGACATTCAAGATTTACTTGAGGAATTGTTGTGGAGCCAGTGAATATTCAAGTTTATTGTATTGAAAGAAAGTCAGAATTGTAGGTCTTGTTCAAGCAAATCACTGCAAAGTGTGGAATTTCTTCTGTCTTCAGCAAGAGCTGAGTAAAGGTTGAATATAGAGCAAGAAGTCACAGAGCAAGGTAGCCATTAGTGGATTTCCATTTGCACTGTGAGTTGTGTTACTCTTCAGCTGTGCTCCTTCCATTCATACCTTCAGCAATTCTAAGAGCCATTGGGGAAAAGCACCATTGTCATTCTTGGCATTTGCAGAAGTCAAATTGCAGCACTTCAAGGTGTTGCTCAAGAAAATGTAGCTCAGAAAAGGAATAAAAGAACACTGAAATACACATAACTTAAAAATTAGGTCCTATTTTGTCTCCTCATTTTGGAAACACTGGATCAGACCCTGTACAAAAAAAATCACATTCCCAACTCCCACCAAGGTTTTAAAAGCCACCACCTCTTCCTAACTTCTGAATAAATCCTGTGTCTTTCATGTTCATCTACTAACAATTGTAGGATATATACCAGAAGATGTTTGGGAATCTACTATTACAGGTGTAGGGGATTTTTAGAAAATGTTTGGTTATTAGACTAAATGTGTTTGGGAACTTCAAAATAAATTTTTACTATTTACTTTGTGGGAGAGTTTCTCAAGTCTCCTCCAGTTTTAGAGCTAATTTTGAATATTTATGAAAATCTATTCAGAACTGTTTAAAAGGTTTAGTGCTTTTTAAATTAAGTGAAATAACTTCTATGTGCCCTGACACACTGACCCAATGCCAGATCTCATATTTGGGATGGGACTAATCACACCTGCTTGTTAATCTGGTGTAAATTCTGCAATAATTTGGGGTTTTTAAACTCGCTTTTCTCTGGGCAAAAGAAATATTTGGGTTTTGAATAATCAGAATCTGTTCCGTATTTCATATTTCCCTCCTCCTTTCTGGGGGATTGAAATATCCACCTGAATGAGTGAACAGTGTAGGATTTGGAGACCTGTTTTAAGCTGATTCCATTCAGATCTGTTAATGTGTCTATAGCAGCCTCATTGTACAGCCTAAGGTGCTTGGAGCTTCATCTGGAGGATGAAAAGGACTCTGAGGAGGTTGTTGTGTTTGCTGGTGCTGTTTCAGGGTAACCTTGAAAGGCTTCCCTTATGGTGTAAAGCATCCAGAAGACTGTAGGAACAAAGGACATGATGTAATGCTGGGAAATGTTTGCTGAACTGGGCCACTGGTGAAATGAAAAGTTTTGTTTGCAGCCATTATTTAATCACCAGCTCAAACCATTTAGAAGTGAACATCATTGCTTGCATCAAGGGCAGCTTTATTACCTTGCTGCCTCTAGAACTAAGGGTTTTTCTTGGGATTCCATTGGGAGCTGGTGGAAAATGCTTGTGGTGCTGAGTTTACATGAGGAGCAAGATTCCTCATAATGCTCCAGTGTGCAGGAAGGTGTACCAAAGCCATTTAATACAAGTTGTGAGGGAAACAGAGGATGGTGTTCTCTCCTTCTGTAGAAAAAACTTTCCAAAGGGGAGAGTTGACATGGTGTAAATCCCTGTGCCACCAAGGAAATGACCATGGAACTGAGGTTTTTATACTGCCCTTCATGGGGGACATGGTGTAAGTCCCTGTGCCACCAAGGAAATGAAGTTTTTATACTGCCCTGCATGGGGGCATTGCCCTCACAGGTGTGACACAAACTGACTGAAAAGGCTGCAGCTTCTCACAGAAACTAAACACCACTATCCTGAACTAGAGGAAGTTTTTCTTGTCCTGGTTTCAAGGATTTATGTCTCTGTCTGTTGGGGACACCGTTGCTTGAAACACAGAAGAGATGCTAAGCTGACCAGAACATACAGCCATCCTCCAAGAAAAGAGTAACTTTTCCAGTAACATTGACTTTAGAATTGATTATAAATCCAAAAGCAATTCCTTACTTATGAGCTGAAGTTAAAGTAGATTGCAGGGCAGTTTGGATTTAAATAGGTGGCAATACATACCCATTATTCTGTTCAATATGCTAATGGCAAACGGGGTCAGAATAATGAAGCATCCAGTGAACAAAAAACCTGGAGAAACAGTGTCTGATCTATGTTTAGCTTTCTTGATGACAGGATAGCAGTAGTGAAATGCAGCCTTTCATCAGACAGTGTTTCATTTAGCAGGAAACTGAGAACCAGGCTGCCTACAGTAGCCAGGGTTCTTCTGCCACCAGTCAAGAAAAAACCCCAGGAAAATCCCAGGAGAGTCAGCCTTCCCAAGTGACAGGGTGTGTGGGGAAGAGAGATAGAATCCATAATAATAAATAGAATGAATGGGCACACAGATTAATATGATATTTTGGGGAAAAGTCAGCGTAGTTCAGAAGACAAGTCAAACCCCACAAATCCATGGCAGTTCCCTGAAGGAGTAGCTAAGCAGGTAGATAAGATAAAGCTTGATGATATAAAATTAATTTAGACTTTTAAAAAGGCATTTGACAAGGTACCTTTCCAGTCATTTTAAAAAATGTAGCCACACTGTGTTTGTTGAAGGACTAAACAGTCAGGCATCCAAAGAAACAGTCAGGAGATAAACCAGTGTGATGACTAAACTTGCATGTGAGATAAATTTATTTAGGAAGACAGTAAAGTGGACCTGGACGTGAACATCAGATTAACTCTCTCATGATACTGAGGGACTGGGTGATAAAATGTCACATGAAATGAAATCTAAATAAAATGCAAAATAATAAGCCTGAGAAAGAATAATTCCTTATCAGTGCTTGGTTCTAATCTGAACACAAACACTAACAAGGAAGTTTATAAATGGCAGCTCAGAAAATATCTGGAGTTTTGCTCAGTAATGATCTCAGTAAAGAGGAGTGTTAAGGACTATTTATGGTGGAATAGAAAACAGAAAGAAAAGATGTCATTGTGTCCTTGTATTTACCTAGGATACACACCCATGGCCTAAAATGCACAGTTCTGATGAAACTTAGAGTCAAAAAGATGTGGTAAAATGAGGCAGCAGAGCTGGAAGTAGCAAGTGTGATCAAACTTGGATTACACTTCATATGGAAAATTACTGACTTGGCTGCTCAGCCTGGAGAAGAGCTTTTGTTTGGTAGCTGTTCTTTCTAACAGAAATGGAATTTTACAGATGATTGAAGGACACTTGTATTAAATTTGACTTGCACAAGCAAAACCTCATCTGCTTCCCCAAGAGTGTCCCTGATTAATGCAGGGCTGGTTGGAAGTCCCACAGTGGGAGGAGGCAGGTTTGTGTCTGATCCTGCTGCTCTCCTGTGCAGTGGAAAAAAGCTTGAACCCAGCAACAACAGAGCTGAATAAAATGGTTTTGTGCTCTGCTTTCCTGTGTCTACTAAAGTTGAAAATGAAGTCTAGGGGAAAACATGAATTTTCCTTTCGCAGCATGAAGCTTTTAATTTTTATAGCAAAGATGTAAGCCTGACTTCCCTGTCATTTGGAGCTAGCAGTGACCTTTTGTGCTTGCTCAGGGTGCAGAGTGCCCCTTGCATTTGATTTCTTGAAGAAGAGAAGTTTCAGGGAAGGGAAGTTTCAGGGAAGTTTCAGGGAAGGGAAGTTTCAGGGAAGGGAAGTTTCAGGAAGTTTCAGGAAGGAAGTTTCAGGGGAAGTTTCAGGAAGGAAGTTTCAGGAAGGAAGGAAGTTTCAGGAAGGGAAGTTTCAGGAAGGGAAGTTTCAGGGAAGTTTCAGGGAAGGGAAGTTTCAGGAAGTTTCAGGGAAGTTTCAGGAAGTTTCAGGAAGTTTCAGGGAAGTTTCAGGAAGTTTCAGGGGAAGGGAAGGGAAGGGAAGGGAAGGGAAGGGAAGGGAAGGGAAGGGAAGGGAAGGGAAGGGAAGGGAAGGGAAGGGAAGGGAAGGGAAGGGAGCTGTCACCTGTTTGTGCCATCCTTTTTATGTCCTTGTACCAAAGCACAGTCCTGGTGTGCAGAAATCCCAGCTGTGCAGTGCATGCAGACACAGTTTTCACAGCTGAATTTCCTGTAAGGGAAAGAGTCCTTTTGGCTGTTGAATATTTCAACTCTGTGTGCTGGGGATTTTTCCACCTCACCAGGTGTTTATGGGGATGTGGGTAATACCATCTCTTACAGCAGGTGGGCAGGAGGAGTCTCTTCTTTCTTTTGATGATGCCATCTTGCTCTCAGGGTGCTAGAAGTGTTGCTTTAGTTCTCCTGCATTTTTGGAGTTGGAACTATATCCTGAGGATTTAACAAGAATTAATATTTTTTTTTTCCAAAAAGGGCACTGAATTACAGTGTTTCTCTCAGATAACTCACTTGTGCAAAGTAAATAGTCCTGTGTGAATCAATGAGGGAACACAAATGCATTCATTAGCTGCTAATGTATTTCTGGATGAATCCTGAAATGCAAAAGCACTGTTGAGCAAGGAAGGAATTTCAGTGTTAAACAGCTGGATGGTTCCTTACACCAGATGTTCCTCTTGGTGTGTTCCTCTTGCAGTGAGCTGCCCAAGGGGGTGCTCCAGCCCCAGGTTAATCAGTCTCCTGCAGACCCTTGTGTTGGACAGTCCAGTCTTTGGCTGCTGATAACTTCAGGAACTGTGGGATTCAGCTGTCTCTGCCCATTTTCTGTCTGTCATTCAGCTGCATTCAGCTTCAGAGAGGCTCCATTTTTCCTTCATGGAATTCTTGTTCTTTATTAACATAAAGTTCTTCAATAACATAAAGTGTCAAAATGGGACTTTTACATGGCAATAATGAAGAAGGATTAATTTCTTCTACTCTAAAATAATCAGAATTGTACAGGGCAAGAGGAATATAATTTTCTTATTCTTCTTCTAAACCATACAGAGGCTTTTTTTTTGGAAAGGAATAAAGATGATGCTTAGAGTTGATAAAAAACTGTCACTCAGGTTTCAAGAAGTTACAGGAAATCGGAATATAATATTTAGAGCACATTCAATTTCAGATCATACATAAATTATGGCCAAATGTTCACAATATAATTAGAAATTTTAAAACACATACTTTAATTTTCTTTATTCAAATATTTATGCCCAAATAAAGGACTGTAAAATGCGATAAAGCTCAAAAGTGAACTTTTTCTAAGAAAGCCATATTTCAGTATAAATCTTGTTCTCTTTCATATATCCCTCTTGGAACTAAATTGTTCCAGTTCTCCCAATCTCTGTTCACTTGCCCTTTTCTAGACAGCCTGTATCTCCCTGTGCCTTCAGATTATTATTATATTATATTATATTATATTATATTATATTATATTATATTATATTATATTATATTATATTATATTATATTATATTATATTATATTATATTATATTATATTATATTATATTATATTATATTATATTATATTATATTATATTATATTATATTATATTATATTATATTCTCTGCAGTAGCTGCAGTATGTTCTGAAGTGCTTGTGTTCCTGGCTGTGTTCTTAATGCTGGTTCAAACAAATTAACAAATCAGTAAAAGTTTACATTTCAGATACATGAATAGTGCTTCAAGATTCTAATTCAAAAATCATTCTCATTTTTAAGGACTTGCTACAATAGTGCTGAGGCATTTTTAAATGTGAGGCATAGAAAATTTCTGTCCTTTTAGGTGTGATCTTAGCTTGGAGCTAACCACACACCCTTCAGAGCACTGGCTTTATTTCTTCTGAGAAGGGGGACAGAAATCTGCAATTCCTGGTTTTCTACAGTTTGCATTGTGTTTTAATGCTGTCCTCATTTTCTCCATTTTAAAATTGCCTAATTTAATACTCTTTTCAAATGTAAAGGAGCATGATTTTAAATGGTTTAAAAGTTGTCTAATGACACATATATGGTTTCACTTGTTGAATTAATTTATTGTGGGTATTTCTATCACAGCCCACACATCTGCAGTTGCTTTTCAGCATTTTTCTGATATTATTCAAACTATTATAAAAATTCCAGAACAAGACCCCAAAACAACTAAACAAAACACAAAAAATGAGCATCGACTATTTTTCCTTGCTGGCCTATTTTTACTAAAAATACTTATTTTCCTTTTTGTAACATTTCACCTCAGTCATAAATGCTAGAATATAGATTTAATTCCTATAAATATTTTGCAATCACATTTTCATAATTTACCAGAAAATTATTGAAGTGCTTCAGTTATTTGAAGTTTATTGCCTTATGCCTAAATTTTCAATGACACTTGTTAGATGTGACTGTCAATTTACTGTCTCCTTCCCCACAAGGATATGTTATAAGCTCTTTTTACTTGTCAGATGAAAAGGCAAGAGTCTATTCTTCGCAATACCAAAAAAAAAAAAAAAAAAAAAGAGGGTTTTTTTACCCACTACATATAAAGTATTTGTTTTTTTCTTATCAGTCTTAGGTAATTCTGATAAATCTGAAGGGACTTGGACCAAACTTTGAAATATCATTTTGCTGCACAGGAAATGTCAGTGTGCAGAGAGCCAGATTTGGCACATTACAGTCACGTGTGTGACATTAAATGTCTTGGCTCATCACACCCATAGAAAAGAAGGGAAGAGAGACTTCAGCAGGAACAGCTTTCTCATATCTACAACGAAAGGTTTGAGGAAGGGGAGTGAAACAGGAGATAAAGAGTTGTGAGAGAAGGCTGTGAGAGTAGAGGAAGATTAGGTAAAAGAGAATATTATCATGGAATAAGAGGAGAGGAAGAATATACTTTTTATATGCTGATTTCTGCTGTGCACTTACATTCTCTGTAAGGAGCCCATTAAATTTCAGCCCCAGTGGTAACTGGCAGACAAAGGACATCTGTATGGGAGAAGAACATCATTAGTGGGTCTGAGTTTGAAAAGATGACAGCTTCCAGTTTCACACAGCTCTCATTTCGTGGGGGATTGTTGGGGCTCTTTTCCCCCAGACTAAAGCTGTGTTACAGTATGAAAAGGGGTCCTGGGCTGTACCCCCATGTGCAGGGAAATCCAGTGTTCTGTCACCTTGGCATCAATAGAGATGTTAAGGAGGAGGAATCTGCTTTCCTTGTCACAGGATTGACACAGGGTGCAGCCTAATTGCCATCACCCTCTGATCCTGATCCTTGCAATCCATCCTTCCAGGCTCTAATGACCTAACGGGAATTGATTCACCAAAATATGAGTACTGGTCTAATTCTGATACCCAACTGTGACAGACCAAAATCTCTCTAACAATTAAAACTTACAAAGTGTGTGTTTATTCAGGGCTGGGCAGCAGTGAGGTAATCCTCTAACACACTGCAAAATCACAGGTGATCACAGAGTCTATTTATTGACAAAGGATTCAAACAAATACATATTGATAATAACAGCCCCTCCCATCCCTGCTTCCCATGGTAATTAGCTGGAATGGCTGTTAAGCATTGATTGACTTCTTAAATTAAGTCTGGGGTCGTTTTTTGTGGGAGGGGTCTTAAGAGGAGGAAGTAAGGTGAGTCTTCCTCACCCTGAACTCTTGACCTTTTCTATCAATGACAATACAAATGATTTCTGGGGACAGTCCAGTTTCTCAAAGAATGGGTTTCTGGTTGCATTGTCTGTGTTCCTTTGGATCTGCTCACTGGTTTTGTGTTTTCCCATTGTAAGGGCAGCTGAGCAAACATGAAATGACAGACAATCAATTATTTAAGTTTCAGATAACTACTCCCTTTAACTTCTAACTTTTAATTCTTTTCAACAAGGTAACTAAAATCCTAATTTTCTAAAATTAGTGTTTCAGAATCACAGGGGATGGTGTCGAAAGCCTTGTCAAAAGAAATGATCCTTGATGCTCTTTCCTCATCCACAGATGAGGTTGTTTTATCACAGATCATCAGGTTGGTTGGGTTTGATTTATCCTCAGTAAATCTGTGCTGACTGTTCCCAGTCACCTTTATCCAGTGTATGCCCAAAAAAGTGTTCCAAGAGGGTCATGCCATTTTCTGGTCACTTGGGTTGTCTGGCCTCTTCCCCATTTTGACATTATTGAATACACTTTCTCCAGTTGTGATTCTTCTGGTCTCCATGAATTCCAGATTTGGTAATTGTAGCAAATCAACCTGGAACACTTCCCTGACTTAAGAAAAGAAGCTTGATTTTATTCTACACATATTAAAATTTTAGCCATCATTACAAAGAGCGAAACATGAGAGTTTTGCAAATATGAAAAATAACATGGCTGTAAGGGTGTAATATTTGAAAATAATGTATTATAATTGTTTTAGTGAATTATGAACTGTAACAAGTTTGTTTCTCTGAGCTATTGCAAAGTTTGTGCCTAATAAAACTCCTGTTGCTCAAGATGTTTTGTATGGCTTAGAAAGAATCAAATAGTTTTTGTTTTTTCTCAGTAAAACTGGTAACAAAAGCATTGACTTTATTTTTCTTTTCTTTTTGATTTCATCAAAAACTTAAACCATCTATAATTTGCATGGATATATGATTTTCATGTTTGGTTTTGAATTTCACTCCGTTTCCTGACACTGAATTATTTAGTTTATTAACATCAACGGGTTTTTTGGTGTAGTTTCAGAGCTCTAATAGATTTATGTCAGGGACTGTAAAAGAAAAATTGCATTCTCTGTGTTAGTTAAAATTTTAATAAGGCTATTTACGTGTTTTAAAATTAGTTCTGTATGTAATGAAAATAGTGGTTCCAGTTTTTCTCATCTTGTGTTCCTTTTTTAAATTTTGTGCAATTATTTCCTAGCATGCTTTAGATAATTACAGGTATTACCTGTATGAAAAACCAGTATTGGCAGCTGTAATTCTGAGGCATTAAAAAAAAAGGGGGGAAATGGAATTTTAAGAGTGTGTGTAAGAAAGTCAGACATACTGACTGAAAGTAACTTATCTTACACATTTATTGCAACAATATGCAGTTTTTAATACAGCAGTGCAGCTTTGAGTGCAGTTGGGGATTACATTAAACATAACAAGAATTCAGGAGAAATGAATAAACAGAAGAAATGATCCATGTCCTGCTAAATTCTAAGCATGCCATCAAAATGTAAGTTCTGCTCTGTGGTATCATTCCATTCTAGCTTTTGGTTTCAGCCTCTGGTGACATCAAACATAGAAATACCAATAATGGTGGTGAGTTAGTGAGTCAGTCATGGGTTATTGAGGTTGCCTTTGGAAGGGGAGAAATCCACAAGGAGACAATTATGAGAATTTCTTGTAACTGAGATAGACAGCACCATGTTGATGAGTATCCTAAAAAACTCAAAGCATCCTTTTCCTGAACCAAGACACAAGTGAGACTAAACTCTGGTTATTCTTTTCGCTCATGATGGTCAAATATCCTGTAATTACAGCAGTTTTCACTCTGAAAGTGTTTTATACAAATGTTTGTGATAATTTTTGCCTCCTAGAATGATGTGAAGCACGTGCTGGTCCTTTAATGTAAGCTTTCTGTTGTAAAGGAGCCATTCTGTCAATGTCTCACACTCACAGAGCACATGTACTTGCTGTAAAACAGCTGGAGAAACACCTCCTGGCATTCTCCACCTATAAAAACAGATTATTTTACATTCAAGTTAGAACCACAAATGATAAAATCAAAAAACTCTGCTCTTAACTTGGAATATTGCATCTTTCCTCCATGCTGGACAGACCATACATTCCTTCCTTTGCCTTTGAAATCAAACTGAGCCCCAGTTCCCAGTCAGTGAAGTATGTGGTTGTGGTTGTATTTCTTAAGCATCTTCTGAGTTACAAAAACCACTTGGGCCTGTTTAGAGCAGCAAATGTGTTTTCTTGCCTTTCTGAGACAGACCCAAGCATTTAGGAAATGGATCATGTGTTCACATTTAGTTTAGTGCACGTTGGTTGCAAAACCCTTTGGTCTTCTCAGATATCCTTGTGAATAGAATCCTTACAAAATACATAGCATGAAAGTGGTACTGCTCAACAAAAGGTAACCACTTCAGTTTGTGTTTTACTCCCAGGATTGTTAGATGGTGTTTTAGTGCTACTTGTGCAGCCTGGGCTGCACTAGAGCCATAAGCAGCAGCTGCCACAGCCAGGTCAGCCAGGGCTCCCTCTGAGCCCTGCTCACAGGCTGTGCTGGGATGGAACACCCTTGGCAGATGTGCCTCTGACCCTCTGTCCTCATCTGTCTGGGATGCTGGGGGTTTCAGTGTCCCTGCTTTCTGTGCCCTAAACAAGCAAACAGGCAGGAAAGGAAGGAAGCCAACAGCAGCATCCATGGAAAGCACGAGTGGTAACCTTGGAGACTGACAGGGAAGGGTGCAGAGCTGCTAATTTATTTTCAGGCTGAAGTGCTCCAACAGCCATATTTCACATTCCTGTACAATTCCTGAGCAATGCAGACAGCAAGTGTGATCTTTCCTTGCAGCTGGAAGGTGCCTCCAGGAGAGGAGGCACTGTGGCTGTGCAGGAGCAGCCAGGTGGCTGTGCCATTGCCCCTCCAGCCTGGGATGGGGCTCCTTCTCCTTTCCCTTTCAGGGTGGGTTTAACCTGGGGATGCAGAGCAGTGTGGAAGGCATGTTTTGGGTGTGAATACAAGAGGCTGTGCTGCTGTGGGAAAGAGGAAGTGCTGCCACTCCCTCTTGCATGGCATACCAGATCTATCTCTGCCTGCTAGGACCAGGAAAAGAGCTGTTGTGCTGTTTGATGATCATTCCATAATGAAATGCTGATTGCTTTGAGTTGCTGCTTACAGTGCCTGGGATGTTTGGAGCTGGAAGCAACAGTTCTGATATTTCCATGATGAAAAAGGAGGTTTGGATCTGCACTCCTCTGCCAACTGCAGCCAGTTGAGGGTTATTGATGGTGGGAGTGCCATAGCTGATCTGCACTAAGGGGAATTACAGTTCTTGAAATGTGCAGCAGAACAAATCCTGTGCACTCTATGGTGTCAATAAAATGATTCTCCTCTGCTGGTTGTGATAGGGAAGCACATCCCTGTGGCTTCAGTCCCAGGTTGTTTTCTTGTACATTTAATACATTTACATTTGCTCCCACACTTTGAGCTTTGGAGCAGGTGTTGGTAAGTTCAAGTGCATTGCCAGTGGCAAAGAGAGATTTGATAGCTGGATTGATTCTCACTGTGATTTCCCATTTAATCCTTCTTTCCAGGAAATCGAGTTTCCTTGCTCACTAGAACCAGGTGCTCTCTTTGTTCTCTTAAAATGTTCAGTATATTATTAACAAAAATTACACGCAAAAAAAAAGATCTCTTCATCTCCCACTCAAAAGATGAAAAGAACATCAAAAAATCTCAACATATCTACTGTTTTCCCAATTCTTTCTGTGACTGTTATGCAAAACCCTCTGGGTTTGACTTGTCCCTTCTCTATCCCATTTCACATTTCCTTCTAGCATTTTTCCTTTGTTTTTCAGCTTTATCTTTATATAAACAAAAAATAAATTGAGTTCTCTTTGAGTCGTTTAATTCTAGGAATTAAAATTAATTCTGGGATGTATCAGTTTCACTGTTTTCTCCATCCTTGTAGCCAGCAGCATGTATTGCTTTTCAGATTTTCAGGCTATGATCCGATTTGCACACGCCTCAGTGATTTTCTCTTTACACATGTGTTTGAGAATTAGAGGGAACACTGAGGTAGCTTTGGAAGGGGCTTTTTACCACAGAGAGAAATTCAGCCTGGCAGTGTAATTTTAATTGATGGTCAAATGGGCTGGAAAGCCAACTACCCAAAAACCTAACAGAGGCAAAGCTTCCTCTTCTAAATGCTAACACAGCAGTGAGGTTGGCTTGTGTTAAAGGCTACCTCAATAACAAATATTTTTTCAATGCAGAGAGACAGGCAGTTAAATAATACTATCACAGAAGATTCCCAGATGTTTTAAGGTAATTCACGTTGGGTTTGGATTGGTTGTTGGTTTTTGTTTGATTTTTTGGGGGGGTTTTTTTTCTTCTTTTTCCTCATCCTCATTTCCTCCATGACGTGTCAGGCGTAGGGTAAAAATATTACAGGCACTGGGATAAATCTTGCTGCAGAAGGCATGGCCCTGAAATGAAGGTCATATTTGGTGGCATTGATTCATAGATGGTTTATCCCAGAAATTCCACTACATGGCAGTTCTTTCAGAAATTAAGGAGTAAGTAATCATCTCCAAAGATGATGCAAGAGGGAGGATAAATAATGTAATAATATCTGTGGGAACTTTGCACTGGTCTAGGGAAAGACACAGGAAAACACTGTGGAAAGTTTCAGACACAAGTGAGAGCAGTGGTGGAAGCTGAGAGAGGGAAGGAAGGTGAAGGGGAGCTCACTGTGTTTATCATGAATATTCACAGCTGACACAAAATGGCCACTGTGGCTTTTTGGCAAGAGGAGGGCTCTGCTGAGGTGGAGCCTTCCTGTTCCAGGGTGCAGAATCCAGGATCTTTCCTGGCCACTGTTCCACAGCTGCTCTGCTGGACATGTCTGGGAGGCACACAAGCAAAAACCAGAAAATGCAGTGCAGATTTTGATGTATTTCTATCATTCTGTTAGGTTTTCTCTATGTGTGTGAAAATTTATTTTGAGGGACATGGGCAAAAATATCCCAGCCAAAGAGAAAGGCAGTGAGCACTTCCAGTCATGATTAACCAGCCAATGCTTTCCAGGTTTTGGGGATGAAAATGTTCACTCAGGTGGCAGTAAAGAGCTTTAAGCTGTAAAGCTGGAACTGTTGCTGAAAATGGGAATTCAGGAGACTTGTGTCCATATTCATAGAAACACACACTAGAGACAGTAATTTGAATCATGGCCACGGGGGTATGATCAGCCTTTATTCTGAAGGGAAACCTGTGCTCAGGAGCAGGGATCTTCCTCCCTGGAGCCTCACATCCTGATGATTGAGGTCATCAGCAATATTGTAGTTAATTACAGAAGCACAATATCAAATTTATACAGCATTTAACTGCATGTTTGAGTGTTATAAGAATTTATAACATAAAGGGATAGTTAGAAATCATAAAATATAACCACTCATGACCGTGTGTTCATTCCAAGTAATGACAGTTAGTGAGCTGTTGATAAATGTGCAGAATAAACTGAAATCTCTTGCAGTATGTGAAATGCAGTTTCAGTACTGTAGCACTGATTTTCTTTCTGTTTGTTGTTGTGCTAGCAGGTTACTAAAACCCAGCAGCACATAGGCTGGGAGTTGCAGTAGGTGTAAAGGTACATTTAGAAGAACCAGCTCTTTCTGCCTGAGCAGGATGTATTGTATGTAAATATCCACCACATAAAAACACTAAAATTCAGAGGTAGAACAAAATAAAATCTACATGATTTGTAAAATGCACAGTTTTTATAGTACTGTAAATTCTTTTCAGAGATAATGGAAATGTTTAAGACGTACATATATAACCACTAATCATCAAATAACTATTGATAGATAGAAGTTTGGTCCTCAAACAAATCTTCTGACATAAAAAGATGAGATAATAAAACAACAGGCAGAGATCATAAAAGGTATAAAACACTTGAACCAGTGATGAAGCTGAAAAATGGGGTAATGTTTGAATTTGCAGCATTCTGGGGAGGTAGGGTGAAAAATAGCAGGAGAGGAACAGAATGTCTGAAGGGGGCCCTGAGATAGTGTAGAGCTGAGCAGGTGTCAGTCATTATTACAGTTTAATGCCAAATCCTTGTAAAAAAAAATAGCAAAGAATAGAAAATCCCACCAAAACCAAACAAACCCAAATGAACAAGACACCCAAAACAACAAACCTAGAAAATACCAACCCAACTCCCCATGTTTGATAGAGGGATATTTGAGGTCAGAGACAGGCTCAGAAAGAAAAACCCCAGAACTGTAAAAGAATGAATATGCTACTAAAGAGCACAGAAAACTTTGGGGAAATGGTGCTTTGAAAGTCTCTATTTCTGCTGTAAGAACATGCTGTGAAATGTGTTCATAAGCTCAAGTAACATTTCCACAGACAAATGAAAAACCTGCAGCTCTGTCCAGCTTATCAAGTCATATTCTGTCGCCTGTGAATCCATGTCTTTTGAAGACCACTCTGGATAGCAATTGGAGGGGGGAAAAAAGGAAATTATGAAAGCCCTCAGATTTCTGTAGCAAAGAGGTATTCTATTTTTTGGATAAAATATGCCTGTTAACTATAATGCTATCAGATTGACCTGAGTGTCTCTAGTCTTCCAGATAATCTGCACAGAATTTGGCAATGAGCATGTGTTAATTCTTGATACAGAGTTTGGAAGAGAAGTGTACTGAAATAACTCATCCAAGTATATGTATTTCTGAATAGCAAAAATGATAGGAAAAAAAAAGGAACATCTTTCAAGTGACATTCTTGAAGTTATTTGGCATTACAAACTGCAGAGCATCTGGTTCAGTTTAAAATGCCTTTAGATAGAAGCTCCTTTTATTGCCTACCTTTTTTTTTTTTTTTTTTTTTTTTTTCCAATTTTGGAGGTACCAGTGTATGTGGGATTGCAGAGAGGTATCAGTGTGCTTGTGACATTGTCCTGAGCTCTTGCTGTGGCTGGGTGTGAAGCAAAAATCAAAACTCAAAGGGTTAAGAGCTGAGCTGGGGGATAGGAGCTGTACATGCAATGATCAGAGCAGCAGCAATGTGGGAAGTGCTGAGCCAGCAGAGAGAAGACAATAAATGACTTGCTTGGCTTTGTTGTGTCAGGATGGGTGGATGACCCATTTCAAACACCCACTGCCCCATTTGAAGGAAGGTGCAGATGTAAAAGGACTTTGAGCCATTTTAATACAAAGCAGGGCTAGATAATGCACATATAAGGCATGTTGGGTAATTACAGGAATGTGTAAGAATTTGGTGGGTGAAAGAAGGCACTTCACTTCACCCTGCTGTTCTGGAGAGCTCTCTGGAAAGCCCAGGAAAAGGTCCCAACTGAGCCTTTTAAGTGAAATTTTATCACTCACAATGAAGAGCAATGTTTATCTGCATTTCCAGCTAGCTCCACTTGTAGAGCATGTTTATCAAAGCACAGGCAAGGGAAGTTTGAGGAATAAAAATCTAGGAAAATCAAGGTAAACTCAAGTCCCATTTTGGTGGTGACCATTAGAAAATCCTCGTGTAATTAGGTCTGAGCCTGCTTTTGGTTTTTGCAATGGCTTTTGTTTAAACAAAGCCAGCTGATAAGAAATACTGTTACCATGCTCCTGCTTGTAGGTGGCTATTCCAGATAGGGTAGTGATAGCACCCTAAAAGATTTCTGTAATGTAAGGGAAAACAAGTAATGAAGCTATTTAAATTGCCAAGGCTACCTCTTCCCTCCAAGGAGAGGTGAAGGAGCCTTTCTTGCCCCAGTGAACTACACCTGAGAAAGTGTCAGGATCCAAAGGGACATCCTGGAAGCTGGGTCAGGGAAGGCACAGGGTGCCATTTCTGGACTGTCTTCTGCAGGGCTGTGGCTTGGACTCAAGGATTTTACTGGGTCCTTTCCCATTTAGTGTATTCCAAGACTCTATGGAATGTATATCATATCTCCATCTTTAGTAAATTGCCTTGAAATATGCCTTACTAATTTGGCAATACTGGGATGTTATCTCTTTTTCATTGTTTTCTCCATCAAACGATTTTGATATGTTTGTTATGATAATGGGGTGTGTCAGAAATCTCCTTGTGGGGGTTGTAGGGTGTTTCAACCCCTAGAGACTCTCTGATCACATAAGGTCATAGCAGCAGTTACAGTGCTCATCACATGCACTTTTTACATCCTCATCCACATCTCAAGTGTGCTATCAGAAGCTGCCTAAAAGGAGCAGGAGGATGGAACTTCTTTTAGAAACTTCCACTGTGCACATCTACCAGACAGAAAAAAAAATCTTTCTAAAACAACATTAGAAATAAAAAGTGCTAATCTTTGCTGTAACTTTTTCATTATTGTCTCCAGCGAAATTTTTCAAGAGATTATTTCACTGTCCTCCTTTAGCATCTTATATCTGCCTAATAAGCTTATGTGTAATTCTGAAGTCAGCACATTCTTTTCAGTTTCACTGAGTGAGAAGTGGACCTGAAATAAGCTCTCATCCCCTTTTGATCATGGTGTTGGAATGGCCCAAAATCCAGCCAGCTTTCCTCTCCTTAGGGCTGCAAGTGAAGATGAAGACCCAGTGTAGAAACTCACCCTGTGGGCAGTCTCACATCTTTGCTCTCAGAAAATGGGGACTGATACTGTTTGTGTGCCACTGTTCAGGCAATTAGATACTATAGATATTATACAGCTTCAGAACAAAAAGGAGGCTGCAGCTCCATGGGCTCTAAAGGCTCTCTGGAAGTTACAGAACAGCTTGAAACAGAGCCAAGTTCAGGATGTCCAGTGCATTAAGGAAATTCCAAGCCAAACTGCTGCTAGGTAATCCCTGTAAAGCAATCACTGGCTGGCTGTGTGGAACACAAACTGCCCAGAGCACGATTTATTCTGGTCCCACCTTTGTTCTATAGCATAGCACAACAAGTACAGGATGGTGGAAGATTCCCAGACAGCTGAAAGTATTTTAGATCAATGAAGCAGCTTTATTTTCCCTCTTCACAAGTGCCATGCTAGATGCCATGTCTCTATTTCTGTGTTTTGGCACTGGATTTGTAACTTAGGGGGACTCCAGTGAACCACCCCATGTGCTTTTGCTCACAGTGAGAAATGGCAAAGCTTCTGTAGGAGCCTTGAATGCAGAAGTGTTTGACCCTTGCCATCAGCATCCCAGGCCCTTGGCTCCTCCTGGGGGTGGGAAATGTGCTGCTTGCTCTCTTCTGCAGAGCCACAGAGAGTGAGGGAAGCACAGCCCAGCCGTGTCCCTGCTCCTGGCAGTGTCACTGAGTGATGGGGCAGTGCAGCAGCCTGAGTGCCTGGGCTCTGTGTGGCCAGCCCTGCCACAGCCACCTGCAAACCTCCATCTGTACAGGCACAGACTGCTTTTCCCCTTCTGTGCCTGACCACACAAGACACTTCTCTTGTTTACAGCCCACACTGACAGTTGATCCCTTAGAAACTTCTTAGAAATTTTCAAGTAAAACTCATGTGCAGAAATCTTTCCTTTTTCAGCAGGCTCTGAAAATGTCTGGGTTTTTTGTTTGGTGGTTTTGTTGGTGGGCTTTTTTTTGCATGATGGATTATATCCTTCCCTGTGGTCTTTAAATTACTTGCTCATCAAGAGGGAGTTTACATACCTGTTAAAAGAAGTGCACTCAGAGATGCCAGCAGAAAGAGATGCATAAGGATGCAGTTTGTGTATGCAGGCTGCAATCTAATAAAAAATCAGTCTCTTCATGTTCCCAGGTTTGTGAATATTTATCATCATAAGCAAGTAGCAAGAGAGAGGCTTGGCTGGGGAAGTCATTGTCACCAATAGAAAACAAATGTCCCAAGAGAAAGCAGTTCCCTCTGAAGGCCCAGGTAAAAGCTGGTGACAGTTTCCTCTGTGTCTCTAAGTGGCCCTGAGCTAAACCAGCCCCATAAATTCAGGTGCTGGGGCCAGTCCTAAGGGGTTTTGAGTTTTCACATCAAGTGCAGAACAGCAACTGGTTCTACAGTTTTCAGGCATTGCTGGGGTAAAGTAGTTTGAAAAAGTGCTGCTATGTCAAGTGGAAAGTCTTTTAAATTAGTCTTGACTATTGTGTGCTAGATAAACCTGTATCATTATTTACTCTCTTCAGCTCCATCAACAGTGGGATGAGACTGTACAGAGAGAGCAGGAACAGTTTGGTCATTTATGGTCACACTGAGCAGAGCCTGACTCTACATGGATCTCCCTGGAAATCTCAATCTACTCAAGAGGGAGAGGCAGTGATTTCTGCCAGGCTTGAGCCAGAGGGAAGAAATCCACTCATTAGCTTTGGGCTTTAAACCATGACAATCTCTGAAGGGCAGCCTTGGGATATCTCACCAGAGTGTCTCAGTCTGGAGAAAAAAACAAAACTGGGTGTTTGGCATGTGCAAACAATACTTTTCTCTTTGCTGTGAGTTACCAAGATCTGAGTGAAGTACAAGTCCTGCAGTTGCTTAGAGAAGGAAAAGGGGATATGAAAGATATAATGAGAAGGAATGAGGATGGAGGGTTTTAGTTCTGCTTTCCTCCTGATGCACATGGTGCAGGAGCAAAGGAGAACTTGCCAGGATCACACACTGGAGCTGTGCTCACCAGCACTCTGGGAAAGCATGGAGCTGTTTTCACAGATTCATGCTCTCAGACACTTGGATAGCCAGTCATATGTCATTTTTTGTATGTTTGTATTGTCAGCCAAGCATCCAGCAACAGCTGTCTGTTCTCAAAGCAGTTTGAGATTTTCAAGGCTTGAATACTAGAAATGTAATATCCAAGTCATATAATTTGTTTTTCAATGCTCTTATGAGAATGTTACCAACATTTCTACTTTATTATATAGAACAGAAATACTGGCTGTATCCTGCACTTGCCACTTAGAATGCAAGTATCACGAAAGAGGTTTTAAAGTATTACATGTTTTGGTAGCATTTGTGGAAATCAAACATCATTATTGGAATCCTATTATTTTTATATTTATATGGAGCCAGCGTGACCTGAAGCATCATCTGCTTGGTTTTGCTGCCTCTGCCTGCAACACCCTGAGCACAACAGCAATTTGCAATTTACTCTTTTCTGCTTCTGCCTTGTCCTTCATTGCAAAGCACAGGCCCTCAGCACAGCAGCATCTGTGTGTGTCTCCAGCACAGAAACAGAATGAAGGCTTTTCCTTCCTTTGCAGAGCAAGGCAGCTCTTCACAGAAGGATCAGCATGATTAGCTCACTGGTTTTCATGCACTTGTTTGCTTGTGTGGAGGCTTTTTCTCTCAATGGGAGGAATGTTTAGCATCTGATTTTCTGAACTGAAAAGATTTCCCGTCTCTATAATTAGCCTTATTTATACAATTAGAGCTTAACCACTAATTGCTTGGGGTTTTTTTAGTTTGCTTCCTTCTATGTAAAATATTCATCAGACAGCTGATATTGGAAAGTCAGAGATTAGACAATATTGTTGTTTTTCATGTTCCTACAAGGAACATGTTTGTCAGTGAAGCAATGAATTTTTGAATGTTATCTAAACACTACTTAATGTCAGCATTTTTTTCTTGAGTGACATGATGATGAATTCTGGAGGAAAAACTGTCTCAGTGAAATTTCTTCACATAAATAATCCAGTTGTGCCAAGAAATTCCATAATGACCTCAAGGCTTAGCAGCTGCCAAATACACCACTTAGCATCAGCTACTGTGCTTGTGATACCAAAGTAATACATAACCAACACTGACAAATCTGCTTTCTCTTACAATTCATGTATCTTTTTTAAACCTCACTTAGTGTCTGCACATGGCTTTTGCTTTTCTAACAGTAGCATGTCTTCATGCTCTACATTGTCCTCCCCTGTCTCTCTAGTGTGGTAGAGGCTGTGGCACATCCTGTCTTAGAAATGCATAATTCAGTGATCCATTAAAAATAAACCAGGGTGAATGTGCTGGTGAGTGAGAGCAATCTTGCTGAGTTACAGAAAAAGACAGTCCAAACTTGAATGCCATATAATAATAATAATAATAATAATAGTAATAATAATAATAATAATAGTAGTAGTAGTAGTAGTAGTAGTAGTAGTAGTAGTAGTAACAACAACAACAACAACAATAATAATAATAATAATAATAATAATAATAATAATAATAATAATAATAATAATAATAATAATAATTTACCAGGCTTGAAATATAGAACATTTAGTCATAAATGAGATCATCTTCACAGAAATGTGAAAGATTTGCATCCCCACCCCCTGCTCAGCTGGGCACTGTCTGCAAGGTTTTTAGGAGCCTGAATTCTGTACAGGTGATTCCTGGCTCATTAATGCAGGAATAGACAAATTACTCCTCTGTTCCTTCTGGCTGTGAAATGGGAATGGCAGCGTTAAGAACTTTGGATGACAAAGTTCTGCTCAGGGCTGTTATTTGTGGTGTTTTAACCCAGCACTGAAGGCAGGATTAATGGTCAGGCAATTTTGAAAGACTTGCAGAATTTTCCTAACTGAGAGTGACAGAAGTAGTTTAGGTGCAGTGACTAAAAACCAGCCATTGGTACATCTGTTGTTACTGTCACTGCAGAGTAAATAAATCATGCTGCTCCTGTGCTGAGCTCTGGTTTGCATAGCCAGCACCTCCTCCCTTGGTGCTCAGATAACAGCACACCTACTTGTACTTTGCCCCTTTTTTTTTGTCTGTTGATATCCTGACTTGTTTTCTGCTTAGGTGGGTGTTGTCACTGCCATCCATGACCAGTTTGTAAACACTTCTAGATTTGGGGTTCCCACTACTTTTTATAGCCTCACTAGGCAAAAGGTGTTTCTTCCCATTCAGTGCTTTCATTTGGAAAAGCCCAGGTTGCAGTGCTATCCCAGTCATTATTTCTAGTTAATTCTGTAGAGAAATTCTTAAGCCTCAGTAAATCCATCCAGTAGGATCAGTCTGGCAACAGACAAAAATCCTGGTATTTCAGGCAATCTCATAAAACCTATCAGAACTGTCATTAACTCATAACTGCCTTTGGAGTGTCTCATGTCTTTTAGGGCCTCTGAGATCAGCTTTTCTATTTTGCCAGGCTGAAACTTTTCTTTCCCAGACACGACTCCCAAATGGTGTATTTAGCTGTAGCTGTGTACTTTCCTTTGTTCATGCCAACAGTGCTTACAGTATTGGATTGAATTAAACTTTTCCAAGGCTGCAGCAGTTAGGATCTTCAAATGCTTTTCTCCAAAGCACTTCCTCATAAGAGAATTGGGAAAAAAACCAAAAGAAGCCTAATGCTTAAAAATTCCCACAAAGAGCTTGATTGCTGTCACTGAGTGAACCAGCCACACATATCACACTGATCTGCAGAGTTCAGAGCATTTTTTTTTCCTCCAAACTCTCTGAAAGCATGGTGCCTAAAAATGCATGCTCCAGGTTTGGACAAGCTTGAGACAAAGTCCTGCATTCAGAGCTCACATTGAAGTGACATCATGAACAGTTTAAATTAAATACCTGCTTCAGTCAGACTGGATTGTCACACCAAACACTTTAAATGAGATGAAGCAGAGTGTTTTGGTGAGAGGTGGCTGTCCTTAGCCCTCTGTCCCCCTGGGAAGGTGCAAGGAGTGCTGTGGCTGCATGTTGCAGGGCTTGTTTCCCCAGGATGGAGCAGCCTGGCCCCTGCACTGCTGATGTGCAGCCCAGAGGGGGGTTGTTTCAGGTGCCTGCTACAGGAATGTGTTGCAGAAAATGCCTTGTGAGTTTGTGTAGTTCAGTGCTGCTGGAGCACTTACTGTCAGTGTGAGCTGCATGTGAGTGGAACATCTGGCCAGCTGTGATTTGTGCTGGCTCCTGGCAGGCTGCAGGAATTCACAAACCCCACTCCAAACTCTGGTTTGCAAAGGGGATGCCACAGAAATGAGGGTTACTTGAAACAGAAAGCAGTCTGCAGTGTGGTGATGTGTCCTGGTGTGAGGGACAGGTGTCTGCCAATAAAGGCAGGAGCTTCTCTTTGAAATGGAGAATGGAAACCCCCTCCCTCCAAATTATTATAACTTTGAAATGTAGGGGCTCTCAGGCAAAGAGATGGGAATTAGGAATAACAGCTCTTTACTAGGAAAATTAAAATAGAAATACAGTATTACAAAGAACAATCCCAAACCCTGCCAGAGTCAGAATCCAAGCTGACACCCGTCAGTCAGTCAGGGTGTTGGCACAGCCCCATTCCATGGTGGCTGCATCCTCCTGCAGGGGCAGATGTGGCTCAGCTGGAGCAGAAACCAGACCTTTCCACATCATCCCTGGACCTTCAGAGGAAAACTGCACCTTCTCCAGGAGCAGCACTGCTCTTTGCTGGCCAGCCAGGACATGATGTCACAGAAATGAGGGTTCCCTGAACAGAGGGGCACCTCTGCTCCAGCTGCTGCACTCACACAAGTGAAACCCTGCCAGGACCTTGCTTTGGTCTCCTCCCCAGTGCTGTCTGCTGTCTTTACACTTCACCATGGTCACTGCAAGCTGGAGAGCTGCAGGTTTCTCCCTGGCACTGCAGGCTGCAGCACTGCTCCCCTCCCTGGGTAATGCCCAGGGCTGGGGCAGGTGCCCTGCTCGGGGTGCCCCAAGAGCTCACCAAACACACAAAGTGCCTGTTCCATCACCCTGGCCCTGCTGCTTCGTGCCTTACAGGCTGCCAGCTTCCTGCTAGGGACGGGCATTGATTGCCAGAGCCAGCAAATACCTGGTAAGCAATTTTCCTTTTTAATCATTGTTCAGTGAGCACAGCTGGACACAAATAAATTGACATCATAGTCAAGGCCTCCTAACAGCTCCTGTCCCATCTCCTGAGGCCTTTCTTAGCCTCTAGGGTTTTATAAATATTTATTTCCCCTAAAAATAATTACATTAGAATCTAATTACTTCATTACAGTTCTTCTCATAATTAACCTTGCTGTGGTTCAAACTTGAAGAAAGGAGATGGAACATACCTACACTAATGCTAGAATGATAGAACATTATATTAATCTGAAGAGCTTAGTTTATATTTTTTAAAGTTTCTTCTGTTTTTTTGGGTTAATTTTTTGGTCTTGTTGATACATTCACTAAGCATCTTCCCAGCCACTACCAAATTGAACCAATATTTATCTGATTTTTACTGTACATCAGTAAAAATGTTAGTGGTATGAATATCAAAAAGGACCAGAAACATGGGTTTAGGCTATTTTAACTGGGAATATGTTTCATAGACTCTGCTAGTGTGAAACAAATATCGATATCAGGGCCTGAAGTGTGGAGTGGAGAAAATGCATGCTGCAAATTCAGTGTGTTGTCTTAGTTTGTGGGCTGGTGCTTCCTTATCTGTTTACTTTGCCAATAGAGAAGTTCCTGAATTCAGTTTTTCTTTTTTTTTAAATCTTAATTTTGCTGTCATTTCATGTAGATAGAGAGCAGCATTAAATCTCCTTGGAACAGGTGTACTTTTATTCATTGTTCATGAGTATCTCCTGAGCAGTCTTGGAGAGCAAATGTTCTGGTGGGAGTTGCTGAGCATTTTGGTTTGTTTGAGCAGCTTTGTGTGGGCTGGACCCACTGATGGACTTGCATGAGCAGAGCTTCAGGCACCACATTCCATAAGGTGTGTGAAATGTTGGCTGGGACACATCTGCTTTTAACTCTCAGCATATTCTAAAACTTACTAACACTTCAAGGATCAAGGAACATGATATAAATAAATTATCTGAACACCTAGGATACCTCTACAAATAGCAGTCGGGAGATCCCACTCTACTGGCTCTCAGGACATCAGAAAATATTGTCTTTTATTTTGTTTTCACATACAGAGAGTGTTTCAAGGAAAAGTCAGAGGAGAATATTGCTCGTTTTTATGCAAGATCAAAATTCTTTTTGAAAGAGAACTGAACTAATTTTGCTATCCTATATTCATTATTTAAAGTCTTTTTAACATTTTTTCATATAAACCAGATGTTTTGGGCTTTTTTCTCCCATTATTTTCATAACAGAAAATGTATTGCCCTTTGTGATGAACTCTGAGTACTGCTGTGGGTAATTTTTCAGGAAGTTCCAGTGGAAGGTATCAGAGCTGTGCCCCAGCTGCTGCTCTGAGCACCTGAGCCAGGCCCTGTGGAAATGCAGCTCTGCTCCAGCACCTGTTGGAAAACAAAAACAGGAAAACCTGGTCCAGGCACTGCTTCCAGCAAAGCCAAGAGTTGCTGCCTCCTGTCTGAGTTTCCTGGCTGTCCATGAAATTCTGGCCCCAGAATTCGTGTTGCAGGACATGTCCCAGTGTGTTTGTCACTCTGCACTGGGCACAGGTGAAGCTCAGCCATCACTGGGTTGTTGCACAGCTGAATTATGACACTAATAGTATTTTTCTTCTTCTTGCCCAGAATATCAGTTTCATGGGATCACAGCTTATTAAACTGACTACATGGCTTGGCCAATTAAACTGCTCTTTAACATATGATTCCACTTACTGCTTGGTACAGCTTACTGCCCCTCTGAAACATTCTTTGATTTTTGTGTTCCAGAGGCTCTGATTGTTTTCGTTTCCACTAGGCAATCCTGCATGTTTATTATTGCCATATTTCATATTGTCAGTTCAAAGTGTGCAGGGCAGCAAGGCAGGCAGGCAGGTTCCCCATCTTCCTGCTCCCATGGCTGCAGAAAAACATGTATAAGTTATTTTTAATCCCTGTAGAGCTGTTTCTTTTATGCAGAACTGTTGCTTTTCTTTGCTGTTTCCTATTTGATTATTTCTAGCTTCCACTCTATCTTTTATATAAACTCTTTTGAGTTCCCAGAGAGTTTTTCTGCACCCATCAGCACTCTTGCACTTCCCTGTTTCTGCAGCTTTGCACAGAGCTGGCCCTGTTCCTGGGAGGTGAATTACCCAGCACTGGAGGCAGCAATTGTAACCGAGGTTCCTGACCCTGGGTGCAGTTACCTCTTGAGAGGAGGATTTCTCATCTGCATCATTTCCAGCTGGGCTCAGACTCTCCTTTTACCCAAAGGGGCTGCTGTTCTGGCAGTGCTGCTGCTGGGCACTGTGCTGGCAGTGTCAGCCCCAGGGAGCTGCTGGGCAGTGCAGGATATCCCTCACACCTCAGAGTGTTTGGTTTCCCCATCAGACACTCAGCCTTTCTCAGTTAATCCTGTCACTTCTGGCTAGTGGGCTGCAGCTCGTTTCCTTGTTGGAGCTCAGATTGACCAGGACAGGAAACTTTTCCCCCATTTCTAGCAGTTACTGGGCAGGCTGAAAGCATGTATCTGCTAGATTCACTTGCCACAAAACACCACTCATTTTGTGGCAGAATCGGGCTGAAGAACCCCGGGCACAGCTCTTCAGACACACACTGATGTGTTTGCTATGTTCTGGACAGTCACAGTGTCTCTGGTAATTTGCCTTCTACACAGAAGGCACCTCAGCAAGTGGTTCTCCTGTGTCTTCTCTGAAGTGTGTTGTGGTGTTAAACAGGTTCTTTGTGAGACCTGTCAGGTTGCATCAGCCCTGTGCTCTGGGCATGGCCCCTGGTGTGCAGGGCAGTGCTGGCTGTGCTGAGCAGAGCTGCCTGCCTGCACTTGGTGCATTTGTGCTGAGGGGCACCCTCCTGGCAGTAACCCATGCAAGAGGGGCTCATTCCAGAGTCCCAACGTCCCTGTCTTTGACAGGGGGTTTGCACTGCCAGACAGCAAGCAGCAACTTCCTCCTCTCAGAAGAAGTAGCTTTGGTCTTGATGAGAAATAATGAAGTGGTGCAGAACAGGGTTCATTAAATTGCACTTCAGTCTGGGATCACTGGTAGGTTTGCCACCTGTGTGCCCTCCTGCTCCCTAAGAGCCTTGAGGGTCATACAAGAGCCTTGGCTAACAGCTCACAGGGACTCATATTCTAATGCAAGGTTGAACATCTGCCTCTCAGAATCACTCACTGTCCCATTAAAAAAGCATTTCTGGCACTCAGTCAACCAAAAATATCCTGACAGCAGCCTGCTGGTTGGTTCAGTGGGAGCTTGTGAGTGGAGAGAAACCAGTTGGACTCATCACAGAATACCCTTTGGAGGTGAAGCCTCACTCCTGCTGCTGGCTGGAACAAGCACAGACCTTGCCATGCTCCCCACTCTAATTGGGCATTAATGAGCTCTTACAAACATGGCCTCTGTGTTTGTACAGCTGTCTCTTGCTGGCTCCTACCAATCTGTCTTGGACCACACTGGAGTGTTGTGTTGGCTTTTTTTTTGTTAAGTGTGAAGCAGCTGGCCAGGGCACATACAGTCACACACAGCTGTGTATGTATTTCTAAATTAATATCTGCTCAATGAGTGCCAGGAAGGAATCCCTCTGTTCCCCTCACGTGTTTGGATATACAAATCAGTCTGATTTCCTACTTCTGTTCTTTTGAATTTAATTCTTTTTATGCTTTCTTTAGGCATTTCAGAAAAATGTCTGCTCTCACAGAGATGAAAAAATTGAAGCTAAATTATGAATGTAAAATTACTGAGAAATAATGAAAAGCATCAACCATTGTGTACCAAACTGGTGGCATCAATACCCTATAACATGCCCTGTGAGTATTTCTTGGATTTCAGCTTTGGTTTTGACTGCAGCTATTGCACATTTGGAAATGGCAATACTTGATCTGTTTGAAATGAGTGTTAACAATAGCTGCAGTTTTCAATATTGTAAAAACAGCTTTATAATTTGAGTGGTTGGATTTTTCATTGTCTGATAGTCACAAATCTTCTAACCTTGTAGAGTCAGATTGCAAGCTAATGCTGTTGTGTATTGTAAATAAGCAGATTTTGAAGACACTTACAAATAACGTTTACAAAGTCACCAAGAATAGCACTCAACCACACTTAAACCAGGTTTGTTTTCTCCCTGATTGCTTTTCTCTTGTTGCTGCTGCTCACAGCCTTACAGGCAACATTCCTCCTGTCAGAGGTTGAGCACAGAACAAATCCCATCAGAAAATGCTCAGGTCTCAAGATGTGTCTAGTGCAAATCCAGCAGATAGCTTAAAGCAGTGAAGTCCAGCTAGAAGGGGAGACAGGCAGGGTTCATGCTTTATTTACCTTAATAGATTTTTGAAGCTAAATCCTCTGCAGCTGTTGGAAAATTGACAGAATTCATTTCTAAAGCAAACCACTTGGATGGCAGACATGGCTGTGATTCCAGCACTGTGCCAGTGCCAGGAAAGCCTTTGGGTTTGTGCTGTGAGCACTCTTTAATGCCAGGTCCTGTATTTAGCCCTTTGGCTTCTGAAAGCAAATCCCTCCCCCCTGGATGTGCAGCTGATGGTGGTGCAGCTCCTGGTGGAGCTTGGTGTTTGTGGCTGTCCCTGGCTGTGCTGGGGTGCCTTTGGGCTGGCAGGGGCACAGCCCAGCTGAAGGAGATGCTCTGAAGGCAGCAGAGTCACCCACTGCACCCCTGCTGCCGTGCCCAGCGTGATTCAGTGGGATTGCCTCTTGTACAGATGGCCTTTTCAAATGTGCTCCAGCTCCTGGTGCATTCCCAGCTATTTCCAACTGACAGCCTCCCTGCAAATGCCCATTGTGGGGAATGGCAGCCAGCAGCTCCACAGTGGTGGCTGCTCCTTCACACAGCCACAGCTTGAATAGCGTGAGCAAAATTGGCTGTGCTGAGTGAGGCACGAGCCTTGATTGGAACTAAATGCCAAAAAGATGTTTTTGTAATGAATGCAGAGGTATTTAAGTAGTTTCCCATCACTTTAATATCAAAAATGTGCTGGGACCTGCCAGCTCACTCACTGGGCAGTCTTGGCTGCCAGCAGGGAAGCTGCACACAGTCAGTGGCTTTAAGAGCACTGTTACTCTGCACACTTATGAGGATTCCTCTCCCTTGCTTTTTAAATGGAAAATACTTTGTTTTTTCAGAGAGTCTGAGGATATTTTTCTCATTTCTGCATCACAGTGTAATTTTCCTGTTTTGTGAAAGAAGGCACTGTCTGAAGAGTTCCCAGAAGCTATGGCTACCATTTAATTTCTGTGTTGTCTTTCCTGTTGTGGGAGGTTTTAAAGGGCATTTGTTGTAAGGGAGGGGAAAAAAAAAAAAAAAAAGAAGGAAAACTAATCTTACTTGAGGGAGGGAGGGCTTTGCTGTGAGCATTCAAAGCAATAAATTATTTTCTGTTCAAGAATCTCATCATTATACTGGCATTATAGCTAGATACATGTCACACTAAGGAAGCCTACTCATGCTCCTCTTTGAGAAAATCAAAGTTGCAACCCCTGACATTATTAAGGTGCACTACAGATTATTTTTCAATAGAAATTGCTGTATTTTCTCTCAAGGTGACCAGGTATATAGTTGATTCCTTTTCTGTCTACCTTGTGTAGATGTATCATATTACAGTGTTGTAATTGTTGAAAATTAGGCTTAGTACTTCTTCCTTCCTTAAAATATGTCCACAGTCAGTGTTTTCAACCTGTAGCTTATGCATAAGTCTAATGTGCAATTAGCTAAGAAAATTTGGTGCCTAGAGGCATAAAATTTTGGAATATGCCTTAAGGTATAGAGCTGTGTCTGGATTTCCACAAAGTTCAAATTAGGTCTCTTCACTTAGTGCTTTTACAAGAACAAAATAGTCAAAGGAAACAAAGAAAATGTGTCTTGAAGTCTGTTAAAACAACAAAAAATTAAATAGTTTAATTTTCCCTGAGGACAGAGATCATTGGCATGTCCCAGGGAGATCTCATCACCTACTCAGTCTCAGGCCAGTGTGTCAGGAATGAGGAGGTATTTGCTTTGTTCATGACATGATTTGTGGTAATAAATACTGCATTGGTGGAGCTGTTCCATACAGGGAATGGCAAAGTAGACAAGTCTTCATCTTGGAGGAGAGAAAACTGAAGTGGTGTGAAATAGAGAGCCTGTAAAATATTGAGTAGGAAATAGACACTGAGAAGGGAAGGATTAGTAAATGTTTTTCTTACTGGGCATAATACTGGGAATTGGGTTTTAAAACAGAAACAGTTTTTTTTTCCCCAGACCCATTATTAAATGGTGTGACTTGCTGCTCAAACAATGCTGTGGACACAAGAACTATAGCTGGATTAAATACAGTATTATAAAGGCAGGTTCATGAAAGGAAATCTGTAAGAGGCTGTAAAATATGAGGATACCACACCTGGCTCAGGTAGTTTGAAGGGTTGGCTAAAGGAAAGATGTTGGCCACATATTGCCACTTAACAGAGCAGAACTATTGGACACTGATCTGTCTTGGAAGGGCTGTAAAGAATTCTGTTACACTGTATACAAAAACACCTTCACTCAAATAAAATAAGAGCTTAGTTGGTAGGCAAGGGGCCTAGTTCAGGAATTTCTCCAAATCTATTTTTAGCACAAAAAATACCATCCAGCCTTCTGGAACTTTTTGTTTAGGGTCAAGTATTTCTTCTTCAAGAGTTTGCAGGAGAGAAAGCCTCTGACATGCAATTAATGGGTAATATCAGAGTTGGATGTGCATGATCTTTCCCTGTGCTTCTTAAGGATAGAGAGCTAGCTGGCATGAGAGCATCCTCAGGAAAAAAGCCAAGGCCTGAAATCCATCATCTGAATGAGTCAGAAGATTCCTTATTCCTGTGTCCCACATCCCAGCTGCCCATGGTGCTGTGCATTTGCTCTTTGCTGCTGTGGCTTCTGCTCAGAACTGAAATGTTGTGTGTTAATGGAGAGGAGAGAGGCAATGTCCCTGCTCATGCACAAGTGCCAGCACAGTGTAGGGCTGCCCTGGCAGCCCTACATTTAATCTGGGATAAAACTGCACTAGGAGAGCTGCAGAATGGAGACATGGAGGTGCTGGGGTGTGAGCTGCTGCCACCTTCACCCTGGGAGCTGCTCAGCCCTCCACAGCTCTGGGGGTGCTGCACACCTTCATCTTCATCACTTCTGCAGGGAGACTCTTTGGCAACCTCTTCACTCTTTACAGGACAGGGAAATGCTCTAGGAGTTGTTTTGCTGCACATGTTAAGAGAAGTTCTACTGAATTCCAATACAGAATGCAGTCATCAGCCTGGTTTAAAATTCTGGTTCTACCTTGTACTGAGCATGGCTGTTATAATATCCTTTCTTCCTGCTCTCACACACAGCAGGAGCTTTTTCCAGTCCATTTCACTGCAGCATCCTGGAGAAAGCTGCCCCCCTGACCTTGTTTCAGCTGTGCTGTTCTGCAATCCTCTGCTCCTTTCCCTGGTAGATGAAATGAGCAGCAAGCTACACACAGGGCACACATCCTTTAGGGAAGAGCTGGGCCATATCTGTGCCCTGTCCTGGCAGCCCCAGCTGAGCAGTGCACAGTGACAGGACCATTTCAGCACTGTTTATTTCCTACAGCCCCAAAGGGCACTGCAGGCAGGGGAACCTGCTGAGGAATGCAAAAAGGAGAGCCCTGGTGGGAATGACCTGGACACCTGTGCCTGGTGCCAGGTGCAGAGGGAGCTGTGCAAACACCTCACCTGGCAAGAAATGCATTTGTGGCACCCCTCAGTCATTCAATTCCTCTGATATAAATGTGAGCTCACTCCTGGTTGCAGAGGGATGAATGAAGTGTCTCAGGGAAGGGGGCTCATGGACTTGCAGCTTGCAGGAACACTGTGACCTTGTCCTGAAAGTTTCTTTCTCTGGGGTCATGAGAGGAAAGGTGGATACTCCAGGGAACAGCCAGATTTTGGTCCACACACAGGTAGTGATAAATACAAGCATGGGAACTGCCTTGTGGTTACAACAGGGTCTGATTTTTCTGTGTTTGATGCTCTAAATGTGTTTAGAAAGATCTTTCTCTTTCCCCGGTCTTGGGGAAAAGTATATTAGTAAGTGTGCTACTCCTCTCTGCTTTTTTTCCTTTCCCCCTCATTTCTATTTTGTAATCTTCACTGCTATATGATTTGGTTTCCTGCCCAGACAGAAAAATTAGAGTTTCTGTCTAGACAGGAGGTCTTTACTCTTTCTGAAGACAGGTTTTTAAACCAGAGCCTTAGAACCACATTCATCAATGTTATTTGCAGCACACACCCAGCCTAGGTAGAATCAAAACTGCTGTTCCTGACCTGTCACTTGGGAGCAGAGTGAAATACAGTCCCTCCCCGTGGGTCTGATTTAAACCTGGTACAGAGCAGTGCTGCAGAATGCTGCTGCCACCCTGCACACCCTTGGCCTGGCTCCTGATCCAAGCTCTCCCCAGCATACATGAGCTGGGAGCTGCTGCCTGGAAAACCCTGGGAGACAGGGAATGCCATTGTGACTGAGCCCTCTCTCCTGGGGAGCCCTGCAGCACCCAAAGCACAGCCACTGCAGGGGATGCTTGTTTTGGAGCAGAGGCCCATCCTTTGGGAGCAGCTGCTGTGTAGGGATGACTTTGTGTCAAGGGAGCCAGGTGAGATGAATGGCAGAGCCAGAGGAGTCTCTCCGTTGAATTTTTAGTGTTGAATTTTTTGTTTATTTGAAAACGAACAAACTGCTCTTAATTATTGTTTCCTTAATGAGAGAAGTGGCTCAGTGATGATGTACAGAGTACCACAGCAGCTGTTGTGAAGGCTCTGATGTGTAATAGCACAAGAAGGCAGGATGGCAAACAAAGCTGTTAGCTTTCAATAGCATGAAAATTACAGGAAAGATAAGGGGAAAGAAGTTGATAAGTGTGCTGGGAAACACTGATTTGCAGTATCATTGTTACAAACAAAAACTTTATTTTTAGAGGAAAAATGCTGAGGAGCTGGAGGAACTGAACATCCAAAGGCTTTTCTTAAAGAAAGGATAAGTGCTATCAGAGTCCAGTGCATGGGGAAAATCCAGGCTGCAGTTTGCTGATGGTCACTTGGAGGGTTCCAGTGCCTACTGATAAACTAGAGAAGATTCTGCTTTTATTTTTTTGTGTGGCTGTGTGCTGAAGGCAGGCACAAGGATTAACCCCTTCAGCACAAGCCAGCACCTGCTGTAGGTGTGACCCAGCTCACAGAATGTCACTGCTTCCAAGGAAATGGTGCAGGTCTCCAACTCAGCCTTTCCTGTATGTACTCTTGTCAGACAAATAGTGTGTGCTTGAACAACAGACTTGGAAAGATAAGTCAGGAAAACACACCAGGATATTAATGCCCTTGTAAGAATGATTTGTCTTTTGTGTCTCGGAGAGATTTGGGAGGAAAATGCAGCAAATGACAAAAATGAAGTTATTAAAAAACCCAGCAGGCTCCACAAAACCTGGATCTGGATTCCTACCAAAAATCAGAGATGTTGTGGAGCTTGATCTGAAGTTCTGAAAATTATTATGCAAACATGAGTGTAAATCTTGAGGCTGGTATTGGGTGACAGTTGAGTCAATGACAGGTGAAAAATCAAAATGGAAGTGCTGTGAACATCTCAGTGAGGCAAAATAATAATAATAATAATAATAATAATAATAATAATAATAATAGTAATAGTAATACACACTTATCTAGCACTTAACATTTCCAGAGTGTATGGGCATTAAATCATGCAGAGTTGCACTGCTCTCAGATGCATGGAAAGAAAGGCCATGCCATGTTCCTAGAGCTCCTGTAGCTATTGAACAAGTCAATGTTAGACTGGAGGGCTGTGACTAAGGAATTATAGGTAGTTTCAAAAAAAAAAATAAGAGAATGAGTGCTTTCTATCTAGGCTTAATAAAACATAACACAGAAGTTAAGCTGAGCAGCCCTTGGAAAATAAAGTAGTTGGTGTTTGAGACTGCAGTGAAGGTGATTGGAATATTTTAAGAGGATAAACTGGCAAACAACAGATTATGTCTTACTGAAGAAACATTACCTGTGCTGTTGGAAATTGTTTTATAGGCATTCAGAAAGTCCCTTCCCTCCCAAGATGAAGCAATAGATCAGGGTAAAATCCCAGCCACTGGCATCTCTTGGCTCTGAGTGGCTTTCTGCCCTTTGCTGGGTGGCTTCACTGCTGCAGTGGGGCTTTGGGAAAGGGGCTGAGCTCTCCAGGGAGTTTGTACATTTGCAGTCTCAGACAAACTGGGTTTTGTAGCTGCCATATGTGAGGGCTTTTCATAATTGCCATCTGGCAGGCCAGGCTAAAATGTGCACAGTTGCAAACACTAGAAAATATGGCTATTATAAAAACTTGTAAGAACTTTATGCAAATGTTCCATCTACAGTGGAAGGGCCAGATTCTAATATCACGCATGATGCACAGGAACAGATTTTTCCTAGGTATGCTGGGATGCCCACACTGTGCCTGAGATTAGAATGTGTTCCAAAAATGGATTATTGGGCTATGAAAGAGCCAGTGATGAGGAAAATCAGATTTTACTGAGCTTTTTTTTTTTTTTTTTTCTTCATCCTTACTATGTGAGAATTGGCTTTCAGCATAGTTCTTGGTCTTTGTAATTCATTAGGAAAATTGGCAATAAAATAATGACAAAATGTGAAAACTGGTTTTCTTCTGTAAGAACCTCACATGATGAAATTAGGACAGAGGAGTGATGTCTCTACACCCAGTTGCTCAGAGCAGCTGGCAGATTGTGACTCAGGAAGCATCACCTGAAGCCATCAGCAGTGGCTGCATTCCCAGGGGATCCCTCTGAGGGGCTGCCAGCAGGCACTGGTGGCACTGAGGCTGGGGAGGTGTGCAGGTTAATTTACTCTGCAGATCCCACTGTCAGCTTATCCTCATTTGTGTAAATCCCCTCGTTTGGGATCTTTATTTCCCCCCCACATGCAGATACTGTTTTATTTCTCATCTCTTTGGGAAGGAGGTAAATGAGATTTGGCTACAAGCCATGATTATTCTGGGAGAATGGGTATGAATCCCCCTGAGGTGACTGTGGATCATTATCACACAGCACTTTTGCTGTGTCCAGGCTGAACAATTTTCCCTTCAGTACACAGGATTCTTGCAAAGCAGGGGCTGCCTGTGCAGACCAATTGCAATGGCACATCCAGGGGTTTTAGCAGAAAACCAAACCTGGTCCCTGCAAATGTTTTTCTAATCTAAAAAACATCTAAAAGTTTCTCAGTTGTCCTTGAGAGCAACACCTCTGTGCTAGTGATGCTTCTCAGATCACCTGAGAGATGCTACAAATCTTTATAACTTGCAAGTGAAGCAATCACATTTTAATGGCAAAATGTTTCTGTCTTTGGGAAAATGTGATAAATATGCCACTGTGAAGGGGCAGAGAACTTTGTCAGGAAATATTCATTGAGGTTGACTACAAATATCCAAGTGTACACCTGAAAGCTGACACAGTTATTATATTTTAAATACATACTTGCTTTTCAAATGTACACTGGAACTGGGAGTGGGAGCACAGTGCTGGGACTCCTCTAAAACATCCCCTTGGGTCAGGACAGAAATCCCGTGGCATGGGAAAGTGGAAAACTGGAGAAAGTGTCAGACTGCATTTATTTTAATTTTTTTCCATGCAGTCCATATGAGAAAGGGGAAGGAGTGAGTGTCCCAGCATCCTGTTCCAGCTGTGGATTTCTGACTCCCAAAGGCCTCCCTGGGACTGAGGCAGCAGCAGCTGCTAAAAGCACTGGTTAGAGTTTAATTAATGGATGAGGACCAGCCCAGTCTGCCTTGCAGGGAGACTAATGTTTGTAACAGGAGCAGAGCCTGTCTGCACCAGCAGGGATAGAAAATCAGAGTAGTCTGACATCATTTAGGGGAGGTGGCTGCTCCTCAACAGCTCCCAGGCCCTTGAAGAGAGTTTTAAGGGAAGGAAGGTCCTTCAGGAGCTGGCAGTAGAAGGGCTGCACACCTTGGGATGTGAGCAATACCTTGCAAGAGGTGCAGCTCCTGCAAAAATGCAGTGCCTGGGTTTGAGTGTAATTCCTGGAGGAGGAGCAAATTGCAGTTTGTAATTGGATGGTAGACAATTCACTGACAAATTCAGGTAGGAAAAAATAACAGTCTGGAGGAGAGTAAAAAATAAATGAGAATGTGTTCTGCATGAGTCCTGGCTAAAGGGAGTCCACTGCTGCAGACTGGGAGCCTGCTCCTTCAGGAACTAAGAAGAGGTATTTCTTAGCCTAAAAATACTGTGTTGAACATCAGGAAGTCAAGTTATATCAGCTTAATATTAAACTAATGTTCATTCATTTCCATCATGATCTCATACCATCAGCTGTGCAGCTGTTCATGAAATCTGCATCCAATCTATAGCTTGTGACATAACCTGACTGATACTTTACCAGAGCCCCCACCATGTCTAATCTTGTAGTCATCAATTCAGCCATTTTACTTGTGCTTGTTAATAGGGGTAACTCCTCCTCTGTGTATGTGTTCCAGTGGTGCCTGTAGGTTCTGAGAGTCACCCACATTTAGCACTCCTTGGTGATCTTTGGGCTTGTGAGGAGCACTGAAAATGCACTTGCCACTTGTACATGCCATGGTCAAGTTTAATGTTTCAGGATGGAAAGAAGCTGAGCCTACAAAATAAAAATAGTGCAAAAATTGTTCCTTGGTCTAAAAAACTGTCCATATTCTGCAGAAATAATATTTACTGCTCTAGAGAGGACAGTCTTCAGCCAGGTCACTGGGGCATTGAGGTTCTTCCATGGCATGAAGATGACCACAGTCCTAGAACTAGTAGCAATCCTCCTTGGCTTCCTGTGTGCCTCAGATTGTCCCAGCTCATATGTGCACTGTTCCTGCAAAATGAAAATGTTGTCCTTCTGGTAGATTATTGAATGCAGCTCCTGATAATGGAATTAATAACTCTTGGCTGAGAACTGCAGAGAAACCGATGAAGGTGTGCAAAATCTTCTAAAAGCCATTAGCCATGGCTTGAGCCTGCTCAGTTGGTTCCATTCTGGGAACAGTCTCTTTGATTGCTTAGATGGGGGTTGGATCTATTCAGGTATGCCATGTGAATAGGAGAACTGCCTTTCCTTAGGGTGCCAGACCCAGCAGGTTGACAGTGACACTGCTCTTTGGCTGGAGATTGATCACTCCTAAGGTTATCTTAGGGATATTTGCAATTCTTGCTTGCTGACAGTCAATCATGGCTGCAAACAGCCTCCTGTTTTCATCTCTCCAAGAGCCCTAGGGAAACAGGAGAGCAACATTCATGTGGAGAAAATTCTTCCCCCCACACCATGAATTAACTTCTGCACTTAGAAATGAGTTCAGAGTTCATGAGCATCTGGAGCTCCTCACTTTCCAAAAGCTTTGTTTCTCTTTGGTTCCATTTAGAGTAGAAGAGTGGAATGGAAATGTCATTTTTAGGGATTATACTTCCTTGTTCTCCCTGATCTGTCTTAACTGTGTAGGAATTGAGACAGATTTTCTCTTTTCTGTTCTTAGAATAGGATCAGCAGCAATATAACCAATAAAATGATGGCATTGGCTCTGGCTCTGGAGTAAGGACAACTCTTATGAGAAGAAATGGTCATTTATTCAGGGACAAGCTCCAGTGATGTATTTTTCTAATAGGTTTGTTAAGTAAAGAATATTGAGTGGTAGCCACTGTAAATCATTGCTTTAACTTCAATTACTGTCTAGGCAGCTGGTTTGTTGAATTCTGTTGAATGGTGTTAGTTTGTTCACTTAATTCTGAATTCCAAAAAAGTCACATTTAAATTTAATGTGTCTCAGGTTCAGTTGATCTGGGAAATGAAATATCTGAGAGGGTGTAAGAAAATCTAGCTGCTGTTTTAATGGAAGGGTGCCAGAGAGGCAGTAATGAAATAATTCAAGGTATGTATGGATATGCATAGTTCACCCTTTTTTCCCTCCTTTTCTCAGGGAGACAAAAAGAGAAGGAACAGAGTAGAGCTCCTACTCTGTAATATTCATGAATGAGGAGGATTACTTTATTTTTCTTTCTTTGTGGGTTCACAGGCTCACCTCATGCACAGTTTTTGTGCTCTTTGTACAGCAAATTAATGGTCTGAAACTTCAGTCATTTCCTCTCATCTGTTGTTTTCAATCCAAATAATTTATTAAACTGATGTTCATATTCAAAACTTTGGATGCAACAAAAGCAAAAAATGGAGCACCTCAGGTAACCTGCAGCTGAATGCCATGTTTATGCAAAACAGCAATTTCAGGGTAGTTGGCACTAACTGTCTACAAATGCATCAGATAGTGTCCTAATAAAGGGAATCTTTCCCAAATTCAGATAACTTAATCTTTAATGTTTGTTTTTCCTAAGTTAATAAGTGGGATTGCAGTGGACAATTTTTAACTCATATCTTTCTTACTCCAATTTACAGAGAAAACAGCAAATCTGAGAAGAACATTTATAAACTTCCATATATAAAAAGATCTGTCATATATGAAATGCCTCATGTTTTTATAAAATGAAATAGCTATTTGAAAAAGTAGTAATTTTGAAATGGAGTGTGAAACAACCCTCTTAGCACGGGGCCAGGCTGAGGACAGGCTGGTGTGTGTCACACAGCTGCCAGTGTCTCAGGGCTGTGCTCTGGGCTCTCTGAGCTGCTGAGACAATGGGGCTCATTTGAAATGCAGCTTTAGAAAAGCTTAGCTCAGTAACACTGAGCTGTCAGCAGCTGAGCAACCTTTAAACAAATGTACTGGAAAGGTATGATATGGGCTGAAATCAAACCTGGCCCTGTAATTCTTCTTTCCTGCACCTCTGTGGAAGGGAATTCTTAGATCAGGGGATCCATTTTGCCTCTGCCTGGATATGTAATTTTATTTTAAATGTGTTCCAGGCTTTTGGTAGTAGCTGACCAAAGTCCCACAGGTTACACCAAGCTTCTGAAAAGGATGCCAGGGAAACTTTGGCCCTTGCAGACAGCATATTCTAGTGATCATTGAGGAGAAATTCATTTGAATAAGGTAATTAAAACCAAGCTGATCTTGATAATGATCAGATATATATTTTTCTGGATGAAACTTAAATTTTTAGCTCTACATGGCTCTAAAATGAATAATGATGTCTTGCATAAAAATGCACCTTGTGAAAAGCAGTAAACAATTATAGTAATGGCTTTACTGGAAGATAAAATAATCTAACAGGTAGGTACAGCAACACTTCATAAATTTATGAATTGTGTAAAAATAAAAATGGTATTTCCATCAGAATGGCTCCTCCTTGGTGATCACTTCTCCTGTTCTTCCTTTTCCTCCTGTGTTTGTGGCCTGCTGTGGCACTGCCAGCTCCCTTCAAAACCATCCCTCCTCTTTGGCTCTGCCTCTGAACAAGGAGTCCTCTGGAGTTTGTGTGAAATACAGGGTTTGAGCTGGGTTGTGCAGCACTCTCCTGGTGTGGAATCTGTGACTTTATGGTGGGCTTTACAAAGCACACCTCCATAACTCACCACAGGCTCTCATTGCTCTGCATTCTGGGTATATGTGTTCTATAAATCACTTCACCTTTTGTAGTCTCTGTACATCCCAAAATAAATCAAAACCTAAACTTCAAGTGCAAAAGTAATTTATTCTTGAAAAATCCAATTAATATTGATAATGTTAGCCACTAGGTGCTTCCCCCTTTTTTTCCTAACACCTACTGTTGCACTGCCATCCTCCTTAGACTGTTCTTTCAGAACAGACTGCTCTGAAATATTATTTCTGTGCTGTTACTATAAAGAAGAGTCTGCTTTCATGTGTTTTCCATGCTCAGAATCCAGAGGAAAACACAAAGTATTATAGGTAGTGTAGCTACTGCTTACTTAGGTTATTTTAAATCCTTATAATACCTTTTGGGATGCTATCACTAGAATCAGCTTCCTTATTTACTGAGGATGGTTATAGATAATCACTGCATCAGCCATGCCTTTATTAACCTGTTCACTATTAGCTGTATTGGCCCTGCTGATGCACCATGGATTTCCACCCTTATTTTCACAATATCTATCAAAGGCAGGCTGCCTTTTCCACAGGAGCTTTGCCATGGTTGATATCCTGTCCAGGCTAGGTTGTAGTTCTCTGGTTTACATCACTCCTCTGGCTTTTGGTCCCCTATCCATCCTGGCCATATTTATTCACTGTTCCTTCCACAAGGGTCTCCCTCTTTCCTGCAATTATAAAGAAAATTAAAATCAATTGATTTTATGCATAACATCAACAAGGCATTTTATCTTGGTGACAAGCAGTGCTATCTTAAGTAAGCATTCATTTGACCTGGTGGCTTTGATATCAGTTGCTATGAATATCCATGGAGCACCTATTAACAAGCCTGCAGCTTTCAAGGATTTAACAGAATAGCAAAGAAACATAGATGTGAAAATAAACTGATCTGTGATATTTTTGAAGGGAAAAGGAAAAGAAAAAAAGTATGGTATAGTGTGTGTGGGTGTATGTACATATAAAATAGATGCAGTGTAGTTTAGTTCAATGTAATACAGGGCATTAATAACCATAGGCATTTAATAAATACTGTCTTTTAAACAGAAAATTCATATGAATGGGGACAAGTTTCCAAGATTAGAAGTGGTCTCAGGTGAGATATTTAGATTAAGTTATGGAAGTTATGTTGTGTAGCCTTAGGAACAAATCAAACAATAAATGGCTGGCCAGCATAAATGCACAATTAGTGCTGTGTGCCAAAGGAACTGCACCAAAACCATAAAATTGAAGGAATCTCTCTAAAAGAAACTTAATTTTCAATACAGAACTGATGAAATAATGTTGCTACTGTCTTTGAAGGCTGAAAGGACACTTAACAATTTTCCTGAATTATAGGATAGAAATTGAAATAATTTCAATGCCTTCCCTCATTTCACCATCTGCATTTCTGACCTGACATGAGCCCATAAGGCATCTTTGAATTTCTTCCTCTAAAGGTATTGGAAAACTGATTTGGCAAGTCTCTGTATCAGATTTACAGCTGTGTCAGAATGTATTTACACAAGAGGAAGTTCTTTCTTCTTGCAATGTCTGTAGGTTAGCCTAGATCTACACTAAATTCAATAGCTGGATCAACACCAGTTTTTCTCAGGAAAACCTGCAGCTCCACAGGCTTCTCCCTTTTCCTTCTGTAGCTTATTATGGTGATGGCATTAGCTGAGCAAAAGAAGTTTTAGTTACATGGGGTTTAGTTCACAGCCTAATCCTTTTTGAAATATTTGCAGCTAATCTGTGGGGAATGTGAAATGAAACACAGATATTCAAACTCTCATTTAGCAATACTGCATCAAGAGAAATGTGGTTGACCTGACACCTATTAATGTTGACAGCATGATCCCTCCAAAGTAGGTGCCAGACTCCCTTTGGTCTGAACAGGGAAGGATTTTTCCATTTGAGAGAGGAAAATGTTCAGTGCTCTTAGGATGAGATTTGATCCAGCTCCACCAAAAGTCAATGTGCTCCCAATTGTGTTGAATGCAGCTGGCATTCTGGAGCCAGAACGACACAGAATGGCCACTGCAGTGCTCCTTTGGAGCACAGCATGAGTGCTCATTGACATCAGTGGCCCCAGATCCCTCCTCTGAGGCTTCTCACCACCTAGTGGCTCTCTGAAAATACTCTGTGTTATGCTATGAAATATTAAACACCAGGCAGGATTGCTGACAGTACTGTAATGTTGAAGACATCTGTCTGGTTCATAAATATATTATATTTGGCTTCTCAAAAGCGATGGGATGTCAGATCATACAAGAATCAATCTGGATGGGGAAAGTTCAGCCCAGGTTTAATTCCAGGGCATCATTCTTTACATCACTCAGCGACACAAACACATTCTCTTCTCACTTTGCTTTGAAGAAGCTGCATTTGTCTCTTGTTCTTTGCAGAGTAATCTCCAGGGACACACAAACTTAATCCTGAAGGGTTTGCTCAAATGATTTGTTGTTCCTTATGTTCAGGTTGTAGAGGAGCTCAGGGTGTGTGGGGTCTGTGCCTCGCAGGTCTCCAGGTGTCTGTAGTGGTCATGTATATATTTAGTTAAAGGGGAAGTTTGCCAGTTCCAGACAGTTGAAAAATATCTGTATCTCTTTTCATACCTTAATCTGACAGGTGTTCCTGCCTTGCTTCATTTGAAAGGAATAGCACAAGCACAAGACAAATTAGTGTCTGCTGAACTCATTACAGAGCGTGCTGGGCTTTCTTGCACAAACACCTGGGTAATAAATCCTTTCTGGACCTCATCTTTTGTGAGAGATGCTATTTTCCCCTTCAGTGACTGGCATCATCTCCTTGTGTTGCATCTCATCATGCAACTGTCTCAAAGTAACAGAAAAATTTCTGTAGTCCTGTTGACTGAGAGTAGTTTGGGTACTTGTGAGATATTTTATAGTAGGGCTGTGTACTTCAAAAGTGAATTATTCTGCTCCAACTTAGGCATATTTTCATTTTAAAGGACACAGTAAACAATTCTGGGCCTCATAGACTAGATAACCAAAGAGAGTGAGAGTGCAAACACTTCAAGAATAAAATAAAGGAAATTATAAATTGCTGGGTAAATATAGATCAGAGTATTTCAGAAATAGACTTTTTGCCAATACTGACATCAGATTTGGTCAGGTTTTATCCTCTTTTTCTGTGAACAGTAGGGGAAAGCATGATGATGAAAAGGCAAGGAAAATTCCTATATTCTAGTGCAAATACTTGTGCTCTTAACAGTGCTTTTATGCCAAGCTAACACTTCCACTATGAGGAAAAAGACACTGAAGCTACCTTTTAAAAGAGAAATGGAGGTCTCCTATCTGTGGTTTTGTTATCATTTCAGGGAGAGCTTTTTAAAACCTCTCTCTGCTCAGGCTGGAAGAATTTGAAAATTACCATAAAGTGGATCTTCATCCTTCAATCTGCTTTAGGAGTGATTTTGAGAAAGGGAAGTACTCTGGGAGATTTGTTACCTTAAATTTTAACAGATAATCTGAGAAAATCCATCTAATCACTGGAGCTGGGAGAAAGCTTGTACAGCTGATTTGTAGGCTGTTTAAGTAGCCCTGGGTGAAACAATGCCCTGGCTTAGAAGGAAGGCTGGTTTTAGTAATCCTTCACTAGGTGTGTAGCCACATTTCTTGCAATTGCTTACTTCCTGCAGCTGAAAGGAGCTTATCTTCCCCAGCAGTTTGTTGTTTAATGAGATATAAATACCCCTCTGAAACGCTTTCATTGTGATAAAACTCTTTTAAATCGCCTGTTTTTCCGTGGTGCTTTACATTGGGTTTGTGTGTCCCGCAGAGCACTGGGGATGAATCAATGCCATGTGATAAGAAAGACTGATGTTATCACTCCTCCTGCCTCGACTGCAGCTGAATCTGCAGGGGGAGGATCTCAGGAAGATGGAAAGCATGGTTTCATGGTGAAGCTGCCCCAGAGACATGCAGTCTGCCTGTGGATCATCTCAGCACTCCTGTACATCCAGGAAAGTCTGAGCTGCCATTCTCTTGACTGCATGTGACTGTGATAGTTGATAAATGATTCGTGTTAATCATAGAAGTTTTGGAGTTTGTATAAACCAGAATACTTAAAATAAGAAAAGAACATGGACCTAGATAAAGGGAAATATCTGATTAAACCCATTCTGTTTAAATCCCCCTGTTATTAATTTTGTATATTGAATATTGTATACCAGTTTGTAAAACAAGAAAAAAAAAAAGAGGTTTTCCACAGCCTGAAAGGTTTTTTTGCAGAATCAGATTTCCTGCCTTTGTGTGATCAATCACAAACTATCTGCTAAAGATCAGGCTTCCCACTTCTCCTGTTTTTATCCACCAAGCCCAGATGGTTCCATGACCAATTGTCCCAAGAGCTGTCCCATGGGAGTTTGGAAGTTTCTTTGCCCACCACTGCTCACCTTGCAGAATTACTGCAACAAAACAACAGCAATTATTGATTACTACAAGGAAAACCAGACTATAAAAAGGGAGCTGTAACCAATTTGGGTGGAAGCGTGGAGTGGGCAGTGACCCCTCACGTTCTCCACAGCTCTGCTTGCTCTGTCTGTATAAAATAAACCAATCCAAATTTTGCTAAACATTGAGACTTTGTTTCTCATTTATTATACGACTGACTTGTCAGGTAGTGACATTTAAACTGGGGGTACTTTTGGGGAGCAGCATGCAGAGAATGGATCAGACAGACTGTGCACCCCAGATCCTGCAGGACTGTCATTAATGAAGTGCCTTCATTAGTGGCCTAATCATGGGCACAGAATGTCCCCATGGCAAGGGTGCAGAAGGTGCAGGGCTGGCAGGGCTGTGCTGCCACTGGGGGATCACACTGTGGTGAACCCCATGAAGCTTCCCAAAAGGGAATATATTTACAAACAAATGAAGACTTGTGGAGCTGACAAAATACAGCAGTAGAGGACTGAAAACCACTGTCAGCAGTGAGCAGCCTGCTGGCATTTCTTTTGGAAGGGAAATTCACTGCAGCACCAGTGACTCCTTGAGACCTGAGTGAAATTTTATTTCTTTTTCCGTTTTATTAGTTATTGAACTGGAAAGTTTCCCTTTTCAGATTTCCAATACCAATGGCAATAATCACACACCAAATACCTGAGGAATGTGTTAGTGTAGGTGGTGATAAGAGGCTGTTGTAGCTCCCCTCTCTCACAAGACTCTTGAAATCCCTAAAAGGGACATGCAGAAGAGGCAGAGTGCAGGGGGCTTGCAAGGACTTACTGCACAGGGTGGTTTCAAAGGACTGGGCAAAAAGACTTTGTGGATATGGACTCTTTCTAGATTGTTGTCATCTAGAACTAAAGTATTAGTGAGACAGAGAAAAATCTTCTACATGGTCTAAAATCTTTACAGTATTTTTCAAATTTGTTCCTGGGCAAGTAGTCCCACTACACTGGAGGAAAATTAACAGAAAATGGCCTATTAGTGTCTTTATTTATAGTTCAAGACTGAACAGCTCGGTGATTTATATTTTCAATTTAATCACACCAACTGATGTAGGAAATAACTGGAAATGTAGGTTTGACCTTGCTCAAGCAGACTATGTAAAATTCAATGTAGCAAAGCTTGCTTATTGAATATTGTGCAGTAATAGAATGTTTTTTGCATTGTGCACCTTGCCAGCTATGTCAATACAAGATAATGGTTTGGGCAAATTACACGACCAAAGAATTAGAAATGTAACTGGGAAAAGGAAACATCATATTGGGTTTGTGGCAAGAACTTGTTTTATATGATGAAACAAATTTGCAGTTTGATCTTTAAAGCAGGACACAAAAAGAGTGCTGAGGTACTTGAAATGCAAGGTCTATTATAGAATAAAGGAAGTGTGAAGGCAAAGTAGTAGTCTGATGGCAGCCTAGACAAGGACAAAGGAACTCTTGCTGGGCATTGTTAAACATTTTATTCTTGGGAAAGTAATTTGGTCATTTAAAATAAGAAGCTGATAGAAATCATGGTAGGGAGAAAATGAAATAGTTTAAGAATACAAATTTCAGGTTTAAGAATTTAATGTAATTTATTGTGATTTTTATCTTCACTTAAATCTTCCATAATAATTCAGGCAAGGGAGGAAAGGCACTGAAGGAGTGGAAGGGCAGAAATTCTAAGCTGACTCTTGAGGAGAGGTGGTAGAGTAAAACCTGCTCATTCCCTGGAACTTGAAGTGTAGAGTCATATTCAAATAAATAACTGGAAGGAGAACCTCTGAATAACTGAATGCTTCTACTGATGTTGGGTACTCGGTTAGAAAATGACCTTAAGATCAAAGAGAAGTTGATTGCAATGGTTTGTGATATTTTTTGCTAACAACACTGATTTTTTATGTTAAACTCCTCATTTACACCTCCTTGTTGGAAGAAGAGGTTCTAAGCCCTTCAGTGCAAACATCTTTCATATAAGGTAGATGTGTTTTTTTCCAAAGGATAATTTCTCTCCTGGTACAGCCTCTCATGAAATTATAAATTCATTAATTTGTTATATTACCCTAGTGGCCTGGCACAAGTGCAAGAGGGTGTGATTATTCCTGAGTTATTAAGGGAATGATCATTTAGATGCAGAATTTCACATTGCTTCATTGAAACACTGTAAAAGAATTGTTGGAATGGGTTTTAGTCTATTAGACTCCTCAATAATCTTTTGGGGGAGCTCACTAACATGCCTGAATGATAAAAAGCATGAGGATAGCTTTCATCAAGTGAAATTGTTAGTGGTGCATATCATGCTTGAGATGCATTATAAGCTGTGTTTATGATGTGAGAAACCTTGTAATAGCATCTGATACACTGCATAAATCATTGCATCCTTGGGACATGATAAATGCAGAGAAATTTAGTTCTGGGACAGTTCTTAAGCAAAACAGATCACCAAATTGTATAAAAATTGCTCTTCATACTGCTTTTTGGCCTTTGGCTTATGAAGTATGGATGATGCAGTCCCTCTCCCCTTTCCATCCTGCACAGCTCTAGGTACAGGGAAGAGCATCAAGGCTGGAATGTTTTGGCCTGTGTCCTTTGAGTCAGGTAGAAATAGTTAATACATGGCAGAAGCAAGCTTTGGGCTGTGATTAATCCCACATGTCGAGAATTATCTTTCAAAAAGTTGTTTGAGAGGGGGCATGAGCCTTTTTTGAAAGAAAATGAGATCGCTTGCCAGAGGAGTATTTTCAACATCCTGTTTGTTTAGTAGATACCTGGTGTGAGAACTCAGCTGAATATGTTTGGAAGAATTATTATTCAACAAATGAAACCCTTTCAGAGGACTGTTATCCCAGTTTGAAATCTGATAATGTATCTTGGAAAGATGAAAAACACTTGGGAGGGTTGAAAGAGGCAGGGAATAAAGGACATTGCAGATTTCTGTTCATCATGTTTTTTATGTTTATTGTATTTCAGTTGTGCTTTTATAATGAGCTGGCAATTTTATCAGATTTCTGCTTGTCAGTATTTATTTGGAATTTAAATTGCTCAGGAAAAGCCTCTAACATCAGAATTGTCAATTTTTTTAATGCAGGAAAACACACCTCCCAACCCAGGCTGTGCTCTTACAGCCTTTGTGTACAGTTCCTCTCACTACTCTCACTCAAGTAGTCCATGTGCAGACTCAGCCATGAAATGTCTCTAGAAAATGTACAGGAAGAAATCTATGCAAGCTGCAGAAAAATATTTTAGTAGATTTAATGAAATACATGAGTTTGATAAAGCAGTATAATGTGCCTGGGCAGAGGTACTGCATGTGTTTATTCAGGGACTTGCAATTGCTCAAATCTCTTTCACCCCAAAGATAAAAGTGTTAGTGTTTTGTTAGCAGCAGCCCCTGCAATTGGATATTCAACCCATCGTTCTTATCTGATCTTCTGTGTTCATTGGCACAGAGAGGTTGTGCTCCATTGTGGATTTACATTGCCAAGTTTAGAAAGCAAGGGGCAGCACGGAGATGGAAATGCTGAGCTGCTTGAGTAAGTAGGGAAGGCAGGCTTTCTGTGTTAGAGTCTAAAGGGAATTTGTGCTTGAATATTTTCCCTTATGATTTACAGAGAAGTTACACTTTGGTTTTTTTATACCAAAAATATATTTGGTCACTTGATAACGCTGCAGTGAAGATTGACCAAAGGAAGGCAGGGAGTTACACCAGATTATCTGTTTGGAGCTGATCTTGTAAACAGGCACAAAGGTCTTCATCTCTGCTGGAAAGGCCCCAGGGGGCTGTGGATAATTCAGGCAGAAAGAACTGTCAGCAGAGTTTCCAGCAGTGTCAGGAGTTCTGAACCTTCTTCTCAGGGGCAGAGCTCACAGAGTAGCTTGTTTGAAAATGTTTGTTGTGCCTATAGATGTTACCACTCTGGTTGACACACTTCTGTCCCACTTCTTCCTCAGGAATGGGATTGTTCTGTCCCTTGTTGCACTCAGTGAAGGGGACAAGATGTTGCTTAGTTGCTTGTGAAGCATCCTTTGGTCATGTCATGGATAAAACTGAAAAAGTGAAAGTTTGCCATTTTCTCAGTGTGCCAATTGCTGAAATCGTTCTGAGCATGTTTTATAAATGGTGCTGGCTTGATTTCTTTAAATACTTTGCAATAATTCTTTTTTTCTTTGTCCACTCTTCTGAAAGCAGTGGGTAAATGAAGTGCACTAGTTAGTAACGGACCTTCTGCAGTTTTCAGATACCATAAAGCTTGCACAGAGGAAACATGAAGCAGATGTTCTCTGCCTTTTTAGCAATAGCAAAGTCAAAACTGCACTACAGCCTTTGACTCTTGAAGTCCATCAAACTGCTCTTGGCTTGGCATCCCCAAAACAGAAAGGAGACAAATTCAGCACAAATTTATCTTAGGATATCCTTAAACTATTTCAAAAATAGCAAGCCTCATACTTATTTCTGTCAAAACAAAGCTAAGGAGTTCTGGTTCAGAGTTTCACTTTGTAGAAGAAAGAAGACAGATAAGGAAATATTGTATCTGAGAATATGACACTGAAGAGTTTATGCACCTTGTTTTGACAACTATTACCACTTTCACCTTTAGTGCCTGTCTGCTATGTAAATTCTTACCTTTTTGTTGAGTTTCCCCTTATCATGGTACTCTAGAAGCTCTTTAGCTTTATCTTTCAAGAGTTTGAAATAGAAGGAAACATGCTAAATTGAGGGACAATTACAGGAAACTTACTGCACTTCAGAAACAGGAGAGTATTGTCCTTTGGTCTATTTCTTTAACATTAACTCTCAGAAACGTTTTAATAGCCAAGGGGACTATGTTTGTTGATGAAAAGTTCATAAAGGTCCATTAATTCCAAAAATGACAAATACAAGAAAGGCTCTAAATGGTCATATGACTGTCACAAAAGGTGAAATGCTCTATATAAAATAGAACAAAATGATATGCATATTAGAAAAAAATATAGCTATATTAACACAACACCTGCACTATTAAAATTATTTGTAAAATTGTTGAGATTGGTCTCTGTTTCCTATTGATCACTGGATGTATTCCATTAAAACATACAAAACTAGGAAGATCTATATTCATCAGTGTAATAAGATAAAGCCTTAACATCTGAGTGTAGTGAATAAATGTTTTAATTAAAATGAGTAAGGAGCAAGTCTTTCTTTGATATGTTGCATATTTTATATTGCCAGTTTTAGATGTCCTTAAGACACTCAGATGTTTGTTCAAAGATTGACAGTCCATAGCCAAAGAGCATATTTGACTGGGTAAGGGAGAAAAATAATGCTTTTGTGTAATTCACTGGTGAAATGTATGCCCTAGTTCTGACAGAAGTGCTGCATTTCAGAACCCTGTAGCATTGGATGGGGGGGTTTTAATTTAAAATTTACTCCAGCAGCCAGAGCAATAGAAAGATTTTGAAACAAAGGACCCAAATGCAAATCAAAGCCTAGTGTGTGTTACTGAAAATGAAGAGCTGTGTTGGGTTCTGTTCTGTGGGACAGATCACTGGTATTTGTGTGAGTGTAGTGGAGCTGAGGGCTGGTGTGGGTTATTGCACACAGAGCAGCTGTGTTTGGTGAGGGTTGGTGTGGGTTATTGCACATAGAGCAGCTGTGTTTGGTGAGGGTTGGTGTGGGTTATTGCACATAGAGCAGCTGTGTTTGGTGAGGGCTGGTGTGGGTTATTGCACACAGAGCAGCTGTGTTTGGTGAGGGTTGGTGTGGGTTATTGCACACAGAGCAGCTGTGTTTGGTGAGGGTTGGTGTGGGTTATTGCACACAGAGCAGCTGTGTTTGGTGTGGGTTGGTGTGGGTTATTGCACATAGAGCAGCTGTGTTTGGTGAGGGTTGGTGTGGGTTATTGCACACAGAGCAGCTGTGTTTGGTGAGGGCTGGTGTGGGTTATTGCACATAGAGCAGCTGTGTTTGGTGAGGGTTGGTGTGGGTTATTGCACACAGAGCAGCTGTGTTTGGTGAGGGCTGGTGTGGGTTATTGCACACAGAGCAGCTGTGTTTGGTGAGGGCTGGTGTGGGTTATTGCACACAGAGCAGCTGTGTTTGGTGAGGGCTGGTGTGGGTTATTGCACACAGAGCAGCTGTGTTTGGTGAGGGCTGGTGTGGGTTATTGCACACAGAGCAGCTGTGTTTGGTGAGGGTTGGTGTGGGTTATTGCACACAGAGCAGCTGTGTTTGGTGAGGGCTGGTGTGGGTTGTGCACACAGAGCAGCTGTGTTTGGTGAGGTTGGTGTGGGTTGTGCACACAGAGCAGCTGTGTTTGGTGAGGTTGGTGTGGGTTATTGCACACAGAGCAGCTGTGTTTGGTGAGGGTTGGTGTGGGTTATTGCACACAGAGCAGCTGTGTTTGGTGAGGGCTGGTGTGGGTTGTGCACATAGAGCAGCTGTGTTTGGTGAGGGCTGTGTGGGTTATTGCACACAGAGCAGCTGTGTTTGGTGAGGCTGGTGTGGGTTATTGCACATAGAGCAGCTGTGTTTGGTGAGGGTTGGTGTGGGTTATTGCACACAGAGCAGCTGTGTTTGGTGAGGGTTGGTGTGGGTTATTGCACACAGACCAGCTGTGTTTGGTGAGGGTTGGTGTGGGTTGTGCACACAGAGCAGCTGTGTTTGGTGAGGGTTGGTGTGGGTTGTGCACATAGAGCAGCTGTGTTTGGTGAGGGTTGGTGTGGGTTATTGCACACAGAGCAGCTGTGTTTGGTGAGGGTTGGTGTGGGTTATTGCACACAGAGCAGCTGTGTTTGGTGAGGGCTGGTGTGGGTTATTGCACACAGAGCAGCTGTGTTTGGTGAGGGTTGGTGTGGGTTATTGCACACAGAGCAGCTGTGTTTGGTGAGGGTTGGTGTGGGTTATTGCACACAGAGCAGCTGTGTTTGGTGAGGGCTGGTGTGGGTTATTGCACACAGAGCAGCTGTGTTTGGTGAGGGCTGGTGTGGGTTGTGCACACAGAGCAGCTGTGTTTGGTGAGGGTTGGTGTGGGTATTGCACACAGAGCAGCTCTGTTTGGTGAGGGCTGGTGTGGGTTGTGCACACAGAGCAGCTGTGTTTGGTGAGGGCTGGTGTGGGTTATTGCACACAGAGCAGCTGTGTTTGGTGAGGGCTGGTGTGGGTTATTGCACACAGAGCAGCTGTGTTTGGTGAGGGTTGGTGTGGGTTGGTGTGCACATAGAGCAGCTGTGTTTGGTGAGGGCTGGTGTGGGTTATTGCACACAGAGCAGCTGTGTTTGGTGAGGGTTGGTGTGGGTTACTGCACATAGAGCAGCTGTGTTTGGTGAGGGCTGGTGTGGGTTATTGCACATAGAGCAGCTGTGTTTGGTGAGGGCTGGTGTGGGTTACAGCACATAGAGCAGCTGTGTTTGGTGAGGGCTGCCTCTTTGTCTTCAGCTAAAAACTCACATTCAGAGGTAATTCTTAACAAGCTTGACTTACTGAAGGCCACAAAAAAAAAAAAAAAAGGAAAGAAAAAGCTAAAAGAAGATGTGTCGGCAATTGCTGGCTGTGTCTGAGGGCTTTCTGACAGGGAGTGGCCTGTAGGCACTTCTAGCAGTGGTAGGAGAAGATTACTATTTCTGAGGTAATTTTTTTTTTCCTTCTTTAATCTTTTTTCTCTCTGCTTTGTATCTTTTGGGGGAATAAATAGTCTTTTTCCCACTTTTGACCCCAGTGATCCAGCATTTTGACAGGTCTCTGGGGAAAAGCTCTGGTAAAATCAGGTGCCTCAGTGTTAACCCTGACAATGTCTTTGTTGAAGAGCAGTGACAACAAATAGCTTCAGCTAGAGAGAGAAGGAGAGAGAAGAGATAAAATTGTTGACAAAAGGTTGTTTCTAAGAGAAAAAGATGTAAACAGCACTGGTAGTGGAGCATGAGAAAGCTCAGCTATAGATTTGATGGTCTGTATCACAGCATTGCCTGGCTGGGCCAGATAGCATCAAACCCAGAAAGTTTATAGGCTATTATAGGGTAGGAAAATGCAGAATGGTGCAGAATATATTCTCTATTATAAATTATGCAAAAGAGCTTAGGTTTTCTGTGGCATATATGATGATGAAATGTGGTCTATGTGACGGTTGTGGGAAGGGCCTCATTAGAGCTGTGGTACGGCCGCCATTTTGTTTTCTACTGCTGCCATTTTGTTTTCTACTGCTGCCATTTTATTTTCTGAGCTTATGAGGTGTTAGTAAGACATCAGTATTTTGTGCTGCATCCCAGTGAGCTTGCCTTTATTCTGTTTCCTTTAAACTAAAAGAAATCACTGTAGACTGAAGATGATTTCTCATTGCTAATGACAGTCACAGCTTGAAGGGGAACTTCTCAATACTCCTGTTAACATTTCTATTCACAGTCCTGAGTGGGAAAAAGAGTGTGTACAAAAACACCCCCAACTATAACGCTTTCGAAAGGAGGGTTTGGTGGGATTTTGAGGGGGTTGGTTGTTTTTGTTTGAGGTTCTTTTTTGTTTGTTTGTTTTTACTTTTAGTTTATTTTATCTTTGGATGTTGAAGTCACGGTTTGTTGGCTAAGACTTATCTGGATAGTGTGAGTGGAGTTATGGGGAACAATCATCTACCTGTCTGTCTTTCTGTTGGACTGGATATCAGGCACGAGTCTGGCTGGTGGGAGTAAAATTCCTGTGTCCTGATGTTAGCTCTTCTCCACCTGTCAGATTAGGAAGATAAAACCAAACACAAACACTCAACTGAGCTCTTAGAGGTATTTAGAGAAATCTAGGTTTGGTTTATAAAAGCAGCTTCTAACTTTTGTGTGGAGCTCCATCTGGTGAGCAGGGGCACTGTACATTTCTTTATTTCAAAACTCCAGTGGGAAGAGCATCATTTTGATTGCCTATGTGTCTGACATAGGTATCTCCCGGGTTTGCCCGGGGAAGGATCTGTATTTCATGATTGATACCAGTTTCCTCATGTGTTAGCTGCCTGGGGCTGACATGGTGTTATTCTTGGGCAGAGGCCTCCATGCTCAGGTTTGCAGGACTGCTCTCTGGAGTTTGCTGACCTAGTGCCTCACAATTGATTTACCCTGTGGCAGTAGCTACCTCTGCAAATGGAACAGACTAGCTAGCCCCGGCCTCCAGCGATTGAATGTACATCCCTCCTGTCTCTGGGACCAGTTGAAGGCTGGTGAAATACCAAGAATTTGCTGAAACAGCCAACTAAAATGCCTGTGAGGTCTGAGCAGTCACCCAGGAGTGGGACCAGTGCAGTTCAGGCTGGCTTTGTGTCAAGATTTGTTCATGTATTCACAGTGGGTAGAAGTCAGTCCTTCCCTGACAGCCTGGAGCTGCAAATCCCTGGCCCATGGCAGCATTCATCTGTCTGAGATCTAACTCAGGATCCAGCTGGATAATTTTCCATATGCAGTTCTCACTATTGTACAGAGCTGGTCCTGCAGCCTAAGTAACTTCTTAACTTGTCTCAGAGCGTCATGTTAATGTGTGTAGAGAAGCAGGTTTAGTTTTTATGTCTGTGCATTTTGGCTGTTCAAAGAAAAGTCAATTTTAACTGCTTCCTTTAGTCACTCTTTAGTGATCTTCATTGTCCTTCCTCCTGAAAGAGCAGTAAGCTAAGCCTAAGTGCTTTGGGAGTGCTGGGTCTAAGAGCAGACACACGGCCAGCTGTTACAGCTCACTTCACACAGGGTAACTCCTATTTGCAGCACAGTGTACTGGCCATTTTCTAGAGTTTCCCCCTGCCAGCAGGACTGCTCTAGGTGTAACTGCTCACAGGTCAATGAACAGCTCAGAGAAAGAGGGAAAATCCCCGTTTGTGGTCAGCAGTGGCTAACTGCTTCCTCAAATATGAGATCACACACACTTTGTGTGAGTGCAGTCACTGAAATGTATCCATTTTCTAATCTCTTTTCCTCCAGTGAATTGTCCTGGTTCATTTTATGTTGTGTTAAAACATCCACTTAATCAGTAGTAAATGTATTTAAATGCAGCCTTGTGATTCCATTAACTGCCTCTTGTCTGTATTGTGAGAGAGCACTTGATTTACTTTGCCTGTACTCTCCATTGCTTCTGGCATATCCCAAATTAATTCATCACTGAGGTGAACTGCATCATTTAATATTTGTTCACATGAGGCCATGTTTCCCACAGTGCTGTCTGTGTTCCTCTTAGGCTCTTAGTCACTAGTCCAGTCTCAAGTTTCCCTAGCCACTTCACACATTATTTCATTGACTGGACTGGAAGCTGAACTGAGGCTTTCCATGGAATTATTAGTAAGGATAAACTAGTCCATACAAGCAACCATGTAAAATTCCTATTGTCTTGATTTATGATTAACAGTCTCAGTATAGGCAAAGTGCTGAAAAACAATTCTCCACACTGAAAGGGATTTCTGAAAATAATTAAGCAAGTAATGGTTTAAAAACACAATTTTTTTTAAACTATTGGGTAAATAATAATAATAGGGTCAGTAGAAATTGCAGAAAAGTGCCCTGTATTTTGTCTTTCACCTTTTGCAGGCCAAAATACTATTTTTTAAAAGATGGATTTAAAAAAATAATCAGCCAGATGACATTACATGTTAATATTATTTATATTTTTAAATTTCTAAATTCTCAATATGATGACAGTTCTATGCTACTGTAGTAAAAGACATTAAACAAACATGGTGAAAATTTATGTTAAAAGAAGTTCAGGCATGAAGATCTCTCCCACTGTGGTGGGGAGAGTTGGGAAGGGCAATATTTTGTTATAATATGTAAATAAATATGCAGTATGCAAAACTCCTACACTTTGTTACCTATTTTTGTCTTTCCCTTACAATACATTATGAAACAAGAACTGGTAAAATAAATATCAAACAACTGTAAAGCAATTGAAAAGATGACATATCTTTTTTTCTTTTTATTTCTGTTTCTAATTTTAATTATTTATTGATTTCTATTACTAGGGTTTTTGTCTTTAGGTGAGTTGTTATTGACTATCTCTCTTTAGTTTTTGCACAGTTCGCCTGAAGTTATTTTTTTTTTTAATACCCTAAAATATATGGGATATTGGGTTTTTAATGCAAGGAGTTTCTACTGGATTGGCAGTGGAGGCAGTGAGTGACTGTGCTGGGAGAGAGGTTACTTTTCAGTTTCCTCTTCTGGTCAGACAATTCAGAGTGGAAATTAAAAGGTAAGATCAATATATTGTTACAGAGATTTATGTGGATTCATAATGAAATAAAGCCTTATTTACACGCTGAATATAATGATCATGAAACATATCTACCTTTTTCAGAAAATAATGGATTTTGCATTAATACATTGCAGCCAATGTGCTTGTACATACTTTTTAAAAAAGACTTGCCTCTGAAGGAAAGGATGCTTAGCTAATGAGTTGCAGTAATGATTCCTGGCTTTGCTGGTTTATTTTGGGATCTTCCATTTTGTTTTTGCTTATTTTTTTTCCAGTCATAGAGCTTTATATCTTGAATATTGCACTAGTAGTTTCCACAGTGGTTTTGAAAGTGTGATGCGTTTTCAGCTGATTATATATCAAAATTTCTCTTTAGATTTGCTTTTTTATCCTTGCTGGAGAATTCTACAAAAAAATTTAGACAAGTTGAAATCTTTTTTTTTCTTTAGATACTGTAACACTTGGAAATACTTTTTCACATAGGAGATTACCAGAATAGTAAAGAAAAGATACTGTAAAAAATTTCAGCAGCTTATTTGTTAAAGTTTTGGTCAGTCAGTGTACAAATGATGCCATTTCCAAAGGAGTTCCTGTCCTGAGCATCCATGGTGCCCTTCTCCAGAGGTCTGGGGAGGCATCCATGAGCATCACATGCACATATCATCTTTGTATCATCAACACAGCGAGTTGCTTTTGCTCCGTTCCACGTTCTTACTTAGCTCAGATAGGATGTGAGAGACGTGCAGACTGGAAGAAAGCTGGAAATGGATAGAAATAAGAGAGTAAGGACTTGAAAAGATAATGTATTCTTCCTGCAAATACTCATCTTTGAATACTCTTGTCAGTTATAAAGCAGAAAGTATTGAAACTTATCTGGTTACTTTCTACTAAAAGTCCAAGTGGAATAATGAGTTAATTTGTTAAGTATTTACTGCTGACATTCTTTCACAGTAAGTAATGCCCCAAAGTACAACTTGCTGGAATCAATGAAAATATGTTCATTAACAGTGGGGTTACACATCAGACTCTGGAACAGTTCTAACATGATTTGTTACATATAAGTTGCTCAACAGTTACAAGCTTCTCCATGATTTTCTGCCTCTCAGCACAGTAGTGGATGGTGACAACTGGCATAGTATTTCTACATCCTCTTTAGAAAATCATAATGATTTTAAAGAGGCTGAGAGCTCTCAGAAAAAATCCCAGCAAGGTATATTGTAGCTGGAAGATGCTTTGTTACAGAAAATGAGGTTGTTAACCCCATTAAGGTATGGAGTCAGAATACTGAGGGACCCCTAAAAAGGGGCAGTCTTAGAGTAGAGTCCTGGAGTGCTCTTTTCAGGGGGTAAGCTGATAACTTACAAACCCTTCCCTAAAGGCAGAGGGCAGGGGAAAGGGGAGTGGGGGTGGCAGAACTGCTAGAAATCTCTAGAGACCAAGAAACTGACTTCTTTAGTTTTGTTTTGAATGTCAGCTACCAGGGTATTGGGGTAATCTTTAAAATTTTGTAAAGCAAATTGTCTGAGAGGAAGCAATTTATTGATTTTGACTTTGCTCAGAAAACAGTTTTTTAAAAGTTTGTTTACTCCTTGCCTTTATACTTCCTTAGTTTCATTAAGCAAAATCTGTTCTCCCTAGAGAAATAAAACTCACAGAAGGATACTCTGTCTTTCCTCCCTGAGCAAATCTTCTTCTATGACTAATGTCTCAATTGCTATAAAAAATTATAAAGATGACCATTAACTTTATCACTGAACATCTCATTTAAAAATCAATTAGCATCCTGAAAGATGAAGCTCTTCTGTGCTCTTTCATTGACAGCAAATGTGGAAACATAGTTCAGTATTTCAAACTAGGTTTTCAGTTACAAAATTCCAGGGAGAAGAGAAAAACATTGAAGCTGGCAGTTGGCATACTACACTTGGAGCTCATTATCTATATTGTAGTTCACCTACTGTAAAAATTCTTTGTACTGATGTTGTTACTCGAAGAATGGCAGCAGGTTTAGGACAAAATTTGGATTAAATGTATCTGTTCTCCACATTTAATGTGCTCTGGCACAGGGACAAGTGCAGAGCCTCTCTGGAGCCAGCAGTTCTCATTCAGAAGGGGATGACCAGCAGTGCTCATGGCTCTTGAAATGGGGCAGAGTGTTCTGCTCACTGCAATCTCTGCTCATGCTGTGGGAGTTTGTTCTGCAGGGGTTTGTTTACTTTCTTGTTTACAGGCACAGATTTGGGGCTGGATTTTGTACATATATGTGAGTTTTAGCAATACCACAGCTCTTCTGCTTATCCATCTGACTCTGGTGTAAACAGTGGTGCAATGGGAGGTCAAATCCTTCAGAGATTTATTGGGGATGTTATGAACCTCAGAAATAAAAACAAGGAGTTAAATCCCTTGAGATTTTATGAAAGTATAAAAATGATGGATGTTGGGTTCTTTGCACATCTTTTTCTCTGGTTCTGTAACACAAGGCTGTATATTAATTTGTTAATAGGATCTGATAGGTAGTTTTGGCAAGATGATCTGTAATGCACATAATGCACATATTTTATGCACAGTTTGCATAAAATCCAGCCAGGCCAACCAGGTGACTACAGGAAGAGCAAGAAATGCTGAGTTCTCCATGTGAGTGTTCACTAGATATATAAAATGCATAGGAGATGGAGATTTTCACAAAATGAAGTCTTGAGCCAGTTCAGTGTGTCTGCCTCTCAGTATGGTTTGTACAGTGTTTTCCAAGCATTTTATCTCTGCCCTCTTCCCATATTCTGAGAAATTACACTGCCTCTCTCAGCAGATGAAAGTCTCCAATACCTAGAGGAAAGAAGCAGCACACATAACATGGACCTTATAGTATTGAGCACTGAGATTTTAGAGCAGTTACCTAAAAACATGCATACAGATACAATCTTTTGAAAGGTCAAGGCCAATGAGACTGTTTGCATACTTGCAGATGCCAGAATTGCATATAGATTTAAAAGAGTATATGAGTAAGTTAACATAAGAAAAAATCACTGATAGCAGTTATAAAACATATATTACCTTATCTCTCAAAGTCTGTACTGAAATCCACTGGTTTTGGTTTTCACATTGAACTGGGATTTGCTCTGAAGATACTTGAAGGAGAGGTTTCTTCAGTAGTAGTCACTAAAAACATGTCAGCCTCAAAAACATATTGTAATTGCTACCATGAAAATGTATACTAAATTGCTTGTAAATCAAAATTTCATGCAACACTACGATCAAGACCCCATCAATGGATATTAGAAATAAAATGTAATGCAAATGGTAAACAACTGTGTATCTAAAAATCAAAATAAAAATGCATAGTTAATGCAAATTGCCACGGATGAAGGAGAGGGACTGAGGATGATTACAGAGCTCTGTTTCACATTTTGAAGTAATAACCTTTGGGTAATACATTCTTGCTGTTCATAAGGGAAAGGTACATCATAAATTGTTCACAATCCCCTCCTCACTCAGAAATAAAAAAACCCCATTCAAAATACATTTCAGAAATAGCATGGTGTCTCTCTGCTCAGGTTCCATCAGCAAAGCAGGAATTTCTAGGCAGTTGATGCTCATCATCATCCTGCAGATCCTCAGCAATTGGAGTGTCTCTGGCTTCCCTTGGCTAGTGATGGTGGGTGCATTTGCTGGGTGTGGGACAGTCCAGCAGCTGTCAGCACCCTTGCAGAGTTCCTCCATGTGTATTAATTCATTATTAATGATTTATTATTAATGTTTGAGGTGGTGAAAAAAGACAGGGACTGCTTTCCATCACAAAACAGCAAGTGTGAGGGGACGGCAAAGACAGCAGAACTGTGAGGAAACATTTTAATGAATAAGATGTTGTCATGAATATCAATACAAATATTATGAACAGGTGTCTCATTGAAGGAAGAATGAATGAGAGGGGAAAAGGAGGGAACAATAAACTGAAGTGGTTGGGAAAGCTTTATACCTTGAAATGTAAACAAAACTGGAAAAAAATGCTATGAAAGTCAGGGGGTTTAAACAGGGAGAACTGCATGCTTTAAAACCATAGTGCCCATAATTTTAGTGATAAGTCTCTTTGTAGAAAAACAGGCTGGTTTTGCTAATTTCCTGGCAAGAAATCTAGAACTAATGTTCCATTAATATAGTGGAATACAAGAGGCATCAGAACAAAAGGAGTTTTACAGTAAGACCATGTTTTAATAGTCTGCATTCCTATATACCATATTATTAATATAGCAATATATTGCTATATGGCACATTAAAAGGGGACAGCAGGGCTGATTGTTTACTACAGTCCAGTATTTCATATGGTGTTGGAGTCATCCAGTGTCTGCCATTAAGTTTTGAATACTGTTTTCTTCATCCCCCAGTTTCTGGATAAGAGTTGGGGGCTCACTATTGGAAATACTTCATCAATCACCATAGAGAACAGTACCTCTACCCTTGTTTACTTCACTTTTTCAAGAACAAAGGAAATGAACTGGCAAGCCTGAGCCTAAAACCTAGCCAAACAAAAAAGGTGGAAGGAGTGACTGATGGGATAGGAGGAGAAAAGTAAGCTGTTAGTTTGATCCTTGAGAGGCAGCTAGGGCTGGGTAATGAACAGGATGGTTAAACATGTTCTGAGCTCTTGGAGAAAGTGAGTGAGAAGAAACCTGTCTCTTGTCCCTTACTTATTTCCCCCACTACTGAAAGTGCTGCATCTGTTGGCTATTAGCAAACATTCCATTAACAAAGGCTTCCTTCAGTAAATCTTAGCAGTGCTTCTGGCTTCTCTTGCAAGCAGGCTCAGATCCATCCACCTTTCCCCTGTAGTGCTGAGCTGTTCTTCCTGAAGGAGCCAGAACTTCCAGGTGTTGGATTGCTCCCTTTTACACTTGCACACTGGAGAGCCCAGCTCTCAGCCTGAATGCATGGCCTGGATTTTGCTGACAAAAGCAGTCAGCTGAGAGACTTGTTTGGTCCCAGTCTCTTAAGTTTGGGTTTCTTGCTGTTGAGAAGAGGCAAATCCACAGGTGTGTTGAACTAAAACAAGAGTCTGGCAGCTTCCAGAGATCCTGAGTGAATGCACAGTGAAGCAAATATCAGGGGCTTAATCCAGGTCTGTGAAATTGCCAACCTTTTACAATGCTAGCAGCAAAACCACTGTCCTTGAAGCCAGCTAGGTGGTAATGTAAAATTCTGGCAGTGCTTCCCAGACAATCTGTTGAATCTGTAAATGTTTGCAGTTACAAAAGCCTCAGAAAAATTAATGCTTTGTGTATGGGCACTTTTCCATCTCTGTATGCCTGTATATATACACTGTATGTTTTATTCTGATAGCTCTCAAGTTAAAGAGCAATAAAAGAATGAAGCAGCTGCCCTTTCTGATAGCTGCTACCTTGGGGCTCATTCCAGTGCTTGCTGAAAGTCAGGGACACAGATCCCATTACCTGGGATCCCATCCCCATCCCTTTTATGGCATGGTCAATCCTGCTGAACGTGTTTTCAAAGAATATTCACTTGGATTAGACCGTGCACCAGGTTGCAGTAACTCATTACCTCTTCCTAAAGGTTCTGGTTCAGGCCTCTCAGTGACCAGGGATGTCTGTCCATGGAAACACACATACCTGAGTAAATGCTGGCACAGGGTCTTGGAAAAAGGTTTTAAATTTATGACCATTCATATAAAAATCCTGTGGAAATTCTTCTAGCAAATCCTGCAGTTCATGGGTTCAGAGGTGACAGAGATGTCTGAGGTTTAAACCCCAGGTACTTCCTGATAATGAACTGGCCACAGGCAGGGAATGATCCTCCCATCCTGTATGGAGCAAAGTTACTTGTCAGGCTGTTTGCCTACTTGTACTGTCCCACCTCAGCAACAAAAAGAAAAATAATACCTAACCTCCTAAAAGATAACATTTTTACTTCCTAACTGTGAACATGTATTTTTGGAGTATAGCCTTCCTCCATGGAGGTGGCAGCTTCTTGCTTTGTCTTAGTAGAGTACTATTTTTAGTGATTTTAATGCTACTCTTCTTAAAACAGCTGAGTTTATTCAGACCAAAATTCCTCTACAAGAATTCTTCATATGTCACGTACATTATGTTATTCCAGGAGGGAATGGAAAAGAAAATCCTCAGCAGAATTTTTTCAGAAACCAATTTTTGTTCTTGGCTTTGTTGTTTTATATCCTCTGCTTCATTGTGGCAGGAGAACTGAATGCAAATGAGAAAAAACAGCCCAATCCCAGACACCAGTTCTGTGGGATTTAATTTAGGAATTGAAACTGCAGCTTGAATTTTTTCTAGGAAATTTGCAAATCATATTATTTGAAAAATCCAGATGGTCTAAATATTTTTTTTTCCTAAGCAGAGGGTTTTTTGGCTTTATCTTATCTACATTTCCTTTTTCAGAGGCTGGTGATAAATGACCCCTTGCTTTGGGGCTGTTTGTGGGGACATGACATTATCTCCTGTGCCACTGTCTCTCTAGGTTCTAGCAGAGTGCTTCAGAAGGCCAGGGATGTCTCTGTTCTTCTGAGAATACCATTCTCTCTTGTTTTCTCTCTCTCCTTTCTCCCCCTTGACAGAAGCTGCCATGCAAATAGTGCACAGATGAAGGGTATCTTCTGAGATCTGTGATGGTACTTTGTATCTTTTGTAATTAACTTAAGACAATAATGCTCTCTTCTAGGAGAACAATTTTTCCACCCTCCATTGCTAACACTTCACACTTTAATCAGAAACAACAAAACCTTTTGTGTGGAATTACTCTGTAGTGATAGGAGTGTTTGATCATTTCTTCAAGGTGATTCTTTATATGAGGATGCATATGCAGCTGTTCCATTTGAAAGGCCCATTAAAATCTTTGCTCACTTTTTAACTCTGGGACTGGATGAATTTCTGTTCAGGTCTGCTGAGCTGGGAAAGCTGGGACAAATGTGTTTGCATTTTAAGTAACTTCCATCAGTAAAGTTGATACAGCCCTGAGCTCTGAAAGCCTGGGCAGAGATTACATGAATTTTGTCTAGGTCATCTCCATCATGCAAGTTGATAGCTGCTTTTCCTTGTACTATTTCTATGGAACAGACACCAGTTCCTGGCCTGTGAAAAGCCAGGCTTTCTCACCTGCTGTTTGAGAGGCCTCTTCCCAGTTTCCACAGCCCTGCTCTAATTTCCTCATGCACTCATTTATTTCCCCATTTTGACCAAATCCTTTCCCTGCAGCAACAGTATGGGAACTTCTGTTTGATCCACAACCACTGGGTTTGTAATTTCACTACAGCACCCTCCAGCCAGGAACTCATGCAAACGTATAATGTGCAAATTGGGCTGGTTTTCATGGAGTACAAACCAGTTATCCTGACTGGGCAGGTAGTTTAAGCATACTATCTCTAAAAAACTCATGTCTAACTTTTACTATTCACAAAGACTGTATCCATATAGAAATGCTATTTTAACATTATACATATAGCATTTATCCCAATACTTGCAAAGAGCCAACAACATGTCATACATTTATAACACCCTCACAGGATAACCTTTCCTTTCCCCATCCACAGCTCCTACCTGCACCAGCTGTGCTCAGGGCAGGACAGCCTCTTTCCCTGCTTTTTCTGCATTTCATTCTTCATGGGCCCCTTCCACATGCGAGGCTGTCCAGTTCTGCCCTAAGATTAAACAGCTCCTCTGCACCTGCCCTGCTCCTTTGCCCCTCAGCTGCCAAGGGTGCTCATCTGCCACAGAAGAGGGAGGGATTTGTTTCTGGACTGGTGTTTCATGTGGCCTGTGCATTCCTCTTACTGGCTTACATGTAATTCCCATCTGTTTATTCTAGCCAGAGTGCCTGCAAGGAAACAGTCATCTTAATAAAAAAGGAGTCACGAGCAGATTGGCAAATATTCTAAAAAGTACAGTGTTATTATTAAAACCTTGTCTGCCTTGCTCACTCAGCAAATCTTTAAATGTATCTTGGGGATTGTTTTATTACACTGTCCCTGATCATCTCTGACTTTGTGTGCATCTCCCAGACACAGTGTGTAAGTGTTGGATTGTTGCTACCGTAGCACTGGTTCACGCAAAGTCCAGAAAATCTCAGCCCAGCTGCTGTAGTGATCCCCTTCTGAGCAAAATACAACTTCAGGCTGCTTATAGGAATTAGGCTGCATGTTTACAATCTAGACCTAATTGACAGGCATTGGTATTTATGAATGACTCTTGAGAAAATGGTCTGAGGAAAGGAAGCCTCCTAAACTGTAAACTTTAGATTCTTCATGACCCTCCTGTTTCAAGGCAGTTTAGTGTGCCAGTAGTTTCAGTGCTTCAACTAATCCACTGAGGAAAGCCAGAGCCAAATGGTTAATGTAAAAAAACTTAAAGCAGATTATTTTACTATTTGAATCTATTCCTACAGTGCTATACAAAGACTCCTCTGTTGGTTATTAGGAATTTAGGGCATGGATGAGTATAAATGGGAGTCTGTGGAAATAATTCCTTTGACTTCAATTGGATTAGTATCAGTTTCTTATGAAATAATTGTAGGAAGTCAGTGTGTAGGAACTGTTGCTGAAATTCATAATTCATGGAAATATCAGACCAAAAGGAATAAATATCAAGACCACTTCCTTGTTGTGAGAGACAGACAAGTGAGATATCTTCCACAAGCTAACTAAGAAATGCATCTCTTTTCAAACATTCATAAAGTGCTTCAGACATGTAGCTTTAATAAAACCAATGTTCATTTGGAGCTTAGCTTTACTGAGTCAGGGCCTGGTAAATGTCTCTGCATTATGCAGATCTGCTGTCACTCAGAAAACCTTTCTGTTACTGCATTTGAGGTAATAATTTGCAGAAACTTCATAGCATTATGAGAAAAAGAATTTAATGATAGAGTATCAGATAATTTCCGGATGCATGAACAGCTATACTTCACTGAGCCTCTGAGAAAATGGTCTCTCACATTGATAGCCCATAACTAAGCATCTGTCAAATTACTAAATGCTTAGGTATTCTTTAAGATTTCTCTTCTTTTCAAAGAAAAAGTAATTGATCTAGACTAAAGTATTACTTTTCTTGAAGAGGAAACAAAATTTATGTCAGGTGCTGAAGAGCTGGTGTAATGACCAAATTAAATCTGATTGCTTTTTTTGCTTTGCAGAGTTCTGTATTTATAGGAATTGCGTTTATCACTAAAGAATTAAAATGCCATTTATTGTCCTCAAGTGACACAAAAGCAGATGCTTATGTCTTATAATTCAATATATACTAGATTGATTTCTTCTAATTTTTGATCTTTGCTAGAAATATATGCAGTATTCAGCCACTAAAAGCATTTTTGCATCGTCCTTATTCCCTTCCAGCCTCCACTAAACTTTAAAATTACCACTGGGCTGTCCTCAGTTGAGGAAAGGATTGATTTTTCATAGCCAGAGAATATTTTTTATTTACAGCTGAAGAATATAAAGATAACCATTTTGGGGGGACTTTGCTTAACATTTCCATGTAATCGACTTTGAAGAGCATTTAAAATATCTCTGTAACTTCAAAACACTATTGGGAGAATAGGAAAACTCATCTAGAAGTTTTTATAGAAGATGAAATGAAGACTCAGCTGTAGGTTTCTTTAGCAGTATATTAACTGTATAAATAGATGAAAGCAGAGACTCATTTTCTTTTCTACTTGATTCTTGGCAGAATGGAATCTTCAGTATTGGTGGCAGCATTATGCAAAAGAATACATATCAGAATTCAAACCATTTTATTTTAATGCATATTTTAAAAATATTTGTGTTTATAATGTATTTTCAAAGGTTCTCTATGCAGCTTAATTTCTGGTTTGCAAGTCATAATGAAGGTAATGATCATTCTTCTTTCACATGAATGGCAATAGACAACTATCAGAGACATCTTGGTATTTTATGTTTAGAGCAGGGCTGGCCACAGAAGGGAAAAAAATGTTTTCAGCCAGCTCTTTTTATTTTTCTCAATGTAAAATGGAGCTACTCTGGTGTTGGCATAATTCCAGTCAGCAGAGTGGTTGAAGAGGAGCAAGTCATCAAAATTCCCAGAGAGCAAGTCATCCCATTTTCCTTCCTGGCATTTGGTGGTGTTTGCCTCCCTCTGGGCAGGTGGTTCCATCCCCAGCCTGCTGGAGCAAGCTGTCCAAGCAGAGGCTTCCTTCCTTCCTTCCTTCCTTCCTTCCTTCCTTCCTTCCTTCCTTCCTTCCTTCCTTCCTTCCTTCCTTCCTTCCTTCCTTCCTTCCTTCCTTCCTTCCTTCCTTCCTTCCTTCCTTCCTTCCTTCCTTCCTTCCTTCCTTCCTTCCTTCCTTCCTTCCTTCCTTCCTTCCTTCCTTCCTTCCTTCCTTCCTTCCTTCCTTCCTTCCTTCCTTCCTTCCTTCCTTCCTTCCTTCCTTCCTTCCTTCCTTCCTTCCTTCCTTCCTTCTTCCCCCTGTGCTCCTCCTGTGCAGTTCAGCACTGCTTTAAAACCATCAAAATGGGGAGTAAGGGGGCTTCACTGAGGACTCAGGTTTCTTCAGCCCAAGTTCAATACTAGAAGGAAGGTTTAATCAGTAATGGAGCTCTGCACAGGTTTGATGGATTGATTGAGCCTTTCATGGACTCAGGAGATGGAGGAATGAAATACAAAATGCTCCCTGGAATAAGCAGGGGATGGTCCTTTCAGGTAAATGGCTGTTCTCTCTCCTTGGGGCAAAGCCCCATGGTGCTTATTCATGTGATTTCTTACTCTGCTGCACACTACATTGTCTCATGAGTCTCACAGAATTCCAGTAAAAAAACTTTGCAGAGTATCTGCGCAGCAAAACTCTGGAAACTCATGCTGGTGGATTATCAACCCAGCCCTGGATACTGCTTCCTGTACCAGAGAGGATCTTCTAAGATTAACTTGAATTTTTCCACATGGAACTGAGAAGTCTTCTAAGATTAACTTGAATTTTTCCACATAAAACTGAATTTAACTATGCTTATGCAACCGATTTATGCTGAAATATATATGTAAACACGGTACAGGAAAAAAGACACTTTTGAATGGCTTCTGACGATATGCATAAATTGGTAAGGGCACCCTGAAGATGATACACACATTATGTAAAGGCAGACTACTAGCCTCCATACATTTGTAAAATGAAGTGTTGTTAATGGTTCTATGATATTTTATTCATAGTATATTATATAACTCTCTTTGAATTCTGGTGACCAAGACTTCTGTAAGTCCCATATAGGCACTAGGATGCACTTCAGTTTGGTTCATTTACTATTTAGTGGGATTGCAGTTCTGCTCTCCTCTGCCAATAGTTAATTAAAAACTTCCACACTACTACCACTGAAAGAATGCAGCTGAGTAGATGAAAGTTCCATCTCTACAAAAGTTGTGATATTTTTATTCACAATGTTCCCTTGCAGTTTTTCTCCTCCGTGTAATATTGCTGATGATATTTTTATCTCTGTCATCCTTAAACTCCAGAATTTTGTTTGATAGTTTAAGAATATTGCAAGATTTAAAAAATCCAACTAACCAACCAAAACCAACCAAGGAAGGGTGGCTTGCATACAGAATTCAAGATTGGCAAATACAGTTTCATTTTATTCTCGTTATTTTTGTTCCTATTACTTTGCCTTTCTTTTGAATATATTTTTTTAATGTCTTGATGTATTAGGTATGTTCAGTAATGCATGCAGCATTTGAGAGGTTTTCTGAATACCCTGAATAAATTTTAATTAGCTGGTTAGCTTTTCTGCCAATGTCAGTATTTTTCTGTGTGCTCTGAGCTAGGTAACCATCTCTGGTGACTAATTGGCTAAGTCGATTTTTGTTTAGCCTTTAAAACCCAGTTTTTGGAAAATGGCCTTTCAAATAGAAATAGGTGTTGGTGAAGTTGAATTTATTTTGCCTAGCCTACATTAAAAATGTCAACTTCATGAGTCAGTGTATCTGCTTGATTGCGTTTTATTTCAAATGAGAGAGTAATGGTTCAACAAAAAACTCTTACACCACTGCAGACCATTGGTGGAACACCAGGCACATTAATGAGAGAGTACTCCCAGAAACAGGCTGCCCATAAAAAATGGTGTAACTGGGATTAATTTGACTCCTGTTCTCCTGGGTTCCTGCCTTGGGTGTACAGAGTTCAGTGTCTTGGGAAGAGCCAGCACATCTGTCTACATTTTGTTCAGCTTAACTATGGAAATACCTGATTTTCTTTTTCCTGAAATGTACAGGTTGTGCCTGTGCCTGGCCTTGTTTGCCAAGCAGATAAGTTTTCTGATTTGGCAGCCCTTCTCTGCCAACAGAGAGAATGCAGTGTGATTCCCAAGTACCACCAGGCAGCCCTTTATTTGTTTGTCTGCCTACACCAAAACACATCCCAGCTGGTGGCAGCAGGTTGGCGTGGAGCCTTGGGTGGGCCCAGATTCTTCCTAGAAAGGTTATTAATAGCCTTGAAGTAAAGCATGTATTGAAATGTCTTCATGGGGGAGAAAAAACAAGTTTCTCTTGGAAAAGTAAGCTTCTCTTCTAAACATTTATTGAGTTAACACTACATAGCAAAGCTCTCTTGCTAACAGACTGAGCTGCATTTGCATGTGCCAGAGTTACCTTGCTACAGCAGAACCCTGAGCTGTGTTCATAATGTCCAAAGGTCTCATCAGGGATGAAAGTCACTCAGCATCCCTGGGTTAAAACATGGCCTTTGTCTCCTTATTCCTGTCATTCATAGAACACACTGACAGTTTTTTTACTTGCTGGAGTCATTCTTTAAAAGATTTCTCCTGTATGAAGCTTCTTTGCTATCTCAAATGTCAGCTACAGATCATCAGATTCATTTCTAAAATGAGTTTTAATGTATCACAGTTCCTTCTCCTTTTTATACTTGACTGGAGCCTCCAGATACGAGGTATTATCCAAATCCTGCCTTTAATCTGTTTGTGTTTATGTTCATAGTGTCAGTTATCATTAAGAAACTGTACATAGGCTTGAAAATACATTTTACATAATCACTAAATATCAGTAAACCTTTTCTTTGTAGAAGCAAATCCCATAGTAGCAAAAGATGGCCAGCCAGTGCATAATAATTATTCTCCTGTTTGTGTTAGCACAGCCTTGTACTGTCACACTTGCAATTAATGTTAGCACTGTGGTGGAATTGTGAAAAGGCTATGCCAGCCAATTAAAATGGTAATATGACTGCAGAATCTGTTTGTAATCGTATTGATTCCTTCTTATGGAACACTTCTCTGTGACCTTTTCCAAGCACATACTGTACTTTTCACACTTTTGTAGGTTAATCTTGTAGAACAGTATTTTAAATTGTCACACAGTAGGCTTGTAGAATTTCAAAAATTGCCAGAAAGATGATAAAAACTACAGTGATTCTGTGATAAAGAGCATTAGAGCACTGCCAGCAGATCATGCAAAATGCCTCTGAAAGTCTACTGGGAATCTGCCATAGCAGAATGAAAATCACAGTAGAGCAATTTAAGAAGAGGAAGATGTCTTTTATGAAGACACAGGTATTTGCTGTGGTGCAAAACTTGTTTTAAAAATGTGCAACAGGGCTAGCTATCAAAGAAAATTTAGAATAAGAACAATTTATAGTTCATAAACTTTAAGAATAGGAGTAAAAAGACCTTTTGAGATTTGGAGGAGAGCAGTCACTACAGTGGAGTCTGTTAAACTATCAAACGTTGGTGATGGACTTCATTCCTTAGATACTCAGGCGTGAGAGACAGAACCTAAAGCAAAACTCCACACTGGAGTCTAACTCCTCTGAAGTTTTACAAGTCTGACACCAATGGCTTAGGTGTGATGGGAATTGACATTTCTGGCGAGAGAGGAACACTTGGGGTAGGGATAGTGCAAATGGATTTTAATTGTGATGAAAAAAATGGTTTCAAGTCTCATAAGGGCAGGAAATTAATGTGTTGCCAACCTTTCTAAGTTACAGAAGATTCCTTGGCTCGTAGAAGAGAGGTAAATGCAGATGCAGTGCTTATTGACAACTTGCTTTTTGAGCCAGCTCTGCCCCTTTTTCAGCAAATCAGAGGGATGTACACTAGCTCCTCAAGTGTTCTGTTCTAGGTGGCAGGCTTTGCCTTGCACTGCCAAGCTGGGCTGTGGGTGCCCTGGCCTTTAGAGTGCTCACTGCTGTGTGTGCTCTTTGCTGTGGGACCCTCCCTCACCTCCTGCACACTCCTTGAGACTAATCCAGGCTTCAGAGCTCCCTTAAAAACTGTCCCCTTCCCCACCCATGTCACAACCAGCCACCCCATCTGGCATGGCCTCTGAGTACAATAAACACAAAGTGAAAGTATTCTGATTGAGGCCTGTGGGTTTACATGGGGTTTATATTCTTCATTCAATGGACACTTGATTTTAAATTCTAAGCTTTCTTAACAGTCCATTCAGTCTTTCCTTTCATTTTTAATTTGAGATTTTCCAGTTTACAACACAATAAATCTTCTTCTATGTTGAATATTCTAATTTCTACTAACCAGTCTATTACAAGATACAAATTCTCTACTATTTGCATGCAACCTATAGGAATCACTGTATTACCATGTTTTACAGCTTTTCTTATCTCTAAACCTTTCCTGCCACACATGGGAGAGGATGTTGGTCTGCTTCCTTGGCATTTGTGGCATTGTCTAAACAGAGGAAGGAGGCCTCAAACATTCACATTGTTGTTCTCAGCCACAGTGGGACACTGCTCTCATTTCTATTTCACTTATGGTTTCAAAATCTTTTGCTAAATGCTCATACTCAAAAGGTCCTCCTGGCTCATTGTTCCCAACAGCAGGTACCTGTGCTGGCCCAGAGGCCACAGTGCTGCTGGCCTTGCTCCAGACAGGTGGAGAAGGGACTGCACTGGTCCTGTCTGGGCTTCCTGTGAGATCTGTGCTCATTAGTGCCTTGTGGGAAGGTCAATGGAATTTGCTTTTTGATGCTCTTGCCCATCATTGTACAATAATGAGCACGTGCTGTGCATCAGCAGAAGTGGTCTGATAGCTTTGTCAACATGTTTTCCTTGCTGGTGCAGGAAGATGTGTGTGGGCATAGGGAAATGTAGGAATTATTTGGATAGTGCTGGGCAGTTGTTCAGCATGGCAGGAACAGAGGCTTATCCCTACCAGCCTTGTATACACTCACTATCCTGTGTGTTGTGTCACACAAGGGACCAGAGCCTGGGAGCAAAGAATATGATTGAATTAAGGAATAGCATAGACACACCCAAGTTTTGAAAGCATCTTAAATACTGAATCAGCCAAATGTAAATACATCCCTTTTACTTGAATACACTCCAGGCTACCTATCTTGCATTTTGTTTAGCTTCAAGTCTGAATTTCTGCTAAGGAGATCAAGATTTCCTTGTTGGATCGATTTCCCATGACAAATTGCCTGATGTATATAACAGTGCTACAGCTCTGGTCTTTGCAACTTTTGTGTGTGTAAATCTTGGACCTGATGACTGTCCATATTTCCAGAGGCTCCTGCCCATGCTGGGCTCACCACATCCACTCAAGGTGATCTGGAACAACCTCTCAGCCCACACAACTGTTCTCCTGTACATGCAACCCCTTGCTGAAATTTCAGGGTAACTTGGTGTAACAAGTGGAGCACAGGCTGGCCAGTCTCCAGTCTGGTGAGCCACTCTGTCAGTCAAGTAGAACTCCATTAAACTATCAGCTTCTGGTTTGAGCATTCCTACATGAAAACAGATTTTCTCTCCAATATTCACAGGTTTGACAGAGAGCAAAATATTTCCATTTCCCCCAGCAAACAGCTTGTCCTCATGTAATGACAGTTTTCCATCTGCAAGAACTGCCTTTTTGATACCACAAACCACCTGAGGTGAAAATGTAACTGACTTACTTTGCTGTAAACCTGCCAAAAGTAAAATTATTTTTGCCTGTAGCAAGAACTGTTTCCGTGCCAGAGTATTTTCCAACTTTGCTAGAAGTTACATACTTCTGATTTTATCAGAGCAGAGGAGTAGCTGTAGTGTATCTCTTGGCAAATTAGCCTATTTTACTGTGAATCCAGGCAGCAGTTTTATTTGGGACTTCAGGCTTCACATGCACAGAAGAAATCTCTGGTGTGTCAAATTATGCCTTGTAAGTACCTGAACCTGAGATTCTAAATCCCAGGCAAGACACAAAAACAGTTCCATTTCTGGAAATAAATGGAACTGCAAGTTTGCATTTTCAGCTCCTTTTGAAGTCAAAGCACTTTTGTTTTGATTTAGTAATATAGATTTAAGTATGTAATGCATTAATTTTGAAAATATTTGACTTAGAGAATCATATATTAGTTACAAATGCTCCAGTTAGAGAGATTTCCAGAATACAAAAAATTACATGGGAGAAAAAGAAAACAAACTTGATATTTGTCTTTAGAGGTCTGCACTGTAGTGTTTCGGCCAGCATCATGTTCTGACAGACTTTGAGGCCAATCTCAAATATCATTTTTTATTTCAAAATAATACAGTTTAATGATATGCTTAGAATTGACTTCTAACAATGACTTATTTTTCCTTGCACTGTGATTGTCCTTGTATTAGGAGATATTTAATAGGAAGGCATTACTTGCCCTGACCTTAGCAGCGTTCCAAAGGATTTGACGAGATATATCGTGTCCTTAATCCAGTGCAGCACTCTAAATTTTGAAGAAGGTGTCCCTTATGTGCCTGTGTGAACTTTGGCCAGCAAGGGGACTCTCAGAACAGAAACCAATGGCACTGCTACAGGATTTTCCTTCCCCAGAATCTTGCAATTTTAGGAATGTGTCAGTGTTAGGTAAAGCTTCTTCCTTACTGTGCTTCCTATTGATGCCCAGGGACACCTCCTGCACCCCTGCCTTGGCCCTGCTCACTGGGAATGGACTCCAGCCAGCATCCTGTCCTAGTGCCTTACTGCTGCAGGGATGGACAGCTCCTACATGAGGTTTTATGGGGTGTGAAACACAAAGTGAGAGAAATCGCAATACGAGATCCCCACGTATTCATCACACTTGCTTCCTAGGAGAAAAATATTTGTCCCACTGAAATCAATATCAATATCAGCATCTCTGTTGATTTTTGCAGAGCTGAGAAAAATTTCAGCATGGAATAATAAGCCTTGGCTGCCTCTTTTCCTGGCTCTATTTGCATTTCATGGAGTAATGGAGTATCAGCTACAGCACATTAGAAAAACCAATCTATATTCTGACTGGCTATGGACTTGGTAATTTGACAGTGCTTTAAGTCAACATTACTTTAAAGTATTTTTAATCACAACAACATGAAAAATAACATGGATTATTATTCCACTAGGAAATAAATGTAAAACTGTGCAAAATGGCAAGACAGTTAAAAAAACCACCAAACCCTCTGCTAGAAGAGACTCTCTTTAACAATATGCAATAAAGCTTAACTCTGTGACAGTGTAAAAATTGACAGTTGAATCATCTTAAAATAATGCAGTGAGAGCTGTCCAAATGTAGTCAGTCCATCAACAGCTGCTGGATACCAAGTGCCCTAGAAAAGGTGTTGCCATCACACAAGTTAAAACAGGCATGCAGAGTTTCAGGATCTATCAGTGCAGGATAAACATGCAGACCAGTGTTAAATCGTGTCTTGACTTCTATTGAACCAACTAAAATGTTCCCCAAATTAAAATATTTAGAACAGAATATCGAGTCACAAGAAGTTAATTTAAAGAGGCATTCCACATATTGATGTCTATTATGTACATAAATCATCTTGAAAGTGTTTTGAGTGTCACATTGGGTATAGGCAAAGAGACATTACATTTTCTGTGTGAAAGAATTACTGGGCTGCAGCACCACATTGGGGCTGTGGTTGTTTTGATTTTGACAGTAAATCATTTCAATAGAGATGGAATGCAAAACGTTTCAAGCCAAACCTCTAGGGAAATGTATAGTCACTGTCAGCATAACCTTAAATACTCTAGAAAAGAAAAACAAAATTTAAAAAATGAGAAGATTCATCATGAGAAGAAGGACAATCTCAGTCTAGAATTTCTGCTGGAAATAAAACTGCTGTGGCACTAATACCAAATTATAAAGGTCACAAGGGTTTTTCCTTGGATGTGTAGGTCTAAATGAGGGAGCAGTATTGACACACTTGCCTTGGCAACCAGCAATAATACATAGGACAAGTTAGGTTAAGTAAGTTTAATGTGAGTATTTGGTGGTTTTAACCAGGCCAAATTGATGCAGTTTGATCACTTGGAGCAGCAGCTCTGCTGTTCCTCAGTGTTGCCTCACAAGGCTGTGCTTGCTGTCAGTCAGGGTTCAGAGGAAGGTCTGTGGCTCTGGCACAGGGATGGGGTTTGTGGATTTTCACAGTAGCCTGTGAAGACAACACAATAAATGTCCACTCTTTCAAACAGAATTTTAGTTTGTAGTAAGGGCCATGTCAAAGTGGCACCTGTTCAGCAGCACAGTGTCCTAGCTCTCAAGTTGTAATGCATGATAAAAACAGACATGTAATGCACTTATCACTGTGCTGTTCCAGTCGAATCTTAACAGCAATTTTTTCACAAATTGTTATAACACTGTTCCAAATACAGTGGTTGATCTACTGAGCAACAGTCAGCTGGTTTTGGGTATCTTGTAAAGCCATCCTGACTTTCAAATCTAACTTGTAAATCTATTTTCTAAACTGCAGTTGTATAGTATAAAGTCCACATGCCCTGTTTCCATTTTGGGCGAAATCTCCTCCCCCCACATGTAGGGGAGATCTGGAGGAAGTTCCTGTTTGGAGCCATGGGCCATGTTCACAGACTCAGGCATCTTTGGAAAATCCTGCTGCTTTCTCCTTTCCCCATCTCTAGCCATATGTGCTGTGGCAAATCCATAATTCCTTCAGCCAGTGATTACATCAATACCAACTTGGTAACTTGGAGGTCTGAGTATAATACCTCAGGATTGCATGGCATGGACCAAGAATCACTGCTCTCTTGTATTTCAGTCCTGTTTGAACTACAAGTGGTGGATGAGAAATGATGAGAACTATGTGTTCCTACTGTAAAGCCAGCCTTTGCTGCAAGCAGCCTGTGCTCTCCTCTCCAGGCTCCAGGTGCCATGGCAGTTGTTGTTGCTGTAGCATGCCTATCAAAAATCAATGTGATCTTCATGATCTGTTGTTCATCAGGGGTATCCTGTCAATGTCAATGACATGAGAACTGAAGTATGGTACAGGCACCTAATTTTCTTACAGGCATTTAAAATAAATCTTTCCATGTTATGTGTGGGGGATCCTTTTTCTCTTACCCCTCCATACCCCGGTAACATCTTAAAAGCTTTTTTTACTATAGTAAATAAAAAACAAGCTGGAACTCAGGGCTTAGTACAAACTCTTGGGGAAAAAGCCCAGAAAATTGCTGTTAGAAATCTCTCTGTGTTTTGCAGACCTCATCCTGCATTATAGTTCTGCCAATCATAGTTTGTATGTTTGTTCACTGCTGATGGATTTCAGCATTTGTGTAGAACCATTGCTGTCATAACCAACCATAGCACTGGATGGTTATAAATCCTTGCAAAGGATCCTCACAGGGAGCATGGTCTTGTGCTTCCTTTTCCCAGTACCTGAAACCCAGGTTTCTTTCCTTCAGGTCTTCATTTTCTCAGAATATTTTATTCAAGTACAATTCCAGTCTAGAAATGTTTTTGGACTTGGTGTTTATAAAGCTGTTCTGGCTCTGTTCTCTGGGGAATAAGTTTTTCCCCCTTGTAAATAACTGTGCCATTAATCTTTTGTGTTTTGGGGATCCATCTTTATTTTTCACTTTGGGCAAAGTCAGGAGAATCTGCCTTCCATGCAGAAGGAAAAGCTGTGATGGCATTTTATGGTCATTTCCATTCCTGTCTGCCTGCTTGGGAAGGTCTCAGGCTTTGCCTGCTTATTTGTTTTCTGTGCTAGAATTAATGGGGACAGACGTTCATTTGGGCAATATTAATAAGGTCGCTATCATATAATCAGTCTAATAAATTGTGTTGTTAGGAGTTTGGTCTTAGATGCAAATAGAAGGTAATTAGCTACATGGAGCTACAGTGATCACTGCTTAGTGGTACCTGATTGATGACAAGTGCTGGGAGTCTCCAGGAGCAGTTTCCACGTGTTTAAGTGGTTATTAGTGTGAAAGCCTGTCAGTGGCCTGGGAGGTGCATTAAAGGTTGTCAGATGCCTTTCACTCTCTGGTTCTCATGCTGATTACAACGGGGGATTTTTGCAGGTAGTGGAGAAATACTTCAATTTTGCTGTTTTTCTTGTAATTAGCGGATTGGTGTGGGAAGATGTCAGTGGGAAAGTGATGTTTCCTGATGTGCAGCAGGTAATGTTTCTGGGTGTAATCAGCAGCTTCTTAAAATGAGTATTGCAGCCATGATATGACAAGGTATCAAATTTAAGCACTGCAGTAATTTAATGTAGTTTACTTCATGTAGCTTTCACATATTACAGGAGGATTATCCATTCACTGCATAGTCATTTCAAGATTTAAGCCAAAGCAAAACTCTGTATGTATTCAACAAAGTATGTATTCCTTTTCCTTAGCTTTGAAGAGTAGGCAAAGATTTTCCTGCACGAGAGTCAGCTTGATAACCTAATAATTGGATTATTTCATCTGTGTGGATAAACATGACATAGTTTATAAACTGGACAAATTTCTCACCTGGTACAAAGAAGTATGATTTGCAGTGAGTTCACATCTGTGAATTAGCATGTATCCACTGTCCCAGAAATCTCAGTATCCAGATAGAAATGCCATCATTTATATCAATTCATGTATGTAACAAAAGACTGTCAGAGATGGAGTAACCATCTGCAAAAAGGCTGCCTAAATATTTTAGGGCCAGGTTGAAGAACAATAGTAGGGAATGTGAGTTCTCAGGGACCCTGAACAGGAGGATCTGTTTCCATCCTAATAAAACTGCTGCTCCAGAAAGGGCAACTGGAGAAACCTAATTACTAATTTATGATTTAATAAGAGCCTGCAGAGGTGGAAGACTACCAGCAATGGAGTGGGATTTCACAACTGTAAGTCTTCAGCCATTCTGCAAAAAAAAAGGTAAACTGTCTCATATTGGTGAGGGTCTTTTCACCCTCACTTGTAGGCAGCCAGCCAACCCTTGTGTGCCATCCCCCAAGCAGTTCCCATTGCATTCCAGGGCAGATGATCTTACCCAACATTCAGGAGTGGACTGGAAACACAGCACACACTGGAGCACTCAGGCCATGCTACAAGGAAAAAAAGATGGCAGAGAGGAGGAAGGGATGAGGGGAGGACGGTGCTATCATTCCAGAACTTCTCACCCCACACACTCCTGCTGGAAGGTGTCTGGAGGATCTGTAAAACATCCAGTGAGAAGGACAAAGAAGATGCTTTATGACTCTGCTGTATGAGGAGCTGAACAAGAGGTGAATGAATGCACAGCCCCAAGACAAAAAGCTGCTGCTAACAAGAGGGCTGGAAGGGCAGCTGCCCTGGGAAAGAGGGGAAATAGAAGGTGTAAGGAGCAGTGCTGGTGGGGCAGTGAGCTGGAGGTGTCCTGACCCAGACACTGATGGGAGTGGGCCTGAAGAAAAGCCAGAGTGCCCTACCACAGGAATTCAGTGGGAGCAGGACAGAAAGAGCAGCTGTCATCAGGCAGCAAAGGAGAGCTTGATTGGTGGCCTCATGTGATGCTCAGGGAACGTGATAATTGATAATAAACTCTTTAAAATGCTGACTGGATCAGAACAGCCCCAGTCCTTCTAAAGGACATTAAGGGGTATTATGGGGACAGGAGCATTCAGTTTTGGGCAGAGACAGCTTGTGTGGAGTTTAACTTTAAACACTGAATGATGCATTATGTAGGGCCAGTCCTGCCTGTGCTGGACTGAGGGCACTGAGGCTGTGGGTGTAGGTAACCTGTGCCCTGTGCTGCTCAGTAACCCAATCAGACAGCATCCAGAAGGCAGATGCCAGCTCTTCCTGACTATGGTCAAAGGTGTTTTCCCTTCCATTTAACACCTCTGTACCTTTAATGAACAGTAGCACATAATTGGACCTGTGGTTTTGGGGTAGGCAGCAGGCCACAACCCCATAAACTGAGTCATGCTTGCATCAGTTAAGAATTAAAAGAACAGAGGTTCTTTGTATGTCCTACATCTTACAGGGGTTTCTCTTGAATTTTGACAGTTCACCAAAACAATCAGTATTTTTCAGCATTTTAACATGCTTCCAGGTATGTGCCCTGCAGAGGAATTGAAGCAGTGGAGAAAATCACTGTGCTGCAGCTCACACAGGTTTTCAGTGTGCTCTCACCCTCCTCTTTCTGCAGGAATCAAAGGGACCACAGGAATATTCAGAGCATGATCCCCAGTGCTCTTTGTTGCTTTAAGTGAAAATGTTCTTCTACAGTCGTAGGAGTGATATATTTATGATCATAACAGCTCACATTTCACGGTGAACATATTTGGGGTGATGGCAATTCCACTAAATACAGATTTCCTCTAAAAAGGTTTAATGTTGACTCTGTTAAAAGAGAAAAAGCATGTTATGGGAGCAGATGGTGTAGCTTCTTTTTTATTCTTGTTGCTGGAGTGGAAGTTCAGAAACTATTACTTTTTTGGAGACCTGTGCTTTCTCTAGGAGTGCTTGGTAAGCCTGTGCTCTGTGCTTGGGTTTTAACACTTGGCATGGGATTGGAAAAATTGTCCTCTTAGGTAAAATACCAAGTCCTTCAGACATCTGCCTTTTTACTCTCTTTCTACAAGAGTAAGAAGCAGCTACTGAGGATGTGGAATGTTCCTGTGCAGTGAGTTGGTGACAGCAATGTCCCCAGGCTCAGTGAGCCATTATCTTGGGATAAAATATCATTGGAATCATGGAATTACTCAGAGAAATTACTTCAGTACAAGTGAAAGACATAATGAGGAGGTGGATTAGGTGAAACTACAACTGGAAAATCGTAACTCAAAACAGCAGACTATTTTCATTTTGAAATAAAATTATTTATAACAAAGTGTGTTTCTCTTGCACTTGTTAGCTACCTGCTTCTAGGGAGAATATATTTTTAAATGGTTTTATAGACACAAGTAGAGCAGGTAATTTTTTCTTTCAGGACTACTTAGACAGTGTTTTAAGTAGGAAAACTCAATTTCTATCTCAGTTCTCAAATCTTTCTGTTGAAATGAAAATGCATCAGAACACATTATTATTATAAGCTAAGAAGCAAAAGTTGTTTTTTAGAATTAATAACATGCAGAACAGTAAGAAAATAAATAGATAATATGTGATAATTTACAAAATGCAACATTCTGTAGTAATTTGGTTTTCTGGAAAAGCATTTGCACCTGAGAAGTTGGTTTCTATGGTGTTTGCAGGAGGAGTGTTGCACTGTCTCCTGTCACTAACTAAGCAGCAAGCTGCATTTAAACACACAAAGAATGTTGTTATTTCTTATGTCTGGATATTAAACCCAGTTGAAAATGCTTGCACTGGAAAAGTTTTCTTCTGTATACATGCATTCAGTCCTAGGTTCCACTTGTTTTTTTGCTTTTAGTAAGTGCTATGCCATGGAAGAAACCCAAGGCACATTATTATTGAACTATATGTCTTTATGGGATGTTTCATTCTATTCTTAATTACACTGTTTTGTCTCCTCTGTGTGAATATCACACAGAGGTCCAGAATGGAAATGCTGCTTTATTTTTTCCAGCAGTTCCTAGCTTTGTGTGCTAACAGACTATTAAATTGATGTCCCATAATTATACATACAAAAAGAGGGGAAACTTTGTGTCTAAATGGTGTTTTGGACAAGGAGAGCAAACAAACAGTACAAGTTTTCCCAGCCCATCTATCTTTTGTGCCTATCCTGGTCTGCATGGACATACACTGGGGGAAAATCCCTTCTCACATTGCTTCCTATGGAACAGCCTTTCATGGCATGCAATGAGGAGAAATTTGGGTGTCATGAAAATGTGTTCACGTGCTTGGTTTGGGTCCCTCTGTGCTTCTCTGTCATGGCACTTTCCTCCCATTTGCCCCAGTTCAAGCACAACACTGAATCAAAGCTTTTCTGCAATAAAGAAGATAGACAAGTCCATTACAGACTAAAAATTTCAAAATGGAAAAAAAATTGTTCATTAAGGTTTTGAGGACCCTTGACCAGTTGTCTTGAAATTTTCCAGGACATTTGTCCTTACTCTTTAAAGCTGTGCAAGAGCTTTTCAAATACAAACTCTGTCTAAAGGTAATGAAGGGAGGAAAAGTTGGAAATTAAAATGTCAGATGTGCTTAGCAGTATCTCCATAAGAAGTCCATTCTCTAATTAAAGCCTGAGCAGTCAAAGCTTTGTGTGCCCAACATGCTTTTAGGCCAGATTTATGACACCCTGAGAAGTGGACTTGCTTAAAAGCCAAGCCTTAGATAGCTTTGTTAGCTGTATTTTAATTAGTATTTCTTTCTTGAAAGCCCTGAGATAGTGCTAAATGCTTAAATATTCTCAACCCACTCTGTATCTGTAGAACTGAGGCACTGAAGAGGGAAATGAGGAACCTTTGGTGGTCTTTAAAACATGACCAGAATTCCCAGGCTCTTAATTGAGTGTGAATTAATTTGGGAGGCTTGAGCCTGCTGCTGTTATTTCACATAACAGGAGTGAGTGGCAGTGGCAGTTTGGGGAGAGCTCTGTCCCCAGTCCCATTCCCTGCAGGGAAATGGGAAATCCTCATTTCACCCTCCTTGCTCAGGATTTACAAGCTGCCTTTGGGGTTTCCAGTGATCTTCAGAGGGTGTGGATCAGGATGTGAAGTGGCCACAGATGAATGAAGTCTTCTTTCATAAGTGGCATGGAAATCTTGTTCTGGGCTGGTCCTCAGGCCCATTGGAGTGGATACTGGGACACTGGCAGCTCTTCAATATAAGTGTCAGAACATTGTCAAAAATCCTAACAAGGCTTGAAGTTGAGGCAATTCAAAAATAATTTATTTTCCATGTTTGATTTGTGAAAGATGGATAGATTTTATTCCTTTTTCTTTTTTTTTTTACCATCCATATCATTGTATTGTGATTTTCTTTTGCTAGGTTTTCCTTGTATATGCACTACAGATAAATTCTTACATTTCTAGCTGCAAGAAGAAAACACAAAACAGGCCTTCTAGTGGGATTTTTCCCCCCTGTTCAGGAAAAAAATACTTTGCATGTATACATCTTTACTGTTTCCACTCTGCTGTACTTGTAAATAAGTTATGATCTCCAAAAGGGTATTTCTGTTGCTAATAAGATTAGAAATACCTTTTCTGTGAGATATAAATAATTTATTGTTTTTCATGTTGTCTGTTTGTAAGCAGAGAAACTTGTGTCTTTTCAGTTCTTAAAATAGCTGACAAAAATCCCTACGTGTGGATTCATTTCCTTTGAAATGTTTTTGTCCACTGTTAAATTTTCCACTTTTTATTTTTAACTGCAGTTATTTTTGGGTTGGATTTTTGGAGGTTTTTTTGTGTTTTGTTGTGGAGTTTTTTCTGTAGTTATTTTTTTCTTTTAAACACGTTAACTCAATGAATGTTGAGTATTTGTGTGATACTACTTAGCACCTGATTTGATACAATCTGTGTGTCAAAGACTAAATTTCCCTGCAGCCTGATGGAGCAAGGCCCAGAGACATCCAGAGGTCACACACAGAGGCCATATGGTATAAAAATATGAATAACTTAGGAAAATTACAGCAGAGCAAACACAAAATTGACATTAAGTCTCATTTAAAAACCTTTCCTTTTATCTCCTTCTTCACTGAGCTGATTTTCAGCTTTTTCTTCAAAATGCAGTTTTTGATTTTCTTAGGACAACTTTTCCATACTTGGAAATTTTTCTTGGGTTTGCAAGGCTTGAGTTGTATTTAGTTCTGCTTTCTGTTCTTTGTGTTTCAAGTACTTCTGTATTCTGTAAAGGACCTGAGTAGCTGTTTCTCAGTAGCCTTGAGTTTGTGGTCATCAGGAAATTAATGGCCACCTATGTAGGTGCTGCTGTTGGACAATTATTTCTTGGAACAGTTTAGATTTAGGCTTTCATTTAAAAAAAACCACAACAACAACCAACCAACCACCTACTGATCCCCCTCCCCCCCAAAAAAAAAAAAACAACAACTCAGTTTTGAAAACCTACTATGCTTTAAAGTCTGATTTTCAAAGCCTTTATTTTTGGTGATGTTAAAACCAAAACACTACCTGGTCCAAAAGTACTGGCTTGATCCAAATCTCTTAAAATAGGGCACAAATAATTGTACAGCACTCTCCTGTGAATCAGGTAGAACAGATCTTTCTTGGACTGTAATCTTACTCCAAGATCTTGTTCCCATATCATGGCTAGTGGTCTGAATTATGTCTGCTTCCTTTGTTGTTGATGATTTATTTCTGTTTCAACTTTATGGAATAATAAAATTTCTCATGGTGTTGCTTGTGTATAAATCTTTCTAGCCCAGAAGTGGTAATGGATAGAGTGAGTGTTCACATTCATCCATACTCATTGTTGCAGACCCAGGACAGTGTCAGCAGCATGTACTAACCTAGTGCAGTGGAGGGGACTAAGGGATTTGCAAAATTGGTCATGTATGCTTTAAAGGATCACCAGTATTTAGAGCAGTGTGCTTTGATTCAGAATACTCTTCTTCCCAATCTTCCTGCTGAGCCTCTCACAAAATTCAAACATAGGAGCAATAAAGTGAATTGCAGTAAGAACACTTCATGCTGCTGTGCAGTGGACATGGATCACATTGAGTGGACAATGGTTGGCAGTGGATAAAGCCCAAGCAAATGATTCCCAACTGTTGCTCCTTCTCTCTAGTAGTTCCAAACTTGTTTTCAGTCTTACCAGTGTATGCAGCTGCTAATTAATATTCTAAGAATTAAAAGAGTAAAGCTTAGCATGGAGACACTGCTGAGAATCCTTTAAATCAGTTTATTGGAATCCTGAGAGAAGTGAATGTAAAACACGTTGGGGTGAAATACAGCTAAAAACAACACCCTATTGACATAAACATTGGTCAAATCAACCCCCTGTGGCTGTGCTTTTGTGACTGATACCAGAACTGACAGCCACAGAAAAGGTTCTTGGAACACCCAGGGCTCTGCTGACTTGCAGATTCTTTTCTGTCTCCCCCAGGCACCTTTCCTGTCTCTCCAAGCAGTCAGAAGCTGGAAACACCCATAATGAGGGTAATGATTTCTGCCTTCCCCATTTGCAGTCTGGTCCTGCACTCAGCCCTGTCCCAGCATGTCACTCCTGCAGCAGGTGCCTTGTTCACTGCTCAGGAGATCAGAGCTGGGGCTGGGTGTGCCACAGCCTGGGACAGGACAATAAATGTGCACTCCCCCACTGGAGAGATGAGACACACATTTTACAGGCAGCCCTGGTCCTAACAGCTCCTGCTGCTTTAGCATTCAATGCTCTAGCTGTAATAACTTCCATTAAAATATTTCTTGGGTTTCTTACAACTTTTTCGGGAAAAAGCTGAAAAAACCCACCACACCAGGGGTGAATTTTCCAGACCCCTGCAGCAATGGATTTTCCAGCAGTGCCCAAGGGCAAAGTTTGACTCTCCCTTCCAGGCCTGTGCTGTCTGCATGCTGAGATGGTGGTGCTGGGGATTGCTCTGTACCTGCAGCAATTCCAGGACTACAGGGGACACTTGACTCTTAAGTTTCACAAATAATTGCTGGTGGGAGTTGGGTTAAATTACAAGCTGAGAAGAGAATTTGTACACTAAATAAAATGCTGTGTCTGTATCTTTCAAGCTTTGCCTTTCTTCTGCACCATCCCCTTCCATCCTGCCTCACAGTGAATCCTTTTTGGCAGACTCCTCATACTATTCCCTTCTTCCTCCTGAGCAAGCCAGCCCCACTGAAGGTTTTTAATGACACTTCTGCTCTTCCTGCCCTTTAAACTGTAGCCTACAGATAGTTTTCTGAGGTTTTTGTCCAGGCTGTATATTTGCTCTTTTTCTGTCCTAACAGAGATTTGTTGACTCTGTCATATTGAAGAAGATGAGGAAAAAGAAGTCTGTGACAGAAAGGATAAGCTGCTTTCAGATCTGTCTTCAACAAGGTAAGAATAAGGGAGAATTTTATATGCAGTCAGCAACTTTTTTATATTTGAGATACATGGGTGGAGGCAGCAATTACTTTCCTCAGCTATCTTTTAAGATGCCTGAGTAATATTGCCTGAGTTTTAAAAAAGGCAGTTTGGGGCAGATTCGTGACTTGGGCTTTCTGCAGAATCCTCACAGGTGTGAGAAATGTTGATTAGTTCTAAATGGATTCAAAATAAAACGAAATGCAATTTGTTTTAATGCTGAGAGGAGCACTGAGGACACAGCAGTGTCAGTGTAGGGTGTGTTGTGTGTGTTTGAAGGTGCTGAGATGTGCAGTTCTGTGTGCAGCATGCCCAGTGCTGCACTCCTGGGGTTATAAATGCATGACATGATGTTGGCTCTTTGCAAGTATTGGGATAAATGCTGTATATATAATGTTAAAATAGCATTTCTATATGGATACAGTCTTTTGTCCCATGAGGGACACTCATGGTCTGTCCCATGCTGGGAGGGGCAGTGCCCTGTGTGGCACAGGATGGGCACAGCCCCAGGGCTGGCATCCCACCAGAGCACAGCTGTTTTGAAAAAATGTCTCACAAGCCTCTTCAGCCACGTTTCCAGCTCCTACATACAGGCTTTAATTTACTACTTACTTTCAGCTTTAGTCTAATGCACTTTTACTTTAAAACATCTATTCTTACACAGAGAAAAAAGGTATTTTTTTCCCTTAGTGCTTAGGAGACTTTTTGAATCTGAAGCTGTACATTGTCATGTTAAAATTGACAATGTAAAAAAAAAAAAAAAAAAAAAAAAAAAAGTTTAGCATTGAAATTACAAGACAAAAAGTTATGACAAAGAGGTATGTGCCAAAGAAGAAAGAAGGAACCTGTGGCATAATTTCATATAATTTAGTCTATTTTCTTTGTCCCTGTGTAGAAATAAGCTTGAATTTCACTGGGGAAAAAAAAAAAAAAAAAGATTTATCATTAACTATTTGTAGCAGAAATCATGAAAATAGGTTGCCTGGAAAAGCTGTCCATTGTGTTGGAAATATTTAAGAACATGCTAGACACCAGTGTGTCAGAATGACTTAAACAGATTGAGACAGCTAGTGAGGGCATAGGCTACATAACCCCTGCTCTTTGTTACTGAAAACTATGAAGGCAAAGTAAAATAAATAATATGTAATGTTTTTAGCTTCACATAAGAAATACAGACAGATATTAACACAGCAGGTGATTGGGCATTTCTGTGCAGATCCAAGACCTTGTACTAGGCTGATTCCATTCCTCAGTAATGCTACAGATTTACAGATTAATTTGGGGGGCTCAGTAATGAATAAGAATAGAGATAAATGGGAAAAAAAATGGTAATGAGATGTAGGTCTTTCAAAATCCAAATGCACTTTTTACTCACTCAAGTGCCCTGCTCCACTGAAAATCTCAGTTCCTGGCACTGTTCCATGGCATTCCCATACAGCTGGTGTAAGTTGAAATATGCCATGAGCAAGTAGAGCTGTAATTTTCCTTGCTGTACAGGGTCACAGCACAGTTCAGATTCACAGCCTGCCCTCAGTCAAACCTTCTCCTCACCACCTTCTCTCTGACACCTCCTAATGCCTTAAAACCTAAAGATGCTTCCCAGCAGTGCTGAGACACTTAAGTTTATTAAAAGCACATGTTCATAACTCTACATGGGAACACAATTTTCCTTTGGGGGTAGAAAAGAAAGAAAATAAATGTGGATGTGACTTATTAGCCTCATGATAGCAATGCATTTTCCTACCTTGCTGTTTCCCTAGCAACTGTTTGTGGTTGTCCCCAAAATGTGTGCTTTAAATAACTCTAGGAATGTTATTTCAGTCTGAAAGACAAAGTGCTGCTGGTGCCAACCTAAGAAAAGTAGATTATCTATTGCATATTATTTGAAATAGAAATATATCAGTTATTGATGTGCATGCCTCAAAGCAATTAATACAGGGGCCTCTGGCATGGGTTTCTTGAAAACAAGCTGCTACCAACTAGAAGGGATCTGGTGGTTAATTTTTCCCCTCTCAGAACTGGGACATTTTCCATACCAAGCATAGTGGTAAAGAAACTGCTGTACAGACTGTGGTGTTTGGAGACTGCTAATTACATTTGCACTGGCTGCAGCAATGTCAGGGGTTGCTATTTTGATGTTCTGCTGAGATTATCATCAGCATTTCAGTTCTCTGAATACAAATAGTTTGATTATGCAGCTGAAGTTTGGAAAAGGCCTTTATGACAGTAATGAAAGTGGTGTTATTTCATGGAAATGTACGTCAGTACCATTGTGCTCATGGGAACTTGAGGGACCTCTGTTACCTGGAAAGGAACTTTCCTTTCCTGCTCTGAGGCTCCCTTTGGCAGCATGTCCTTGAAGGACCTTGAGAGGCATTGTCACCTCCTTCAGGGTGGTTCTGGGGCAGCTTTGGCCTGTGACTGCACATTAACTTTGTGCACATTTTCTTTGTGCAAAGGCTGCAGCAATGACTGCCAAATGAGCCTGCAGTATGCACTGGCTTTCATTACATGGTCGTGGAGCTGCTGGTCACAGCAGAGGTGGAATATTTTCATGGAAAGAAATGGGATCTATTCAAAGAACTCTTTCTCCTGCATCTGCCTTCCCCCCCATATTTTCATTACAGGTGAATGAAAGGCAGCTTCTACTTCAATACAAATTAAATTAGTGATTATCGTATTGATTTCAATTGGGCTAGTAGCAAGAAGCAATTACAATAAGTAGGAACTTAAAAGGTTTGCTACTGAGCATTTTAATTCACAAATGGCCTCTTTAAGAGTGTCTTGCATGGGAAAAGCTCCTCAGTCAGGCTTCAGAGGAAAGTGTGCCTGAACAGCAGCAGCTCAACATGTAGGCAGAAGTGATGAAGCTTGGCAAACATATCTGTGTTCTGGAGGTCTGCTACATGGCACACCAATGCAATGTCTATTAAAAACATCATTAAACTGATAAAAGAAATTACAGGAAGTGATTTGAGGAGGTGTAAGTACTAGTAATAGGAAGAAATTAATAAAAATAAAATGTAGCAGACTCCTGAGGCTGGAGAGTAACTCCCAGCCAGTTACTGAGACAGCAATTGGGTTTTCAGCCTGGTGGTTTGTACACTTACTTCGTGGTCATAGTGGACATTTCCATTTCTTTATGCCAAGTCCAGAACAGAAGGGGAAAGAACATGGGCTAAAGGTTCCTATTGAGTGAATATGAAACCTTTGGTACTTCCCATTTCCACCTGTATTCACCTCACTCTGTCCTGGAGCCCTGAATCTCACACCCTCTGCTGCCAGCTGTCCCCCTTGCTCACTGAGCTGCTGTTCCTGCTGCTGGGAGCCCAGATCAAGCCAGGAGAATTGGTTTCACAGCACTAATGAGGGTTTGATTTCTGGTGCCAGAGGAGGTGTGAGTTGCCAGCCTGGCCCCAAGGAAGGCACTGTGCATTTTCCCAGCAGGAGGGATGAGGGGAGAGTTCTACAGCAGCATCTCAGGTGTAAATACAGAGGTGGTGCTGGCAAAGGTAGGAGACCTTGGCTTATTCCAGCTAAGGATCAGACCTGGCTCTGGAGCTGTTTCCTGACCTCAGTGGCTGTTTCATTCTGATTTAGGCTTCATTTCTGATTTGGATGTCTAGGAGAGATTCAGAGCTATACAGCAGTAGTAAAGGATGAGTAAGAAATGTCTAATAGCAATAATTCATAGATACCTAGGGGTTTCTAAGCTGTGTTTGTACAAGTTAGACTTGTGCAAGTGCTTCCATCTGTTGTAGGTTCTGTTTCTGCCTCCTCCATTGTTAACCAGAAGAAGACCATATGAGCATGCAGTCAGAGCTAGATAAAAATCCTGCCTTTCCTCTCTCTGGCCTCTGTGCTGGTCCTGGTTTTGGTACTGAAGGACAAGCAAGCTACTAGGCACAGCAGCAAAACAGACTCCCTGCATTCAGGGATTTTGCAGAACTGCTTTGTTTTAAAGGTTTTCTTTTCGGTGTGTTCAAAATTTAAATGACAAAAAGTCTGCATAAGTTATAAATTGCAATGAAATCTGTTTAGATGTGTCTTGTGATTCATCTCATGTCATCAGAGCTGATGATTCACTGAGCACTTTTAAAATATTCATTCTCATACCCTTTAGGAAGTATCCCAGGAATTCACAAAGCTGTCATTGCTCAGTTCTACTGTATTGTTTGCACACCGACAGTTTTTGGCACTTCAGCACATTATTAATGTGTGGCTTGGTTGTTTACTTAGTATTACAAAATTATTTTTCATTATGTAGAGGATACCTGGAAATGATACCCACTTCCTTCTCTCTGTAATCCACATGAACATCTAAACTTTGTGAGCAGCAGAGGTTGTTTCTCTAATGAGACAAAGAGAGCAGTATTTGGCACATGCTAAAGCATTCCAAGGTGATCATCAGCAGTTGGCTATTTCCTAATTTTAAATAATATCTAAAAATTTGTGTGATAAAAAATTTGAAGACAGGTCACAGTGGCTCTGAAATATAAAAACCTAGCAAGAAATTACAACTGAAATAAGACTTACTTGTGTTTTGGTTTGATTTTTCTTATAGGTATATAATTGAATTATTTTGTTTACATTGTTGAAGTTTTCATAAAGTGTACTGTAAATGTGTGTTCAGAGTTGAAAATACATAAGATCATTTAGTCCATCTTCCAAAGTAGCTTTCATTTGTGCTTGCTTTACCTTTTGTCCTTAAGGAATTGTTTCCACGTTTTTATCCATGGTTAGCATGGAAATCCCATGATGCATGGAGTACATAGCATTTTTTCATGAAATGAGAAAGCCTCTGAAAAAGTCTGGAGCACTGTGGAGTCCACGTTTGGGGCTCCTAGTCCTTGGAGTACAAAGCCCAGGACCTGTAGTGCACATCTCAGTTCCCTGGGCAGGGCACAACCTGCAAGGGCTCAGGAGCTGCACCACAAAATTCCAGCCCTCACACTTGTTAAAGAATAGAACAGTGCAGATGATGTAGGCTTAGTTATCATGGAACTCCCTTTTATATAGCTTTGTAAGCCAGAGCTGGGCTGAAAACTGATGTGTCCATTTCCTTTGTCTGTGGGAAGTTATGTCAAGGTACCTGCTTGGGGAAGCCTGAACCATTGAAGTTTGGAAAACTGGTTTGGAGTAGGAAAGAAGTCCCTGCATGCTTTGCAGAAGCCAGAGAAAACATCTGTTTATTTAAAGTTGTGTCTGGCTGGGCTAGAAGCCTGGGACAGTGCAGGATTCCTCTCAGCTCATTAGAAAACAATTAGTTAGTGCCTTGTTATAGGGTCTGCTAATGCATAAACCCTCAGACTTGTATCAGCCATCCATAAAATCAGTGCTCAGCACTCAGGGCATTGAGACTCCTGGGCTTGGGTGGGAGCAGAACTGTCCAGGGAGCTCTTAATGCACATGCAAAGCCTTTAAAGGGAGCAGCAACATTTGAATTTAGGCATCCTGAAGGCACGAGGGTGCATCTTTGGATTTGAGAGAAGGGGACAGAGACAGTTCATTTCTGCTTTTGGTCAGAGAAACCTTTCTAAATCCTTCTGGGGATCTGGCCCATTCTCCTTTAGTTTTGTTATGTGCTTGATGGCTGTAAAATATTGGAAGGAAATTGGACATGCTAATGTAATGAAGAGTCCATATGTAGCATTCCTGTAGTGAAGAGTCCATATGTAGCATTCCTGTCCTCCTCATGGCTCCAGTTGTTGCTGTAATTGGCTGTGCTCTGTGTTGGGCATAGCAGGGGTGAGATGGATGAGCTGCTGGCAGAGGGGCTCAGGCACAGGGGTGATGCAGCCAGTGCCTACTGAGCTACCCTGGAAAGTGAGACAAGAGTGTGGGGCACCCATACACCACCAGCACAGACACTGAGAGGTGCATTTCCTGATGCCCATCCTGGAAACATGCAGGAGTGGTGCTGTATTTATGTAATTATGTCGAGACAGACACAACTGGCATCATCACCAGTCCCTTACTAAAAACTTCCCATGCCTTCTTTCAGGCAACAGCACTGACTCCTTCTCTCCTCTCTGCAGGTTTCCTTCCTCCTTCTGCAGGACTGGCTAGCCCCAGGCTGTGCCTTACCCAGCCACCTAACCCTGTCTGTCCCTCACACAGCATCCTCCTACCTTACCTAGCTGTGTCATTCCCTTCGTGGTTAAAACACCTGAGCAGGGATTGTGTTTTCTCTGCTGCCTTGGCATCCAGGCCTTGCAGCTCCCAGGGAAATGAAAGACCTGGCTCCTTGCAGTGCTGCACAGCCCTGTGTGTGGCTGCCCCAGTCCTGCCCATGCTTCTCTGTTGTGGTTTTCAAAATGGTTTGGACTCAGATTCTGCTGAATGGATGTGTTGCTATCTGCAAAATGTTGGTTGTGGTTTGCTCAATTTTCTGAAAGAGAAGAAGATCTAAGTAAGTTCTGAATACAAAACATTCTAGGAGCACTATGTTTTCAGCTGAAAATGTTCACATGTCTGAAGTTCATAGGTAGTGCCTTTTTTTTGTTTTATTTTGAAGGCTGTTCATTCTACAATGAGACAACAGAAATCTGTTGTTTACTGTACACTGTACTTGCTTTTCAGAGGGTCAGTTTGTCAGTGATATGCTGCAGCTTTGCAGCTCTGTACAGCTTTAATACTCCTGCCATGCACTGCCACTTCCAGCAAAGGAGTAGGAATTGTGAAAAACACAGCTCACTGTCTCGGGAGAATTAAAAGGTTTAATAAAGAGACAATAGGAGACAGAACATAAAGCAAAGGGTTAAACAGCTGGGTGCTTGACATGCTGCCAGGAGCACAGCACTGCTTCGGGAACACTCCTTTAAATACGTTTTACAATTTATTTATTTGTTACATTTTCATAGACTTTTATGCACAGTCAACTGCTTTTGGGAACTGTTTAGTATGGCCACTCCTTGGGTTTGCTTTTTTAGAGCATGCATGTTTTTTGTCTTGTGGCTTTAGTTTGTTGTTTTTTTTTTTTTCCTATTGGGTGGTGCTTTTAGCTGTTGAGTGTTGATAATTGTTGTGTCAGCTACAGGGTTTTTATTATTTGTTTACAGGCTGTTATTTTGACTAGGTAGGTAGTTTAAGCATACTATTTTTTAAAAACTCATGTCTAACTTTGGCTATTAACAAAGACTGTCTTTATACAGAAATGCTATTTTAACATGATACATACAGCATTTATCCCAATACTTGCAAAGAGCCATCAACATGTCATACATTTATAGCAATGGCAGTGTTGGGCCAGGCTGTGTGAGCTGACCCACATCTCACCTCCTGCCAGGAGCCCTGAGCTGCTGCCCAGGCAGTCCTGGCAGCACAGGGATGTTCTGCACGTGCCAGGTCCTGGCAGCATTTTACATCTGCACTGCTGGAAATGGCAAAGAGACCAAAGACCTTGTGACTCTTAAAAGCTGCTTCCAAAGGGCTCTGGAAATCACAAGTGTCTTAAGATGTGAGAGTCCTTGATAGCCTTAGGAGTGCTGCTAACTCTTCCCCACTTGTTGTAAATGAAAAAACTCCCAGCTGCCTCAAGCAGTCTAGAAAAGCTGTCCCAGACTGCTGTGTAATGTGATTAGAGTTGTTCAAATGTTCTTACAAACACCAGGAACCTGTCCTCAGTGATCAGTCTTGGCTGGGTGACTGCTGCAGAGCTCTGGCACTTCCAGCTTTGTTACACATGGGCTTTACAGCCTCAGAGGTTCCTCTTTCTTGGCAAACAAATCTCTTGCTTCTTCTAAACAATATCTTCCCAATTTTCAAGGCTGCACATGCTTTATCCCTGGGAGCAAAACTGACAACAAACCTCTGTAGACATCATGAGGTCATGACACTTTTATTAAAGACTAGAGCAAAAAAAAAAAGCAGCTCATTTCACTTTTTTCTCCCATACCTGGCAGTGGCTTGGAGTGTGGTTTGTACACTGAGTGTGCCTTAGGAAAGGGTAGACATGCAGGATTCATTCTCCTCTTACAAAGAAGTGGTAGCAGTTCAGGATTTCATCTGAGAGACGTGATGCCTGACTCATGGAAAAGATGTTCAAGGAGCCACTAGGCTCAAAGATGGAGTATGTGTTTATGGTCTGCTCAGCATTTTGTGACTTGCTGCAAGGCTGTATTAAGGGCTTACTAAGAGTCTTAGTTGGATCTCACACACACCATCTTTGTAATACATGTTTGGATTTGGTGCATTATCTCTGTGGTGGACAGTAAGTATGCATAATCACCTCATCATTTCTATGTAAATGATAGATCACAGGATAAATGGCTTCAACCATTTAAAGAAAAAGAAAAATACAGAATTTGTAAAGGAAGTTCTCCTACAGGAGATTATGGAGAGGCATAATACAAAATAAAAGCTGTTCTCATTTCTGGGTGTGGTGTTTTTAAACATCCCCTTCTACACTGACTAGATTTTCATTCTGATTCAGGGCCCTGTAGTACCAATGAAAGTACCTCACCTGCACTTTTATTTCCCCTCCATATCAGCAAAAGTGAGGGGAGGCGTTTTTGAGGAAAGTACTTGGGACCAAAGGATCTTAAAGAGCTGACAGATGTTACCTTTGCCATCACAGACATTTTCTTTAATGCCCAGCATTAGCTGAATGTGAGCTGGCTGCTCAGCCTCTGGAGAACCCCAGTGCCTGCAGGAGTAATCAGCCTGGGCACAGCAGAATGGATTCCTGAGCACAGTGTGGAAATATCACCAGCTTTACCCCTTTGCTTTGGTTATACATGCATGATTGTGAGCATGAGAAAAGCCACAGTAAATGAAAGCAATCTGAATAACCACACCAGTAAAATTTCCCTTTATTTAACACACTGTTCTTCCACAGTATTTTTCAATTCTGTTTTACTCTTCACCTCTTACTAAACCTAAATTGAAAGATCAGAGATAAAACAGCACAAAGGGAGGGAAGGATCAAGTAAGTTGGGAATGGCAGAGGTCCCATTTACTTCAGTGGCTGTATCTGGTTTTGTGCTTTCCTTTGATTCAGAGGTGTGCTTTTGAAGCAGATCACCAGCACTTACTGTATTTTGGCTCCCATCCTGAAGAGTTTGTAGAGACAAACTGAGTTCTTTGGAGTCAGGCTGAGCTGGAGGATGTGCTCCAGAAGTTTGCAAACACAGACATGAGCAGCACACCCAGCATTGCCCTGGGTGGTCTTTGTTTGGAAAGGCACTGCCCTGCTTGGAGTGGTGGGGGCTTCCTTAAAATGTGTGGGCTGATGAGATGCCCTACAGAACTGAGGAGTGTGTCACTTGAGATCCAATATGAAATTGAAATTATCAGAGGAAAGGAGATACCTGAAATTAATTGGAGACCCTGATTCATCCCCTGAGTTTAAAACTGGGTTTTCTTGTATGGAGTCGTTGTTGACAGTACAAAGGTGCAGTCAATGTGCTTGACTGGCCTAAAGCACACATGTCTTGAAGGAGATGACATTTTTAGGATGCACATCTGCAGAACCAATTTATCACCATGAATTAAATACCGTGTTTAGAGTGAAATAGCTGAGCAAAGAGTGTCTGCATTCTTTCTAGTACTGTCATAGTACCTTGTGAAGCTTCAATGTTTAGTCTTTGATGGGTTTTTTAAATGAAAATTTGAAAGGAAAAATTGGAAAGCTCTTGTGGGTTGAAACAGGAACATATACCCTGTATATGAGTTTGTGCATTATTTTAACTTTGTGTGGTCTCACAGCACATCTTTTTAATTGTGACAACTTAAAATATATTATTAGTGATCTGAATTAATTAGAGCTAATGTAAAAATCAAGGGCATAAAAAGACATGTCACACAGCATGTGTTTGCTCATTAGATACGACAGTAGCTCTGCAGGGGAAATTAATATTGATATGTATATTGAAACAGAAATACACTGGAGAGGAAGAGAGGCTGATCACTGCTCTTTGCCATCATTAATAGTGGCAAAATAATTAATATTGACTACAACTTCTCATATGCTAAGCGTTTTCTGTCAGTTCCTACCATTTCATTTCCCTGAGACAAATGGTGATTCCAGTAACACTGCTCCCTTTCAGACAAGGACTACTCCACAACTGGGTCCATTTTCCTAGATACCATTATGCTAAAATATTTTTGTGAAAACTTGGGGACTGTTACAGCCTCCACAGGTTCTGTAGTGTATGTGAAAGCAGAAGCAGTCAGTGCACATGTTAAGCTTTACACAAATTTCTCCATTTAGTTGCCTGGCTCTCTTTGTAGGGTAGCCAAATCTGTGTCACTGCTGTTGTGTGTTCTCTCTGGCAGCAAGGCAGCAGCTCTTGGATACTTGGGGTAGGGCAGCAGGCTTTTGGGCATATACATTTTTGTTGCTTGACTTTTTTTTGGTGGGATTTAGAGCTGTATCAAGACATACATCTAAGCTATATTTCAGAAGCCTTTGCAAATGTTTTGATTAGCAGACGTTTGTCTTTTGTCACTGCAGCTGGGTAAAGCTCTAGCATATTTTATTCAGTGGAAGAAATGTTCAATAGTTAAATAGTTGAGAACATGAAGCACTCTGTAAATCAGTGATGTGCTGCTGATCTTGCCTGTAAGAAGTGCCCCATCTCTGCTGTGTTCTGCAGTAGGACAGTAAATGGGACACAGTGTGCTGACACGGCTCCCCATCGCTCCCCTCAGTTTCTCTGCTTTGTTCCTGCTTTGTCTTTCTGAAATATGCATCAGATGTGAGGAGCTCCCACTCCCAAAGCTCCCATGGTGACATCCCTGAGGAGCTGGGAACCAATGCATGCCAGCAGCACACTGCTGGTTTAGGGGGCAGCTGTGGTGCTGAGTGCCTGGGGTGGCTCAGTGTGTGGCAGCTGGGCATTTCTGTCCCCTGCCAGCTCTCCCAGAACTGCCTTTCCCTGTGTGCTATCTCTGGCAGCAGGGCCTGCTGCTTTGGCTGCACTGCTAGGAATTAAAACTGGAGCACTGCATGAAGTCTGCAGGAGCTGGAGTGCCTTGAAGCAAGAATGGCTTTCTTGGCATGTGTGTGCTGGTTTCTGTAACATCCCTGAGTACCACAGGACACCTGTGCTCTGCAAAAATCTACTGATGTAGTGGGGAATTCTGACCTTCCTTCCAGCCAGGTGATGGGCTGTGACCCAAAGGAGCAGGGCAGGTAATCAGAGCCACTGCTGTTGAAGCACCAGTTTCCTGGGCAGAAATAGAAATAGAATAAAATAGAAAACAGAAGAAACTAAATCAAATAGAATTGTGCACATATCACTCAGTGTAGGCCAAAATAATTGTTGCCTTTCAGGTTTGCTCCAAAGGGTTTTAGAGAAACTTGGGATTTTTTTCTAATGTTCAGTCTTGTGTTTATCTTGCTGTTGGGCTCTTGGTTTGTTTTGGTTTTTGTTTTTGGTTTTGATTTGTTTTTTTGTTTTGTTTTGTTTGTTTTTTGTTTTCTTTATTAAAAGGAGAACCTTTATTTTCCAGTTACTAGCAAGCAGAGAGCCTTATATATGCTAAGCAAAGAAAAGCTATGTTGAATCTTGAAATGAAACCCTGTCTGTGTTAATCTGCTGCTTGAGTCCTGTGACCAGGATGTTTTTTCTTCTGTTGAAGACAGAAAGTGGGAAATAAGTGGTGAAAATTGCTGTTGTGCATGTGGGATTGTTGAGCAGCATAAGCAGTTCCATCACCTGCCTGCTCTTCTCAGCTGGTTTGCACACTTGTGCTGACTCCTAGTAACTGTGTGTTGTGGCTACACTTCAACAGGTTTCCTAATTGTCATAACTTATGCCAGGGACATGATAATGGAGTAGTTCCTTTGGGAGCAAAGGGGTCTAGATTGTTGGGCTGGCTCAAAATCCATTTCATAGAAATAGACAGGAGTGCCAAAAAGGAAGCTCTAACAGAGGAAAATGTGTGCCTGTGATCATGTGTGCCTGTGTGAATGTGAACAGTCTGGTTACCTTCCAAAATCTGCTACATGTGGAGTTGTGAGCTTTGGGAGAGCTGCAAGGATTTCTGTTTCTCATCCTGTTGATTGCAGATGTAAAGATCTACATAGCACTGACAAAAGTTATTTCAAAGCAAGTAATGTGAACTCTGCTTAGGGACCAGTGACCACTACTTTTCTAGTGTTTAAACTTCCCCTGGAGTCAACAGAATAGTAGAAAATAATTTTTTGAGACCACTTGAATTCAGAAGCAGGTACTGGTATGCAGGTACTGACCTGGAAGTCAATAAAACAGTTCCATTAATGGTGAAGGCACGATGCAATTGCCACCTTTGTTAATGAATGAATGAATGAATGAAATAAACCTTCCACACAGAGGATGGCATTAATCCTTTTGGGTAATGGTCCTCCAATGAACACAGGAGTCTGGAACATTTTATGGAGGTGGTTAAAATTAAGGAGGCATTATATGTGATGCACATCAATCCATCAGCATCTAGTTATGATTTAACTGTGTGCATTTGACAACCACTTTTCTGACTGGGTTGGGTGGATCAAGAAAACACAGTGATTAGGAGCCCCACAGCAGAATGTGTGTCTATGCTCTATGAATGTGATACCAGTTATCCAATTAATGCTGGAAGTTTAATTGTAGAAAGGTGGACTTCCAGAAAACAATGTGTATGCAAATACCTTCAGCAAGAGAGAGAAATTTGGTTTGCTTGCTGTGCTGAAATTTTCAGATGTTAGAAGGTGGTAAATGCAAATTGAGCTTTGTTTTTCATTCCAGTGCATGCTTATTAATTAATAGAATTCTCTTTATAGGCATGCTGTATATTTTATTACTGGAGTGTGGGAGAATATTCTGCATTTTGCAGTTCAAGTCTCACAGACACTTAATTTTAGAATAAGAGTGTAAACCCAGATGTAGATATGGTCACAGTGGGTTTGTTGGGGTGCCCTCATAGGGGAGTGCAGCACAGAGGCAGAAAAATCAAACTGGGACACAGCTGAGGAGCAGGAGGTGCAAAATAGCCAAAGGATAACATGGAGCAAAGAAAGAATCAGCTGTGCAGGTAAGCAGTGTGTTCTTCAGAACAGCACAGCAGTGAGATAGCAGCCAGGGGCAGGGCTGGGAATATTGCTAGGAATTGTAATAATGGGGTTCTGAAATGCCCTAATTCAGAGGAACCTTAGCTTAAATCTTGTGGACCTCATCCAGTCATTATGGGCAAAAAGCCTCTTAAACAAAGAGTGGAGGACCTTACACATAGATATTAGTCTGCTCCCTTGCACCCTGGTGCTCTTGTTCTGCATCCTTGAGGAATGCAGATTTCAAATGGACAAAAATGTGCTTGGATCTGTCTGGCAGAATTTGGTTTATTTTCCATAATTTTATTAGTTTCAGTACAATACAAAAGAGGGTATTATGCCAGATTAAATGTGTGAGCACAAGGACCAGCTATTCTGCTCTAATTTGAAAAATCATTTTAAAACAAGGAAGTGATTAGTGAACTGAGTATTTACAGGGTGTATCCTTCTAGGAAGCAGTACTGTCACACTTCCAAGGCTGCTTGGCACAGGTGACCCTTCACCTGGGCATTATTTATGCCATACATCAGTAGTTCTGACTGTGTGCAAAGTGTGGATGCCTGCAGAGCAGTGCATGCTGCATCCTCCCCAGATGTTCTGCTGGAGCCCCTTGGATCAGAGTGTGGGTGAGAGCAGCCAAAGGTGGTTTCCAGCTCTCAGGTGCCCCAGAGAGGTTTCAGACTGGTCTGCAATGTATGGATCCATGATGGCTTTCAGCTCAAACACAGCTCTCAAAAAATAAAGCACCTACAGCACAGTAACTTGTAATGACATTCTGCCCAGGGATTTACTTGCAGTTACTCAGCTTGAGAAATGAGTACTGCCTGTCTAGGTTTGTATGACATGCTTTGTGAAAGAAAATCTTTGAAGAGGAATTATCAAAGTATAAGTAGAGTGCTGCTGTTCTGGGAACAGTTCTGGATTGTGCTCTGGATTGTGAGCTTTATGGAAATTTCTTCCTGTAAGGAATAGTTTCTTGTCTTTATCTGTCACTTTAAATAGATTAGACTTCTAAATTTACAATATTGCCATTTATTTTTAATATGTAAGATGCTGTGTGTTGTGAAGGAGAAAAGAGCAGCTTTTAGTTTACAGAATCCCAGAATATGCTGAGTTGGAAGGGACCCACAAGGATCATCTAGTCCAGCTCCTATTATTTAGTGTTTAATTTCCTGGTAATGACTACAGAGAATTCTGATGGATCATAGTATATTCATTTTTTACACTATGTTTGAGTTAGAAATCCATTATTTTGCTTTTTTCACTGTTACTTTGGAGCTCTCAGCTGGATTCTCTTGACTGGAGTTTTGAGTAGAGAGCATTGCCTCTGAATGAAAATAGACTTGAATTGTGTCCTGCAATGTTACCACCACTTCCTAGGCAGTAGGTAAAACAATGATGTGAAATTAATTCATCTGGCAGTGCCTTATTGCAAAACTGGTACAAATGTGAACAAATGTGAAATGAGGACCTGCTATGATCACAGGATGTGTGAGCTCTGCAAAGGGCAGACTCTGGGAGCTGTGAGTGAGTCACTGAGAGTGTGTTCAAAACAATTCAGGAAAAGGCATACAACTCTAAAATAAAGCCAGCCCACCACCCCAACAAACAAACAAACCCCCACACAGACAGCAGCAAAAACAAGCAGCCAAACAAAGCCCAGAAAGTCAGTGAGGGTGTTTCATTATCAGTGCCAGGTCTTTCTGCAGGAAAGGTTTGGAAGCTTTTGTGTAGATTGGGCCATGGTAACCCCATCAAAGGTGCTCTGAACTGGGTTTTTCAAAGGCACCCTCAGATCCCTGCATCTCACTGTTAGACACTGAGCTCCTGGGAAGCAGAACTCAAATTGTGACTACCCAAGATTTGTGCAGTCCAGAAAACACCCTAAACATACCCAGCCAGCAGGTTCTGCTCCTGCAGTAAATGCAGGAAGAAAGCTCTGTAATGTTACACACTAGTTGAAAAGCTAGCACTCTTCCTGAAGCAAATAATTACTCAGAGGTTACTTTGTTCATAGGGGAAAAAGGTAGTAAGGAAAAAAAAATTCTTTAGAAAGCAAAGCAAAACAAGTTTTGTTTTGTTTTATTTTGTTTTGTTTTATTTTGTTTTATTTTGTTTTGTTTTGTTTTATTTTGTTTTGTTTTGTTCTGTAGTTTTCAAACTGCATGATAGTTTGGGAATGTTAATCCGATTTTGATGAGGTTTTCTGAATTTACTGGAAGAAGAGAAAGTTGTCCTGAGGATGGGATACTGCCAAGGAAGGTCCTGTGAGACCCACAGTCCTGTGGAGTGTGAATCTTGGGGTATACTGGGGTAAAACAGAAAAAGTCATAGGCCATTAAAAATTATTTACTTGGTAATGATGGATTGGAGAAAGTGAATTTTATGTGGAAAGTGAGAAAGACATTATTATATCTATTTTATGGTCTGATATTATCCTGAAAATTTACAATGCTTGTTTGGTATGACAGACTTGATTTTGGGGGTTGGCAAGGCAAATTTGTATTTTTTAAGAATTTTGCTTGTGACCAGGGTTTTGAGATAGTGCAGCACTGAGGAGCAGAGATGCCCTTAAAGGTTCCCTTTAATGCTGCTGGGGAAGAAAGGGATGAAGAACACTTCAGATGGATGACTTAGGAGGAAATAGCTGTGGCTGATTACTTAGGATTGGAAAGGAATTATGTTAATTTGAAAATACTATTAATGATAATTAAATTACATTCAAGTTTCTGAAATTAAAGGTAACTGAGTTGGAGAAGTTAAAGCGACTGTAGAAGGAACGTTAGAAAAGCTAAATAATTATAGCTTTCAAATGTGTGAAAAAGGAAGGGGACAGCCTTTTTTTTATTATTATTACTTGTTTGCAAAATGATACTTGCAAATTGAGACTGGAACAGGTACCTCCTTTGTACTACCTACCCCTGATATTTCTCACTAGGATTAGGTTGGTTTTCAATGACTGTGGCACTCTCAGATCTTCATAGCTGCATGTATAAATTTAGCCAGGGGTAGGAACATGGCCCAAATAACACAGTGCTAATTACTGTTCATGTCTGTTCATTTACCAAAAACAGTCTCCTGCAAACCTGCTTTGTATGCCCTGCATTAACATTTCCTGATTTCTGAGGGGGCATGGCATCTTCCAAAAGTGCTTGTTTCACTTCATGTTCTAATTCATAAAACTCCCTCCAGTTATTTTTGTGAAGGGGAAGGTGATTGTGGTGCCAGTGCTGGATGAAATAGCTGCTGTTGAAGAAACAATTCTGGTTAGGGGCTGGAGCCATGAGCACTGTCCCTTCCTGAGTCCCTGCAGTGTAAAGGGATAATGCACAGCACATCTCTGCTCTTACATTTCTTTAAAACTTTCTTTAACTGTGATTTTACCTGGAGTGATCTTTGCTTACAAGGGTGAGGGAGTGACTGGGAGGGGTGAGGGGGAGTAAATTACTAGGTACTAGAAACATTCCTGCTCTGTGAAGATTATGACACCATTGCTAATTAAACAATAAAAGCTTATAGGCTTTTCTCTCATGCTGTCCTTTTACTCTGTGGCTGTTCTTCATGATACTTACTCTGTAAATATCCAAAATGTTTATTGATCACCACTGGCAAACTGTTCTGATTAAGAGTGAAATTCATTAAATAAGTACATGGGAAGCAACTCCATCTGGCTGTAGAAAAAGAAATTAATATTTGGCAGTTTGTGAGTTCATGATTGCAGTGTAAAATCCACAAGAATAGAAAGTGGGTTTGGAAACCTTAAAAGCTCGTTATCAAAAAGTAACACTTGTGTTAAAGTCATTAAAATTTATTTTGGGGAAAGAGAATCTTAAAAGTACTGAGTTTGTAAGGTAGGTTAATTTAAAATTACATTGTTTTATAATCAGCACAGAGCAGGTATACTAGATAGTAGGTACAGGCCTAGAAGAGTGAAGGGACAGGAAGATGGATTGGGAATGAAAAACCTTACAAATCCTCTGATCCTTGAAGAATGACACAATGTACAGTGCAGAAATTATACACACAGCAGGGGAGGCTTGTAAAGCACAGAGGAGGGACACATTCTAGGAAGGGGGATATTCAGGGAATGGATGTTGACAGAGAGGAACAAAAATCAGAATAAATACAATGTCAGACAATAAAATTTTGCTTCAAAATCCCAAAACTTACTTTGAGCTCTGCTTTTCTATTTTAAGGTCTAGACACAACCCAAACCACAAACTTTAGAGGCAGTGGTGTACCCATACTTAGTGTTATCTATGCTAGGTGCACTAATAGGCACAAAAAAGGTTTAGATCCAGTGTACTCAGGGGCTTTTTTCTGGTATAAGTTTTTGTGGAATTTCTCATTTTTCTCTAAGTTGAATTTGGTTAGAAAATGGTGTGCCACAACAAGTGAATAAAGCAGAGTGTCAGTGACAAGTCAGTTCAGAATTTCAGTTCTAAGATACCTCATTCTTGCTACAGCACCATCTAAATTTAGCAGTGTGATTTTTAGCAGAAGGGAGAGAATTTCTCTGATCTAATAAAATGTTTTTCATCTGGCAAGGCCTCTACTCAAGAGCAGCATGTTAAAAATCCCACATAAAGAATGCTAACAAAAGCTTAAACCAGACAATGGTGGGATGTTTATAAGAGAAAAGAGCTTGCCAAAGAAATCTTTCCACAGCTCTCTAGTGTTTTTCTGTACTGTAAGTGACTTCTGCTATTAGAAAGAGATTGGTAAGGAAATTTAGCTGAAATGGAAAATGCTTCTCCTTAAGAACAACAACAAAGAGGTAATTGTAGTTAAAGAGTTCTCGAGGAGTGAGGCAATTCTACACCAGCTTGAGTACATAGGTTTTGTTAGGGCAGATTTTCTATTTCAAAGCTGTGTTAACATTAGTCACTGAGTTAAAGATCTAAGTGGAGCATGGCTGAGTCTAATGCAGTGCATATGATTTTGCCCTTTGGTTCAGTATCCTGGAGGATATTCCTCATTCTGAAGCTGTGTTTCCACAGACTGTGTTAATCATTTTTGGGACAGCTTTGCTAATTGACACCAGCACTACTTCCTTCTGTTCTGGAGATGCTTACAAGTTTTTTCACGTTTAATATTTCTTTCTTCTTGAAATTGTTAATGCCAATATTAATCTTCTTCCCTCAGTGTTGACTCATTCCTTTGTTTCAGCTTACTGTGCTCTCCTTTCTTCCCTGTGCCACTCAGAATCATAACTCATTTTCCCTGAGTCCATGCATGGCTCCAAGGGACAGGCATTGCTAGTTGAGGATGTTTCAGAAGTTCAGTTTCATGACTCATGTGTGAGCAGGTGAATGCCAAGCACAGGTTGCTGCTCCAGCATTTCCCTGTATAATCTGTATAATACAGATCTCAAACACATGGGCCCAGTACTTGCAGCCAGATCATTCATAAGGCTGTTCTATTGCTTTGGCCATTTCTGTTTCTGTCAAGTGACAAAAGTCATATAAGCAATATTATTTTTTTCCATTTATTTCCTTCTTTTTTAATCTTAGTAATTATTACTCTATGTCTTGATTGAGATGTCACTGTTTACAAGAGGTCTACTTGCACAGTATCACTAGTAAATGCCATAAACCTGAAATTAAATACAAATGCTGCTGGATACAAGGCCTTGTTGGAGAAACCAGAGCTCACAGATTCCAAACAAGCACCTGCTAGCTGAGATTGAAAGCATGGGTGTGCACAGAGATTGTGCAGTTTGTTCTGAGAACACTGGAGATGTGGTAATGCTGTCATAGCACTAGTTGATGCTTAGAACTAAACCCAAAGGCCTGAGTTTTGGTAACCCTGTGTTAGGGATTCATATTGAAGGTCACACTGAATGACCCTCCCCACTGTCTCTCCCTTTATTTTTGTTGGGAGAGGAAACAGAGGAACTAACAGAAACACCAGGTGTGCTGTTACATAATGTGTGTGCTTCAGCAATATTGAGAAGTTTCTCTTCTGTGATGCTCACTAGATAAAAAGAGTACTCCCTTTAAAAACTCCAATTTCCTTTTTTTATTTGCCTCTGTCAAAACACAGCATCTGCCTTTGAGCAGGCAGAGGGCAGGTTCCCATTAGCAGAAACTGAGCTTGTGGCAGGAATACATCAAGGCACAAAACCCTCTCCCTTGTATTAAATTATCACTATTTTTAAGGGTAGTAACTCACCTGAAGTTGTGACCAAGGGCATTAGAAATCCCAGCAAGGCACTGAAGGGTGTCAGTGCAGTGTGCTCACGTGCTCAGCTCTTTGACCTGGCTTGCTTGGGGGTAAAATCTGGTTTAGGGACGTTCTTGCTGAGAACTCCCTCTTGTAGATCTTCTGTTCTTGCACATCCCTTGTTGTGCCATGGTCAGAGTTCCCAAGAGGCTGGAGATAAACTCTCAAATCTTAGATTTGGATGTTCTGTCAAGTGTGAGAAATTGTGGGTTTGGAAAGTGAGTGAACTGGTCTGGATGCACACGTATCTCAAAGAATCTCTTGCAACTGAAGTAAGAACCTGTCCTGTAAAAATCTCATTTCCTTGTTTTAAATATCACTTTACTGGAAAACAATGCTGTATGTTCCTGACACAGTGTTTTGTCTTTTGGAGAGCTCAGAATTGTCCTTGTCTGGAGGGTGATGCTTCATGTAATAATGAAGTGTTTTGCTATGAAATATACTTCCAATTATTTTGTCATTGCCTTTTGTTACTCTGCTCTGATGGCCCATGTATCTGTGTAAAGGAGGGAGAGGAGAGAGGACTGTGCTGAGTTATGCTTTGGTAAGCTGTTTTTGTAATGACTTGATCCAGGTTCTCACTCTCATCAGTTTGAAGTCCTTTAGTGGCTGCACCACCTCTAAATCAAAGGTGGGGGGATATTTTCACTAGGCAGCAGTACAAGCCGTGGGTCTCTGCTGGCTCTGGGTGAATGCACACACACACTGTGCCCTGAGCCCTCCAGCAGTGGGGAGCTGCTTTCCCTTGTGGCAGGGAACAGCAGCTTCATTTCCCTCTGCTAGAGGCCAGAGAGGGGTCAGCCTTTAGCTCTTAGAGTCTTCATTTTGGAATTTTGTGTACAAAATCACAGCAAGGAGGGGCACTCTGTTTGCACAGGCTCACCACTCCTTCCACAGACAACAAAGGTATTTTCAATTACTTTTGTAATTTTTCAGTGTTTGCTGATGGTCAGACTTTTCCTTTACTAGCCCCTTCCTACTCCCTCATTCACTACCCTGCACCACCTTTTTTATTTCATTATTCACCTCCTTCCTTGAATTGTAACTCCCTGGAGTTCCTTTGCCAGCTACTCTACTGCTACCCTGCTCCTTAAGCTTTTCATTTACTTCCACACCTTTTGTATCTCTTTCTTCTTTCAGAATCTTACTCTTTTTTCCCAAATTACTGACTGTAGTCTGTCTTCACTGGGTAGTACAGGCAACATGCCCAGTATCACATGCTTTCTCAGAGGTGTGTGTTTAAATGCTTTGCTGGATTCTTCTGCTGATTACACTTCCAGCAAAAGAGGGAAATCACATCTCATGGGTCACTTTGGGCAAATCTCAAGGGAATGCTTTTCAGAAAGCTGCTTGAAGTTTTGACAAAACACAAAAAAACTAACTACCTACCCTCTCCTTCCAAATATGAAATGTATGGAAGAACAAAGACTGTCCCCAAGTTAACCTGTGTAGAAAAAATGTGGCTGTTTGTTTTTGTAAAATGTCCTTACAGGAGTTAGTGGATTTGTAGGGAGTGTTTATGCAATGAGGAGACTTCAGATGGCAGTTCCTGCTAAGATGGATGTACAGGGTTATGTCAGTACTGCACAAATGCTCGTTTTAAGTTCTTAAGTTGATTTCTGTGCAGTTCAGTAGCCCTGTGTTTGCTTTCTTCTGTGGCAGCTACAAAGTCAGAAGCACAGATGTTGTGTCACTGAGCAAGGGCACATGCCCTTCAGAAGCACAGAAAAGGTGGTCAAAGCAAGTTCTGGTAGGCAGGGAGAGCAGATTAGTGCTTCAAATACTGTTCAGAAATAACTTCTGAGAAGGGCAAAGCAGGAAGTTGATTTTGCAAATATTCTGGAAACAAACAGTTCCTTGCAAGCCATTTGCTTCACTGGTTTATCTTTTTATTTTGTTTGCAAACTGTTTTACAACAGACTTCAAATTTTACAGTTTTGTTCTCCTGAGTTATTTTGCAAATGCTTAATGAGGGAAATCTTCATCTTGTGGGTTGTTTACTAATTGTGTTTTCCATATGTTTATATGATTAGCTTTTCTGCTGAGGGATTTCATCACTTTCATCACATGCTCAAGGACTGTTTTTGCCAGAAATGATTATATGTAGCATAGTGCTGGAAAAGAATATGGAAGCACTAAAATCTTTACTTTCTCTCAGATGGGATCTTTGATGCCTTGCATGCTAAAGACTCTGCAGAACTCTGTGCCTTACATAGTTTGAAGAATAAGGGTTTTTGCTACTCATCACTTTATAACCTTCTGGTACTGAGCCCAGGGTTGCTAGCAGCTTTCATCTGTCTTGGGGGCTGTTCTGTGTCACAAACTTTTGTTTTCAAGGAATGAAAGCCACCAGCTGTGGCCACACACCAGCCACTGTGTTTGACATTGAGGGTTTGGGGCAGACTTAAGAGTCTTCAGATTATACATAGAGGTGATCTTTTCCCTTTTACTCTGAGTTCAGTTCTCCTCTCTTGCCTTTTTCATACTCACCATTTCATACTCATTGCTTTTCAACTTCCCTGCTGATTTATATTCCTGAGGCCCTCTCACCTTTTTGCCACCCTCCTTTCAGGATTCACAGAGCAAGCCTTGGCCTGCCAGGGTTGGAGTCTGGGGTTTTGTCAAGCTCTCAGTCTTGAGCTGCTTTTTTAATATGCTAAATCACCTCACAAACTAGCAAATCTCATCTCCTGTCACTTCCTGGCTTTTGGAAGAGTAATTGCAGATGAGTGGACAGTTAGACTGAATCAGCATTTCAAGCAGGCAAGGTGTTGATTAATATGATTTTTGCCTCTGTTTTGAATATGCCTACAGTATCTTGTAGGAGGCAGGGAGAAGATAGAATTCTGCCTGTCATTGAAATGAAATGGGAGTTTGAGACTATTAAGGGTTTTGGAAGGATTACAATTTCTGCACTGATGGAATTCACAATTTTTTTATGAAGCCATCCTAGAGGATGTGCCTAAGCAGTGTGAAGCAGCTCAGAGTGAAATGCTCATTGGTTCCAAAGCACAACATGACATACGTGGTCCCACTCCCACTGTCTGTTTATTCCTTTGTAACTGGGGAAAAAGAGGAAGAGAAATAGCAGAACAGGACATGAGTCTGCCAGTCTGTGAATAACACATGAGCTGTTCTTGCCCAAATGAAGTCACTCACAAAAATCCCTTCTCTTCCACAGGAATATAAATCATCCTTTGTGGCAAGGGTGTTATGGGAGGTCTGTCTTTAGAGATCTCTTAGAAATGGTACACAAACACAGCCCCATGTGACATGTGGGGACTGACTGGTGTGTGTTAGTGCCCTGCAGGGACAGAGCTGTGACACAGACACAGCCCCATGTGACAGGGATGGACTGACTGGTGTGTGTTAGTGCCATCCAGGGACAGAGCTGTGACACAGACACAGCCCCATGTGACATGTGGGGACTGACTGGTGTGTGTTAGTGCCATCCAGGGACAGAGCTGTGACACAAACACAGCCCCATGTGACACGTGGGGACTGACTGGTGTGTGTTAGTGCCATCCAGGGACAGAGCTGTGACACAGACACAGCTCCATGTGACAGGGATGTGGGGACCTGTGGGGGAATGCAGTTTCTATGTCTACAGCCTGCCTTCACAAGTACAAAGATTAGCTGTACATCACTGCTTCTTCATTCCCCTTACATATTGATTGATTGATTGATTGAACACTCTCTACTACTTATTTAACTATTTTTAATTATTTAATTTATTTTACTATTTTACTATTTTATTATTTTACTATTTAACTACTCTCTACACACTACTGATGGTATCAGGGTTACAGGGATGTTACTTTGGCACAGAGTGCCAAAAGACACAGGCCTGCTGTCACTTGGTCACTGGCCTATGTACAGGAGTTTTTTATGGGTTCAACAAGAGAAGTTGTTATCACATTTTCTGCAAATAGCCTCCTGAGTTCAGTGAATTGCATTGTCCCTCAGGTGCCAAGCAGTGGGTCAAATCAGTTTTGTTCAGCTTGTAAGTGCTTCAGCCAGCACATACTCAGTGTCCTGTGCTAGTGAGGAATTCAGCCATGGACTGGAAGCCCTGGATCTCTTGGCAATGAGGAAGAGCACTCACCCTCCTCATTGCCTGGGGCACCTTTGCTGGGGTTGATAAACAGCTAAAAACCCCCAGACAAACAGAACCAAAAAACACAAAATTGCTTCTTGAAAACTTGCCCTGACAGTAATCCATGTCCTGTTCAAAACAGAAAACAAGGCTTGTTCAGAATTTTTCAGACATTACATTAAGAGCTACCAAATATGAAAAAACACTGTGAAAAAAAAAAAGAGATGTTAAGACAATGAGCCTTAAAATTGCATCAAATAAAAGCAAACCAAGCAGATAGGACATGTACACCCATGGAGGATCCACAAACAGCTGCAGGAGAGCATCAGGTGTGAGAGAACCTAAAATACAGAGGTGAGCTTACACTGATGGCAGCAGCAGCTTGCTCACTCCATGGGTCAATGACACTGACTCCATGGGTCAATGACAATGACACTGCAGCCAAATGACATTAGAAGGGAGGGATAGTGAACACAGGGAGGGAGGAAATGGACAGTGAGACCCACTTTGCAGCATTTCCCAAATACAAAACCTCAGAATTGCACTGCCATCACTGTTGAGGGATGGCCATAAAAAGACTTTATTGAATGATCTGCAGAAAGAACTATTTATTAGAATTTATTTAAAATATAGGTAGGAAAATATTAGACAGTAACCATGAGGGGACAAAACCCCAACATGCACACAAGAAAGCAAATCAACAGACATAACAGACAGCTGTGGGAATATGGAATGGAGAAAGTCACTACAAAAAGGGGTGTAGACCACTTTTTGCAAAAAAACAAAAAACAAAAAAACCCAACCCCCCCCAAAAACCCACAAAACCAAACCAAAACAAAAACAAACAAACAAAAAAACCCAAACAAACAAACAAAACAAAAAAACCCCAAAAAAAAAAAAACCCCAAACAAACCAGAAGATGCTTCCAGTATAATCACCTTGAGATAAAATATTTACCTTAGTACCTATGTTACTTTTGCTTGTATTACTAATATGTTTCTTGTCTGTCTGGTGTCAAGCTATAGGTCAGGTTCAGATCTCAGGATCATATCAAGGAGCAGTTTCTGAAGGTTTTTTCCTGAAAACTCAAGACTAAAACAAGACATTCAATGAAAAATAACTGCACATCATTTAGCTTCCCAAAATCTATTAATTCTCCCTCATCGTTTCTGCACACAAACATCAGGATAGAAAAAGGTGGAATTTCTGGGAGGACCAGTCCAAATATTCAAATTGTGCTCTCAAAATTAAAGAACATGATTAGGGTATACTTACAGCTCAGCTTTATTCTTAGTTTGTATGGGACAGATAGTTTGATATAACAAATGTCTTCAAATTCAGCATCTCATTATTTCTTTGGCAGTGTCTTTTTCCTGAAAAATCATCTCCACTGGCAGCTAGTATCATGAAATGTTGTCTTTCATTTGACTGAACTAGAAAAATAATTTTGTCAGCCCATCCAGAAGGAAATGTTTAAATTTGTAGAGCTTTTGGGATTATTTCATTTTTACTGTCTCGGACAAACTGAGGAAAGTGGTCTGAGCACTGAACTAGGTGGAGGAGTTGAGAAGAAGAATTAGATGTGTTCATGGACACATGGACTCATCTCAGGAGTTTTTATACCCAGCTTGACAAACAGGATTCAGAGATGTAAGATCCAAGAGCTCTCCCAGCAGTGTTGCACAGCATTCTGACACAGCTGTGATCACAGACTCCCAGCTATTCTTCTACATCCAGAAAATAAACTTTAATTACCAGGTAGGGCATATATTCAAATGATGCTTTAATTTCTAAAGGCTTTCTTGCCTTTGAAGAACTTGACCACAGCTGGTAGACTTTATGAAGCCCCACAGCTCTGTTAAGATTAAATAAGCAGAATTGCTCATAAAAACTGTGGTAGATGTGGTAATTATTTTTCTCCATCAGAGAAAAATGCCAGAGAGCACTTCAAAGAAACAAACAACAGATAGAGGAGAGCCAGCACAGAGCATTGCCCAGTGTATTCAGTTTGCTCTAATTAACAGCTGTAAACATACAGGGAGGTTTAGATTTCATATATTTACATGTAATATATATATAAATTACCAACAGTATACTGCATATTAATAAGGTGTTATTACAGTATCATATAATTAGAGTGTTCAGATCTGATAAGCATCTCCAAACATTCAGAGAAATAATAACTGGAAGTTGGAATGTGTGTGTTAGAAGAGAAAACAAAGTCCATTTGCATTAACCCTAGCAACAGTGGTTTTCAGTCTGTCTGTTCTCTAGTTTCAGATAGCAATTTCTACTAAAAATTACTTTTTTTTTTTTTTTTTCCAGCAGAGAACAGGTTTTAAGCCCCTTCTGGCTCTCCCTTACTTGATGATAGGTTCCTGATGATGTTCTTATAGTAAGTTGATTTCTTTGCTCAGTGATCTATGTGTTTTGCCTACTGAAAATAAACTCCCCTACAGTTCCTCCTCAAAATCCTGTATTTTTATAGTAATTTATTTAGTGGAAATTAATTAGCTTGTTAAAATAGAATTGTGTGATGTCTTGCTGAAATACAGTTCTGTAAACTTTAAATCATAAAGATGTGTCTAGTTTCTGCCTCATTTAATCAAACTCTTGGAAATGGCATTAGGGATCACTAGAAAGGTTGTACTGGATATTCCAGTCCCTAGAGAAATAAAAGCTGTGTGTCAGGCCTGGCCATGAATTTTGGTTTAACTGGATTTATCAGGAATTCTGATTCATTAAACATCAGGCATTGTGTATGAATACAGCTGTTAGAGATGAAATGTTTCTCACCTTGTAAGGATAGAGATGGACTCATAAGTTGTGATTTTGGGGCTCCCCAATGGAAAACCATTGTTCAGATTCTGCTCTAATTACTATTCAAATTACACAGTGGGACAGCTCCAGCAGGAAAAATTGAGTTAAGCCTGTCTCAAATTAATTCATAGGCTGGATGTGTGGTGGCATTTATTAACATTGTGAAAGTTCCAAATTCAATTCCCTGTTCTGTCAGGAAATTATTTGACCATGGGATTTTTATGTGTAAATTCTTACAGTTAGCATTCCCCCCTTGTTCTCAAGAGCCAGGTTTAAGGATTCCATTAGAATATAGTACAAACTGTATGGTGTTTGCAGCTGCTTCAGGCCAGGTCCTGCCTGCTCTGGGAAATTCCTGCTCCATTTGCCTTGTGGTGTCATTCCCATTGTCCTGAAAAAAAAGTGTGAGGCCTGTACACATTACATGGCTCAGAGAAGTCTAGGAAATAATATATTCTGTATGGTTTTGTTTTCAGTGCTTAGAAATTGGGAGGAATGAGCTTCAAGGTCTGAGAACACCTCATGCCAGCAGTGGATGGCCCCTGGTGCACAGTACAACTGAGGCAGGCTTTCAGAGCAAATAAATGCTCATTTAGGCACTCCATGGCCTCACCAAATTTTGCCCTGCATGGTCAGGGGCCAGTTTATCACTGGTGTCTTACTTATGCTGTGCATTATATAAATAAATAAACACAATTATTTATAGGATAGCTGCTTGCCCTCAGCCAAATGGCACTGGTGTTCAAATGTTCCTTATGGGTGCTCAGAATTGAAACAGCTGCTTTAAGGAGCTGCAAACAATGGAATGCTGAGATAACTTTTGCATCTTTACTTTCTCATTTAAAGCAGCCATTCCTTCATTCCCCATTTGGAAAAAGATAGCTGTGCTGTGTGGTTTTGTCACTGAATTGCATAGGAGCAGAGAGAAGGAGAGGGATGTCAAGCAGAGGAGGAAGAGATTCCTGGCTGGAGGAGTTTGGTTTCATGGCATTTTAGGAAGGGGATGCATGGGATTAGGCATATCCAGCTTAATTCAGTGTAAGCTAAGGATTGGGATCCAAATCTGCACAGGGTGTGAGGATAATTCTAGTGAAGCAGCCTGTTGGCATCAGCTTTATTTCAGATTGCCTGCTGGTGCTGCCATGTGTGAGCAGGAGCTCTTTGCTGCTGCCATGCACACCTGTGTAGGACTGGAGCCAGCCCTGGTGAGACCTGCTCCAATTCCCTCTGAAAGCTCCTGTCAGCAAGAAGTAATTGCAGCCTTTCACTGATTTATAAGGGAAAAATTACCCTAAATATTGATTGCAGTCTTCCATTAGCTGCTGGATAAATGTTCCTTTGTAGGGCAGTTACACTTCAAGTTGTTATAACAGTTTGAGAAAATCCAAAGACTTGTTTCACTTGATACTATTTTGTGGCTTTTGTGTAAACCTGTGTGAAATTCAATTTATCAGTAAATGGATAAAAGCTATAGTCAAAGCAATATAAATCAGTCTTGTTTTGTGTTAGAATATATCCCTGGGAAAATCACAGTGCAAATTAAATAGAAGTTAAGTCAGAGAATCTGTAAAAGCTGAACACCTCTAGATTCTGCCTTGAAATTGCATTGTACTTTAAATACTTTTCAATTTGGTCAACAGCCTAGCCCAGCCATGAAAGTGTGTACTTTCAAAGGGATGTTTCTAGCATGTTCCTTAATACATAATCCCATGATATCCTTGATTCTAGTTATCTCTCTTTATTTTGCATTCTTGTCTGAAAAGGAAAATAAAGAAAAGGAAAATGCCACAGCTTCTCTGGGCACCCTGTGCCAGGGCCTCCCCTCCTTCCCTTGGTAATGTAAGTGGAAAGGAAGAGGCAGTTTTCTTCTGATTTAGGTAGACTGATGTCAGAAGAGCAGTTAGTATGACAAGATTATCAATTCTTAAAATGCTGGAAATGCTGTAAAATTGCCCAACATTGCATACAATCTAATCTGAACAAAACAATTTTGGCAATTTTTTTCCTACAAGTTCTGTTTCCTTGAGTTTTTCCCCAAACTCAATTTTCAAAATGTGCTAGGCATTATATTTTTGAGCCATATGTGAACATCAACACTTGGGCTCCACATGTCTAATGTTAAACCCCTTTGTTAGGGGGTGTAAAACTGTTTGATACAAAAGGCATTGAGATTTTTAAATTTTAAATTGCTTTTAAAATAGAATTCAGTATCCTAGTCAGATTCTTGACTTTGGAAAGCTAACTACTAGACAAGTGAAAAGAATCTGAGAAAAGAAAAGCAAAGCTTCTGGAAGTAGGACATGTAAATTTGCACTTTTAAAGTTTTCCTAACATTTGAAAGAATTGACTTGTGAAAAGAACACTAGGTATGATTCATTGTAAGGAAATAGTGCAAATTTGGATTGGTTTATTTTATACAGACAGAGCTGGGGAGAACATGAGGGGTCACCACCCACTCCATGCTTCCACCCAGCTTGGTTTGCAGCTCCCTTTTTATAGCATGGTTTTCCTTGTAGTAATCAATAATTGCTGTTGTTTTGTTGCAGTAATTCTGCAAGGTGAGCAGTGGTGGGCAAAGAAACTTCCAAACTGCCGTGGGACAGCCCTTGGGACAATTGGTCATGGAACCATCTGCTCTTGGTGGATAAAAACAGGAGAAGTGGGAAGCTGATCTTTAGCAGAGAGTTTGTGATTGATTACACAAAGGCAGGAAATCTGATTCTGCAAAAAACCCTTTCAGGCTGTGGAAAACCTCTTTTTTTTTTTTTTTTTTTTTACAAGCTGGTATACAATATTCAATATACAAAATTAATAACAGGGGGATTTAAACAGAATGGGTTTAATCATGTATTTCCCTTTATCTAGGTCCATGTTCTTTTCTTATTTTAAGTATTCTGTTTTATACAAACTCCAAAACTTCTATGATTAACACGAATCATTTATCAATTGTCACCGTGGGGAATGGTGGCTGGTTGGGTTATGTTTGTTCTGCTTTAAAACAATCTCACTGATAAAGGCCCAGCTGCTTTCAAAGCCTGGTTTTACAATAAAGCCTCTGCTTTCCCCCTGCCTGGGGACCCTGTGTCACTGCAGACCCTCACCCAGCAGAGAAGGCAATAAAAACTCCTGAAGCATAAACTCAGTCTTTAATAGCTTCCTTTGCCTAAACCTTTTTTTTTCTCTTATTCAGGATATTTGAGTACCAAAGTGTGATACAGTAAAAGTAAAATGTTACTCTTTTCTTTCCTTCATTCTGATAATTCACTTTCCTCCATCAAGATGCAACTTTTCTTTCTTCCAGAAGCCCACAGACTGATGAAACAATCTCTTGAGTACCTTTTGCTTTTTAATTTTTAGTTGCTTACATGCAGACCATGTTTGCAGAGAGTTTGCTGAGACTTCCCTTAGGTAGGGAACTTTTCCAAAGTGTAGGAAAGCAGGAGTGAGCCTGGCTTGTTGGTGACTTGCTTTAGGCAGCCATGACTTTGGTGATTCACTGCCTTCTCTAGTTTTAGTGTGTAAAGGCAGCAGTAGGAGATAGCAAAACTCATAAAGAACTAGCTAAAGGAATTCAGAGTTGTTGGCAGTCAGCTTCTGTGTTGAGAAAGAACATCAGGAAATGTGGAAGAATGGAAGAGGCCCAACAGACCAGTGTGATTCTCTGCAGTCACAGCTGTGTACAGCTTGCAATGTAAATAGTAAATAAGCTCTCCATTCTTCAAGGTGGGGAAAACAGAGACCTCAAATTACTGATAAAATAGGTGTAAAATTACATCTCAGGACATGCTATGTAGCATTTACCTGCCTCAGTGTTGGGGTATACTCTGATTGTGATAGAGTCACTCAGTGAGCTCTGCTTTTGTGCACCCCTGCTTATCTGAAGGTTTTCACACAGAAATTAGTGAAAATGGGACATTTAATAAATTAAAATGCAGTGGGTAACATTACTTTCACAGGGTTTTGAAGCAAAGTGTGTGCATTGAAAAACTCAGACAAGAAAATTGTCTGGAGTAAAGAAAGCAAAAGGAGGAAGGGATGAAGACTGCAACAATAATTTTGACAAAATGAATCCAGGAGGGCTTGCTAACATTTGTGAAGTTGGACATAAAAGGCTGTAGAAATACAGTAGTTAACAGAGAGGCAGATGTTAACAGAGTAAAATGTAATCAAGATGAATACAAAGAGGTTCTCACTCTGTGAAAGCCAACAATGAAAACATAAAACATGGGAATGCTGACTAAGGAACAGTATTAGAGGAGCAGGATCATGGGAGTGCTAAATTGAACATAAGCATGCAGTATGGTGCTGCTGCAAAAATGCAGATGTGGGGATGCAACTGAAAGGGGGCTTCTCTTTCTTTGGACCAATGAGTTTTCTTAAAGAACATTCTCTGGCTGAAGCAGTATCATCAGAATTGTTAGGGAAATGTTCTGCTGGGTCACTGCTTCAAACTGGCACTGACTCCAGTAAATCTTTCCCTCTTCAGAAGTGACTTTTCAAAAGGCTTCACAGGTGAAATTGTGATCATTCCCTTGTGGCATTAGAGAAATTGTCCCTTACAGCCTTTCTGTCTCTGTCCTGCCTGCAGAGCACTGCTCCCTACTGCAGAGAACAATTGGCATTGCTGCTTTATTCTGTGTAACCTGTTCATTGTTGCATCTCCCCACTGAGTTTTCAGCCTCCAGCTGAGGAGCAGCCTAGAACAAGTGCTCCTCCAGCAGCTCTTATTCCAGTATTTTCTGTGCTTCTGCCTTGTTCAGCTGACCTTTTGTGCTGAGTCTTTGCAGCTGAAAACTAATTATGCTACAAGAAATAGAGGAGAACTACTTTTGAGACAAAGGGTTTTGTGCTCTCCTTAGGTTAATCATCAGCTTTTGCATTACTACTAAATTAAAATAAAGCCAGTTATGGAGGGCTGTATAAATTGGAATCCAAAGGAGGAGAAAGCTGGCTTTTTTTGCTTTTATTACAGTTATTTCTACTTCCAACAACTTTCATCTGACTCATGCTTTGTAAATGGTCTCTTGCAGAGATCTTTCAGAGGCTTCTTTGCTTAATTTTCTTTTTAGCATTCTGTTGATTTATTTCCTCTGTTGCCATCAGAATCCTACTTTATATGGCTTTTGACAGATGCTTCTGGTTTTAACTCGCTGCAAGCTATGGCTGTTAGTTTCACATTGTACATTTGCTCTGCTGCTGTATATTCTGGATTGCACTTTCATGTGATTCCCTTTTGGTCTAATAATGCAAAGCCATATGCAATTTTAGCTTCAGAGTTATGAAGCAGACACATAAAATTCTTTGCCACATAAACAGTTGCTCTGTTTGAAGCAGTTTGAAGCTGTTCTTCCCGTGAAGCTGCCTGATTGTGACCTGTGCTGTCCTGAGCACCACTTATTTCACTGAACACTCTTATGAGCAGCTCCTAATGCAGGTGCCACAGGAGTTCTGTGGCAGGCTGATGATGCTACTGTTCAAAAGAAACAAAACCATTCTTACACTTTTAATTACTTCTAAATTTATGTCTGTGTGCAATACCATATTTAATTCCACTTGAACATTATCTAGGCCGTTGTAGGGTGAGATTGGTTTAGAAAAGAACTGAAAATTCTTGAAAAGAATTTGGAAGTTCCTAGCTGCTCTGAAGTAATGAAAAATAGGTAGGGTTGTATTTTCTCTGCAAATCCATCAGACACACAGTGAGCTTCTGGGGTAAGAGCTGATGTTAGATAGAACTGCTGGGAAAAAAAGGACAGATAAATCAGAAGTAACTGCCCTTACTGATAACAGCTGTGCTCACGGAAATGAAGAAAGATTTTTCAAAATGCTGGAATGAGAGACAAGAGGAGGAAGGAGTCTCTCAGAGACAATAGACAGCTCTTGAACAGCTGGCAGAGATGGCAGCCCTTGTGCCAGAGCACAGGCAGAGCAAATGTCCTGTCAGGAATTGTGCAAGTGTATTTCCTGCTGGGAGCATCCAGTTCTTACTGTTTGAGCTGAGCTAAGGAAAATGGACCAGGGACATCAGTGAGTTTGCCAGAGTGGGGGGGACAAGAAACTCATGTAACAATTGGGTTTCTTTTATTCTATAACAAAGCTGTAAAGATCTTATTTCACTGGTCTTTACAATTCAGTGCAGAAGAGGTGTAAAATAAGAACAATACAGTGAGACTTGTCCTCTGGAAATTTAGCTGTAAAGAGACTGTGATGGACAGAGGGACTCCTTCCTCATGGCCTTGGCTGTATCCTTTATAGATAGAGCAGCTTCTTCCATTAAACTGGACATTAAATTTCCATTAAATCACTGAGAAATAATAAGAGATCAGGAAATACATGATTTGGAAGAAAAAAAAAAATCACATTTTTAGTAGATGAGTTTCCTAGTTTGTGACAACAGGGATAGTTTGATCTTTTTGTTTAATGATGATTCAGCAGGGGAAGACTGCTGGCAATTGTAAGTTAATTCCAGCCTAAACTGCACCTATGGTGTGCTTCTACTGGATTGTACCTAAAAATCATCTGCTCAGTAATAATGCAAAAATATATGTATATTTTGTAGTCTGGAGTATTCAGTTGTTAGTTTATCAGGCTTCAATCCATTTTACTGCAGAAGGTTCAAATGTCTTGAAGAGAAGAAAAATGCACACAATCCTCTTCTCTAATCTTATAAATTGCTATACCATGTTATTAAAAAAAAAACAATTAGTTGGAAGTCCTCATTAAAACTGAGTGCTGATGAAGGAGGCATTGGTGCTTGTTTAAGCACTGCTGTAAAGGGCTAATAACAGATGCAATGTGATTATAAAGAATACTCCATGATAATAAATAATCTCATAATAACTAGTCACTCTAAAAAGTAAGAAAACCAAATACTACTCTATTTGAACATGAGCTAGTAGAAAGAATGCAAGATTTAGGCTACAAATTAGAGCTATAAAGTCACAATTTCAACTATAATATGAAAATTCAAACATGTCAAGAGGTAATGAGGAATTACACTTGAGACATGACTTTCAGGTTACCATTGTACTGGCTGGGCCCAGTTCTTAGCAACAAATACACAGTTGTAGTAGAAAGGGACCTTAGTGGAATTTATCTACTTGCCCTTTAAGGACTGATCATTGTAGCTGAAAATGCATTTTGTACTGTGGATTTGCATATTTTGAAGTTTTAAATTTGCAAGTTGTATTTAAATTTGACTGTGCAGATAGTAAGTTGTATTAAACCAACAAATATAGCTGAGAAAATGGGGCACTCAGGAGCAGGAGGGGAGAACCTCTGTGTTTGCATTTGACACACTGCTAACCCAGTTCTTTTCAGTCTAAACAAACTGTCCTAAAGGCAGTTTGGTTTTATTTCTTGGTCTGCACAACACATTTCCTGGCCTCCACACCCCCTTCATTTCTGTTTATTTACAGATATTGCCCTGTTATCTCTCCTGCCAGTAAATTTTCTCCTATGCCACAGGTTTAATGTGTTTGAAATCCAATTGTGTGAGATGGTATTGTTGCAAATAGCATGGTCCAGCCCATCTGGGAAGCTGCTGTCTCCCCTTGCTCCTTACATGCTGTGTTACTTCTCTGTTCCCACACCTAGTGCACCTGGGGGGGAACACAACAACTCCCAAAGCCCTTTTCCTTTCAAAAATCCCTCTGAAATTGGTTCCCTGTTTCTTTGCTTGTTTGAAGTTTCACCAAAACCTCCCAAGGCATAACACTTGCAAAATAAAGATCTTGGTTATCTTGGAGTCATGAGCCAAACACCAAATTTAGGCAGGAATCATTCTCCATGTGAACAGCAGATGTTCTAATTCATGTGTTCTTTTTTAAAAGAGGAGGGAAGCAAAACAGAGTTACAGGACATCATGGCAGGAAATGAAAGACACTTCTTACTGGAGAAGAACATCTTTTCAAGGCAAATGCACAGAAGTAGCCTTTTGGCTGTTTCTCTGCTTGAGGTACCATGGGTGACTAGCAAAATAGTGTAACTTTGTAAGGTAAAGCCTCCTGTAATTACCAATACTATGCAGCCTGTGTTTTTTATAGAATGGTATCACCATACATCTCACTAATTTATTGTTTCTCAGGAAGAATTGGAATTTTTCTTACCTTGAGCTTACAGAGACCACATCAGGGAGGAGTCTTGTGAAATGCATAAGGGCACTAGAAATTAAATTAATAGGGGTTTTTGTTGTTTTAATTCATCCAGGTATTTGCTTATAGAACATTATTGTATAATATTATACTATACATATATATATATATATATAGTATAATATTATACAATATATATTTATATTTGTATTTATATTTATATTTATATTTATATTTATATTTATATTTATATTTACATTTATATTTACATTTATATTTATATTTATATTTATATTTATATTTATATTTATATTTTATATTTATATTTATATTTATATTTATATTTATATTTATATTTATATTTATATTTATATTTATATTTATATCTCCTGGAAGAAGCTGCTTTCACATGAAGTGCAGAGGTGCTGCAGGAGCTGCCTGCACAATTTGATGGCATAATGGAGATTGTCAGGGGAGAAAGCAGCACTGTGACACACTCCTGTGGAGTTGTGTTTTAAACATTCCTTCCCTAGATCCAACTGCATCACTGCAGAGCCCAAAGCCAGACCTGGGAAGGTGTCAGCTATGTTTTATGGGAATACTGCATTTATTTCAGAACCTGCAAATGTGATGAAACAGAATCTCTGTTGGGAAATTACTGACTTTAAAGTTCTTTCAGTTTCCAATGGCACCTAGGTCAGGCTTTCTCTCCTGCTGCTGGCAAGGAGTAACCCAAAATTTACCCTGAAGAATAAAAGAAAATCTTCCAGATTTCATTTCCAGGAAAAGCCTCCCACGTGTATAGTTTATTATTTTTTACTTCACGTTCCTGACATAAGCAGGGCCTCAGGATGAGAGGTGTGGAAGAGTTTATCCAGCATTAATCTGTATTTAAAATAAGGGTTGAATAGCATGCAATAAATACTTTGACATGCTAGTGTGCATTATAAGGAGCAATAAGAATTAAACAAAATAATACCTGCTGGGTGCTTAATTGACCAGCATTCACTGTGAGCCATAACTGAGGCTGGAGTTCTTTGGGAAAAAGACTTGTGATTAGGTAATGAAAGATGATTATAGCTCAAGGGAATGGATTGTGTTTGCAGAGATGCCAAATGCCAGAACTAAGATTATTTTTGCACCTGTATAATCTGGTCCTGTGAGAAAGCAAATTAGAATAAATATCCCCCTGCTCTTGTACAATGACTTTCTTACATTCTTACGAAATATTTTTAATGTACCCTTGTGGAATTCTTCCTCCCACGTGAGAGGCAATTTTTACATGGAGCATCTGCCAGTCACTTGTGCATCCAGGCCCACAGAATGCACATGAAAAAAGTGTCTCAGGGAATTGCACTGCCAGCATTGCAGTGAGAGATCTCTGACACATCCCTCAAGACACCATCTTATTTCTACTCCATTTTAATGTGACTGTGTCCTTACAGTACACAATTTAAGTTTTAATTGCTTATTAACAGTAGCCATTGCAGTTAGATAATTCTGTGAAGGGAAAACAAATTACTTGCAAGTAATCTGTGTTCCATTTTAGCACCCTGAAAATGAAGAGTTGCCAGGAGAGTGAGAGGTTAAACACATATCATTCTTTCCCCTCAGATGTCAATAACAGCTTTTTCAAATTTATTTCCTAGATTTTTAGGGCATTAGAAGGTTTTGCACCACAAACAGTAGGTTGTTGGATGTGGAAAATTGTAATAGAAAGAGATGGAAGCTGCAGTCTGCAATTATGAAGTAGAAAAACAGTCCAACAGTGTGTTGAAATCTCCTTTTCTCCTAGGAATAATGGCATGGTGAAAGTTGTTTTGTAGCACTGATGTGACACTACTGTCTTAGAAAACAGGTTTTAGTAGGTTTTTATCTTAGTACTTCCTTAGAGAAACCACTTGTGTGCTTCTCCCTATAAAAAGTTACAGATGTTTCAAAAATTCCTTTTGATAAAGTATGAGAACTAACCTGAGGAAAACTGGTATTCTATGTACTAATGAGCTCCAGCCAATATTATTATTAATAATTATTAATTATTATTATCATTAATATTATTAATAATTCACCTTAAGTACCTTCAATGAGCTGCTCAATTTCTAATCTGAATTTATGAAATCTTTAATAATTCTGTGCTGGAAAGCAGTGATGAAAAGAAAAAAAGCATATGCTTCTGATCTTCTAATAAACCTATTTTTTCTGCAGAGAAAAGTGGTGGTTTCAGTAAGACTCAGTTCTTACTTAAATGCTAAAATAAAGAAGAGGCATTTTATGGGCATTGCATTTACATAGTTGTCTCACATCATTGTTTTTACTTAAATTAGCCTTCTGTTACCTCCCACTTACTAGTTAGAGTGGAATTTTTGAAGGGAGATGTTCTCTGCAGTTTCTTAGTTAAAATCAAAGAAAGAAGAATGTGCTCTTTTTGGTTTCTTGTTTTGGTTATTTTTTCTGTGTTTAATACAATATCTAGCTGCACAGATAGGAAGCACTGGACACAATATTGCATCAATATAGGCTTTGCTGGTCATTGTTAGGAAGGGGATTTGATAAACCCCTTCAGACATTTTTTCATGACTGTTTCTCTTTCCCATTTTTATTTGAGTTGGAGTTTATATTAGCTGACAGGAGTTGGGGATTTTGTATGTAAATCAGCCTGCCATTGCTCAGCTGAGTTTATTGTCTCCTGAATTATTCCACCTCTTTCCCCTTCTGCAGCCTTTGTGCCCTGGGAAATGGATGGTGCTTTCTCAGGGGAATATTGAATAGTATTAATAGTTTCTTAGTTAGAGCCAGAGAAAGGAAAGATGCTTAGAGGTCCCCCCACAAAAAGCACACAAAGGTGGGTTTGTCCTTAGCATGCAGGCAGTTCTTAGACTGTCAGTTGTGTATGTTCATAGACAGTAATTTCTGACCTAACTTTCTACTCCCTCCTCCTTTCTAGCAGGTAGATCATCAGTGAAATATTTAAAGATACAGAAAGAGTACCCTGCATAAAAAAAATAAAATGCATGCTAGTAGCTTGAAATGAAAATGATTTGTTTATGCTCTTTCACAATAAAATATGTTTTAATTTTTTTTCAGCTGCATTGCTGCAGTGATTTGAAAGCCAGATCAAGTTTACCAGGGGTATTATTATAAAACTGGAATTAAAGCTCAGCCTACTCAATTTATCTGTATCATAAAGCAGTCAGAAATGCTGATGGCAGTTGATCTATTGATAGTTTATCAAGTTTTATGGAGTAATGGAATGTAGATCACCAGTACTTGTGTTAATAATGGTTTTATAGCAGTGTTTTTAAACAAAGGCAATGATTAAAGAATGTTGGTTAAACAGCATGTCCAATAGTTCTCTAGAAAATATTTCTTCTTTCTTTTTCCTTTTTAATTGGACTCAGAAGCCCTAAGAGTTGCAGTTTACTTCTTGCAGGAGAGCATGTCAATAACCACAAACTGGAGAACAGCTAATAAACATGCATGGATACTTTTAATAAATTTGGATTGCTTTATAAAAGCCTGGAATTCCCAAAACCCATCAGAGAAAGATGAAACCTGAGCCTTGTCTTGGCTGCTGCCTGCAACAGGCACAGTAGGGCTGAAGCACTGAAACCCTTTCTTCTGGCTGTCACCTTGTGCCTGGCAGTGCTGACTGCAGCATTGTTTCATTTCTTCTCACTGTGAGCTTGCTAATGCTTGATAAGAGTCAGTTCTTGTCATTTTACTGGCATGAGGGGATTTGTTAGCACCTTCAGACCTCTCAGCTCTGGTTTCTATTATACCTTTTTTTTTTGCTTGGGAAGAAATGCACCTTGGCATTGAGAGAAATTATTTTCATGCTGGAGTAGTTCTTGTAAAATTAATCTGAATTTAATACAAGGGTAAGCATGTAGTTCATCAAATAGCATATTTGTCAGGGGCAAAGCTGGCTTGACTTAGGGAATTTTCCTTTATTTATTAGCAACTAACACAAACTTAATTAGTCATCCATATATTGAGAAAAAAAAAAGCCAAGCAATTTATCTCTTAGAGAAATGCTGTCCCTCCCCTGTCCCCAGGCTGAGGGTGAGCCCACCACCTTTCCTGAGGCTGAGATGAGATGAACTCTCATTGTTCCTTTTTTGGGCTCAGCTAGAGTGTGTTGCCAGGGCAGGGGGAGCTTTGCATTTCATTTGCTGCTCCAGTTCTTGGTGCTGCAAGGACAGGAGTGCAGTGGAAACAGAAAGGTGAGGAAGATGTTTTAAGTGGAATTACCTGCTGTAGTTCTGACACAGCCTGGTTATGGAGCCACCCTGTCTCCTTTCCTCTGCTAACAGTACATCTTTGTAACTCCAGAAACTGCACTAGCATTCTTCCAATAGTTTAAATCCCTGGAGAAACACAATTGAAGGGATCTACTTGTGGCTTTAAACACCTTAAATAACAGGTTGTTACTTTAAAACTACATTAAACAGCAGCATCCAGCAAGGGAAGAGCTCCCCTCTTCTCAGAGCACTGCATTTTGGATGCTCACTCCATTCTGGGTTTGCTCTTTGGATCCTGTCCATCATCTCCTGTATAAATCACAGGTCTGAGAGGTTGAACCTGTGGGGAGAGTTTAATGTTTTCTTTCTTCTGTGTTGTTCACCATAGAGGAAAGAGATGAAAAATCAAGTAGAAAACTCAGGCAGCCACCAGTAAGCAACACTCCTGATCCTTCAAAGAGACAGGGATTTTTACTGCCTTCAAAGCATGCTGTGTCAGGGTGAGACACAGGGCTCACAGCTGCTGATGGCACTCCTGAAAGATTACCTGCTGCAAATACCTGCAGATTAAGCCTGAGCTAACTTATGTGATATTTTGTCATTAGTTTAGCTTTAATTAAGTGAAGGGTCAGTCCTATAAAAGTCATGAAGTACCTAAGCCCATCACTGACACTTCCAAACACCACACTTAGGAAGTCAATAACTTTTTACAGATCCCCAGATGGTTTGGTGCCTGCTTCCAGAAACAGAGGTGCCTAAATCAATGATCTCAGCTTAGCTGGTACCTGCTGGGATCTCTAAACCTTGATCTTCCTAAAATAACATCACTGACAATTGGTGTGAGGCCAGGGGGAAGGCTGCAAGGGGGTTGCAGTCAAGGGTTTAGAAGACATTTCCCATTTTGTTTCTGTTCTTAATTGGCTTTATTAGGTGAAGAATATGTTCTCAGCCTGTGTACATATGAAACCAGAAAAGTTCTCATTTGTTTTGTTATCTGGACAGCCAGAGCTGTGAGGACTGGTTGTGGAAAGGGCATGGATGAATTGCCCCAGGCTGTCCTGGATATCATTCTATTGTTAAAGGAAGCTGGCTGTTTGAAACACTCAGTGAAATTTTGCAAAACCAGAGTGGTACATGGATTCACTCCTTTTTGGAGTGTCTTCTAGACCTTCCTGGTTCTTACAGGCAGGGGGATGCTGCTGTTGGACTCCAGGTTGCACAGCTCAAGCTGTTAATAACTCAGTAATGCTCCCTTACCTTCCATCCCCACCTCAAGCCTTCTGTGTTTATATTATACATCAAATAACTGCTCAGGCTGCTTTTTTAGGAGTTTAGGTTTTTCGTGCTATATTGCATTTTCGTGCTTTTCTAAGTTTTTTGCCTTTAATGTGATCTGTGGCCATGAATCCATGAAATGTAGATAACTCAGGAATGTGTATGACTTCTGAGTCAACAGGAGGTGCTTGTGGTTTATTGATGTTGTTCATGTAAGGTACTGAAGGGCAGTTTCTTATGGATATAGTTATGTTGTCTCAGTATTTATCCAGCAGTTAATTCCAACAAGTTCAAGTCTATCTTAACATCTGTTTAATGATAGGTACTTGCTAAAAATACTTAGCAATAAACCTCTGCTAAGCAGTAGCATTGCTAAGCAATATGGGTTGACATGTTAAAGGCAGCTTTTAAAAAAAAAAAAGTGAACCAAGGAAAAAGGAACAAAAGAAAAAAGCCCCTAGAAGTGATGGAGGGGTATTTGTTGGAATTAATGGCATGATATTTGTGTGATGATGATGGAGTAATGGTGCACTGAGCAGACATCTCAGAAGTCACACGTGGGACTTGAGGGGTGTTTTCACAGTGCTGAGGAGTGAGAGCAGGAAACCACCTAAGAGCAAGGACAAAGTACCTGCAGATAATGCAAGTCATCTCCTTTTCCTCTTTCTCAGTCTCTTTCTGTTTTGGGTTGTGAAGTTTTGTTAACAACTGATCTACATTTTCTAAAGATTTTGTTAGCCATGGGTGCCAAGAGAATTTCCATGTCATTGCCTCCAACAGTTTGATCAATATACTGGAACTTTCCAGGGTCTTCCAAATGTGCAACTGAAGTGAATTTATTCCAAGTGCATTTTGACTGATATCATTCATCCTTACCTGAGTGATTTGTTTCCAAGGTGAGAATGCAGGGGGAAAAGGATTGTGCATTTGTTTTGTATTCTTTTATTTCTACAAAGACAGCAGAATTCCAGAGGAGGAAAATACTATAGATATTACTTAGAAACTAATTGAAATAAAGGTGTTTTCTATTTAGTCTGTTTAAAAATAAGTAGCCAGTCAAAAATCTTCTGAATCCTCAAAGTTGTCTTCCTAAACTTGTTCAGACTTAGTCTGTGGCAGTAAACCTGTTTGCTGTGATGATTTTATGTGCTTCTCATAGAGCTTCCCTGGGTTCTAATGTAACAGGTGCCTAGAAATAAATAAAGCCACAGAATTGTTTTTACTCCTAGATTTTAGAGAGTCTTTCTGCTGGAATGTGTGTGGGGTTTGTGTCTGTGGAGGTCAGGAGAAGGTGCAGGGAGGTGTTGCAAAAAGTAGAAAAACTCTGGAATGGTGAGAGAAGGACAGTGGCTGGTTCTGATCAAAGTCTGATGATAGCAAGCAGAAAGTCTGACTGTTAAAGTAAATTATTCAAATACCTGCTGAAGGCTTTAAAAATGTATGCCACTCTCAAGGTTTGTATGACAGATAATTTGCCAAATAATTTCTGTACTGTGAATCCTTGGAAAACAAGTTCTGGCTCATCAAATCTCTGCAGTTTTTGTTGAGGAAGAGTAATTTATCTTGCTGTGGCTGCAGTAGGCCAAACCTCCATGCTGGGAGCACCATCCTTCTCTATCTCCCCACACTTCCAAAAGCAAACAAAGCTGGGCTTGTGGGAGTGCCTTGCTGCCTGTGTAGTGTGTATGGCCTTTACAGACTGGTGGACAGATGGATTCTGTTCTGTGTTTCCATGGCTGAAATATCTGCAATAATAGGGAATTCCTAAACTCAGCATATTTGTTCTTTTTTATTTCACACAGCAGCATTCCAGGAAGGAAACTGCTATCCCACTTCTTACTAATCAAATAAGACTTCTAGATTTTAGTTATTATCAGGAATAACTTTATTTTTCCTGTGATTTTTAAATTCAAGCAGTTTGTATGCAGGTGGCCTTCCACCTCTTCAGAACATTGTGTTTGCTAAATGACTGTCAGCAGACATAAAATCAGCACTGACATTGATAAAATTGCATCAATAAACACAATGCAGGATTAATCAGGGTTTGGCTTATAGAAAATCACTTTACATACTCTTTCACTGCCTGCATTATCATTCTTAATGAGAATTCCATAGGGCTGCTAGCAAACATTTCCCATTTGGAGGTGACTTACAGTGAGTGCCACACTTTTTCTCTGAGTTATCATTTCTGCATATAAAATTAAATAAATGATGTTCCCAGAGTTAGAGCATTTGCCCATGGACAGGACAGCTGCTGAGCACAGTCCTTGCCTGCTCTGGTGTCTCAGTGGTTGCAGTGCCAGAACAAAGCAGAAAAGCCAGGAAAATCCTGCTGCAGTGCCCAAGGGCAGGCTGTACCTCCTGGTCACATCTGCTGTGCCTCATCCAGCTGTTTGCAGCTGTGGTGTGGGAGCTGTTGTGCAAGGGCCATGACCTGTGCTGAGTTTAAATAAAGCTGTTGCCAACAAATTGTTAAAAACCACCTCAGCTTCATTCTGAATCTGTCTTTGAGGAGCACTGAAATCCATGATTCAAGCACTGAAACCCATGATAATCCAAGGAGGAATGAATGTCTTTAGAAGTGGTGTGGGAGGGTAATGGAAACAAAGGGACTTACTCTTTGTTTGTTCTCCTCAAGATCAGAATCTATAATTTATTAGTCAAAATAAAATAAAGGTAGGAAACTTCCATGGAGCTTTCTGGCAAGATTTTTACCAGTGAGACTCTCACAACAGTAAAACATATGAGGGCTAGAACTTGAGGGAAAAGAAGGGATTGTTCAGAAATAAATCTGACACTGTGGGGGAGAAGGAGTGTCAGTGTAGATGAAACTGGGGGAGAGGATGGCAGGTGGTGCCTGCTCCCACAGCTCACAGCCCTTGGGAATTTGTTCATCCAGCTCCTGGCTCTGCATGTTCCCTTGGGGTTTGCATAGATTAAAAGGTGATGTTTTAGGAGGATAATATAGATAGAGACCAGTGCTTATTTTATAGCAATTTCACATTCCTGGGGCTTTGTAAAGTCAGTGCAGTACTTTACTGTGCTCCCTGCACAGCACTCATGTTTCAGCTTGAACTGTTCCTGGGGGAATGGAGCTCATTGATGCCAGGCTTTCAGTGGTGTAAACAAACCACACAGGAACACTTGTTCCAAGTCCAGGAAATATGGCACATGCTATTACAGCATCATTTAAAGGGAGATATTATTAACTAAGCACTGCCCATCATAATTTATTCCAAAGCTTAATGGAGGATGAATGCTTTTTCCCACAGAGCTCTGGCTCCCAGTTTGCTGTCAGTGCAGCAATTCAGCCCTGGGTGACAGTGGCTTTGTGGGATGGAGAAGGGGACAGTCACCTGAGTTTTAAAAAATATTTCTTTGGTCTCCCATTAGCACTGCTGAGCACTTTCCATTTCAGTTTCCCTCTCAGGTACTTCTGCAGTGGCCTTTGCCTGGATACAAATAGTCACCTGAAGTGAAAGAGGAAAAAGAAGTAAAGCTAGTTTTGAACCCAAAGATAAGCATTAGCTCAGCATTTGAGGTTTATGGCCATTCTGAGCTTTCTGTAACTGGTGATGGTGACACCTTTTGGCAATGCTTTGTTTGTTCCTGTGAGGTTTGAGCACATCTGGACACATGATCCCTGGTGTCCTGGGGAAGGACAGGATGGATTCAGCTGTACTTTGGGTAAGCCTTTCATCAGGCTGCTTTTAGTGGAATTGCCTTTGCTCTGTATTTTATGGATATAGCAAGATACTTAGATACTTGGGAATCTTCACATAAAACCCAGTTTGCTCTGAAACTGTGAATTGTGAGCTGTATATCAAAACCCAAAGTCTGTCTGCTGCAAGTCTGTTTGCACAGGTTAGGTGTCACAGCAGTGTCACTCCAAGAAGCTTTTAGGAATACATGGGGGATCTTCAAAGTCATTGTGGCATACTGATTATTAGTGGAGACTAACTCATTTTCATAGACATTGGGACCATTAGCAGTATGCCAAGAGATTTCCAGGGGGGAAGCCTCCCTACAGTTCTGCTTTCTTTCAAACCCCTCAGTATCTCTGCCCTGGCACCTTCCTAGCATGTGCTCAGAAATTGTCACAGGGTAAATCATGGTCTGCTGTCACCAGTGCTCAGCACCAAATACCTCAGCAGAGACAGAGCTGCCAGAGAGCTGAAGGCTTTTAATCCTACACACAGATCCACCACCCATAATTTCAGTCAAATGTCTTTTCAAGGATAGACTGACAGATTTAAATCCAAATGGCAGTCTATAAATTCTGCAAGACAGGCTTTTAATATCCTAGTCTATGGCTATACTTTCTAATTCTTGAGAATATTCAATCTATCCCTCCTTCCTCATCCCCTTTCTAAGAAACCATCACAGGATCTTGAAATCCAATCATTATTTTATCCAGGTGCTATAAAATGAATGTCTTCTACACTTTGATGCAAATGAGTTTTTCAGAAACTTCCCCCCATATAAAAGAATGAAGGCTAGAAAGTGTTTTGAATTTTTTGATCCCAAACTTCCTGTTTGGGATGGTGCCTCTCTGGCAGCACACTGGTATTAGTTAGAGTTACCTGTCTGCAGAGTCTGGGACACAGCACTGAGCAAAGCACTCCCTTCATTTCTGTGAATATGCATTTGGACTTTAATTCATGTGCAGTGCTTTGAAATAATTCTGTATTTACTGTTTGTGTGCATCTGGGGAGTCATTTCCTCATGTGAATTCTCACAAGTAGCCTGAGCAGGATCTGACTGTGAACTACAAAATATGTGTGTCAAAATTCCCACTGCTCTTGTTATCTAAATGATTCAAGGAGGAACAGAAAACCATTTAATTTCACAAATTATTTTAAGGAATCTGTTTGTGAAGATAATTTCTGAATGTGTTAGGCAAATCAATGTTGATTAGTAAATCTATTCAATAGTTTTTCACTGGATATGAATTTTACCACGTTTATGAAATTCCCCCTTTAATTTCTAACAGTTCCAGTAAGAATTGGGACAGTGTGAACAAACTTTGCTGCTAAGGTCACAGACTAGAACCTGGAGCTCAGTGTCCCCTGACCTCACCACTACAGGCTGAGTTACAGCCTTCAGATCAGGGGCTCTCTTTTATTCTGTGATCAATAGGTGCATAGCACAATTCCTCTGCTTCCAGATCATTCTTGTTATCACTTGAGGAAAAGAAACATTTTAAACAACAACATACTAAAGTATGAATAAACTATTTCCCCAGAGCCAGTAAAAACAGAGTAGTTTAAAGTAGGTGCTTTCTCAACACATCTTCACATTTCAGAGTGTTGAACCCTATTAAGAAGTCAATGGGAATTTAGATTACCAAACCTCTCAAAAAATTTTTAAAAGTGCTTTAATATATACTTAGTGTTGTATGGTTTTCAATGAAATAATAATTTTGTTATTATTATGCACTTGAGCAGTGTTAAGCTGACCCACCAAGTTCATTAGGAAGGACTTTGCTTAGTAACCATCTGATCTGCTCCACTGAAATATTCTTTGACTTCTGTCCAAAAGGGAAAACAGTTTGGTACATTACATACAGAATTTCAGCAAGAAATGAGAATTTAATGAGGTGTCATGAGAAATACAGGGGGGGTTTATACACCATTACATGAAATAGGATTAATAATTTTAAGGAAATGACCTACAATTATGTAAAAATGCAGAAAGCAGGCTCGAGGTGAATTGTTGAAGAAAACAGACCCAACAAAAGTGGGTTTTTTATTTTGTTCAGGAAGCTGCTACTTAAAGTAAAACACTTCTAGAATTCCAGATTACATTAATGCTCCCTGCATGCTCACTGTAGCAGTTAATTACAAAATTTATTACAGTTTGGAGTTAAGAAAACAATTTGCTTTTGAAGAGGCAGTGATAAAGAAAATAATGAGAACATCCAACTGTATATTCATATAGCTGTGGCTGTGCTCAGCTTGCTCTGGTCACCTTACAGAGCAGGGTTTGGTGATGAAGAGAAATTTCATGGAACTGCTTCTTGGTGTTTCATGCACAGGTGGAGTTTAGGAACTGCAGCTCAAGCTGTGCTGAAGTCCCAGGTGGGCTGCTGGAAACCTTGTGGAATTCAGGAGGAGCAAATGCAGGGACCTGGATTGCTGCAAATTCAGCAATCCATCAGGAGTGACCCTGCACCAGCATCTGTCAGTCACTGCCTCACAGCTGAAACCAGGATATTTGCATAGGATATTTACCTGACAGTTCCTCCCCTTTCTTCTCTCTCCTTCTCAATGTCTCATGTTTTTTACACACAAGTATTTATTCCACAGTTTCACTCTGTGCAGTTTAATCTCTCTTCTACCTCAGATCAGCATCTGGAAATACATTTATTTATATGCAGAACCTTGGAGGTGTAAAAGAAGACCTGCAAAACCTAATTCTGTTCCTTTTCTGACTGGGCAAAAGCACAGCAGTAGGAGTTAGCTGGCTAAGAGTAATCATTAAGGATTTCTTTATAAGATTTCATAAAGGGAGAATTGTCACATATTTTACTACTCTTTAACTTGTTTCCTGGTGATAATTACTGTTCTCACCCTTTACATTGAGACTGTCCCAGAAAAATTTTAGTAGCCATATGCTAAACCTGCTTCTGTACCCCAAAATAGCAGTTGCAGCTTGGTTGCATGCAGCTGGAGCTGTTTGTTTGTCCTGGGAGAACACAGGAGGGTTGGAACACAAAGATAAAGGTGTTCTAGGATTCTGCAGTTTTAAAGGACTGTGGGTTTTTTGATTTTTTTCAAGTCAGTGACTTGGCTTTTAGAACATGTTATTTAATGGAGTGTTCTACCTGATGCTGCTCTTGCTTTTTATTTCTCTCTATCTTTTTGTTTGTTTGTTTTGTTTTTGTTTTGGTTTTGGTTTTGGTTTTTTTTGGTTTTGGTTTTGGTTTTGGTTTTGGTTTTTGTTTTTGTTTCTGTTTTTGTTTTTGTTTTTGGTCAGACTGACACAAAAAACACTGTGGGAGAAAACTGTGACTAGAAAATGAACAGATAAGACATATGCAGAAAAGGAGTTTGCCTCCAGTGTTAATTACCAACACAGAACTACACTTTGATTAGGAAGATTTGATAAATCACTGTCCATGCTCCATATTGAAGGCTATATTGGTAATTAGTGTGATAAGTAGGATGTGTTTCTTGCCCCTTGTTGGCAGTATATTATCAGTAAGCTTAATAGTCTTTGGTTCTAAACAAAAATAGTTGTTAATAGTGTGAAAGCCTGACCTATGTAAGCTTAGCAGAAAAAGTGCTGAGCATAGCAATTTGAGAGAAATGCCAGCAATAGAAGCAGGTGAGATTTCAGAGGTTAGGAATGCATGTGCAGCCATCAGTGAGACACTGCAGGTTTTGGTGATGAGGACAGCTTTCTCAAGCAGTCCTTTCAGCCCCCCAGACTACCTCCTCACCAAAGGACTGCCAGGGGCATTTCAGGAGCCAAGGAGAATGGTTATAAACTGCTATAAAGTGGTGTGGAAGCTGCTGTGGTGCAGGGGGGCTGCAGGGCTTGGTCACTGCAATACAACTCCTCATCCATAGTGTGGCATTTCTGAGTTTCCAGGAGCAGCACTGCAAAGCCAGGCTGTTTCACTTGGCACCCAGCATGCAAGTGGCTGTGAAGGTGAGATGGTTATTGCTCAGTGCTCTAGCTGGATTAAACCACCCTGTGGTGCTTTGCAAACTGCTGCACCCAGAATTTTGCAGTGCTCTCCTCAGTGAGGACTGTGCCATATGAACCATAGCCTGTAAAAAAACCCAGACAGCTCAGGGTAAGAGCACATCATGTAGAGTTCTGCAGATCCCAGCTGATGTATTTTTCATTCTCTTTTTCCAGGAAAAGTCATTGGATTGAAATTTCTCAGTATTCCATGACAACACAAGAGCTCATCATACACAGAAGTGTCTCACTCAAAGAGTCATGAACAGACCAAGTGAGGAGTGAGAGGTTCTCCAGGGGATGCAGTGGCCACCTCCTCTGCCTGGAGCAGTGGCTGCCTTTGCTGCAGCTGCTCTGGTGTGCCCAGAGTGTGGCTGTGCCTGCCCTGGCTGCAGGGGAAGGGAGCTGCCCTTCCCAGCCACCTGCAGAAAACACAAGTTCCTCCACTTCCTCTGCAGACACCAAGTGCTTCTCAGAGCTTTTATATCAAACTCCTGCATGTTAGAACAAAACCAAGCCAATGTTATTTAGTGTAGCACTGGCTTTGAAGGCAAGTGGGCACACAGTGCAGCTCTGCCCTGTGCTCACCCCCTGAAAGCCACATCCTCTGGGAGAAGAGTGGGGACTGATGTGAAATTTGGGTAGAGAAGGGTGGGTAAAACTATGAAAGCAGATTCCTGGATTGGTGATTAGACTTTGCAAAATGTTTGTGCTGGAATAGTAAGTCAGGGTTGTATTGCAGCAGTACTACAGACAGAAGCATGCCTCAACTTTGAAGTAGCTGTTTCTGCTGTAAAAGCTGCTGCTCTGTGTATTTATATGCCCCCTCCCCATACATTTTCAAACTTTGAATTTTCTAGTACTTTCTTTGTCTTTATGGTGTTCTAAGTATAGGTAGTTTCAAATTTTTATGTGTCTAGAACTGCCAGTTGATGTAGAGCTCAAATGCTAACTGAAATTACCTTAATTACGGGCACAGTACAGGAGAAAGTACTTTTCATATAGGTTACTTCAATAAAAGTGCCTCTTGCACTTTAATAATAAATTCATGTTCCACAATAGCTCCTTATTACTGTCAGCATTGAGGTGTATCAGCCAGGCAGGGCAAAACAAATGCTTTTGGAGACCCAGATTTATCACAGCTTATGTGGCCTTGTGCATATGACAACTGCTAGAATTTCAAGGCTCATAGTTAATAATGAGAAAGAGGGAAAGAAGTCATCAGGAGAGGTGATCTTTTCCTACATTGAAACCAAGTAAGGTTGGTGAGGAGGGAGGCTACCTCAGGAAGAGTTATTGAAAAAATAGCCAGCATGGAAATGCTTTCATATTTTTCCCAATAAAAATAAAACTTGAAGGTGACAGCTGAGAATTGAAGCATTAGAGTCAGGAAAATGTCTTTGACTGGGAATAACTAGGATGGGGAGGGGGGAATGGGTTAAAAGTGTTATCAGCTTAGAATGAGTAGGTTACTGTTTTATACAAAGTGTTTTCATTGCCTCAATTGCTACTGTGGGATTCAGTCGTGGCTTCTTTGCAACAGATAAAGTGTTGGTAATTTAATTTTGGATAAACCCTCAGCCTCTTTTTCATAATCTGTAAGAGATATATTAAAGGATTTACTGGTTTGTGTAAATTTCAGAGACAGCAGGACATCATACTTTTATAACTTGTTAATAATAATGCATGTGGGTGTCTTTTATTGTAGAGTAAAGATTATTGGTTTATGATTTTATTTTAAAGAAACATCTGTTTCATTAGTAGTGTGCCTTCATAGATATTGTGTCCATCCAACTCCCTAGAACAGTGTTGGAAAAGTTCTGTTTTAGGCAAGAATTTTAGAGCACCAATCATTGCTAGAACATGCTAGATTTTCACATATATTTTATTCTTCAGTGTAGCATAAGTTGCCTTCAGCTACTCCAATAGTTAGGGTCTACTTACCCTTTACTACCAAACTACTGATTAAATCCTTCTCCCCCCATAATTAATATAGAATTGCAGGCCAGAATCAGCAGGATTCTATTAGTGCCTTCTAAATTACATCTAACAGAGAAAATACCTGGTGTACTGAAACAGCCTTTACTGTACCTACCACTCTGCCTTTTCAGCTTCATTCCAGTCTTTCCTGCTCTTACCCATTTTCTGAGGTATTCCTAAAACCTGGCAGTCTGAAGCTGAGCTTTGAAAGCCTGGAAGTACTCATGGTCTATTTGGTTTATTCCATAGCTTTAGCCACATGGCAATTTTCATTTCCACTGACAGTGCTGGACACAAGCAAATGATCATTTGAGTGAGCAAGTGCTCTCAGTGTTCTTTCAGCTCCTTTTGGCCTGGAGGAATCTGGGACTTCCTTGTGGGTCCTGAAACCAAGGAAATTTTCAGCTACTGGCCTGTCAGTATGGTTCCTGCCTGGAAGTCAAGAGGAAGATGAGTTGCAGTGGCTGCAGTGATGAGCAGGCAGTGTTGGAGTGAGTTCTTCATGGAGTGTTCATTTTTAGTCACCAGTACTTCTCTCTTGGTTATAGATAACAATAATTCTGTCTGCTGTGGTCATCCTATCCTGGTATTTTATTGCTTAACAAGAAGCCACCAGTGGGACTACAAATGGAAGACAAGGAATATCCTCCTTGGAAAGTGTGAGGCTGGCTGTTAATGATGGTGTGGGCTTCAGGAAAGGACAGTCAGGGGGTGGGTTACTTCTGTGGGTACACAGCCCACTTGGAGATTCATCTCATTGCTCCCCATTAACACTCATAGTTAAATTTACACTTTTGTATAAAAAAATGTATTTGGTTTGCAAGTGCTGTGGGTGGGCAGGGCTTGGTTGTTCTGAGTAAGCAGTTAAGTGATTTGTAACCGTTGGAATGGTGTACATAAAGAGAAGAAATAGCCCAGATGTGTATTTGCAAGGCCACTGGCAGGCATGAAAAACTCACTTTTGCATCAGCTTGTTCTGAATTCAGTAGTTATTTATTGGGGAATTAGATAGGAGAGCATTTTAAATGGAAATAGAATGCTAATAATAATTGAATTTTTTTTTTTTTTTTTTTAATCTCTGTTTTCAGTTATGGGATGTGCTACCCTGCAGAATTGGAGAATTTACTGTAATCAAACCAGATATTTTAATGTAGTAATTATGTCAAGACAGACACAACTGGCACCAACACCAGCCTTTAATTAAGAACTTCTCATGCCTTCTTTCAGGCAACACTGACTCCTTTCCTCCCAGGCAGCTCCCCCAGCCCTTAGTGCACAGGGATAACTCTGACACCAGGAATTCCAGGGAGTTGCCCTCACAGGAAGCCTTTTTCCACATCAGCAGCTCAGTCTCTGCTGCTCTGAAGTCAGTGGGTGACACAGGTGAGAGCTTTGCCTTGAACAGCCTAAAAAGCAATTTTCTGACCAGTACTTGAGGAACTGGCCAGAATGCTCTTGTCTCATTTGTGCACCAAAAAGCCAGTGCATGATGTTGTTTTGCAGGGAGAGGGTCCCAGGTTTTCCCAGTGAATGATAAAACACTGCAGGACCTGCAGGAATACTTTGTTTGGTGTAAATGCCTCTTCAAATCAAAGCTCCCAAGAACACAAAGGAAAGCAGATGTGCAGCTTGATCAAGTACATGGTTAACAACTGTTTTATAATATGAGAAATGGTTGGCTTCTATGATGAGCAGCCCAGGTTTATTCCTGTTTCATTGGTCAGAAAGCACTCTGAAAAGCCAAGTCATCAGAGTAAGGGGTCAGAAGTAAATTATAAATACATGGAATAATCAGGGCTTCTGGTGAAGGGAGGGTCCCTGCCAAGGGCTGTGATAGCAGTTACTGTGCTGGGCTGATGTCCATCCCTGGCACTCCTTTTCTCAGAGCCCCAGAGGTGAATCAAAGAATCCACAGAATAACCACATCTGTGGTACACTCCATGGTTAAGATATGGTATCACTGTGGTTTGTAATATGCACACTCTTTAACAATCTTTTGTTTTGTGCCAACATTTTGCACTGAAACTTGTCTGTTGTCCAGAGTATGAGGTGCAATTTAAGACTCCTCTCTCAGCTTTAATGCATGATTGTGGGAAAGTCACTTGGCCTGAGATTTATTATAAAGCAACACAAGTGATGTAATTAGAAGTAATTCACTTCTGTAAAGCCATTCAAAGTTGATATAAAAGCTAAGGCAAAACTGATTTTGCCACTGCAACCAGTTTTTATTTTACTCCATAAGCCTTAAAAGGCAAGTTTCATTTTCCCTGCCTTTATATAGGAAGCTGATTTGCTCTCCATAGCTCCTTGTGAGAGTTTGCATCCACCCCACATTGCTGGATTGACTTCACAGTTCCCTTCTGTAACTGAGCTCCAGGAAATTCCATCAGCACCATGCTCATTTTTCCAATTCTCCCCATGATGAAGTTTATTCCAAACCCTGACTCACAGGCACACAGGTGTCCTGTGCAGCATCACTGAGTGGTGAAACCCCCAGCAAAGAACTGGTGGTGCTTCACTTTGGACAAATTCAAGAAATGAGTTAATGGAAGAGATGGCTGTGAGGGGATGCTAAATTTATAGGAGTACCATCCAAGTCATGATGTCCCTTGGCCAAAAATAGCTGGCAGTTAGGTGAGTTTTACCTTAGAAGTGCTTATTGCCACTCTTGGAGGCAGGATGACCTTCATCTGATGGAGTGCTGCTTTTCTGGTGGTAGAGTTCTATTCTCATTTAGCAACTTGTACTGTCAGAGGAGTTTGAGCCACTTCTGTAGCCCAGCTTATGTAAGATTTATTGCAAAAGCAATTCACTCATGGGCCCCAGGGCCTGAAATACCAGTCCAAAAAGGAAGGAACTCAATACAATGTTTTTTTTAAACAGACTTGTTGTTATCTTGCTTATTTTCTAACTGTGATTTGTTGGCATCTTGCAGCCTTACCCACTCAGCTGACCTGTTAAAATACACTCTGGGTTTCTGCTGAACTGTAGGAACTTGGACTACCTTGACAGAACTCTGAGTATTTTTACACAGTTAAGTGGAAATTAGAAATGTGTAGTTTTGTACTGAAGAAATTGCTCTGAATTGCAGGGCTATATGAAGCCTTTTCTGCAAAGGTCAAACTGCAGAGCTTCACATTCAGTGCTGAGCATCTTGTATGGGAATCTTCCAGAATGCAGGCAACTTACCTAGAACTGCTCTCCTTGAAAACCCTAGATTCCCCAGTTAAATACTCCACATAAGCCAACAGGGACAAGGCTTCTTGATAACCAGAGCAAACAAAACTTTGTGTGCCTGTGTCTGTTTTTAAATGAATCCTGTGAAGGAGAAAGCAGTGCTGCTTTCCATCCCCTCCTATTTACTCTGCCCAAACACTGCAGGTAGGGATGCTGAAGGACAACTTAACAGGGCATCATCTTTGCCTGGTCATTTTCTCCTATCCACAGACCATTTACTGAGCTCTCACTCAGTGGAAGTAAAAAAAACCTTTAGTTTACAGTGACCATTTCTTGAACTCTCACTCAGTGGAAATAAAAAAATCCTCCAGTTTATAGTGTCCCTGAACCTTGTGCTGTTGGAGTTTCAATAAATCACAGAATCCCAGTGTGTTTGCTGGTGCTTTCCATTCCCATCTCTGTAGGACAAAGGAATTTTGGGGCAGGGTCAACCTCTGCATTTCCAGGGCAGAGAGGGCACCCAGCTGAGCAGGCTCAGAGGCTGCTGCACTGAACTGCACAACCAGATAAAGCATCTCCTGCAAAATGGTATGGAAAATTTCTGCATTCTCAAATAGGAGTGCTCCAGTAACAGAGAGGAAGATGAATTTCTTTTCAAAGAATAGGTAAAAAAATACAAACAATTAATGCAGTGGGTCACACATTTATCCCCTCATTCATTCTAAATATGTAATTAAATCAGCCTTATCTCTTTGTTCAGTTTTGTTGCTTTTTATTTATAAAAGTTTTTCATTCTCTTCATGTTTGCTCTTTTGTCTCACACTTGCCTTGATTCACTTGCTCATTTTAATTTTAGGGGTTGGAGATGCTCTTTTTATTGTCTGCTTCCTTATCAGATCAGCTTCTCAGACTGTTGCTGCAGGATACTTAAGGAATGAGGCTTTATCTGCAATAGCTGGCAGATTGCATCAGTTTGTGGTTGAGGGAGAAAGGAAAATGCATGTTTATATGACACAGTATTTTGTAGTTGCAGGGATGTCTTTGCTGAGTTCTCCCTGCCTTGGATACTTGGTGTTAGGAGTTTGGTGCTGCCTGGAATGCAGCTGGGATGCAGCAGAGCTTCCCTCTGCCCCCCTGGCTTGCTCACATCCAGCTGGATCCTTGCACCCAGCACACCAGCAGAGCATCCTTCAGCTGCTGCAGCCTCATAACCTTCTCTCTGCTGGCTTAGCTCTGCCTGAACCCACTCCCAAACCAAGAGCAGCTTTCAGTGGCCATAAAAGAGGAGGCCCACAGAATTTAATGAGGCTGTGCAGCAACGTGCATCGAGGTAATTGCTTAAATACATTTCTGGGTGCATACCTAACAAAATAAAGGGCTGGATTAATAGATCATTAAGAAGCAATTAATTGCTGGTTTGTTTCTTCTCACCTTGAGGCCTGTGATTGTGACAGCATGTTATTAATTACTTTATAGCTTCTCTTGGGACTCTTGCTGTATGTGATGTCCCCTTCTGCCTCCATTGTTACACTGGCACGTAAAACAAGGTGTTTAATTTGGCTTCCCTGGAGCTGTGCCAGATCCTGATGGAAATGAGGTTTGAACTTACTTGTCCAGTGTAAGTAAAGGGAAAGCCATGCTAAGAATTGCTAAAACTCAGCCAAATTAGTACTCCAACAGAAGGGTGTCCATAAGCATTAACAGGAATTCTGTCCATAGCACAGCTGGGTCTGTGCTTGTTCTAAGTTCAAATCTGATACTGATGGATGCAATGAATTAAAAACAGCCTTGGAAGTGCCACTAGCAGTGGAGGAAATATGGGCTGGTCTGGGATATCCCTTGGGTCTCTTGGAGCCAGCTGTCCTGCTGTGTCCCCAGGCTGGTCCCTGTGTCCCCAGGCTGGTCAGAACTGCTCTGGGGACGTGCCCAGGCACTGCAGCTCCCATGCTGTGTGTTCCATGGGTCCCAGCCTGCCTGGGCACTGCTGTTCTCTGCTCTGGCACCCTCTGATGCTCCTCTCTGTGCTGCCCCCACCAGCTCCACATTTCCTGGGTACCTTTCTTGGTGGAGAGGCACTCAGGTTGTTCTCACTTCCAGCATAACAACTTGTACACCATAGCTTGTCTGAGTGAAAGAAAACCCCTTTCAAGCATTGTCAGCCACAGCCAGTCATGAGCCAAGGGCTTTAGTGCAGTCAACAAACAGGAGATGATTACTGGAATATTTGAACATGACTGAGGGAGCTCTTGAGGGTTGTTCTTGTGCCTTGTCCAAGTGTGTGTCATATCAATCCACATTGATACTTGGTGTTGTTTTTTTAATCTTTGCATCCTTTTCAGAATAATGACCTTGCTTTCATGCAGTATCAATGAGATTGATTTGTAGTTATCTGGTTTTTTTAGTACTCATTCTCAGGCCCTGGAATGTACCTGGATCTTTTCCAGGAACCTGGCTGCCCTCCAGTTCCTCCCAGCTTCATGGCCATGGCAATCAGCTTTTGCTGCTGTTCAGGAAGCTGCACTGCTGCATCCTCCTGTCTTTGAACCCTTCCCTCTCCCAGCAGCCTGTGCTGCTTTGCAGTGTCTGTCCTGGCTCTGTGTTACCTGCTCAGGTGAGCATCCATCTGTTCTCACCCTTCCATGGTCTCTGCCAGTGTCCCTCCTGTCTGCCACTGCTCACCTGCATTCTCCCCACATTCTGTCACCTGCCACTGGGCACCCCTGACAGGAGCTGCTCAGTGCCACTGCAGTGACACTGTTCAAAATACTTGAGTCAAATGTGACACCAACATCTCATTATTGGTACACCTTTTGATCTCCTCATTGCAGCTTTTTTCAAAGCTTTGCTGAATTAGTGCACATTATTCTCTAATAACATGTTTTGGTATCCTAAATAACACTTAGTAGCTTATCTAGGGGTGGTCCTGTTTGTTAGCAATGCTCCAGTGTCACATTTCTCAAGAAAATGTAGTAATATGTCTTCCTAAAATTGGTTCCAGTAGTTTGGATCCAGTTTGGATCTTGCTTTCAGTGTTAACACTGCTTGAAAACAAGGTTCAGTATCTGCAGTCTGTTCCATATACAAACTTTAAACAGAGCTTATCCAAAAGGTTTTTTCCTGCTACCTTCTGACTCTGGAGCCCAGCTGATAAGTCACAGGTTTTGCACCAGGTTTGGCAGTGTCAGGTGTACATGTTGATTGGACAGACCTTTAGTACAGAATCCCACTAGTCACTAGCCTTTTATTTTAGTTTTCTTTTATTCTTGACTTTTTTCTTTCATCTTTCCCAACTTGGGCATTCATCTAGGTAAAATATTCAGAGCCTCTCCCTTGGAAAATGCAGCTGTTTAACTCCCTCATTCACTCATTTATTCCTAATGCAGGAATAACCATGTAGGCTCTGATTTCCTGCTGTGCTATAAAAGATCACTGTGTTCTTTGCTAAAGTGTTCAAATTATTGTGATGTGACTCATGGCCAAAATTCCCAGCATATCTGCTGGTTTTAATTGTATAATTCATTTACAGGTAATGCAGTTATTGCTGTGCAAGATGCATAGAAATTACACCCACAAATGTGTTTTCTTAAAAGTTGATTTTGATGTTTGCACTCAGTAGCCACTATATCTGAATTTGGCCAAGTTGCTGCATCCTAAAAACAGTTCCTCAAAGTCTAACCCTTATCTTCCATCCTAAACCTACTGATTTCCTACTCTGATGAGGGCAGGAGAGGATTGAGGGAGTCTCAGTGATTTCTGCACTTACTTGAGTGATTCAGGTAAATTAGTTCAGCCTGGCCTGACAGAAAATGAATTGCCCTGGCACTGGAAAAGGTGAAGGCCTTGCTTTGTTTCTGTGCAGGAATCAGAAATTATGTTAAACTGAAGTTTTAAGCATCAGCTTTTCTAATAGCAACAGTGGCAATAAAATGATGCCCTTAGTGTATGGAAATGGAAAATACATTCTGAAAGTGTCAGATCTCTTTAAACCTGCTGAATTAAATCCCAGGCATTCTGAGAAGAAATATTTTGGTTTGAGGCTGTGTATATGAAAGATTTAAGTTTAAAATAAATTATTTTGAGAGGAACTTGACAGAGAAGAGATGATGGAAAAATATTTTAAAGCCATATGGATAGCTTTGCTGGAATTAGTATGTGTATACAAATAGGTATATACACATTGACTTCACAATCTTTTCTAGACTCTATTCTGCAGCCTGCAGTCATGGGTGGTCCTGTTTTTCTAAAAGAAAATGGCTCTAATGAGTATAATTATTTTCTCTTGAAAAAATACTTACTTCTCATGTGAATGTGAGGGATGAAACTGGAGATCTGGTTTTTATTTCCTGGGTTTTCTATTTCTGAGTGACCACTGCTGTGCTTTAGAACTTGTGCAGTGCCCTGGGCAGCACCCCAGTGTGTGGATTTGGCTTTGCTGAGGCACAGGGGCAGAAATGAGGGATGGGAGAGCAGATCCCTCCTGGATTGCAGCAGGCCAGGGGATGAGGGAATGCCTGTCCCCAGTGGGGAGCTGCCAGCTGCCTCCTGCCACCCAGATGTCACATTCCTCACCAGGCACACAGGCAGATGTGGAGCAGACATAAAGATTTTGGAAAGTAATTAGGAAAGATTGGATATTCTGTTTTATATTCTCCAGAGATTTGTTCCACCTGGTTTACTGTTGTTACAAATCTTGGGAGTATCCTTGAAATGTCAAATACGACAAAAATGTTGATGCCTTTTTACTGTATGTGCAAAGTGTTTGGGTAAAGGCTTTTGAATGCTTTTCTTTATCACAGTCTCTCCACAGAACTGAAAAGTCTGTTATTAAACCACTACTTTAATATTGTGCTTTAATTTTAGAGAGTATTTGCCACAGAAGTGTTCTCTGAATCATTGATGTTAGTATAGTAATTAATTGTAACCAGGATCTAAGAACCAAAACTGGTATTACTCAGCAAAAAATACTTGTTCTGGCTGAGGAGGAAGCTGTGTGCATTTTGCAGAATTCATTGTACATCAGAATGTGCTCTGCCTGTAACAGAAAAAAAAACAACAAAAAAAAAAATCCATATTCAGTTAGAAAATTGAAAAACTGGTGCTTAAATAATTGTGTATCACTAACTGATGCTTTTTATCTACCCCATGGTTCTGTTCTGTAGCAGAAATCAAACTGGGGCAGGATTCCCAGCAGCTTTGGAAGGCCAGATGAGTTTAGTTTCAGCAGTGGAGGGCTGTGCTGGCAGCTCTGAGGCAGCACTGCAGCCTGCAGGGAGAAGCATGCATCTGCCTCCAGCCTGGGGCTAACCCTGGAGCCAGCCCACCACCACTCCCATTGGCCTCAGAAACTCTTGCAAGTTCTTGTTTGTCACAAATGGCATGCAAAGGTTTTTTTTTTAATCAGATTTGGCAGCCTACAGTTTAAAAAACCCACATTGGATCATGCACACTTGCCCCCTCACTCTCTAACCTTGTTATTATTAAAAATGCACTGCTCCCAGCCCTTTATTCTGCTGCCCCTGAGTCCTTGCCTGCTCCTGTTTTAGAGAATGCTTTTGTGGGAGTCTCCTATAGCAGGCTCAGCACTGAAATATTCAATCCCTAAAACTCAGTAGGAATTTTTAGAGTTTTTCTGCATTCTAGCAAGAACAGAAAATGGAAAAACATTGGAGACATTTTTATGGGAAAAAACTGATGTGTGGGGTAGCAGTTTTCATCCAAAATCCTTGTTTTCAAAAAGGAGATTGGTTTGTCTCTCACAGCCTGTAGGATGTTTACAACTGCATGGTTTTCATCTCTTTAGATCAAAAAAGAATGTTACTGACTCAGGGTCCTGCCTTTTTGTCAGCTCATTGCTTCAGCAAGCTTCAGTTCTTACATGCAGAAGATGACAGGGCATGAGGACTTTCCCTGGTGTAGCTGAGCAGCTTTCTGAAATCAGAATTCCTGCACCTCCTGTTGGGGTGGTTCCACAGCCAGCCTTGCTGCCTCATACAATGAGTGACATCAGTGACTTAGAGCTGGGAAATGCTGTGCTGCCTTCTAAGGAGGGGAAATTCCTAGTGAAATGTACATTTCTGTTCAGTTTTGGATGCAAAGCCACATATATGAGAAATCTGTGTTTGATGATTCCTTCTTGGCTTGTTTTATTCTGCAGTTTTCAAAAAGCTGATTGGCTTGGCCTGTGACCTTTCCTATCCCAGCAAGTCCTTTGCTTCTTTCTGGCTGCATATCTGGAATCTGAAAACCTGGGTTTATTATCCCATACTGACCAGTGTCAATTTAAAAGTGACTGCAGGATCATTATATGAAATTAGGCACTGCATATGTATTTATAAAGTAATGTGTAAACGAGTCCTTGCAGTGGAGATACATTTAATGAAAAATAGAAGCACTGTACCAACTCTGCATTGAGCAGCTTTTGATCTGGACAGGTGGTGCTACACCACTTGAGTTGTTTATTTACCCTAATTTTGTGTGTGATGAAGAGACACAAAGAAAATCACTGGGCACACTTGACATGCAGGAGCCAGCAGATGTACAAGGCCAGCTTGTCACCACATGGTTCTGGTGTCCTTTGGCATGTTTGCAGAAAGGTCACATGCAGGTCACATCACCAGACATCAGTTTCATGTAAGTGCACATCCCTGCTTGGATAGAGCAGTCAGTGAATGGAAAGGAGGGGCCCTGTGCTCACCATTGTTATTTCTGTGTCCCTATAAACTGGCTGAAACCCTGCAGAATTCCAGCCTCCTCCATGTGCTTGGCCAGTCCCTCCCACCTCACCCTTTGCTGTCCTCTGTCATTTTTACTCCTCCCTCTGCCCTGCCACTGTGCTGGACTTTGGTTTCCAGTTCTGCCAGTGATGGTGTATTAAGGGCATGGACATGCATCCCCATGGTTCCACCTTTTTTCTGGGAATGTTTCTGCTCTGGTTTGTGTCCTTTGGAGCTTGGCAGTCACTGACCTGCAGTGTGCTAATGACACATCTGTCACATCTGTCTGCAGAACAGAGCTGGGGCCACAAACCTCCATGGCTGGGCTTGGGAGCCCAGCTCTGTCTTGTGAGCTTTGGGTGCTCTCCTGAAACCCACCAAAAATGGGTGAGTTGGAGTGTTACACTTCATGTGCTCAGCTCAGTGAGACACCAGGTGAAACAGAGCTCCCATGGCTTTTATTTAATACTGGGTGTTAGCTCCAAAATTGCCTTCTCTTTTTCTTTTTTCCCCCTCCATTCTCACTGATGGTGTATTGTTATAAAAACAGACACAGTGTTGGCTGAGCCTCAGTGATCAGTCTGCCTTTCTGTGAAGCTGATGTTGAACCTCCCCCTTTCCCTGGGTAGGCAGGAAGGGAGGCAATGATTTAAATATTAATCCACTGTTAGTGGTTTTGTTGATATTAAACCTACACGACACTGCAAACAGTGTTTTAGTGTTACAGAAAGGGGACCAGTGGTGGTTTTTTCTATTCACAGAGCTGCCAACTTCATACCCCTAGTGGAAACTGCTTTAATTCATTGGTATTTCCTTCTTTATTCGATGGGACATAAAGCAGAATAGCTTCCATGACATAAATATCTGGTTAGAGGATTTTTTTAATGCTCATTTTGTACCATACCTATCCAGACCTTCTGGGAATCTTGTTGAAAATAGTTTCTGGTTTGGAATTTTGCTTTAAAATGGCAGTGACAGGAATCATTGTTATGAATGTCTCTACTAATAGTTGGAGCCGTGGAAGGTTGGAAGTTGCACCTGAGTTTCTGTAATTTGACCCACTGGTGGTATTTTCCATGTTATTTTCATTTAGATAGTTTTTTTCAACAAATAGTTGAACAGCATAAGTTACCCACTTTGTGCAGTGGCCAAAAATTACTGTAAGGAAGAAAGAGGCCCTGATGAATGTGCCTGGGAGACAGCTGAGAGATTCAGTAGCCAGCCTGGCCACTAGTCCAGCTTGGTGCCAAGTGCTGTGGTTCCAGAGGAGCATTTCACCAGATTGCCCTGGAGCCCTTGGTCCTGCCATTAGAAGTCACAGAGGTTATAACAATTTTGCTTTTTAGGGATTACTTTTGATACCTTTTGGCTTCTGCTGGGGGACAAAGAGTGTTGGCCCAGAGAGAAAAGTCTAAGTTGCTTGAGAAGATCAGGTTTTGTTGTTGTGACTTAGATTTTGCCTTCAGTTTTAGGATATTTCATAAGCTCCTAAACTGGATTATGGCCTAGACAAATTAAATTCTTTAGCTGAATATATAACCAGCCAGCAAAGTTAGCTTATTGTTACCATTTGTGTTTAAACGCTTGATTAGTCATGGTACTAATCCTTTGATCTAATTAATTTCATTTTTAATTCAAACAGCATTGAGGGTAACTTATTGGTGTATCAATTTGGCCATTATTTGATTTGGGTACTGAATTTTTTATTAAGATTTTAAGAGCCTCCAGTATAACTGGCATTTACTGACATTGCTTCTATTTTCTTCCACATGCATTGCCTAGGAATATTGCAGGCACCAGGCTTCTAATCTGTGAGACAATCCATTCTCCAGTAAAACTGCTCCTTTTTAACCCACTTTTATTTTTTGTTACCACTAAAATTTGAGGCAGTGGACTCCAGCATTATCTGCTAAAAAAGAACCCTTCACTTTGTTTATTTTGTCACTTGGCAAGGTTACAGCAAAAAGTTTTTCTAAATATTGTATCATGCTATAATAAATGCAAGTACAGCTTTTTAAATAGAGATATCCAAAGTCAGATATCTAATTTAATCTTGAAAACAACTGGAATTTCTTTCAGAAGTGCCTACATTAATGTTGCAAACTAGTGGGTCAAGAGTTTATTTCCACTTCTAAAATTACATGTAGCAAATTAAATGTAATTTGAGTTTTATTAAGTGGAAAATTCATTTTCACTCCCTTCCTCACCAACAAGAAGTCTTATTTCTGAAGTTTGGTATGCCCATTTCCTGTGCATTAATCTTGATGGGAAAAAATACAAATGAAGCATTTAATTTAAATGATGCTTCATCTTCTAATGGTATTTCTGCCAATTTTCAGTAGTTAATGCCAGTGTTAATGAAACTTGATTTCTGAGCAATTATGCAATGCATTTCATACTGGCAAAATGATTAATTAGGACCCTTTGTTGGGAAGGCAGAGTAGCAGCTAGCATAGTGCTTTGCCAGGGAGGGGGGTTGTGTTTGGGGTTTTTGTTTGTTTTCTCTCTTTGTGAGGACTCAATGTACAGGCTGCTCTGGGGGGTTTATGAGTCATGGTTTTCACCTCATGCCTTTGAATTCTATTTTTATTTCCTGTGTTTGAGGTGCATTGCACGTGCTGTGTTTAGTGGGTGGTGCTTCCACAATCCACTGAACTCTTGAAATGCACCTGTAATTATGTGCATTATTTCTGGCTTTCTGCAAATGTATTTCTGCTTTGCTCTGTGCTACCAATTATTTAATATACCATGGAATGTTGCAGGAAAACCTGATGCAAGCATTCTGTGACTTCATTGCTGATGTATTCATTCTGAGATATATTAATCTGTTCTGAAGGCACTACAAGCTTTCCAAAGTAATTTGGCTTTTAGATTTCTTTAGGTTGAAACGTTTAAAAAGGAAGTTTTCCCAGGTGAGCTGATCTGAATATACAGTAAGGGCTCTGATTTCTGTGCTGCTTTACTGCCTTAGAAGAAATTTCAGTTACAGTTATGAATTTTTGTTCTTAACTACAGACTGCATTAAAAATCAGCAACATCTGGAATATCTGCTTTCATTTCTAAAGAACACAGTCTGTCTCAGTTTGATGTAGCTGTGTAGCTGACCATTCCAATTTGTAATTCCATAAGGTCACTGTCCAAGATCAGAAGTGCTGAAGTATTCCACTGAGAACTGGGGGAAATGCCTCTGCTAAACTTGCTTTATGAAGGAAATAAGGAGTGGATATGTAAGGAGCTGCAGTCATGGATGTATGTAACCAGAAGCAAATTAATTCCATTTCCTTTCTTAAATGAGATCTCTGTAAAAGATTAAGGTTGGAATTTCTTATTTGACCTTCTGAATTTCTTCAAATTAAATTTAAAGGGTAATGGATCAGGAAGATATAAAAAAAATCTTGTTTTCTCTGGAGTGTTTCTGGAGAGATGCTGATGAGTGAGGAGTCACCTCAACAGACAACTCAAGCACTGATCCCCAGGGACATGCAAGGCTAGATTAGGGTTAGGGACACTTGAGTGTCACATCTTCTGCTGTCTGCAGTCACCTTCTGAGATCTGCAGTCACCTCCAGTTCTGCCAAACTCTGCTTGTGCTGCTATTTCTCCATTCAGCCTGTATTCAATAAATAACACAAAATACTGGCTGTAGCACATGGGGTTTTGTAGAGGGTAGTTAGAGGCTGTGGCTGTAGTTAGGTAGTTCTAGACTAGTATTTCTTTTTTCCAAGTATAGTCCATTTGCAGGCCTTGCAAAAGCCACTGTTCTAACCCATGTAACCTGTGCTTGCACTGTCTGAGCCTCCCACCTAACAGGCTGATCTGTGGAAGCTGCTCTGCCTCCCACAATAAAATGTATTATTTCTACAGGCTCCCAGAGGAAAAGGTTGTAAATAGGAGCACAGCCCTCAGACCCAAAGATTAAAAGTCATGCCCTGTCATGGTGTTTAGTTGGTTTGTTTGTTTGAACTCACTGTGGGACAGCTTTGAGAAAAGGGAGTGTTTGTCAGTGCAAGGCAGAGGAGAGCTGTGTCCTGGAAATTTGGAGGCTGTGAGAGCCCCTGCTGTGACAGTGACACCAAGCAGGGCTTGGCTGGAAGGTGGAAACCAGGTAAAATCAGTCTGCTGTGCTTCATACCCATCTTCTCTAGTTCACACTGAGATAAAGAGAACACTTTGTGTTTTTGCTTTTTTTTTAGGCTGGCATGAACAGAATTCGTAGTTCCTATATTTGCTTAGATTATTGGTTTACATTAGATTTCTCATTAAAGTTCTGTGCTTATAAAGACAGTTTGGAGTTACTTGTCTTGCACTTTGAGTGTGTGAAAGTGCAAGAAAAAAGTCAATTTTTTTTCATAATAATTCAAAACATCACAATTGTCTGGTTTTTTAATCATAGCTTCAACATACAAATTGCCTTATTAAATATTTCTTATAGTCAGTCTTAAACTTCTGAAGAGTTCTCAGCTGCAAGTACTGTATCAATGCAGGACAGAATAAAGAAATACATATTTCTGAAAAAAGTAAGTCTTTCTGTAGAGTTAGAAATCTGCCTTCAGTACTTTCTCCACCTTCTCTCATATGTGGCACCCAAATTCAGCTTGTTAAGGAGTGCTGGCATATGAGAGCTTTCCTTTCCAAGATTCTGTTCCAGTGTTTCCCTCCATAGAGGAGACTGGTATTATCTGGCCTTCTGAACCAGCAATTCTGTTTTCTGAAGCAGAAAATTAAGTTTTCTGTTCTTCACTGTGAAGAAGCCAGTGTGTGTGTCACATGCACACTAGGCTGTCCTGCCATACAGCAGCAGCAAATGTGAGAGCAGTGTGTCCAAGCACCCAGGGCAGCAGAACACCATTTTCTGGCAGAATCCCTATCAGATGCAGGTTCTGACTGTTACTCACACTGAGATCCCTTTCACTTGCTCTGGGAGGGCCAGGAGCTGTCACAGGTAAAGGGTAATTTAAACTCTGTGCAGCCCACAACAGCCAGCCCCCTGCCCAGGAATGGGACCTGCTCCTGCTCAATGTTACCCACCTTCTCCTTCATTAGGTGGGAATAAGAGGTAGAGAGCAGTGCCTTGGATAAGGGCTGCCAGGGCAGTGTGTGTCCCTGGCTGACTCAGGTTAGCTGAAACATTCACTCCAATGCACTGTGTCCTAGTGTGCTTTCCAAGAGGGGGCACAGCCCATGGCCTTCCTTGGGTCTTAGCTCAAGGAAATTCCAGTAACTAACTGGAATGGTGATCATATGGAATCTTTCACAAATATGACATTTACTTGTTAAACACTGAGGAAATTTCAATCTCTTTCTAAACACCAAGTACTCTGACCTCTTCCTATCTCCCTCTGCTCTCTCTTCCCCTCTCTGAACCAGGCCAGTTTAATTTTTTTATTGCAGTCTATTCTCCTGCCTTGCTCAGAACTTACTGCTAGCTGTGAGATCACTTCCCTTTTCTCCAGCATCAGTGAACTGCCAGAGTGCAGCCCTGACACATCACATTAAGCTTGTGTTGCCTTATGAGGGATTTCATCTGAGGGTTTGGGTTTTGTGTTGCTGTTCTTCAGCTGAAATAAGTTCTCTGTGACTTTCTTCTGTTGTGTGCCTGTGAATCAGGGTTTGGAATAAACTTCATCATGGGGAGAATTGGGAAAATGAGTATGGTGATGATGAAATTTCCTGGAGCTCAGTTACAGAAGGGAACTGTGAAGTCAATCCAGCAATGTGGGGTGGATGCAAACTCTCACAAGGAGCTATGGAGAGCAAACCAGCTTCCTATATAAAGGCAGGGAAAATGAAACTTGCCTTTTAAGGCTTATGGAGTAAAATAAAAACTGGTTGCAGTGGCAAAATCAGTTTTGCCTTAGCTTTTATATCAACTTTGAATGGCTTTACAGAAGTGAATTACTTCTAATTACATCATTTGTATTCCTTTATAATAAATCTCAGGCCAAGTGACTTTCCCACAATCATGCATTAAAGCTGAGAGAGGAGTCTTAAATTGCACCTCATACTCTGGACAACAGACAAGTTTCAGTGCAAAATGTTGGCACAAAACAAAAGATTGTTAAAATGTGTGCATATTACAAACCACAGTGATACCATATCTTAACCATGGAGTGTACCACAGATGTGGTTATTCTGTGGATTCTTTGTGTAATGAACATGGAAATAAGTGGATGTGGCCAGAACTTATGGACACAGAGTCACTCACTCCATCCATGTCCAGCCTCCCTCTTCCAGTATGAAGCACAATAGGGTGAATAAAAGTGGTGCTTTTGCTACTGTACTGCAATGTTAGTACAAAAATCAATTTCTTTTGCTTTGGAGATGCCAGGTGCCTTCTGAATGTGGTATTTAGTGATCCTGCAGAGATAGTGAAAAAAGTGAAAGGGATGTCAAGAGAAAATCCATCTGTAGAGGAAAAATCAATGTTTTTAATTCATTTCAATTTCTCATTTTACAAACTTCGTTACATCCAATTCTATTATAAAAATCCACTCTCTCAATATAGGAAATAATTGGAAGAAGAAAGCTCAACTGGATTAGATAATTAATTTATCTAAGTCTTAAAATGTTTCTGGGTTTTTTCAATCAGATATAACAAAATTACAGAAGCTCATATTATCAATCCAGACACAGTCTCATGCACAAAAGATTTATCCAAATAAGTAATTCTGGTCTGTACTTGTTATAAATTCATGCAGAAATAATTGATCACCCCACAGCACAGGGGTTTCCATGTTAGCAGAGGTTGGTAGGATGATGTGCTTTCAAGCACATGCTTTAATTCTTTAGTGTTTTGCTACTAATCCCAGTTTTAGCCTCCCTTTAGGTATCAGAATCCTTAGGCATGACAGTGGGCAATTAACACAGCTTGCCAAAACAGCTTGGCACTTGAGTGAAAAAGGCTGGAGTCCTACTGCCAGGGAGGTGGTGTGGGAATGGTGGCAATTAGGCTCAGGCTGGTCAGTGGATCTTTTATCCATTTAAGGAGAGTTAACTACAAGGGAAAATCTGCCTACAAAGGAAAAAGAGAGATGTTAAAGAACTATGGGAGTTTATCTCTCTGTGTCCCTCAGGTCAGAGAAGCAGGAGGGCATGAGCAGGTTGGGATCACACGGATTTCCCAGGGCAAAGAGAAACCTTTCACTCCAGAGGCAAGGATGGAATCTGAGTACAGGCTGGACATGTATAAATAATAGCAACGTTAAAAGCATTGCAAAGTGATCTGAAGGTGCCCAGCAAGACTCTGCTGTGAGCAGGGCACAGGGAAGGTGGCACAGCAGCTGCAGATGTTGCCAGATGTTGGAACAGGGCAGCAGGACACTGGCACCTTGAAGCTTTGCCTCCATTACACACCCAGCTCCAGGGAATTGTAACAAGTGTGGCTTGTTGCTGATTTCCAGACTGAGGCCATTATCTGGGAACATCCAGTGCAGGCAGTGTCCTGCACACAAGCTAAAAAAGCAAAAGAGAATAGAGAAGGCCTGGGACAAGAGGAGTGAAGGCAGAATAGCTTGGCAGGTTTGAGACTTGAGTTTCATTCCAGTGACGGGGTTGTCTGCACTCAGTTTATTTTTAGCCAAGACTGTGGGTTAAACTCACAGTAAGTGCCTCAGATGGAATCTCTGGGATGGATACAGTCCCTGAAATGTTAGTACATTTGTATATGCTGAATTCATTCCAGAGAACAAGAGGTTCTTCCAGGGGGGAAATAGGGAAGAGAGGCTGAAGGACAGGATGCTGGGGGAAGTGAAGCATCTTAGTCATTCTTGTTAACATAACAACTGCTTGTCTTGAAATTATACTGGCTGCTGTAATGCTTGCAGCTAGACAAAAATTATTTCAGTGATAATAGAGCTCATCCTAAGCCAAAAAGTTGTCTCATTTCCTTTTCTTTTTATAGTGTAATAAGTATGAATATCCTATTCAAACTCTTCAAAGGTTTGCAGACATAATCATTCTGTGCTTATTTTTAATTGCTGGAGGCCTAAGTTCCACTTAGCTTTTTGACTGACTAGATGTAGTTGCTGTACTTTTGCCATGAGATGCAGCCATTTTTTCCCTGTCAGATTAATTCAAAGGCAGAAAATTGAGGCTGAGTATATGAGATGCTGCATCTTTATAAGGTGAAACATTCATGTACTTCTGTGCACTTGCTATGAATTCTAACAACTTTAGTTTATTGGTAACTAAATGTTGCAGAATTACATAAATACATTTAATATATCTGTATATTTAATTACATTAAAATAATTGCATTGTGTTACTCATATTTTATGATGTGTTATAATAGTCATTACTAATATATGTTTTGATAGATCTAAAATACATTACAGGTAAATTATGTACTTGTATAAATAGGTAAATAAGAGAGGGTTTTCTGTCAGCCAAGGGCAAAGGTGGCCCAAGCACATTAAAGGCAGATGTTTGCAGTGTGAGCTGCTTCTGTACAAAGTCTGTGGCACCTGTACAATCCATACAGACTCTCAGAATGTTGGGGGGCTGGACTGGACCCTGAAGACCATCTTGTCCAACACTTGCCACTATCCCAGGCTGCTCCAAGCCCTGTCCAGCCTGGCCTTGGACACTTCCAGGGCTCCAGGGGCATCACAGCCTCCCTGGGCAACCTGTGCCTCACAGTAAAGCATTCCTTCCCCATACCTAACTTACATTTCCCCTCTAGGAATTTGTACCCAAGGTATAAAGTGGCAAAGCTCTAATCCTCTCTTTTCTGCCCTCAACTGCTCCTAAGTGCAGATGAGCTAAATAGAAATTCTGCAATGTGCACCCAGATGTTCTCTTAGAGAAACTGATGCAAACCTTCCTGACAGCAAGTTACACTGCTGGTTTATTTACTTCTTTTCATCTGAGGTTCTGAGGACCAGGCACCCAACAAGCTGCACAGCCCCAACCCTCAGTGGTGGCTGAGAGGAGCAGACTGGGTTTGCAGAGTGGAGCCTTTAGAGCCTTTTGCTGTTTTTTGGAAGGGGTGGGATGTTGGAGTCATGTGCTGCCTTCTGTGAAGGTAACAGAACTGCAGCAGCAAAGACAACAGCTCGAAAATGATCAGGCTGGTAAAAGACTGGAGGATTGAGAGGAAACATCATCCTGCACAGGGCATCTCTTGTGCTCCCCAGCCTGCTTTAACACGGTCATTTTCACCCTCAGGAAGCACAATGTGAGTATTTCCTATCGTGTAAAAAGCTCCTTAAAACATAAAACTGTTAAATCCACCTCTTGCAGTGCAAGCTTTCATCTTAATTATTGCTTTTAGGCTGGAGCCAAAAATCAGTTCCTCAGCTTCCAGTTCCTTGGACCACAGCTGCACATTGCTCCTGGTGATGAGAGACATCAGGGGCCTTAAAGAATTTTCATGGCTCGTTTGCCATTTCTGCTTTGGATGGATTTTGTTTTTCTTTGCACCAAGAAAGTTTCCAGTGAGTTGTGGTTTGTTATTTGAAAGGTGGTATTTTTCAGGGCACAACACAAAATCCGTGGCTTGTTAATTAACAGTGCCAGTGCATTTTCATCCCTTGAAGAAGCAGTTGTGCAAAAACCAAGCCCACAGATCACCCTGGGGAGAGAGAGAGTGAAGGCACTTCTAATGATCTCCCAGGGAAAACAAAAGTGTGTAGCATCATCAGCTTGATCTTTAACGATTATTTAATTACTCTACTCATATGCTAAATTGCCTCTATGGACAGTATCAGAGGAGTGCTTTGTCCTGTTGTGTCTCTGTTCCCTGCCACACTCACTGACACTGCCCTGTGCCACCCTGTCCCCATCCTGCCACACTCACTGACACTGACACTGCCCTGTGCCACCCTGTCCCCATCCTGCCACTCACTGACACTGACACTGCCCTGTGCCACCCTGTCCCCATCCTGCCACTCTCACTGACACTGACACTGTGCCCTGTGCCACCCTGTCCCCATCCTGCCACACTCACTGACACTGACACTGCCCTGTGCCACCCTGTCCCCATCCTGCCACTCTCACTGACACTGACACTGCCCTGTGCCACCCTGTCCCCATCCTGCCACTCTCACTGACACTGACACTGCCCTGTGCCACCCTGTCCCCATCCTGCCACACTCACTGACACTGCCCTGTGCCACCCTGTCCCCATCCTGCCACTCTCACTGACACTGCCCTGTGCCCTGTGCCACCCTGTCCCCATCCTGCCACACTCACTGACACTGACACTGCCCTGTGCCACCCTGTCCCCATCCTGCCACTCTCACTGACACTGACACTGCCCTGTGCCACCCTGTCCCCATCCTGCCACTCTCACTGACACTGCCCTGTGCCCCCTGTCCCCATCCTGCCACTCTCACTGACACTGTGCCCTGTGCCACCCTGTCCCCATCCTGCCACACTCACTGACACTGACACTGCCCTGTGCCACCCCTGTCCCCATCCTGCCCACTCTCACTGACACTGCCCTGTGCCACCCTGTCCCCATCCTGCCACTCTCACTGACACTGCCCTGTGCCCTGTGCCACCCTGTCCCCATCCTGCCACACTCACTGACACTGACACTGCCCTGTGCCACCCTGTCCCCATCCTGCCACTCTCACTGACACTGACACTGCCCTGTGCCACCCTGTCCCCATCCTGCCACACCCACTGACACTGACACTGCCCTGTGCCACCCTGTCCCCATCCTGCCACTCTCACTGACACTGCCCTGTGCCACCCTGTCCCCATCCTGCCACACCCACTGACACTGCCCTGTGCCACCCTGTCCCCATCCTGCCACACTCACTGACACTGCCCTGTGCCCTGTGCCACCCTGTCCCCATCCTGCCACTCTCACACCTCTCCCTCCCTGTCCCTTCCAGCACAGGGCATTGGTTCTGTTCTCACTTTGCTTTCAGCCTGGGGCAATGGGTTTATTTATCTCATTTCCTGAGCCTCATACACTGCAAGTCCCCCGAGTTCCACCAGGAGCAACACACAAGGGATTAGTAGTGTCTGGAAGCAAAAATACGTTTTACATGGAATTTTATTATCTACTACTGATAAAGACTTAATTTTTTTAAATTTTTCATCTAAAAGGAATCTTCTAAAGGCTCATGGAAGAACTTGCTATATAAACATACTTTTCTCAAATGCTACAGTTGTGGACTCACAGAAAATAAAGAACACAAGCCTTCCAAGCAGCACTGCAGGACTTTGGGAGCAGCATGCCAGGCCTGATGTCAGGCTCTCAGTTGTGTTCTTTAGTGGAGATGCAGCTGTAGAGCTTCCCTAGTGCTACCAGGCTACATTGGGAGAAAAAGTACACAGGCTGTTTATGAAAAAAATATAAAAATTCATCAGCTGGTGTGGGCAATGAACTGGGCTCTTTACAGCTCCAGGACTTGCTACCCTCTGCTGCCTGAGCCAGGAATCAGCTTTTCACTGGGAGTTGAATTTGACCCAAGATAAATTTAGTCTAGATTTAATTATTGTTCCTTTGGTTCTTCCCAACAATCTGCAGTGGGTTTTAAATTCCTTGTTCATTTAGAGGGTGGTTTTTGTGTAATAAATTGCCTTGTTGAGGTCAAAGTGGCTACTGAGCATGGCCAGGGTAAGGGCAGAAGAGATTGGCAGTGCAGGAGGAGCAGGAAAGGAAGCACACAGTGTGCTGTAGTGGCACTGGTGCTGGAAAACCTGCAAACATTCTGCAGGGAGCTGGAGTTGGAAAAAGGTGATTTTCTTTCCAACTTCCCCTTTTGCTCCATTTAACTGATTGAAGCGTTAGGGAGGGTAGAAGAATGGTCTGTAGAATTTTTAATTCATAGTTAAATTAAAGTTTTAATTCAGTTTCACAGGGTTTCACAGGCAGCAGAAATTGCCCTGCCCAGTGTCCTGAGCTCACAGACAGAGCAGCCCCAGAGGAAAGGCACAGCCCAGGGTCACTCTGGCTGCCCACTCAGGGCTAGGTCAGCACTGCTGTGCAAACAAGGTAATACAGGACCTGGAGCCATCCCATAATGGCAGGCAGCACACACAGCAGCTCTGCTTTTCAGGGAGCCCTTTCACCTTAGCAAGTGCAGGAGGCTGTGCCAAAGGAGCTACTGAGCAGCCAAGCAAAGACATCCTGAGTAACAAATGCAGCTGGGAAAAATTCATGACATGGCAAAAAGGCAAGTTAGAGCCTTCAAAAAAAATTAGTCCAAGTGGATTTCAGATTTGAAAGCATTTAGAAAAAAACTATTTCTCGTAAGTCCATTGCAGAGGTCTGGCCTAGCAGGATTTGCCCTCTTTGCACACTTGGAGTGCAGCCATTCAGCACTCAGCAGCACAATCCTGCACCTGGGACTCGTGTCAGAAGTAACCTCATTCCCTTCAGCTGCTTTGGAAAAGTCTCCCCATTCCTAAAAGTCAAGAAAGGTGTATTTTACACACTGGTCTCAGGATAATGATTTATTTCAAAGTTCTCCTTTGGTGCAGCAATCAGGAAAGGTTTTTATTGTTAATGTAACAGCAGATTTATTGGGACTTAGAGATGAGAGCAGGGAGCAGAACAGAGATTCCTGTTGGTGCTTCCAGAGCCCTTCTAAAGAGCTGTCAGCCCTGCTGGCCTGCACTCAGTGCTTTTTTATTACATTATTGCACCCATGTTGCTCCAACACTGCAGGAGGAGCAGCATTCTGTCCAACTGTGTGCCTCCAATTAATCCAACAGCACTTTCTAATCATTTAGGCAAGTGTTACCTTACAGATCTAGAGCAAAATGCTGGCATATAGAATTATTAAATAAGTGGGGGAAAAGATGAAAAATCATTGGAAATCCAAGATAGGAAGACATAGTGAGAAAATATTAGACTACTTCTCTGCCTCTGAATTCACTCATGACTTGCACAGGATGGATTCTCTTCTTTGCAGAACCTTTTCTGACAGCAGCATAGATTTCTTCTGGCTTCTCTCTCTTAACCAGGGGCTTCTTCTCTGGAGCCTTCATTCTCCACATCACAACTGGATGTCGTGGGCCAGTAGGACTCTGAATCTTGATAATCTTTGTGGATGCAATATAGGACATCTTCACTGTCTGCACCACAGAATTCATTAAATTTTTGGCAGCCTGAATGAGTGAAGTGACGCTGTCCAGCTGTAATAGGAAACAGAAACAGCAGCCTAGGAGTCAGTGTGCTTTTAATCACAGTAGGCACAAGAATAAACAAGAGTTAAAGATTACCAGAGACTAAACCATAATTCCCATGTTTTCCCTTTGTTTGTTTGATCACTGTACTCCTGGCCTGCTGCTCAGATTTACTGTGATGTACAGAAATTCTGCTGGTGGAATATATAAATGCTTTGGGAGATAATGCTAATGTTTTGTTTCTTTAACAGGAATTCACAATGCCTGTCTGCAGGGTCCTGTTGCAATTACTACTGATGGGTAATGAAACCAGCTGCTCTGCCATCCAGCCCAGCCCCAAGCCTTGGACAAGGTACAGATTTACAAACAGGGTTATTAGGAAAGGTTCTAGGACTTCTCCTTTTGCCAGGCCAAATTCATCAGGTGAGAGAGGTGTGTTATTGTTGTGTGTCTTCATTCTGGTAAGGCAGAAATAAACAGTGCAGCCAAGAGGCTGCATTAAGTTGCAATTTGGAAACACCTCTGAACTGGCAGAAAAATCTTGCAGTTAATACAACACACACTGCTGCTCTCTGGAAATGCAAGAAGAAAAAATAGTGTCTGGTTGAATGCACACATATGTGTGATGGCAAACTGAAATTAACACCACTCTGAAGCTGCTGGGACAGAGGAAAAGATGGTCTTGGCTCTGTGGCAGATGGTAAAGGACTTTTTTTCCCCTGAAGTTTCCCAGTGGCTGCAGTGTGTGTAATTGCTCCCCCTTTTTAAAGTTGCTGGATGATTAGGGGCATGTGAGGAGGGGGTGGCAGCTTGGGCAGCAAATAAGTTCCTGTTTGCTTGGCAGGAAAAAGGCTTCTAGAAGAAACTGGTAGCACCCAGGCAGGATGCTACAAAATTTCAGCTGTTCTTTATTGTGACTTCAGTGTGTGCTGTGGAACATGGAGAATGTTGAGGTGAGCACTAGAACTTGGCTGGCCTTTCCTCTCCTGTGGAAATCAATCAGGCCATACATTTAATCTGCTTTTTTTGGCTTTAGAGAACAGCTGTTTTTCTACCTCTGTGCCAGCAACACTGTACAATTTGGTGAGAATCTGTTGTTCTATAAAACTGATGTACTCAAGAACTTTCTTCACTTGGATGCTTTTATCTCAGATATTCAGCAGGCTCTTCAAGGTAAGTTTTCTCCAGGAAAACTGAAGAAATGAAACTTGGCATAAATGAAAGACTGATGAAATATTCATTGAGCGTTTAAGTTCATTTCACTTAGAGAGATGTAGCTGCAAACTCTTCAATGCACAGCAAGTGGTACATAAAGATTCACTAGCAAAACAAACCAACCAACCAACCCCACACTAAAAGCTGTTTTATTCTTGCCTATCTTCACTTTTGCTCTTTCAGCATTTTCCATGGAGATGCCATGTCCCAGCCTCCAGATTTTACAGGTCTGACTGCATGAGTTAAGACAGTAATTCATTAAAGGCTTTAGGAAAATTTCTTTCCTCACCTATCCTGTGAGCATTAGTACTTGGCTGCTGTTGCAAAAGGCATTCAGAATTATTCTGAGCACTGTAGTTTCACAGTGGGGTGAAATGCACAAGATACAGAGCAGATGGCAGTAGTTTGTAAGGAAAAAACCCCACCCCAAATCAGGCTGGCAGCATTCCTGCTGGAATGCATGCTCCATCTCCAGCACTTCTCTTCCTCCTCTGGAGTTAGTCCTGAGAGCAAGAAAGCAAACTCTCCACTGAGTACCAGAGCTGAAGGGAAGGTTAAAGGAAACTGAACTGTGACCCTTGTGAAGTGCTGAGGCAGGTCCTGCTCTGTGGTTGTGTGGCTGTGCAGGTGCTGTCCCATTCCCTAGGGCAGTGCCAGACCCAGCCTGCAGCAGTGCACCCCAAAGGGCAGTGCCAGACCCAGCCTGCAGCTGTGCACCCCAAAGGGCAGTGCCAGACCCAGCCTGCAGCTGTGCACCCCAAAGGGCAGTGCCAGACCCAGCCTGCAGCTGTGCACCCCAAAGGGCAGTGCCAGACCCAGCCTGCAGCTGTGCTCCCCAAAGGGCAGTGCCAGACCCAGCCTGCAGCTGTGCTCCCCAAAGGGCAGTGCCAGACCCAGCCTGCAGCTGTGCTCCCCAAAGGGCAGTGCCAGACCCAGCCTGCAGCTGTGCACCCCAAAGGGCAGTGCCAGACCCAGACCCAGCCTGCAGCTGTGCTCCCCAAAGGGCACTGCCAGACCCAGCCTGCAGCTGTGCTCCCCAAAGGGCAGTGCCAGACCCAGCCTGCAGCTGTGCTCCCCAAAGGGCACTGCCAGACCCAGCCTGCAGCTGTGCACCCCAAAGGGCAGTGCCAGACCCAGCCTGCAGCTGTGCACCCCAAAGGGCAGTGCCAGACCCAGCCTGCAGCTGTGCTCCCCAAAGGGCAGTGCCAGACCCAGACCCAGCCTGCAGCTGTGCACCCCAAAGGGCAGTGCCAGACCCAGCCTGCAGCTGCAGCAGTGCCAGACCCAGCCTGCAGCTGTGCACCCCAAAGGGCAGTGCCAGACCCAGCCTGCAGCTGTGCACCCCAAAGGGCAGTGCCAGACCCAGCCTGCAGCACCCCAAAGGGCAGTGCCAGACCCAGCCTGCAGCTGTGCTCCCCAAAGGGCAGTGCCAGACCCAGCCTGCAGCTGTGCAGACCCCCAAAGGGCAGTGCCAGACCCAGCCTGCAGCTGTGCTCCCAAAGGGCAGTGCCAGACCCAGCCTGCAGCTGTGCACCCCAAAGGGCAGTGCCAGACCCAGCCTGCAGCTGTGCAGCCCCCAAAGGGCACTGCCAGACCCAGCCTGCAGCTGTGCTCCCCAAAGGGCAGTGCCAGACCCAGCCTGCAGCACCCCAAAGGGCAGTGCCAGACCCAGCCTGCAGCTGTGCACCCCAAAGGGCAGTGCCAGACCCAGCCTGCAGCTGTGCTCCCCAAAGGGCAGTGCCAGACCCAGCCTGCAGCTGTGCACCCCAAAGGGCAGTGCCAGACCCAGCCTGCAGCTGTGCACCCCAAAGGGCAGTGCCAGACCCAGACCCAGCCTGCAGCTGTGCACCCCAAAGGGCAGTGCCAGGCCCAGCCTGCAGCTGTGCTCCCCAAAGGGCAGTGCCAGACCCAGACCCAGCCTGCAGCTGTGCACCCCAAAGGGCAGTGCCAGACCCAGCCTGCAGCTGTGCTCCCCAAAGGGCACTGCCAGACCCAGCCTGCAGCTGTGCACCCCAAAGGGCAGTGCCAGACCCAGCCTGCAGCTGTGCACCCCAAAGGGCACTGCCAGACCCAGCCTGCAGCTGTGCACCCCAAAGGGCACTGCCAGACCCAGCCTGCAGCTGTGCTCCCCAAAGGGCAGTGCCAGACCCAGCCTGCAGCTGTGCACCCCAAAGGGCACTGCCAGACCCAGCCTGCAGCTGTGCACCCCAAAGTGCCAGACCCAGCCTGCAGCTGTGCACCCCAAAGGGCAGTGCCAGACCCAGCCTGCAGCTGTGCACCCCAAAGGGCAGTGCCAGACCCAGCCTGCAGCTGTGCACCCCAAAGTGCTCTGTGGGACAGGGCAGTGCCTGCAGCCCAGCTGGGACCCTGCTCTGCTCTGCTCTGCTCTGCTGGGAGGGATCCTGCAGTCTGTGCAGGGTTTTGCTCTTGGAGAACACACATGTCAGCTGGCTGTTTACAATATCCCAAGTCCTATCTACAGTTCAGCCACATTTGGATTTTTCATGCAGGTGGAAGCTGAGAACTGAACATTAAATACAGAGATTTTTATTAGTGTTTGAAGTCCGAACTTAAAATTCTTTTGGAAACAAGGTCAGTTATTAGCAATTGATTTTAATTGAAACAAAAGGTTCATTAAATACATTCCTAGAAGCAGATCTCCTTTGGTACACTATGCTGAGAGACTAAGACTGCATTTTTATTTCTTTGACAGCTACATCTGAAAGTAACACAAGTTCTGCATTTTCATGGAGAGCAGTGATTGACTGAGTAGTGCTGCATTTCAGGTAAGGAGTCCTTACCACATTGTGCTTTTGATTTTAATCCTGCTTTTTTACTAGGTCCAGCTATTTGCTGGTTTTAATTATTGTACAGTTCTTTCACTAAAGTTGCTATATAAAATAGCCATTTAATCCCTTGGCATTAACAGCAGCAGAACAATCCAAACAGGTGAATTATTTAGAGTGAAGTCTGGACTGTTGAAGGCATTGGAGTTTTTGCCTTGGGCAGGATTTTGCCACCCCCTAGGTGCCTGGGTTTCTGAGGCTCCCTTTTCCCCCACTCAGAGTGGTGTTAATTTCATTGAGTGCAGTGGAGATCCTGCTCCAGCAGTGCTGCCAGCTCTGCTCTGCCATGCTCTCCCTCTGGGACACTGCACAGATCTCATCCCCATGGACATGGCCCCAGGAACTCAGCCCCACTGCTCAGGTTTGTTTCCAAGGCACTGAGTTTTCCTAAAAGCTGTTCCTTTGGCTATCCATGTCTGTGTGTCCAGCCAGTGAGAGTTTTCCTAAAAGCTGTTCCTTTGGCTATCCATGTCTGTGTGTCCAGCCAGTGAGAGTTCTCCTAAAAGCTGTTCCTTTGGCCATCCATGTCTGTGTGTCCAGCCAGTGAGAGTTTTCCTAAAAGCTGTTCCTTTGGCCATCCATGTCTGTGTGTCCAGCCAGTGAGAGTTTTCCTAAAAGCTGTTCCTTTGGCTATCCATGTCTGTGTGTCCAGCCAGTGAGAGTTTTCCTAAAAGCTGTTCCTTTGGCTATCCATGTCTGTGTGTCCAGCCAGTGAGAGTTCTCCTAAAAGCTGTTCCTTTGGCCATCCATGTCTGTGTGTCCAGCCAGTGAGAGTTCTCCTAAAAGCTGTTCCTTTGGCCATCCATGTCTGTGTGTCCAGCCAGTGAGAGTTCTCCTAAAAGCTGTTCCTTTGGCCATCCATGTCTGTGTGTCCAGCCAGTGAGAGTTTTCCTAAAAGCTGTTCCTTTGGCCATCCATGTCTGTGTGTCCAGCATTCAGCACCTCAGGGGCTCTGGGCTTTGTTCTGTGCTTTACCCATTGTTCAGGTGGGGAAATTGAATCTAATGGACTAAAAACTAACCATTACCAGAGTCTGCCTCAGGCTAAGCAGGATTCAAAGAACTGAAAGTGAGTCCTATAATTAGCCCAGGCCTGTGTCCAAGTTAAATGATAAACAACTTACATTAAGGGCTGTGAAATTGTTCCTGTGCAACACCATAATGGAGCAGATGCTTAGCCAGGCAGATAGCTCAGTCCCTCCCCAGTGCTGCTGCTGTCACTTCCAGGGAGGATTTTAAAAAAGGAATCTATTTTTTTAAAAACAGTCCCTTGAGAAAAAGAGAACAGTGGCTTAATATAAATCCTTTCCTTGCTGTTGAGGAGAAACAGAGTGTTTGTTGCAATCATCTTTTACACCCACGAGGCTAACAATTATAAGATACATCCTGATTTTGCTAATTACCAGAGTAATTATTACGAGGAAAAGTTAGCTGTCCTTTGGTGTACATGACCAGAAATACTTCCTACTCCTTTAAATTAGTTTTTCTCACTAGATGCAGTTTAAAAAGCAATAGTAATTGAGCTCACTGTAAGGAAAATCTATCCCTTGCTTTGCTTCTCAGGATTTCTATATCCACATACCTGCCAGTGTGCACTAGGCAAAAGCAAGGAAGGTAAAGTGTTACTAAATTTAAAAAAACAAAAAACAAAACACAAAAAAACCCAGGGTGAAACATTTCTGTCAACACTGCAGTGTGCCCAAAGCACAGGGCTGTGTGCCAGCTGCCACAGCAGCACATCTTGCCCAAGGCAGCCATTTCCTGGGCTGGGGAGATCCAGGGACTAGGGCTGAGACCCTCCCTTGCATTTTTCTAACTCCTGGCTCGCTGCTCTGCCTCTCAGTTTTCACCTGTGGCTCAGCCTCCAAAGTGGAACACATCATCCATTGCAGTATCATGCTGGAAACTAGTGATTTAACAGGCCTGGGAACTTGGGAGGGGAAACAGATATTTCAGTGCAGCCTTGGACTGAAGTTAGACACATTAAAGCACCTCCATTTGGCACAGAAGTGGCCTGACATCAGTGTGTAAGTTACAGTCTGGCTCCTGAGATAGCAGGGGCAAGAGCTGAAGATAAAGGAGATATCTGCAGGAAGAGCAGAGTGAAACTGCCCTCAGTGCACAGGTAAGGCTGGCCAGCCTGAAGGGGGGGGTTTCTGTGCCAGTTAGCAAATTCTGAGGCTCTTGAGTTTGCTCTCCCACACCCTTCCTTTTTAAGGCCAAAACACTTTGTCTTTCTTGCCAAGTACAATGTAAAATGGAACACAAGAAGATAATGACTGTAAGTAGCACAAAACAGAATTGCCTGGCAAAAGTCATGGAGCACAGTATTCATATATGTAAGCTATGTTCATTTTCTGCCCAGTGATACAATTCTCTCTAGTTGAAGCCATTGTTGGAGAAAGAGCAAGCTGGCCAGGTAAGGTGCAAGCCTATGGCTGTGCAGTGCTTGTAAGTGAAGGATCAAATGTGCAAAAGTGAATGCACTTTCCAGTACTGGAAATCTGCATACTGCAAATGATACCCCATTATTTTGTGCCTGAAGAGGCACCAATTTAATTAATAGAAGGAAATGTCCCTTTGCTATTTAATCACTTCACTCCTAATGAAGACTTAGTGAATCCTCATCAGTTGGACTGGTATAGCTTAGAACCTGGCAATGCAGCAGCAGTACTCCAGTATGGGACTGTGAAACACCAAACAGTGAGCAAGGAATTTTTCATGAATGAAAGTAACAGAACTGCAGTGAATGGAGAATGAGCAAGTGATGATCCACATACATCTCCTCCTCTCTTTTCCTGAACAGGACCCCTTCTGAGCTCCATAATGGGGGGCTGACTGGAGAGAGAGGACTGGAGCTTGGGGACAGACAGTGAGAAAGGCAGACTACAAGAGTGTGGAGCCTCAAGTCCAAAAGCCACCTGAACAAGGAGAGCAGTGAGAAGAGCTGTCAGCTGGGGGAAATCCACAGTGCATTGCAGCTGCCCCAGGGAACCTGGCCTAATTAACCTGCACTAATGATACAGCCAGGTATGAACTGCAGGTGGGAATGTTCCTACAGGTGTGAACTGTAAGAATCCTTCCAGGGCAGGGGAGCTGAGCACTGCTGCAGGCCAGACAGGGCACACAGATGCAAAGCAGCTGAAGAGGACTGAGCTGTGTTTATGGATTTCAGAGTTTTTCCTGAGTTAGAGAGTAAGTGCCAGCCTGAGCTGGCAGAGGATGGATTCAGTTTCAGGGATCTGAAGACTCATAAGTTTTTTACTCAATGCAGGATAAAACCTTTACTAGCTGCAAGGGCAGGGCCTCTTGTGTTTTTTCTTCATCATCTTGCTGTCTCCTTTTCTGATTCTCATTCAGAGACAATCAGGACTGGGGAGAATATAAAATACAATCCTATTCCAGTTCTGACTCTTGTATTTTCTAATGGAGTTCTAATACTTCTGGGGGAGGGAGAAGATGGGAAGGGGGACAAGAACCCCTCTGCTTTCTCACACAGACCTTGGGTTTGTCACTTTTTCCAAGGCCAGCTAACCTAGCAATGTGACCAATTGCTAAAGCCCCCATGTGCCCTTTCAGAGCTGGAACTCATTCCAGTTTAGAAAAGCAATTCAATAACCATTTTATACCACTAGGCAATTCTGTCCCTCTCAATTGGGCAATTTCTCTGGACAACCTGAATCCTGCTGTTCTTCTAAAACCAAAGCAATTAAACCATGAACAGGTGAATTAATACAATAGGCCATCACTGGTTTGTTGGGCTGCAGTTTCACACAACCACAGTTTTAATTACAGGGGGGCAGTTGAGCACAGTCAGTCATGAATGGGCTCCTTTTCCCAAGGGGACACCAGGGAGACCTCCTACATTTTTCTACAAATTTTTCATCACTGAGCCCAACCATGTCTGCACTGTCTTCAGAAGGCTCAGGGTGAGAGCACAGGTCTCTTTTGACACTGGCTGGAAGTTTGGCTCTTTCCTGTGCAGCACCCTATTAAAAAAATAAAAAGCCAAAACCACACAGTCATTGTTGGTGTATTTCCCAAGATTATTTAAGAGAGTAGCAACCTTGCAGCATCTCACCTTGATTTGACAGGACACTCCCAAAGCCATTCAGGCCTCTAAGCATGCTCTTCATTCCCACTGACTCCCAAACTGAGCACCTCCTTAGCTGAGTGTATTGAACTGGAAGGGACTGAGCATTTATCTGAACAAGCCCTTGGCTTTCTCAGGTTTCCAGATGCACACAGGACAAGTTCTCACCCTCCTTCCTCAAAGCAGGGTTAGGATCTATGGTCATCCCTTCAGGGTGATCAATGAAGTTACATTTGGGGTTTCATTTTTAGAACTTAAAATTTTTGCACCAGGCAGTTATGCAATGTTGACAGGAGTGACACAACAAAAAAGGGGAAACAGTGTAAATATTCTACAGTGTGAGACAGAAATAGCAAGAACCAAACTTGGTCCCAACATCTGGCTTTACTATAACCCACACTGGTCACAGAACTACTTGTGAAAAGACACAAGTAATGAAAAGAAAACTTTGTTAGTGTGTACCCCAAGTTTGGCTTCAGAAATTACATATTCCATTAAAATTAGTTAACTGTATGTTCCAGAGGTTCAACTGTGGTGTCTAAATTAGCACTTCAATAGCCAGCACAAGTATCTTGTAGAAATGAGTATTTCACATCTCACCTCAGCAACAAATGCTTCCTTTCTGATTAATTACAAACCACACAGAATAGTTTTAGTGAGAGATAAACAGGCAGAGGTAGGCCTAGAGAGAGGCAGATATCAAGGGGTAGAGGCAGGCCAGACAGGCACAGGGAGAGGGGTGTAGGGACAGGACAGAGAGGGTGACACAGGTGCAGACAGGGACAGACATGGACAGGTAGAGACAGACTGACAGATATGGACAGACAGAGAGAGGTGCTGACAGATTCTGACAGGTGGAGATAGATATTGACAGGTATTGACAGACACAGAGGCATTTTTGACTGGGAGAGGCAGTGACAGGTACACATAGACACTGACAGAGACAGCTACAGATAGATTGTGACAGATTGTTAGATTTTGACAGATTCTGTCAGAACCTGACAGATACTGTAAGATTTTTAGCCGATTCTGTTAGATTTTGGCAGATTCTGACACACTCTGACAAATTCTCCTGGGTTCTGACAGAGATATTGGCAGGGATGGAGACAGAACTTTGCCAGATTTTGTCAGATATTGACAGGTACCAAGAGGGAGCTATAGATACAAGGACAGAGAGGGACAAATATGGACAGGTAGAGTAAGTGTAGGTGGACAGAGACACGTAGAGATAACTGGTGATAGGTACAGAGCTACAGGTAGAGATGTGTGTCTACAGAGAGGTGCAGAGAGATATGGCTGTGCATAGACAGAGGCAGAGCTAAATACTGACAGCTATAGAGAGCTACTGGCAGGTGTGGACAGGCACAGGCAGAGATAGGTATGCTTTGATAGACACACAGAGTAAGTAGAGCAGGTATAGATAAATACAGAGAGCTGCAGATAGGGCTGGACACACAGAGCAGGTAAAGGCAGATACACAGAGGCACAGACAGGGACAGGTGTAGATCCATACAGACAGGTACAGAGCAGGACACAGAGCTAGAGGAACACAGATAGCCAGTGATGGGTGCAGACAGAGACAGGGCATCCCAAACTGTGTGCATGTGAAGCTCCCTTCAGTACAGTGCCAGCTATGCAAAGGGTAGAATGTGCCTGGTGGGAAGGGTCTTACCTGCTTCTGGTGCCATTTAGCAGATTTATACCTTGGAATCATCATCCCCTGAGCTCCAGGTGGTAACACATCACAGAACATGGGAATGTGAAGGTGTTTTATGGATGGCTGTGCTGAGGCCAAGTGCATAAAAGTTCCATAAAATCACAAAATGTCTTTTCCATGGCTAACGATACTTGACTGGAAAGGAGCTAATAACTCTTAAAGCAAAATCAAGAAACCCACTCAGGAACCAAGTCACCTTGCTCTTCCTTTTATTTATTCCTGTAGACCTGTAAGCATCTTTTAATGCCCTGCAGCATCTTTTTTCTAGGCTGGAAGTGCACCCCTGGAGCGTTTTTATTGTGTTCAGACACACACGAGCACATTCCACATGTGTCAGCCAATGCACCAGCACTGTCAAGTGGGCAAACCCAACCTCACAACAACAGAGGTAACAGTGTGCTGGGAGAATTTACAAAGAAAAGGTGATTGTTACTTCTTTAAAGCCAGATGTCTTACACTTCACTGTGGTAGAGTGTCACTGTCAGAAAACAAAACAGGATTTGGAGTGCCAGTGGAACAGGCTGCAAGCACAGAAAGCCCAAGTCCAGTGTAACACACATTCTGACTAACAGAGTACCCCATGCCATTTTCTACTTACTGCAGACATGATGAGCTCTCCACCCAGATTCTGGATTTCTGCTTTCACCTGGCTGCAGATCTTGAGCTGATGGGAATACAGCTTGATCTGTTCTAGGTAAGCCAGTAAATCCTGTTTGCACGACTGGTCTGGGCACTGAGAAGAACAAGAAATAAAGCATTTCAGTCACTGCTGATTCCCAAGGATGTCTCAGGAAATCACATCACAACTTCACTGAGGAGTGTCCCAGCTGCACACTGCTGGAGCCTTGCTTTTCACTGCAGTTGTATCAGGCTGCAAGGTTCATTCCTCTTGGGAAGCTTTTTAATGCTACAGTTGGAAGGTGAGATTAAACCTAAAATTCCCCCTGTGCACTCTGTATTTAACATTGCTGTGCTTGCCTTAGCAGTATTTCTGAACACATCCCTCAGTGTATGGAGCAATTACTTCAATTCCTAAGATGAGCACTAAGACAATGCCTCCATTAACAGTGATGAGGCATTCCAAACAGATCTGGTGGGCAATGTAACCATGCATGCAGAGACATGCTAACATCTGTATGTTATGTTTTATCTTGTAAGATGATCTGTGGGGTTTTTTGTGTTCCATCTAGAGTGTACTGAACTCCATCTGCAGATCTTCTCTAGCAGTGGGAACAGCACAGTTACAGTGTCTTATGGAAAACTCACTGATTTCAGTGTTTTTAACAATACAGATTTCTATTCTAGAAATAAAAATATGATCGTTCTAACCTATTTTTTTCCCAAAATACATGGTGTACTTGGAGCAATGTTGCTCTGTGGGTACCAGGCCAGCCATGAAAGGCTGGGTATGAATTTGTCCTAAGGCTGATTTTCATTGCTGAGGCAGAATAGAGGGATTGTAAGGGGAAGGGTGAGCCCCTGTTGTGCATGAGATCCCTGCAGGTTTGCAGCCATGGTTTTGGCCAGGCTGTGCTCCTTACTGACAAACACAGCCCCTCCTTTTGACAGGAAACCCTGCTCAGCTTTGCATCCTGAAAAAGCAAAGATACATCCCACCAACTGCACACTGGCAACAATCACCTGTGGCTTTACTAAACTCTGGTCAGTGCATTTAATCCCAAACCAGAGCCAGAAAAAGCACCAATTCTACTGAGCTCCAAAAAGATTTCAGCTCCTGTCTCTGCTGAAGCAACAGTGTGTGCTCAAAGGGCTGCTGTGACAATGCTGTTCTTCATGGCTGTGCAATGACATCTGCTTAAGCAAGTTCATGCCTTAGACTTAGCAAAAGGTAACAGCAAACAAGGAAAGTCAGTGTACAATTTTAAATTCAATAATATGACTTTACATCAGTGCATACCTCATGTTCTGCTACATCCCTTATTGCTTCTGTATCTGGGCACAGCTTACAACAAAATCAGAACACTTCCCTGACATGTACTCTTTCATGTGTGATGTTTTCAAAATGCTAGCACGTTATGGAAAACTGCCCTAAAATAAGTCTCTCTTTCTTATTAAGCACTGCTTTAAGGACTGCACAATCAGTACTTATATAATGGTATGTCAGTGTTTACAAAGCTGGAAAACTCACTGCTTATTTAATTTAATTAATAAAAAATTATACTTCCAGTAAAAAACAGTGCAGTCCCTTAGAGCATAATACCAAGGTTCTGTATTCCTGGAATGAGATTCTTCCTCCTCCATTTTCTTCCTTTCCTTAGTTGGATTTTTTATCCCTGGGCCTTATCTTTTCAGCCAGAAAAACTCCAGAGAAAGGTGCATTGGGTGTCACTTCAAGCAGTGACAGTAGCACTTAGAGAAGATCAGAGACAAGAGTGATTGTTCCATAATACTGTTTTATGTAAGAGTAGTGGCAGGCTAGTCACAGGTACTGTGTCCCTTACACAGCACTGTGTTTTAGGAATGATACACAGCCAAGGCCAGCAAACTGCACTGAGGAACAAGACCCTGAGCTTCTCTGGAAACACTCTGAGTCCAATGCAGGGCACTGGATAAGGAATCCCCCTGCAGTGTGAAGTCTGTGGCACATGCACAGCCTCACTACCCAAGCAGCTGCAGTGCATCCTTCCCTCCATGGGCACACCAAGGCCCACACAGAGAGCAAGGCTGATGGCAGTCCTGCTAGTCCTCACCTACAAACCCTGGGGCCCCCAAAAGTGACTCCCAGGAGTGCAAAACAAAGGACTTGGTCTTTAACACTGGGTTGCTCAACTGCAGAAATCTTTGTTACAGAATGGTTACATTAAAGTTTTACATAGGTAAAAGAAGCTACTTGGACAAAGGAATGGAAGAATATCAAGGACTATGTGACATGTCAAGTGTATCAGAAATATGTCTGGTTATGTAAATTCTGGCATGGCTGCTGGAGGCTGGAGCACCATGGCACTCATAATGGATTTATAATGCACTTGTGATTCATGAGCACAGGTTGCTGTGGATGCTGTAACTGTGACCATTTTCACCCTTGTTAATCTGAGCCATCCCACAAGTGTTTGTGAGTGTGGACTGAAATACTGCTAATTGTACCACACTGTATCCCTTCCCTTCAAACACAGAAACAGGGAGCTATAAAAACATTCCAATCCTTTTTTTCCTTCTAATAGAAATTCTACTTAATTTAATTGTTTGTAAAAGGAAACATGTGAAATACTCCACTAAAAAATGTCAATGCTGCTCAGGAAGGCACTTACTGACACTCATGTTCTACTCTAGGCACCAAATTCCTGAAGAGCTTATCCAGTTTGGCCCAAATTCAGAGAACAGTTATTTGGTAGCCCAGAGGAATGTAAAGTTTATTTTATTTTAAGATCCCAGGAGTGCAGGGCATAGGAAACCTGGCAAAGTAACAGCTGAGAAAAGGAATTTTAAAATACCTTTGAGATACAAAAAAACCACAATGAAAAAGAGCTTTCTAAGTTAAGGGATAACTTTGCACAGCCAAAAAAGGTCACAGGAGTTAAAAGATCTCTAGCCAAGCAAGGAATGAGAAGATCACACTAAGATGATCTGTAACAGGAGGAATAAAGCAAGATTCTCTTTTTTACTGAGTTGGACACCTATCTAGTAATACTTGCAGTCATGTTCACCAATACTGGAAGGGCTGCCTTTGTTCAACTTTTGATGTGCATTTGGGTTCTTCTGGTTTTAATGCATATAATGTAAAAAGTGCATCTAAAAGCCAAGCAACACCTGTAAATAAGGAGTGTCCTTCAGATGCACAGAACAAATCCCAGGGTGGCTCCTGGGGGTCAGCTGTGTGCAAGCTCTGAGCCAGGACAAAGGCAAAGAGCTGGAGTGAATTCAGTGAAAGAGTTACAATAACCTGAATGATGTCATGATGTCACACAAATTATCACCATTACTGGTTCATGAACACTAGTTCCTCACACTGTTTTGTTCATAGTTACAGTCTGGAGTCACTGTAGTAATACACCTGGAATCTTTCCTAAAAGAAATATTTCAGTAAGAGTGGATTCCCTGTTGTAAAACCAGCAAGAATTTATGACCCTTACTCATCTTTGGCTTTGTTATCTCATCATTTTCTGCCATGTATCAGTGACACCTTTGAATTTTAATCTGTAATAGATAAAATCTTGAGAACAGTTGTTTCCCAGTGCTGGAAGAATGTGTGTCAAGATCAGGACTGGGAAATCCAGACATTTTACCAATTTTCTACACAAATCTGATCACGGCTGTATCGACGCAAAAGAGAAATTAAATTCTTTGTTATCTGGAATTCAGGGAGACACATGACAACCACTAACAGACTGGTGCTGCTTCCTGGACAGTAGAAAAGAAAGCACTGAGTGTGAAAATAAAGAGTGAAGGAAGAGAGGGAGCACGTGGGGGTGTGGGAACAGTGAGTGTCCTGTGCTGCCCTGGACTGCAAGGCACAAAGGAAGGAACACTTCAGGTGTGACCCTTGCACATTTCCTGCACTCTCTGTTGGTGCTGAACTGCCCCAGAGTGACCCAGCCAGCCTGGTGAGGAGGCTGCAGGGGTGGGGAGGCTGCAGGTGAGCTCAGGGGTGAGGAGGCTGCAGGTGAGGGGTGAGGAGGCTGCAGGGGTGGGGAGGCTGCAGGTGTGAGGAGGCTGCAGGTGTGGGGAGGCTGCAGGGTGTGGGGAGGCTGCAGGTGAGCTCAGGGGTGGGAGGCTGCAGGGGTGAGGAGGCTGCAGGTGTGGGGAGGCTGCAGGGGTGAGGAGGCTGCAGGGGTGCTCAGGCAGGCTGCTGAGTTACCCTGCTCCTGCTAAGCCATTGCAGATTCAAAAATCCAGCAGCAATAAAGCCCACCTTCCAGCTCTACCACTGCAGTTTGTGGTGATAAATAACTCCTAAGAGTTACCTGAAATAACTGTAAATATAAATCAAAACTAAATGCAAAACCAAGAATCGCCTTTGAGCTGCAGATGTGCAGGGGCCAAAAGAGCCAGTGTGGGGGTGGGGGCAGAGAAGGAAGGTACAGCACAAGGCTGGATTCTGTAATGCAGAGGGTGGAGAACAGAGGCAGAGCAGTGTCCTCACTGAGCTGGTGCTGAGCCCAAGCAGGTGCCAGAGCACAGGGCTCTGTGCCAGGGGCACCGTGCTGTGTTCCCAGCTCAGCTGGAGCTGCTCCCAGTGCTGCCTGCACAGCTGGGCTGCTGTGCTGCCACTGAGCTCACTGCCCACAGCAGCTGGCCTGGGGAGGAAGGTGCTCCACAAGCAGTGCCAGTGAGCAGTGCACAGGGGCACAGGCCACCCAAACTGGCCACAGGCTGCTCCACACCAGTGCCATGCAGGATATGGAGTGTATGGGGACCCACCTGGAGGGGCTGATTGCTCAGGGACAGGCTGGGCACTGGGCAGCACACGCTGGGGAACTGTGCTGGGCACCTCCTTTATCTCTGCTCTCAGTCCTCCTTCCCCCTCTCTTTCAGCACCAATATTAGTACTGCTGCTACTATTCTATTTTAAATTATTAAAATTTTATAACAACCCATGAGGTTTCCTTTTTCTTTTCCAGTTCCAGGAGTAGGTGACCCAGCAGCTGCATTATACTCAGTTGCCAGCTGGGGTTAAACCAGGACAACAGCTTTTTATACAACTGTTTATACACCAACGTATACTTTAATATGTGGTTGATAATAATAATAATAATAATAATAATAATAATAATAATAATAATAATAATATATACAAGTTCATATTAAACTAGGACAACAGCTTTTTATACAACTATTTATACTAGCGTGTACCTTAATATGTTGTTAATAATAATAATAATAATAACATATTAATAATATACACATTATTATATAATAATATATAATGATATATATATATATATGTATATATAACAGCAGCCATGACTATATATAGATATATAGATATATATATCTATATAGATATATAGATATATAGATGTATATATATAGATATATAGATGTATAGATATATGTCCATAGCACTCCTGGCTCACCTGCTCAGCAATGAGCCGTGCCAGGGCTGTGTGTCTGTGTGTCTGTGTGTCTGTGTGTCTGTCTGTGTGTCTGTGTGTCTGTGTGTCTGTCTGTGTGTCTGTCTGTCTGTGTGTCTGTGTGTCTGTGTGTGTCTCTCCCCAGCTCTCACCTGCTCAGCAATGAGCCGTGCCAGGGCTGTGTGTGTCTGTCTGTGTGTGTGTCTGTGTGTCTGTGTGTCTGTGTGTCTGTGTGTCTGTCTGTGTGTCTGTGTCTGTGTGTCTGTCTGTGTGTCTGTGTCTGTCTGTGTGTCTGTGTGTCTGTGTGTCTGTGTGTCTGTGTGTCTGTGTGTCTGTCTCTCCCCAGCTCTCACCTGCTCAGCAATGAGCCGTGCCAGGGCTGTGTGTCTGTGTGTCTGTGTGTCTGTGTGTCTGTGTGTCTGTGTGTCTGTGTGTGTCTGTGCTCACCTGCTCAGCAATGAGCCGTGCCAGGGCTGTGTGTGTCTGTGTGTCTGTGTGTCTGTGTGTCTGTGTCTGTCTGTCTCTCCCCAGCTCTCACCTGCTCAGCAATGAGCCGTGCCAGGGCTGTGTGTCTGTGTGTCTGTGTGTCTGTCTGTGTGTCTGTCTGTGTGTCTGTGTGTCTGTGCTCACCTGCTCAGCAATGAGCCGTGCCAGCAGGTCCATGCGCGATCCCGACTCCGAGATCATCTTGGCGGCGTTGATCACGTCACTGGTGTGCTTCAGTGGGCCCCTGCCCCTGCACAGAAACACACCCACCATCAGCAACAGCCTGCACAACAGCTGCACAACAGCTGCACTGAACAGAGCCCTGCACAGAAACACACCCACCATCAGCCACAGCTGCACACCTGCTGCACAACAGCTGCACTGAACAGAGCCCTGCACAGAAACACACCCACCATCAGCCACAGCTGTCACCCTGCTGCACAACAGCTGCACTCAACAGAGCCCTGCACAGAAACACACCCACCATCAGCCACAGCTGCACACCTGCTGCACAACAGCTGCACTGAACAGAGCCCTGCACAGAAACACACCCACCATCAGCCACAGCTGCACACCTGCTGCACAACAGCTGCACTCAGCAGAGCCCTGCACACAAACACACCCACCATCAGCCACAGCTGCACACCTGCTGCACAACAGCTGCACTGAACAGAGCCCTGCACAGAAACACACTCACCATCAGCCACAGCTGCACACCTGCTGCACAACAGCTGCACTGAACAGAGCCCTGCACAGAAACACACCCACCATCAGCCACAGCTGCACACCTGCTGCACAACAGCTGCACTGACAGAGCCCTGCACAGAAACACACCCACCATCAGCCACAGCTGCACACCTGCTGCACAACAGCTGCACTCAACAGAGCCCTGCACAGAAACACACCCACCATCAGCCACAGCTGTCACCCTGCTGCACAACAGCTGCACTCAACAGAGCCCTGCACAGAAACACACCCACCATCAGCCACAGCTGTCACCCTGCTGCACAACAGCTGCACTGAACAGAGCCCTGCACAGAAACACACCCACCATCAGCCACAGCTGCACACCTGCTGCACAACAGCTGCACTGAACAGAACACTCATCCACATACAAGTGACAGTAACCAAACCCCACCAATTTGTACTGCTTGCCATCAACGGGATGCAGAAGTACAGAAAGATGTCAGATTCTTCATACTGACAGTACAACCCCAACCAAATCCTGATTTTGAGAAATTTCTTGGACATTTTGCTATTCCCAGGGTTATATGAGGTTCCTTTCCTTTCCATGACTTTTCCAGTAATGTTTTCCAGGAAAGTTCAGCTCTGTGTATTCTGAGAGTCATTATGGGTATCTGGTCAGAAAAGCAGTGTGGTTGGTTTGCTTGGGGTTTTTAGAATGGAGCTGGTGCACCCAAACACAAACACAGATGTATGAACAAGGCTGCAAATCAGCTTACACGTGCCACTCAGATATGCCATATCAGAAAAATACTTCCCAAACAATTAGAGAATTTCTTCAGAATTTCAGTCTAGGGAAATGGCCAAATTCTTGTGAACAGTATTTTTCTGTATGCCCCCTCCCAAGCCCAAAAGGCTGCTTTAATTACAGGAGAATGTTTCAAAGAACTAAGAAGTAAAATGTGAATACTTAAGGCACAAGTAGTATCAACCCTTCTCTTCACATTTGTTTGAGCCTCAGCCTCTTCAGTGCTGAAACACTTCACCCAAACTAAAATCTACACTGAATTGTACTTCATGCATGTATAAAGTGAGCAGTGCTGCTGAACTAAGGTTTGCCTTCCAACATCTTTGACAGGAATACTTCTAGTTTTACTATGTGCTTAATTTACAAAGCCCCTAAATCAATTTACAAGTTCTGCACTAGACAAAAGGAGTCAACAACATGAAAAAAATAATGTAGTTCTTTGTTCAAATGAGAAGCCACAGCTCAGTCTTTAAATAAATGATAAATATTTAGGAATGTCTCAGCCTTGTGCTAAAAAGTGCTGAAACCCCAGCACAGTAAGGTACAGGCACAAAGAAAGCTCCTTTGCTGCACAACCAAGAACTATCTGTGCTTCTTTTTCTACCTTCATGTAAAATCCATGGTTGCACACAGGTAGAGATATTAAAAGCAAGGCCTTATAAAACATGGTTTAGGCCCTGCTACTCTAGCTAAGCTAGCAGCCAGTAACTTCCCATGTGAAAAAGTCTTAACATGTAAGCCAATCAAAAATAGAGAGGTTTGATGGATATGCAAAATGCCATTTACTGACCAATGAGCTGAGTGTTAGTGCATTGTTACCCAGTCAGATCTAACACAGTGCCTTCTGATACTTCCTATAAATATAGCTATGGGAATAAGGAATTGCCTTTTACTGCATGAAGAAATGGAGTCCTGTCTGCTTATTACTGCAACCATCCAGAGCCTCTGACATAAGGCACAGGCTTAGCTGTCTTAGGGTCTGGCATAATAAGCCATTAGTCCCAGTTCATGATGTCAGGAAACTCTGAGTACTCTGAAGAGAGTACTTGGGAAGGTACACCAGATCTCCTGAATCACTGGCCAAATGGAAGAATGAGAGAAAAACTAAAAAACCCCAACCCAGGATGCTCGTTCAAGTGCAAACACTGAATGTGGACATGAAGAGAGAGTCCCTGCAGAATTTCTGTACAAAGGCAGAGGGGCTGTTGGAGCAGCAGCCCCCAGGCAGAGCTGCTGTGGAGCAGCAGAAGCACAGCCAGGCACACCCAGGCAATAAACACCCTGCACAAAGCCTTCCTGCAGCTGCCCCTGCTCTGGTGAGACTGCAGCTGCAGCTCTGGGAGGGGCTCCAGAAGGAAGCTGAGCTGAGCTGATTCCATGTCACAACCACAAGGAGAGGCTGAAGGGCTTACAGCCACAGCAAGGTGCACATCTGGAGGGGCACAGCAGGGATGGTGAGCAGGAGAGGCTGTGGGAGCCTCCAGGGCTGTGCTGCTGGGGAGGAGGCTCAGAGCCCAGCTGGGGCAGCAGGCTCAGGGAGGGCAGGGCAGAGCAGCCCTGCCAAGGGACAGGCTCTCCCAGGGCTCCCACAGGCACTCCTGTCGTTTCACTGAAAGGCAGCCAAGGAGTGCCATGGGTGTGGGTGAGTGACTACCAGGCTCAATGCACGCTGCCTTCTAAGGGAACCAGAGCAGCTGTGCACTTGGGCAATTCCCACTTCTGACTGAGCACAGAATCTGCAGATTCAGAATGCCACTGACTCACATTAACTCCCTGAATGCAGATGTTAGAGACACATAAGTCTATTAAATCATCCAAGTTGTTTTCCCCAGCCATTGCACAGCTTCCTACCAGTTTTATATGCACCTGCGGTTTTTTTCTGGCAAGTTTGAGGTATGAAAAACCACTTTGCTTGAAAGGCAGTGTTTCCCTGAGCTATCCATCTCACTCTCTGGAACACTTTTCCAGATATTCAGGTGTTTCTTTGCATCACTGTAACAACATCCCTGTCCTCCTACAGACCTGCTCCCTGATCCTCCTCCACCACATGCTGAAGCATCCCAAATTGTGGTGGACAGTGCAGACCTGCATGCAACAGCTCATGCACCAACCCCTCCTAAAGAAACAAATATAAAAACGTTTCCACCAAGTACCATATCCCAATCAACAACATCACAAAACTTCTCCATTGTGGAGTTTTCCACCTCTTCCCCTGAAGAAATTCTGATTTCTTCTACAGAAACCGTGTAGTAGTATAAAAATTTTTTTCAAGTCAGCTTTAATCCTACTGTTTTTTCCCTGCATCCAGTCTCTAAGGCCAATCTTCACCTCACACACTCAGTTTACTGAAGTTCATCCCCAGTGATTTCACTGAGTTCATAACCTACAACAGCAGACTGTGGATTCATTGCATGGAAGATCTAATACATCTATTTTCCTCACACCTCACTATTTCCAAGCATAAAGCCTTACAGGTTGAACAAGTTGATAACACATTCAAGGTGATGAAAAACTAAGACAAGACATGAAATACTTTATTTACAAGCAATTATATCTCCCCAAGGTAGTGATGGATTGTTACTGGAGCTCAAATCAACTGCTCTACCCAACAACAAAAAACGGGAATAGGCCATAAATAATATATAGAGAGACATCTAGGTAAGTCTAACAAGAAAGAAAATGGATTATGTACAAAGAAAGCAGTCTGGAGTCTCCCCACAAAGATACAGGGGAAGAACCCCACAACTTCTCCTCAGTATTTCTTGAAAGGTACAATGACAGGAGGGAAGAAGTTGGACTGTGTTAGTACAACACCAAGGGTCAGGGGTAATTGTGAAAGAGAGCCTGAAGCCTCTCAAATCTCATTGCTCTTGCTCCAAGCCAGGACAAACTGAGAGCAACTCCATCCCTGTCAGCCTGACTCTAACCACAGGGATTAGCAGGCACCAGTATGGGGCATTATTTGCTGTTCTCCTCCACACTGGAATGGCACTGTGAAAAGCAGTCATATTCTTAATTCTTACAGAAAAGGAACCTTCTACTTCAGCTCCAAAAGCTCTTTGGCATCTCCTTTTCCAGGAAGAGGCAAGCAGAGCTGGTGGCTCCCCTGCACACTGTGCTCCCCAGGGCCAGGGGCACTGCACAGCTCCAAAGCAGTGCTGACCCAGCCATGTGTCTCTGGCTGCTCCAAGCTGAGCCCAGCAGAGACCAGCTCTGGCAATGCTGCCCAGAGCCAGGCCACTGCTGCCCTGAGCAGCCCAGCCTGGACCATCTGGGAGGGCTGGCAAGGGCTCCCTGGAGGTGGGAGAGGCTGGGGCAGTTCCTGAGGTGAGGAAGGTCAGAGCTCCCAGCCAGTGACCCAAGTGCTCCTTCAGGTGCACGTCTGTCCTGAGGGCAGTGCATTCCTTACACTGCTGTGTGACTGTGCAAGGCACAGCCACGGCCTTACTCACAGAAACATACTCCTGCCATTAGTAATTGTACAGACACTGTTGTGGTTAGTGAATTCAGGTGTCACCACACTCCAAGGCACCATCTGTACCTCCTGCAGCTCCTCCCCAAACACTCCGTGTGCTTCTCCTTCCTGCTGCCTCCCACTGCTGCTCTGCAAAGCACTTTACTACTGGCATGGCAGAAATCTGGATTCCAGGCTCACATTCTCATGCTTTTTGTTTTATTAACCTGGTGGCTGTGTGCAGTCCTGGGAGCAGGGAGAAGGAAGCAGGATTCACACCTCACTCATTACAAATGCTCTAAACTTACTGAGTGAATTACTTTTTCCTGCACATCACTTTGTCTGCTCCTCCCAGTTAAATGAGCAGTTTTAGATTTATTCTGTGAAGGGCTTGGTGTTCAAGGAGGAAGAATTATGCTTTTTAGAATCATTGCTGTAAACAAAAATCCCTTTTATGACACCTGGCTGCACATCTCTATCAGTCACACCTACAGAGACAGGAGGCAGCAGAGCTCCTCAGGAAATCCACAGGGGAAGAGGTAATTGGAGATTGTACAGGTGGATCCCAGAGCTGACCTCTGCCAGTCTGTTACAGCTGGAGACACAAGAGCAAGAACGATTTTCTTGTCATGCATTTTCTGTCACTGTCTGGGTGTACCAGTTTGGAAATTACAAGAGAAGAATTCTTAATTGTAGCAAAACTAAGTAACTGAATTAAGGCCAAACCCCCACTCGACATTTACAGGGGCAAAGGCTGAAGCAGGTCCATTCCTTAAAAAAAAAATAATGCAATATTATTCCTTAACAAAAATAATGTAAATGAAAGTGTAGCCGGATGAGAAAAGGGCAGAGTGAAAAAAACTTCAAAAGGCATGAAGTAAACAACCATAAACTCATTGTAATAAAGAGTATTTTGTAAGTAGAAATGCCTTTTGTGAGTAAAGGAAGAACATACTCCAAGAGGGACTGGTTATCAAAGGCCTCTGCCACAGTGGAGGGCACCACAGAAGCAACCTGGTTTCTCTGGGATCTGCCTCAGTGCTGGAGCTGCTCAGTTCTTTATTCATGGCTTGAGTAAAGAGAATGTTTAACGAACTTACATTTGATACTGATGTGGAAGAAGAAGGAACTAGGCTAGGAGGCCAGATTTGGAATGAAGAATTGCCTGAGATAAGCAGGAAGAAAAAGCAGATGCAATGGAAAAAAAGACACATGCCCTCAGGGAGGAAAATCAAACACAGAGATACACCTGGAGTCAGCCCCTACAACAGGAGAGTGAGAGGCAGCCAGTGAGTTTCAGTGATCACAGATCCATCAGGAGTCAGCACTAGCATGCTGCAGAAGAGGAGGCAATGGGAAAGAACACAGAGGAGAAATAAACACTTCTGGTATCTCTTACAGTTACAAGGTGTGTGTAGGAGAATTCCTGGAAAGATGAAAGGCCTCGTTTAGGAAAGAGAAGACTGAGTGCCAACAGAATGGATTAGGTTTGGGTTTGCTTCTAAGCTTCAGCTTATTCCAGTGGCATAGGCACAGCTGTGGCACTCACACAGAGCAAGGCCCAGCACCAGTGACATCCTGCCACGCCAGGTCCTGTCCCACAGGCATCTCTCCTGCCCAGGTGACCACCCTGCTCCTGGGAGCTGTGCTTCCACAGTCCCTTCCCCAAGGCAGCATGACAATGCAACTCTGCTAAAGAAATCGTGAACATGAAGGCCAATGCAAAAATCCATGGGATTAGTTAAAGACTTTACACCTCTGTGCCAGTGAAATGGGAATTGAAAATTACTGTTATTTACAGCAATTCTTTCAGATCAATACAACTTTCCATCAGTCCTACAATTCTTTCTCTTTCTGCTCTACTATCTAGATACTCACTGTTGATCTCATATTGGCACTTTTCTTATCTGGGTCATCCTTCTCTCCCCACATCCCCAGTGCTTTCACCAGCTCTACAAAATAAAGCCAAGCTCTTATTTAGAAGGCTGTGCTCTACAAGGGACCCAGTCATTTATTTTTCTTGCTCTTACTTGTTGCATTGTGCAATCCAGGCCCAAAATACAGCTACCAAAATTTTCTCAGCACTTTGCACAACACACAAGCAGATTTTTCAAAGACCTTCAGTGACTATCAACTTCCATTCTGATGGTGAGCACTGCAAAACAACTGTCACTAGGAGTACTTCTGGTCCCCAGTTTTATAAAGCATAATACCAGCAAGGAATTCCTGCTTCAGGATGTGGCCCCATACAGCAGAGCACTGCTTTAGCATCCTGATCATCTCACCTGTGCAACTGAGAAATCCTGATATAATTCAGAGGGGAAAATGCTGATGTTACTTGAGCAGTTGCTGATAATAATGTTACCTACCATGGGTGCTTCACTATTTGGAACTGCCTCTTAAAACAAGAGAACACACAGCAGCAGTCAGGTGGGAGCAGAGGAAGGTATGGCAGGAGAAAACTGTACCTGCAGCCTGGGAGGCAGAACAGCAGCTCATGTTCTGACTGAAAGTTGTTAAATGCCAATTCTGACAAAATTCATCACAGCTACAACAGAACGTGGGAAGCAAAGCATCAAAGGGGTACAACTGTACAGGTCTGACTGATGCACTGAATATTTATGTGTGCAGCAACCACACACAGCAGTGTCTGATGTTTACATGCACTATTTATAGAGATGGAAATCAAAGAACTGTGGCATCTTCCCACACTTACACTTGTGCACACACACAGGCAACCCTTCCCTTCACTTCTAGATCCCAAAGTCCAAATCTTCTCTAAGACATTTGCAGTTCTCTTGCAGTTCTGATGAAATGTGTTAATGAAAATGTATAATTTCTGCTAGTTGAGACCAGCTGCAGGAGGTAAATAGATTAAATAAATGAACAGAACATCATAATTAAATACTTTCACCTATATATAAAAAAATAACATTATCAAATTCTCATTGTGATCTAAAGAAGCAAAGCAAAGCTCATTGTTGCCAAACTATTTAATCAGTGGATTTTACAATTAACTACAAAAAAAAAAAAAAAAAGTCAAAAGCCTGTAGTGATGCAAAAAGTGGAAAGAGAGGAAGCTGCTGTCTTGCAGCAGGTCTCAGCTGGGTTTAAACTGGACTTTGATCATGCATCTTATCACAGACTGCAAGTAAATTTCAAGCATCTAAGGGTGCCATCAGTGTGCAAAAATCAAAGTATGGCATGTCTTGGATTTCCAGCCCTGCAGGCACATATCAACACAGAAATACTTCTGTGTTTGGTACTAGTTTGTTAAAACATAATTAAACCACAATAAAAGGAGTGGTTTGTACACAAGAGTGCACCTGGATAAATCTGATTATCCTTTTGTAGGCACATGGCATCCATGAAGCTCAAGTTTAGTTCCAGAGAACATTATTTACAGCTGCAGAAACTGGTTTCCCCAGTTTGCAATTTCCCAGGCACTTTTTCCTGTGCCAGCAGAACCATCTCCCCAGACTCCCTGTGATCTGTTTCTCACAGCCTTTCACAAACACCATTAGTGCAAAGTGAGGAACACCACATCTCAACCAGGCATCAACTGTGCATGCTTCTCATCTCCCTTCACCCTCATTATCTCTCAGATGCTTCTCCATCTCCTGCTCCCAGATCCAGCCTTTCAAAGGAGATTCCATTTGCAGCCACTGAGGTGAGCTGACCTCACCAGCCATGGGCTGTAATTTGGCAGCCTGTCACTTTAATCACTGTATTACATACCCACAGTTGGTGTTTCAGTGACTGCAGGGAAAGTCTCTGCTACTGGCCTCATCAATGGCCTTCTCCCATTCTTCTGTTATGAACAGAAATTAGCTGGAGATTTAAATCTCTCTGGTACAGGAAGCCATGCAAGAGGCTCACAGACTGTTCCAGCAATGCCTGAGCTGTGTGAGCACTAACACCACACCTGTATGCACACACAGACTGTTCCAGCAATGCCTGAGCTGTGTGTGTGAGCACTAACACCACACCTGTATGCACACACAGGCTGTTCCAGCAATGCCTGAGCTGTGTGTGTGAGCACTAACACCACACCTGTATGCACACACAGGCTGTTCCAGCAATGCCTGAGCTGTGTGTGTGAGCACTAACACCACACCTGTATGCACACACAGACTGTTCCAGCAATGCCTGAGCTGTGTGTGTGAGCACTAACACCACACCTGTATGCACACACAGACTGTTCCAGCAATGCCTGAGCTGTGTGTGTGAGCACTAACACCACACCTGTATGCACACACAGGCTGTTCCAGCAATGCCTGAGCTGTGTGTGTGAGCACTAACACCACACCTGTATGCACACACAGACTGTTCCAGCAATGCCTGAGCTGTGTGAGCACTAACACCACACCTGTATGCACACACAGGCTGTTCCAGCAATGCCTGAGCTGTGTGTGTGAGCACTAACACCACACCTGTATGCACACACAGGCTGTTCCAGCAATGCCTGAGCTGTGTGAGCACTAACACCACACCTGTATGCACACACAGGCTGTTCCAGCAATGCCTGAGCTGTGTGTGTGAGCACTAACACCACACCTGTATGCACACACAGACTGTTCCAGCAATGCCTGAGCTGTGTGAGCACTAACACCACACCTGTATGCACACACAGGCTGTTCCAGCAATGCCTGAGCTGTGTGTGTGAGCACTGGCCACCCAACACCACACCTGTATGCACACACAGGCTGTTCCAGCAATGCCTGAGCTGTGTGTGTGAGCACTAACACCACACCTGTATGCACACACAGACTGTTCCAGCAATGCCTGAGCTGTGTGTGTGAGCACTAACACCACACCTGTATGCACACACAGGCTGTTCCAGCAATGCCTGAGCTGTGTGTGTGAGCACTAACACCACACCTGTATGCACACACAGGCTGTTCCAGCAATGCCTGAGCTGTGTGTGAGCACTAACACCACACCTGTATGCACACACAGACTGTTCCAGCAATGCCTGCACACACAGGCTGTTCCAGCAATGCCTGAGCTGTGTGAGCACTAACACCACACCTGTATGCACACACAGACTGTTCCAGCAATGCCTGAGCTGTGTGTGTGAGCACTAACACCACACCTGTATGCACACACAGGCTGTTCCAGCAATGCCTGAGCTGTGTGTGTGAGCACTAACACCACACCTGTATGCACACACAGACTGTTCCAGCAATGCCTGAGCTGTGTGTGTGAGCACTAACACCACACCTGTATGCACACACAGACTGTTCCAGCAATGCCTGAGCTGTGTGTGAGCACTAACACCACACCTGTATGCACACACAGGCTGTTCCAGCAATGCCTGAGCTGTGTGTGTGAGCACTAACACCACACCTGTATGCACACACAGCTGTTCCAGCAATGCCTGAGCTGTGTGTGTGAGCACTAACACCACACCTGTATGCACACACAGGCTGTTCCAGCAATGCCTGAGCTGTGTGTGAGCACTAACACCACACCTGTATGCACACACAGGCTGTTCCAGCAATGCCTGAGCTGTGTGTGAGCACTAACACCACACCTGTATGCACACACAGGCTGTTCCAGCAATGCCTGAGCTGTGTGTGAGTGAGCACTAACACCACACCTGTATGCACACACAGGCTGTTCCAGCAATGCCTGAGCTGTGTGAGCACTAACACCACACCTGTATGCACACACAGGCTGTTCCAGCAATGCCTGAGCTGTGTGTGTGAGCACTAACACCACACCTGTATGCACACACAGGCTGTTCCAGCAATGCCTGAGCTGTGTGTGTGAGCACTAACACCACACCTGTATGCACACACAGGCTGTTCCAGCAATGCCTGAGCTGTGTGAGCACTAACACCACACCTGTATGCACACACAGGCTGTTCCAGCAATGCCTGAGCTGTGTGAGCACTAACACCACACCTGTATGCACACACAGACTGTTCCAGCAATGCCTGAGCTGTGTGTGTGAGCACTAACACCACACCTGTATGCACACACAGACTGTTCCAGCAATGCCTGAGCTGTGTGTGTGAGCACTAACACCACACCTGTATGCACACACAGGCTGTTCCAGCAATGCCTGAGCTGTGTGTGTGAGCACTAACACCACACCTGTATGCACACACAGACTGTTCCAGCAATGCCTGAGCTGTGTCTGTGAGCACTAACACCACACCTGTATGCACACACAGACTGTTCCAGCAATGCCTGAGCTGTGTGAGCACTAACACCACACCTGTATGCACACACAGGCTGTTCCAGCAATGCCTGAGCTGTGTGAGCACTAACACCACACCTGTATGCACACACAGGAAATAGATTGTCCTGAAAATCACTATTAATGTCTTTTCTTTAAAGGAATCCAGCCACATCTACACCCAGACTACTTCCTTGTCCTTTCAGAGCACTGAAAGCAAAGCTCAAAGCAAGGCCTGTTCAGCAACTTAAACTCAGTGAATCTCAAAAAGGTAGAGTTTATAGCTTTATTACTGCTGTGTTGTCATTCTTTTAGGGTATTTATTCCTCACTTCATTATGTCATTAAAAAAATTACATGAATGAAAGATGTTGCCTTTTGAAATTTCCCATCAGAGCACAGACACTCATGAAAGGAGTGGCAAAACTGAGTTACAGGATTGTGGCCCATGCTGCTGAAGAACTTTTAAAGGATTTTTATATTTTTTAGCAGTTATTGAAGACAGTAAACTGATTATCCAAAAATAAGCACTGAAAACCCCAGACTTGGAGTTCAGAGAACTCCAGAGACACAAAAGGAGTGCCATGAAGAAGAGCCACAGCAGGAGAGCTCTGGTTCAGCAACACAGGGTCACAGTGCCAGCTGTTGGACACACCACACAGCTGGAACTGTGCATTTCTATGTGCTCTGTGACCAAACTGCCTCTTTGCAGTTCACATTTTTGATCTGTTTTCCCCCAAATCCAACTGACCACAGTCCCACTGATCATCTGACAGGAGGAACTGCAAATGGAAATAGATGAATTATTTCAGTTTGCTCTCAGATGCCACAGTTCCATCATTAGCCACCACATCTGTTTGGTGGCAAAAGAATAACAAACCCTGTGGAGCAATGGAGACATGGAGACCCCCTGCAAGTAAAAATCCTGGATCCTTCAGTGCCAGCCAAGCAAACTGGAAACTCTGGGACACCTGGCACAGGCACAGTGCTGGGGGTGTGAGCACAGCTGCTGAGAGAGCTTTCAACACAACTGAGCTAAGAGCTGTACCAACAATGCAGTTTGAACTCTGAACCCTTCTGAGCTCAAGTTTGCTCACTCCCATCAACTACCTCTTCAACCACAGTCATGAAAAAAAGCCTCATCCAGATCTCAAAATCCACAAAACTGTCCAAAAAAGTTGTGCAGTTTGGATTACCTGTGGGGAAGGGGGTATTTTTGAGGCTCAAGACTGCACACTGAGACAGAACAATCAGCCCTTGCTCTGGCCACTCTTCCAAGGCTTTAACCCCAGGAACAAAGAAAAAGACCACAATTATAAGAGATTTTGTAGCTATGATAAATGCTTTTTAAATTGGATGAAGTTCAGGATGCATAACATGGGAATAGAAGAGTATTTTGGAGTTAGAGAATCAATTTTCTGGTAGTTAAACTACTGTACCTTATACTACTTCTGTATCTGCATTTTCAAGTTACATCTTCAGGAAACAAAGGCAATTTTTGCCAGACTGGGACATTTCCCAAGGGGAGTCATGAAGCTGAGCCCTCTGCACACCATTCATTATAAACTCAGCAGCAACTGGAATTAAGGGGGCTACTGAACCCAGAGAGGAACCAAACCAGCACCAGCAGAACCAAAATGCTGCCCCAGACCTGTACTGATGGGCTTGAAGCTGGTGGAAGACAGTAAAATTCACCTTTCAGAATCAGTTCATTCCACTAGCAGAGTCATATTTTAGAATTTCTCAGAAAACTGTCCTCACCCCATTCGGTTTTTTTTTAAAAGCACGCTTTCAGTGTTGCAAACTGAAACTAATGGCATGATCTATAATATAATTAAAACATTTTGTAGTGAAAAAAGAACAAAGGACTCATAAAAAATGTGCATTTTATGTTCTATATGCACCTAGCACAGCTGCTATGCCACAGGGACAGATGTTTATTAATATGGATATCAGATCATTCTGCTAGACTGCTAATGGCTCAGTAATCAATCTTCTAAATACCACACAGGTTTCTGATTATATGCAGATCCAGTTATCAAAATATTTCCCAAAAAATCCTGCTTTACTTTGGCCTGTGAAAAGCACCATTACTTGCAGTTTGGTGTCAACCACAGGGTACAATACTTACAGCATGCTGTGTTTATAATAAGTGTGTTGTATAAAAGACTTAGAGACACTCCCTCTAATATGGCAAATGAAACAAAACTTCAAACTCTCAGGATCAGAGCTCCCCTCTTCTTGCCACAATGCTCCTACCTGAATTACTGGCTCGTGGTAAGAGTTTAGTTAGACAATTAGAGACAACCCAGTTAATTATGGAAATATTGGGCTTCAGCTGAGCATCCCTGCTTTAAGGTTTCTCAAACTGTCTAAATAATGATGGTTTATTAAATTAAAGATCATAATATCATTTTCTAATATTAGAAAAGCACTTAACTACTGATGCCCACTACACATTTGCCCTCCCCCTCACTGTGGGCATATTCTCCCACCAACTCTTCTCCTAATTTCTAAGCCCTCATGAAGGTACAGATAGAGTTTACTTCATTGCAGGTTCACTGAAGAGGGAAAAGTACCTGCCTGTAAAATGCAAAGAGGAAACTACTTTCAGAACAAAAAATACCCACTTTGCATAATGACAGAGAACAGCCTTAGACTGAAATGCATTTTCTCTGTACTTCATCAGTTTGATATGTGCCTTGCTCACACTTTGGGAAAAACAGCAAATGGTTGGCTGGAGTTAGCATCAGCCCTGCAGTACCACAGGAACAGGGTTATGATGTTCCCATCCTCCCAATCTCCCCCATTTTTCATGGGGGGCTCTCCTCACTGCTCTGCTCACATAAACACAGTGTAACGTGGAGACTGTGAATGAAATTTGTATTGTCACCCCCAAGCACTCAAAAATCATGAGTCAGGCTCCAAAATACCACAGAACTGGAATAAACACCAGCAGAATTGAAATAATACATCTGCAGTTCTTTGAATTTATGTTCTCTTTTCCAAGCCTTCAGGGGTCCCATTTTCAGGATTTGCTCAGCAACCATGAAACTTAATTAAAAAATGCTGGGGGTAGGTGAGTTTCTCCTACAAGAACGTCTCTCCAGTGCCAAGACACAAAATAATACACACAAAGATTTTTAACAACATGCTGAGTTAGAAGCACTGATGTGTAAGTCTAAAAAAAGAGCAGTGAAAACATGTAAGGTCTCAATTTCTGCCTGCTCATCCAGTGGCAGTGAGGAAGCTCTCTTGCAGCCACACAGGGGTGAGAGATAGGTGGGAATATGGCAGGAGAATATTGGCACTGGCTAGAACCTGCCACTGATTTTAAAAAAACCAAAACCAAACCCACAGCAAAGAGTTGATAAAAATTCCAACCATGGGTGCTGTTTGCTGGGAGAGCTTTTGGCAGGCAGTCCTGTCTCTTGCAGTGCTGCTCAAAGCTCACCTCACTTTGCTCTCCTCTCCACCATTTCAGGAATAAGGAATTTGCTACAGACTGCCAATTCCAGAGCATCCATCATTGCTGCTGCAGAACACTGGGCTGAGGAAGGGATTTCCTTCCCCCAGCCAGGCAAGAGCCCAGCTGCTGCAAGGCTGCTGAGAGCCTGCAAACTGAGCCAGGATCTGGGGCTCCCAGACATCATTCCTGCTTTGGACTGCCTGGGCAGCCTCAGCAAGACACACCATTCCTGAGTACAGTCATTAGGTACTGCCAGGCTTTCTTATGGACAAGGAAGGCAGGAGACTTTCCTGAAAGGACACACAGATTCTGCAGAAGATTGTGTTAACACAATTGACACAGTTCAGCCAGGCAAGTTACTTGGCATCAGCATCTGTGTCACTCTGCTGTGTCGAGACAAAGCATTTGAAAATATGTCTGGCACAGGCTCTCCAGTGAATAAAATCTTTTTCTTGTAACATGGTAGGTAAAATTTCCTAGGATGGAAAGCAGAAAGGAGTATTTAACTTGAATAAAACATGCCCTAAAAACAATGTGGTAGTCCTGAACAACACCACTTCATCTGATTTTTCCATCAGCGTTAAACCACACTTTTTTTTTTTTTTCCTAAGGCCTAAAATTACAGCAGCAGCTTGTTTCCTTAAGCCTACAGGATTGAAAATGGAAGAGAACTTCTGGAGTAAGTTACTGCCTTGGCAAGGAATGCAGTACAACAGCTGCTTGCTCACTGAAATCCTGACAAAATCTTGAGTTCCTGCTGCTGAGACAGCAAAGATGTGAAGAATGGCCCTGAGTAACTTAGTGAGGACTTCCCTCTCCAACATCCCCATCATCATTCCTCCTCCAGCCTCCTTCTGTTTGGTTTGCCTTCTGCCAGGAGCCAGGGGGAGATGCTCTCTGAGTGCTCCTCCCTGGGGGATGGGGGATGTGCATTCCCAACACCAGCAAGGGGCTGCTGCTCAGGCACCAGGCACACAGCACTGACAGCTCTGCCATGCAGAGGGCAGCTACTGCTCCTGCAGAGTCTGATGGACAGGCCTGGGAGGGCCCTTTGAGGAAAAAACTGAAAACAAGTCCCACAGCTAGTTAAAAAGGTATAGGAAATGAAAGAGAAGTAACTCTCTGACTCTCCTATTAATCCAGACTGAACTGCTGGCTCCAAAAGCAAAGTTATGGCTTGTGCAGAGGAAAGCTGCAACTCTGAGTGGAAAACAGAAATTCTTGACACAGGTAAACTGCAATGATTAATCTGGACAGGACCTGCCCACCTACAGCCCTGCACACTTGGAAATGCAAGCATGCCCCAGGCAGAAATGCAGAATGAAAGGCCACCCTGAGGGGGTGCTCACCCCTTCAGCACAGTGACTCCCTTGGCACAGCTCCTGCCTGCAGACCCTGTGCTTCCCACACCATGCCAAAGCCTGGCTGGGACACACTGAGCTCTCCACCTCCTGCTCACACATGGCCAGCAGCTGGTGTCTGCACTCCTGCCTTCCTCAGCAAGCTCTGAGAGCCCTTTAAGGACACCACTTTTGGAATATTCATGTTATCCTCATCTGCTGCCTCTGACTGGCCCACTTGAAAAGCAGAACCAACAGGCAGCAATAATGAAGACATTCCAGAGAGAGAAACAGAACCATGCATATTCCAGTACAGAAACCTTGAAGCACTAAATTAACTGGGATCTATGATCTGTTTATAACTACTTAGCAAGAGAGGTTACTGAAGAGCAGAGCATTACCATATGTCTAGCAATTACCACAGGCCTGTAGGTACCAAAGAGGCTTCTCAGCCATTACCCACTGAATATGCTGCTCTGTGTAAATGATTCGGCCAACAGGAAAAGGATGTTTAAACCAATGAACAAAACTGAAAACAAACCACTGCTTAATCTAAGAGTAAGTCAGAGCTGTTAGTGTAAATGGCCAAGTGTTAATTTTACACCTAGCTTTCACAGCTTGCCTTCAGTTCTAGGGAGAGACAGACTGCTGTCAGGACAGCAATCAGTGATCAAGCCATGCAGGTGGAAGGGGGAGCTGAGCTGAATGTTGAAAAGCAGGAACTACACTTCTGTTTCCTCCTTCTCTGGCAATGCCCTGCTCAGAAGCACACTTTCTCCACAAGAGCACTCATTCCTGGGCAGGCCTGCAGGAAGAAGTGTGCTCACACCATCTCTCCCCTCCTTTCCAGCTCTGGCTGTATTTTATTTCTTTTCCTTCCTGGTACACTGAGGACCTGTGGCCTTCCCAGCAGCCCAAAGAAGATCTCAATGACAGTGTCAGCTCCTGATTTTAAGGGAGCAGTAGAGGTGCCTGTGCATGATCTCAGTGGTCTATGACAGAAAGATGGCTACAGCAGGGATCTTCAAACCAGCTCTTCAATAGGTTTACCACGAGATGAAGTGACCCTCCTGAGCTCTCAGACTCCTTCCATTAGCTCTCAGCCAGCCCAGGCACACTGAGCAGTGTCATTCCCTGTGCCACCACAGAGCACCCCAAGCAGTGGGGTGATGTGACCCACTGCTTCCCAGCAGGAACAACAGCTCCCAGGTGACCTGACCAGTGCAGGGCTGAGACAGCTTGGAGAAAACATGGTGAAACACCACCTTATGTCTGCAATCTGCACATCCCTCCACACTTCTGCCCTCAGCCATTTCTTACCAGCTCAGGGCTTGGGCACCTCAGTGTGCTGTGCCCAGCCTGGCAACATGGCAGAGGATGGAGAGGCAAAGCCCTGGCTAACCTTTACACACAGCAGGGCTCCAGCTGAGCCTCAGCTGCACTGGGAGAGGCTGAATGCCACTGCCAGTGCCACCTTCAGGATGGTGACACAGTTTGCATTCCCAAGGTACCAAAACAGCAGCTGCCAAAGGTCCTGAATTGAAAAATGCTGTTTAAAAATGCCATATTGTTTTGGAAGAAGGAAGTGTGAAAACCATTGGCAGGCTACAAAAACCGAGAAAGGTCCTGGTTTAATTAAAAAAGGTTGGAACAAACTCCAGCCATAATTTCAGCAGAAACCAGCAGTTCAGCACTGTTTCTTTTGTTCACTGTGCTCCCAAGGTGAGCATTTGTGCATAGTTTTTCTCAGAAGTATGCATACTCCAGGAAGAAAACTAAACCAAAACACTACTAAATAAAATTAATTATACAGGAAATACAATAAGAGTGCTTGCAACTCTGCAGCTTCTGGGAACAGTTGCATTTTATTAGATGGCAATTCCATCCTAGCCTGACTCTTGGTCATAAAGAAACCAAAGGTTCTTTCCTGTGGACATTATTTCCTGTGGGTTGATCACTCAGAGAGAAGCAAGTCAGACACTTGGTAGGGTGAAGAGAGAGATGAGAAATAATACAGGAGAAGTGCTATTGGAAAAACAAAAGCCTTAGCTCTCAGAAATAACCATGCCTTCAACTGCACAAAAAAGGGTGACTACAGAAAGTGCTGCAGTTGTCAGGCTAGGAAGGAGGGGAAAGCAATAATAAAATAATCATTTAGGAATGACTGAAATAATATACTTCACCAGAAGAAACTCTAACTATACTTCTCCCCAGCCTAGAGTGCACTTCTGGCAGCCCAAACAAGCAAAGCCAGACACACCATCTGGGGAGCCTGGAGCTGATTTGGATCCAGCTGGGTCCCACATCACCCTGGTGTTCAGGGTATGCTGGGCCTTCCCCTCCCCTGCACAGCGACAGCAGACACCTCCAGAACACAGAGACAAAGCCTGGTGTTCTCCAGTGCTCAGGAACTTATTGTACATGTGAATGTAAAAGCAAACAGCTTGTGTTATAAAATCTCTTCGCTTTGGAAAACACGACTCAAGGCCTCCACTGTTCCCCATTTTCTGTTCTGACAGAGAAACCTTGATACACAAAGTTGATAGCATTGCTAAGGGAAAAGAAGCAGGGGAAGATGGAAGATGTTCCCTTCTCTGGACTGCCTGCTTGCCTCCCTGCTGAGCTCAGAGAGGCACTCAGACAACACCACCCTTCACCAAATTCATCTCAGCCTGCAGCCACAAGCAACTCCCCGAGGCTATCAGCAAATTGTTGTCACCAGTTCTGCAAATCCTATCCAGCTTCAAAAGCAATTCCCACTGATCTGTTTCCCTTCTATTCCACTATCTGCAACTACTACTCATTTTTATGTACCCCCATTAGGTGCTATCTGTATTATCAAGCTCACAAACTCTGCAGTGACAACTCCAGGCTCCTGTTTCACCAGCCAGGTCAGCAGTGCAGTAACTGCCATCCATCCATCCATCCTCAGACAATAAACTGTCAAAAGTGGGTGTACATCTTACTCTAACATGATGGATCTCTTGTAAGCAAAACTTCCATTTGAATCAGCATTAAATTCACAGGGAAAAAAAGTAACTAATATTTTATGTCAAATTTCTGGTTGGAATCAATTCACTGCTGTGCCAACCCTTCCAATGAAGGGGCTGATAACTGCAAAAGTTTCCAGTCTTATTTCTTGGAAGCCCTCCAAAGGTTTAAGCTTCTAACTTCTGCTAATTAATTCAGGAGGAACCTGAACATATGGTGTTACAGTCAAAAATGTATAGCATATACAAAATATAGCAAATAAATCCCATAAAAATAGGCCTATATTTTAAAGGGTAAAAAGCTGGGAGAGGTGCTTTGCCTTTTTAATGACTGCTTCTTCGTTTTCCTAGGAGACCCTGCTGGGTGCTCTCACCCAGGAACAGCAAGAGCAAAATAAACACAAAAACAAGATCTGCCTCAAGACACTGAAGCTGAAAAGGCAGGTTCCAGTCTGTGCCTTTGGAGAATGCTCCAGAACTGCCATGGTTATGACTGCCCTGAACACTGGCATGAGGACAGAACTCCAGCTCCTCCCTGATCACCTCCAGTATCCAGTCTGGGATATTGCTGTGTTCTGGGGAACAGCTGGGGAACCAACACTGCTGTGCCCAGGGAACAGAGAGAGCCCAGGGTACAGAGAGAGCCCCAGGGGAACAGAGAGAGCCCCAGGGGAACAGAGAGAGCCCAGGGGACAGAGAGAGCCCCAGGGGGAACAGAGAGAGCCCAGGGGACAGAGAGAGCCCCAGGGAACAGAGAGAGCCCCAGGGAACAGAGAGAGCCCCAGGGGGACAGAGAGAGCCCCAGGGAACAGAGAGAGCCCAGGGTGCTGCCAGGAGCCCCAGATCTGCCCTGCCTGGCCCTGGCTCACAGGCACAGCTGCCCTGGGTGTGTCCCTGCCCTGGCAGCAGCTTATCCCTGGCCAGGCTCAGGGACTGCAGTGCCACAGCCTGGCTCCTGCTCCTCAGGGCCATGGAGCTGCTCTCTCCTGCCTGGCTGGGACTGTCAGAGGGTATCAGCACCCTGGGCTGCTCTCCTGCCCTGGCTGGGGCTGTCAGGGGGTATCAGCACCCTGGGCTGCTCTCCTGCCCTGGCTGGGACTGTCAGGGGGTATCAGCACCCTGGGCTGCTCTCCTGCCCTGGCTGGGGCTGTCAGGGGGTATCAGCACCCTGGGCTGCTCTCCTGCCCTGGCTGGGGCTGTCAGGGGGTATCAGCACCCTGGGCTGCTCTCCTGCCCTGGCTGGGACTGTCAGGGGGGCACCCTGGGCTGCTCTCCTGCCCTGGCTGGGACTGTCAGGGGTATCAGCACCCTGGGCTGCTCTCCTGCCCTGGCTGGGACTGTCAGGGGGTATCAGCACCCTGGGCTGCTCTCCTGCCCTGGCTGGAGCTGCCAGGGGGTATCAGCACCCTGGGCTGCTCTCCTGCCCTGGCTGGGACTGTCAGGGGGTATCAGCACCCTGGGCTGCTCTCCTGCCCTGGCTGGAGCTGCCAGGGGGTATCAGCACCCTGGGCTGCTCTCCTGCCCTGGCTGGGACTGTCAGGGGGTATCAGCACCCTGGGCTGCTCTCCTGCCCTGGCTGGGGCTGTCAGGGGGTATCAGCACCCTGGGCTGCTCTCCTGCCCTGGCTGGGACTACATGAGCCATGGACAATAGGTACTTATGATCCTCCTTGCCCAACCAACAAACATCTCAATCTCTTCACTTTTTTTCCTCAGCTTTTATGCTAAGGGTTGTATACTCTGAAATAACTGTTACACTCATAGTAATATTGCTAAGAGAGCAAGGGATTCACTGAAATCTTACCCAGCACTACAGGACAAGCAAGGAACAAACAACAGCTGTTCCCTGTGATCATTGTGAGGATCCCCTGGCTGCAGGTAAGTACCAGTCCCACTTGCACACAGAGCCAGGGAGGCTGTGTCAGCATTGCTCTGCCCTGTGCTCACCCACACAGCAAGTGTGACAACACATCAGCACAAACCAGGCATGTCTGCACAAACAGCACAATGAAGAGCCTTACTGTTTAAAATGGAATATGTTTTCTTGGACTTCCATTTATAAAACTCTTTTAGGATGTAGAGCATGTAATTGCTCTAATCAGAGGAATTAATCTTCACAGCTTCCATGACTACAAGGCATCCTACAGCAAACAAGAAATGATTCAGAAGTGGCTTCACACAGTCCAGCAGTAAGTCAACTAAACACATCACACTAGTAAACCACCACCAGAATTTTTAAGCTGGAAAGTTTTACACAAGACTTTTAACCAGATGACTGGGTGAATTATCTTTGTGAGAATGTGCCTGGATTTCTACCTGTATACATGAAATTTAGGAGCCATTTCACATTCTAGCTGCAAATCACTGTTTGTTTAAAATCAATTAAAACATTATTGTTAATTAACTTTCATGTGCACATGAAAAAGGCCCTATTCATAGCAAGGGGTCAATTTCTGAGCCCTGCTACTTGTATCAAGATGTGGTTTTCTTGATGGAAAGTAAGAATTTTTTTTAAAATGGTTTGCAAGCAATGACAATATGAAAAGTTAAACTAGAAAGGTCAAATGTCAAGCTAAAATAATTTGTCACCTTTCTATAAAAAGTCTGACTGCAACTGTTGGGCACAAAACACCAGTATTATGTTCACTTTCATTTCTGTTCCAAGGAAATGGAAGTTGCATAAGTAAAGTACCTTTTTTAAAAACAGTTTTAAAATGAAAGAACAAACGGTGAATGTCTCACCCTTCCAAGGAAAGAGACAATAGATAAACTGTGAAATAACTACACCTGCTTATCATACAGAAAGAGAGCCACAATGTAATTATGTCACTGGGAGAAGGAAGAAATAATAACAGAACATCTTTCTGTCCTGACATTTGCTGAAGAGCTTTTGTGTTCCCAGGCATTCCAAGAACAGTTTCAGGCCTCAGAAGTCTCTGCTGCGGGTACCAGAGCACTGTGAATGTCATGGGCTGCCTGCAGCAGAGATGAGCACTCAGAGATGAGAGTGAATGGTTTTGGCTGTGGCAGCAGGGCACAGAACAGAAGTGCCTAAAACGCTTGTGGTTAAGCAACAACAGGTGACACAAAAGAACAGAAGCCTGCAAAAACAAAGCTGATGCACACAGGCCTGTGTAGGTAGGGAGCTGTCCTCTTCCTCCTGTGATGCTGTCAGGCAGCTCCAGTTTAACTTCTCCCTTTAGCATTTCTACTCCAGTTCTGAGTAAGAGCAGAAGCTGTTTCCTGGCTGCAGCTGTCCATGAGCCAGCTGCACCCTGCCACAGACATGCTGCAGAGCAAAGGCCAAACGCTGTGCTCGTTATTTTGGCCAGCAGCTGCTCACTGTACTGGTTTGCAGGTATTAAATGTGCTTTGCTAACCTGCACAGAGCAGCCACGTGAAGGGGTGTGTGTGCCTCTGATCCCCCACACCCTCTGCAGCTGCACACTGCCACCAGCACAACCTCTGGCACTGAGGCAGCTCTGACTGCTTCATCCCCATCAGAAGGATCCAAATCTGGCTGTGCATCCATGATCTCCTGTGTTTGTTTAATAATACTGCTATTGATGCCAATTGTGCCTACTACAGCAAAACAAATCCACTTAGCTTGCAGGCAAATTGGATATATAAATACTTGGGGTAACAGTCACAGAGCCAAACTGTTACATTAGTTTTGTTTTTTTAAATGTTCCTCTTTTGGTTCTAAGACTTCAATCCACCAGGTGGTTTTCCCTTTGGAATAAAGTAAGTAATATATTTGGATTTTATAATTATTTGTTTTTAGAAATTTTACTATTAAAGTATGAATAGCTAGCATTTAATTATTAGAACTATATTGAGTAGCAACTGCAAAATCACATTAAATACTTGCTGGTGTATGTATTTAAGAATCAGCTGAAATTATTTCTACTGTAAAAGTGGCAGAAGCATCCACCAAAGTACCATATGAAATATCACATTCTCTGCAAGTTAAAGACACAATAGTAGTGTAAAGGAAATTCAGACACAAGCTTTTGGGATGGGCAGGAGGACACAGATACTGGATTTCTGCCTTCAAAATCCTGATGTATTTGTGCAAATATTAGAAGCTCAGTGACATTCAGCCAGAAGGAGCAGCACCAGCTGATTGTGCTCCATGGTTTAAGGGGACACCCTCACGGATCCCTCACAGATCAGAGAGCCTGTGTTTGTTTGAGAGGCCAGAGCAGGCAGTGCTGGCAGCAGCAGGACCCTGGGGCCCTGCAATCCCTCCAGCAGCACTGCAGCCAGTGCAATTCTGCTGCTCATTTTACCAGCAAAATGTACCACTTAACCTCCCCTGCAGGAACAAGGGAACCCTGCTGGCTCTGCTCCACAAGGCAGGCATGATAAAACACATCAAGCATGCACACACAGCTCAGCTGTTCTTGCTCAGGACACTCATTTTCCTTAAAGAATGTCTCTATGTAACAGAAGAAGAAGCTGCTCCTAAGGCAGAACCCAAAGGGCAGGTTCACCTGCTTTGCCCAAGGCTGTCTCCAAAATAACTGTCCTTTCTGATAACTCAGCTGGAAAGCACCTCTGATGACAAAACTTGTGCAACCTTCAAAGTTAAAGTGATTTTTGATGAAATAATTTCAAGTGGAAGTTGTTTGTTCTTGTACACAGCTTCTGGCACAAACACTGAGTAGCTATGGACTCTCAAAAGCTGCCTAATGGAACAGTGCTGGGCACTGAGTGCCCTGAGATGAGCAGGGAAGGAGGCAAAGGGCAAATTCCTACAGTGTCTCAAGCTGAGCTGTGACTGCAGTGACACTCAGCTCAGGGGGTGGGGAATAAAGGTACCACTACCTTTTGTGGCACTGACAAACCAGGTTGGTGACAGGGACAAGACTGAGGAGAGCTGGGACATGGGATTTCCACATGGGTGAGAGGAGCTGGGTGGAGCTGATACAATCTGAGGGCTGCAAGGGCCAGGAAAAGGCAAGGAAGGCAGCAGATTTCAGGGTGCAATGAAAAAGCTCCACAGAATTTCAAAAGCATCTGGCTGCTGGATGGGAAATATGAGGACCACAGGTAACTCTGAAGTGGGAAGGGGCACCAGGAAAAGTAAATCCAAGAGTGACCTTTGGTGAGGAGTCCCATGGATGGCCTTGGCTAGGAACAGAACCCTCTTCTGCCCCTTTCTTTGTCATCTGTGTGTGTCTCAGTCTCCTCAATGCAGTACCTCAGAAGTGCCATCCCAGCTCTGCTTCCCAAGCAAAGACTGATCCATTAGCCTGGATGTGGCTACCCCCAGGTGAGGAGCCCTGCCCCACAAGGCAGCTGCAGGTGGCAACAGGAGTACTGCAGAGAGGAAAGTTCAGCCAAGCTGCAATCCTTGAAGAACTAGAGAACTGCATTTAGTCTTACTACAAAGATAAAGGGGACAGCTTTTGGAGGATGACTTTGCTAGATTTTTTTTTTTTTGCTATTTTCACTATATTTCTCATATTAACTCCAATATTGATGCCATTTTAGAAACAAATGTCAAGTAGCAAGAACAAATATGACACACTTCCTGAACAGTTTGTTGAGAGCTGCGCTCTTGTTTAAACAAAGTGTTCACACGTGGCCCCATGTGGAATCTAACAGCCTAGAGAATGGGTAAGGGGCAAAAGCCCAGCCATTCCCATTTTCTGCTGACACCACAGAGAAGTGAGAGGGATGGTCCCAGAGCCTGCAGCAGGCACTGTGACTCCTGAAGCCAGGGCTGCATGCTGGCAGGACAGCCTGTGCAACAGCCCAGCCAGGGCAATTACCAGCACTGCTCTCTTTGTGGTGCATCTACAAAATCACCTCTGACACAGCAACAGCTCTGCCTGGTGTTCCAGTCTTGCCTGAGCCCTGGTGATACCTCTCCTGTCATCAGAGTGCTGTGAAAATCCTGCACAGACATCCTGCAGTTCTCTGTTCCAAGAACTTTCCCTGCTGCACAGGGCTCAAACAGCAAGACTAAAAACTTCCAGCAGAGCTCCCTTTGTGCTTAAACCATCCACCCTTCCTTGCTCCTTTCTCAACAGGAATTACAAGTTCCAGTGCTGTGATCCAAAGCACTGCTTGAATTAGATACACATTGCCTTATATGAGCAAAAGGGACTTGGCATGTTTATTGGCAACTATCTTTTTAACTGTAGGTCTGCTTTGGCAATGGGAAACAAAAATCCTGCTCCATTTACACATAAAGCTTGGGAAAAAACAGAACAAACCAAATGCAACCCTGGGGTTTTTCTTGTACATTTTTAGCCAATCAGGGGAGAAATTACAAAATTCCCACTAACACATTATTAAAACTGTTATAGCAGGTCAAGCCATTCTACAGAAGACAGAGCAAAAAACCCAAAACTTTGGAAACCACTCACTGAGATTAAATAACAAGGAATGCAAGGTAATATCATGAGGAACAACAGCAATCAGCTTATGTAACAAGCAACTCAAATACAGAAGTTTACTATTTGTCTGAGTAGCTTCTGATGTAACAAATACAAAATGTCAGCATCTTTTATCTCCTCAAGAGCTAGGGAGTTACAGACTGGAGAGCTCAGGCCCTAAGGTGAGCTGGTGCTTGCTGTGCCTTCTGCAATATTCATGTCCTGGTGTCCAGAGAAGGGCAAAGGAGCTGGGGAAAGGTCTGGAGCAGCCCAGGGAGCTGGGAAAGGGTCCCAGCCTGGAGAAGAGGCTCAGGAGGGACCTTCTGCCTCTGCACAACTCCCTGACAGGAGGGGACAGCCAGGGGCTTCAGGCTCTGCTCCCAGGGAACAGGGACAGGGTGAGGGAATGGCCTCAAGCTGCACCAAGGGGAGGTTTGTGTTACACACTGAGGAAAATTTCCCCACTGAAAGGGTGGTCCAGCATTGGAACAGGCTGTGCAGGGAAGTGATGGAACCCCCACCCCTGGAACTGCTCAAAAAGATGTGGATGTGGCACTTTGGGACAGGTTAACAGATGGACTCAATGACCTTAAGGACCTTTTCCAACCTAAACAGTTTTATGACCTGTTCCCAGATTTCCACAGAGTAGCAAGTGAAGAGCCAGCTGTGCTCCTCAGCACACACAGCTGCCACCTTTGATAAGCAACAGTAAGAGGAAGAGCCACAAGAGATCACCTGTAACTCAGATACAAATCTTCATCACTGAAGAAGAAATACAACTTCTTACTGAAGGAGATACTTAAAACCAGTTTTAGAAGGGATCACAGACTCCTCCATGCAGGTCTGTACCCCCTGTCACCTGCAGGTGGATTTGGAAGTGGCAGTGTGATAAAATGCACCAGCTGCCCTCCCCAGAAGGAGCCTGTACCAGAGCCCAGCTGTGTCCCAGCTGCTGCAGCTGGAGGCACCCTGCTCACTGGCACCCCTGAGACACAGAGATTGCTCTCTGTCCCCTGCATGGAAGGGCTGATTTCATAGGCACTAAGTGTCCTGCTAGAGTGGCTGTGTTAAGGCTTCACCTGTCAGCAACTACTTTACTGCTAACTAGAGCAGAGGGAGGGGAGGACACCCCCACCACCATCCTCCTTTGTTACAATCAATTTGATGGATTTGCACAACATTTAATTCAGAGCAAGGCAGAAACAGCTCCTGCACTTAAACCTGTCTCCTGTTGTAAGAGCTTCACTGAGCACATACTGGCAGCAGAAAGACATACCAGCTTTGAGAGCTATCTGCTGTGCTACTCTTCATTCTCTAAACTACATCTAGCAGCACAAAAGGTCTGATGAAAGCAATAGCAATAATGGGATATAAAATATGCATGAGTCTGGATGTGTACTGTCACACATGGCTCTGTGCAGCCTGTTTCATGCTTGACAGCACTCTCTGATACAAGCAGACAGAACAACAGATGAGACAAATCTACAGCTTAAAATCCAGATTATTTTGTTACTCTTTCCCTCTCACTGAGAACAGAAATAGAGTGCTAAAACACGTGCAAAAACCCTACCAACAAATTAATAAGAGAGAACAAAGGCAAAAAACTAGGGATAAGCATAATTCAAAATATTAAATCCCCCAACACTTCAGTGCTCCTACCTGATGTGCTGCATTAGCTGAGCCACTCAATTCTGCAGGCACTGTGAGCTGACATTAAAAACCTCTGTACTTTGCTGATGTAACAGTGTGACAACAACCTCCAGCATGTCTAAGTATCCAAGGACCTTTTTTTATGTAATTACCTTGTGAAGTCAGTCATCTCCATCATAATCACACACATCCTCTTGGCCAGAACAATTATGTCATTGCTGGTATCATCCCAGATTTCAATCTCTGCATCAAGCTTACTCTTGACTTTTTTGAAATCAGCCACTTGCTCAGCTATCTTTTCCTTCTCAGCTTCTGGCAGTTGAGTCATCTTGGCCTAAAACAGAATAATTTGATTTGTAAAACATCTATGTCAGAGTATTTTCTTTTTTTAAACAAAACCACTGCACATTAATAAATACATTGTTTAAACATACTTTGGCCTGACCCAACTCTTTGAGTTTGAGCATTTCTAAATGTCATAATCTGTATATTGTCACTGGGTTGGGCCAAATAAATAATCTCAGTGTAATGGGGATAGTGGTGCTCCTGAAACCATTAATTTTAATACAGTGAGAGAAGGAAGATTAAATTCTTCCAAAGAGCATTTATGAAAGATGACTGATAGATTTTTCTGTTTCTTCGGGCTAAGGGAGCCTAAGTAGTTTTAAGTATGATACATGTTAGAGTTACAAAATGCAGTATTGATTCAGGTAAGAAATAATCAATGGAAGGAGTTAATTGTCCTGAAGCACTCAGGTACACATCTTCTGTCTTTGCAGAAGACAAACAGCTGAACATGTCAGGAATCAGGATGTGAACAAGATTCCCAAAAGCTGCTGGAAATGCAGCATGCTGAGGGGAATGTTTGTGCCTGCTGCTGTCCATGAGAAGCTGGCCAGGATGGGTCAGGAGCCCTGCTGTGCCAGGAGCAGGCCAGGGCTGGGCTGGGCCATGGCACATGGAGCCCTGGCCCTCCATCACCCCCTGCCCTGCCCCAGGAGAGCAGCCACTGCTCCTGATGGCTCTGCTGCCAGGCTGGCTCCAGCCTCACACCTTCCCTCCAGCCCACACAGCCACTATTAACACACTGCCAGCACTCTGCAATTACACAATAAATGCTTGTCACTTCTCCTGCTTTAGAAAACATCTACCACCAGTAATGGAAAGTGAAGGTCATGGCTGAATTGTTTGTAATTAATAAAATGGGTAATCAGCTCTATATATAATGTGTATGTTTTTCAAGCCATGCCTTTTCAGAAATTTTATTTATGCTAGAATCACTATCACAGGGTTAGCTTTCTCACTTACACAAATTAAATTACTGAAAATTACAGGTTTCCCAGCATGTACCTGTAATTGCAGTCACAAAATCACCCAGAATCACAGAATGGCTAAGGGTGGAAGGAACCATCTGAGTGGTCAGAATTAGAAAGCTCAGCCATTGTGAGGCTACTTCTCCCATGTTGTTGAAAAACCCTGAAATGTGTTACAGAGGGAAAAGAACTTCTATCATCTCATCCAGGTTTGTTGATGGGTGGATGGCTGTGGTATTTCCTAACCCCCAGCTTCAACACTGGCTTGAGCCTAAGATCACAGGCCTGGATCTTGAAACCACAGGAAAGATGACATTTTAATGAGGGAACTGTGACATCCAGCATCCTGCTATCTGCCAACAATAATGAGCTTCAGGTGCAATGAGACATTATCCACTGGAACAAAGAGCAAAGGAAATTGGAAATCTGACCTTGTCTTTTCTCTCCTTTCCCTCATACTGCTTTAAAACCATGTCCAACAAAATGAAGCAATTCTATACAGAGCCTTTTAAGCACAGATTTAACTTTGTATTGAAATAGGCAACACAACAGTAATTGTAAAATAAAGATCTAAGTTGAATGACTATTACATGAATGCAGGTTTATTTAGTCCAGTGGAAGAAAATTATTTTTTCACTACTTCTAAGACAAAATGTTATTATTGCAGTAGCAGATAGCAGAGTTAGGACCAGGTGAGAGGAGAAGTTAGATCTGTGATATTTCCTTTCTTCCTTCTATTAAAGAGAAAGACAAAAACAAAGACAAAGAAAAAGAAAAAGAGTATAGATTTTTTTCCTTAACTTTCCCTCACTACTATTCTGAAGGCTGCCAGTCCCTGGTAGCTGGAGTCTCCAAACCTGGATCAGTGTTAGCTGTATATTTGAGTTGTCCCATTTACAACCTGACTGACTGTGAGACTGGTGTTTCCTTCCATCACCTTCCCATGCTTCAGTCAGCTCTCCACCAAAGAAACTGAACTTCTAAGGCCATGTAAGGACACAGGGGGGGTAACTAAGTGGTGAAGACTGACTCTTCTCTCCCTGGTACACTGCTGGCCAGTGACATCCCAACCCTAAGAAATGGCCTTTTGCCTACCTTTGTCTCCAGCTGCTCTCCAAGGATGAAGTTTATTTCACATAAACTTTGATTATGCTCTGAAAATCTCAGACTGACATACATTTTTTCTGTCCTGACCCCTAACAAATGATTGGCCAGAGCCACACCAGCACCACTCTTACCCCTTACAGGGACCAGGAAGGAAAGGCAGGCAACAGAAAGCAGCACAATACTTTCAAGCAAAATCAAAGAACCTCCCTTGAAAATGATTTAACACTTCCAGCTTTGCAGGCTGCAATATGCCAGGTAACTACAGAGAAGGAAAGTGGAAAACACTGTTGTTCTGCAATTTTGTAGGTTACAAGGAAACAAACTCCAGTTTCCCAAATGAGCACATGAAAAACTTCTCAGAGCTCTTAGGAGCAAGAACACAAAACAACCTGCTCCTCACAAAGTGTAGTTATAAGATAATGGCAGAAATCCCAGAAGAACAGATTCATGTCCCTGCTTTGTCTGGAGAGCTGAGGCTTTCATTCCATCATTTCATTCCTCAGCAGCCACAGGAAGCCTCTGCTCTGTTCCTGCCCTCCTGCTGCAGTCAGCTGAGCATTTGGAGAGAGAGAACAGCACCCCTGCAAATCCCTCCAAGTACAGCAGTATATTTTAATCATGCTCTTTCACAACAGTTCCAATCATGAGCTTTACCTCTGTTTTTCTTCAACAAACCTTGTAGGCCACTGTGATAAAATACACATGAGAGCTGAGCCCTGAGCACTCTGAAATGGTGAGTGGAATCCCTGCCATGGAACTAGATGATCTCTGAGGTCCCTTCCAAGCCCAATCATTCCCTGAGTTGATCCTGTTTGAGTGCCAGTGTGTTCATAAGTGAATTCACAGAGACAAAAGGGATTCTGTGACAATGAGTGAGAAGTGTCCACTAGCTTTTACTACTACTCTTCCTGCTGAGGGAATAACTTTGTGAGTCTGGATGAAGAGGTGACAGGTGATGTTGGGTGCTCAGCATTCACAGCTGAGTGAATCCATGCCCCCAGGGATGAACTGTGTGGGTGTGTGATGCTGACAATGGGGAAAAGCTGTTTTTCTTTTGATAGTTCCCTACCTGCTGTCATCAGCTGCCTTCTCCCAGCAAGCCTGCTCAAGTGCAGCATTCCTCAAACAAGTTCAGGGAGTGCCCCATTTGTTCTGCCATTACAGTTCCATTGTATTTTTAGATGCAATATAATTGGATAAACTGGATAAAGAGGCAAAACTATTGGGAGACAGTAAACTAAAGTGTTTAATGCCATTTTTGCATCAGCCTTCACTAAGAAGGTTGGCTTAGATGATGCAACTATGGCATATTAAATGTAATTTCTCTTTGTCCTGGAGCATAGGCCAATAGATAAAAAAGCATCATGCCCTAAGCCTGGGCTTCACCAGAGCTTTGCCACTGGCTCTCATGGCATCCTTACAAATAACCTGGAGAAATAAGGCCCAGGTGTAATCCCCAGTGGGTGGATGTGACACTGGTTAGACATTGGTTAGAAAACTGCTGGCAGAGCACTCATGCAGAACTCACAGCAAGCCAAGGGGTCCATCAGGAAGAGCTGTGAAGGGAGCTGCCCTGATGCTGGCACTAGGCAGTGTTTCACAGAACCAGGAGCACACACTGCACACCCACAGTGCCAGACTCTGCTCTACACCCCAAAGGGAACCTGGGAACTGAGCTGGAAACATCACAGGCTGTGCTGGGACAAGGACAGGCTGCACCCCTAAGAAAAACCACCAGCACACACAGAACTGACACAGAGCCAGCCATGGGCAATGGGGGTGCACGTTTGTGGCTGATAAAAGGTTGTGCTCTTGGCAGAAAGGCAAACCCCACACAAAGCTCCTTCTGAACTCTGCACACAGCAGGAAATAGAGCAAACCTCACACTTGTGCTGTTGAGATCACAGGTGGCTTCACACATTTTGCAATATAAATAGTCTGGACACAAAATTCAAGAACTCATTAGGCAGCTGCAGTGCACCCAGAGGAGAGACCAAAAGGAAATCCTACCTTGAAGAGTAAATCAAGGTCACTGAAGTTATTCGACCTGGAGTCTCCAAAAGAGACAGGCCTTGGAAAAAGGATGTACAAGTATATAAAAAAGAAATAAATACAGAAAGGAACCTCACATCCTCTGTGCCCACAGCAGATGAGTGCTACATGTTAATTGCAACATATGAGGTGTAAGGACAAAAACTTTCCAATAAACCATCGATTCCAGCAATGAGCTAAGCAGAGAGAGCAATGCAATTGTTCCTCTGGATGTGTGTGTCCAGAAGAAGGGTATTTATCCTGCCCTGGCCCAAATGGCTGGACTAGCTGAGTTCTTGGGGCTCTTCCCAGTCTACTCAGTAGAAGCACACAATATTCTGCTACAACCTCAAGTGTTTCAGTAACTTAATCTCTTCCCTTTACGGAAACTGGCTTAAAAATTGGCAAGAAAATCAAGTGCTTTTGATAGATCATGACTCCTGACAGGGAATCTTCTGCTATGTATCAAGTGTCAGAATAACTATTTATAGAACCTACTCAAAATTACAGGAATTATTTTCATTATGCTTGAATTCTTACCGGTATTTCACACTTGTGCAGGGCTTTGATGAAAACTAAACTAAAAAAACTTCTAAAATTGGCTTTTTTTATTAACAAAATAGGACATGCTTCCTATTAACATACATCAGCATTTCATTTAGTGTAGGAACTTAAATGTACAGTATATGCTACTTGAATAAAAAATACTAATTAATCTGATGGCAAACCTAACTTCCCTTCTAACTGTTTTTTATGCAAGTATCAACAGTTCTTCTTGGTCTTTGCTATTTTAACCAGGCTCTCTTCTTAGAGTTTAGTAGATTTTAGAGCCATATAATCAATTGCTGTATTTAAAACACAATACAGATAAAAAATGAAATAACTTAGCCTGGATTTCATTTACAAAACATACTGAATCAACTTTTTATCAGCCCAGAATTGTTGCACAAACACAGCGTGCAGTAAAATTGTATAAAAAATTATCCTAATCTCAGACATTTTTGTCCATGCATTCACAAAACTGTCTGCAGAACCCTGAGGAAAAAAAGTGTGGGTGTGTGGCTGCCTGAGAGAGTTCTGCTCTTGCCAGCCCTAAGTGGATTAACTTGGGAGGTAAAACACTTCTCCTCTTCCTCAGGATGATCACCTTAACCTGCAGCAACTCTGAAATGAAGCTAAGCTGTTCTCATCACTAATTTAGTAACTTCAAACACTTTAAAGTAATTTTTCCTGATCATTAACATGTACAGTGTCTCCTAAGTTGTAAATGAACTGGGCAAAATCCCAGTGGCCCTTCTCTCCAGCAAGGAATGCCACAGTAAGGAGCCACCAGCTCCCTCAGTGGAGGCACACTGCTCATGATGGCATTAATTAGTCTGTGACAGGCTCCAGAGCTGACTACACCAATCACACACAACACCAGAGAAGAGCTCACTTCCAGCTGGGAAAAACTGCTTTAGTCCTTGGATCCACGAGCAGCACCTGTTTCTACAGCTGAGGGTTTGATCCTAAGGACCCTACTCAAGGATGTAAAATCACCCTACAAATAACCACTGGTGTTCTGATCCAGTTTAAATACTGAGAGATCTCACAGCATGCTGCCTCAGCTGCCCTGGATCCCCCAGTGTGGGATGGTGCCACAGGCACTATCATATTCATCTCAGAAACAGGAAATATCTGAGGGAAAAGATCAATGCAGTTGCACATTCAAGATGAGTCAAGAAGATAAATATGAGGTCAAATCTCAGTCCTACTATCTCACCACTAACCTCCACTCTCTTTCTTTATGGAGATAGAGTCTGAAGGTGTGATTAATAATACATGGCTTTTTCATACAGAAGGGAAACAGGATTTGCTCGTTAAGATGTAGCCTTTGTTACAAGTGGCATACACACATCACATCTGGTTTTATATGCTGTGATAAAAACTGAAGGAAAAAAGGCACCAATTCCCCATTGGAGCAGTGAGAGATGTGACATGGAAGAAATTACAACACTCTGGACAAAGCAAGAGGAACCAAGAGTGCTCCTATGCAGAATGAATATGGAGCCAGGTATGTATAAACAAAACTGAATTACTACAGCTGAAATGCCCAAGAGAAGGAACTCAAGGAGGAAAAAAGGCTGCTCTGCAATCCTGCCAAAGCACCTCTGGGACAGGCACTCCTGGTGCCAGCACTGCACACAACAGCCTCCCAACAGGACACAAAGCTGCTGCACCACAGAACCACACACTGCCTAAACCTCAGCATCTATCTCCCCTACACAGACTCCTCATACTGCTAAACTGCTTCTGGGCATACATCTTCAAATATCAATATCAAATAGCACTCCAAACAAAGAGCCTTTAAATCACTGCCCTTGTTTGCTGCTGCAGCAAACAGATTTGTTAAGACCTATTTTTTTTTAAAAAGTGTGTGTGCAGGTGTCTGTCAATATGGTACTTTAGGCTAAGTGCATTTGTATATAATTTAGTCAAAGCTATAATTTTCTATTGCTTTTGGGGGATAATGTGCCATTTATGGCCTTGATAGCAGGATCTGAAATCTAGGAAAATTGTTTCTAAACTACAGACTCAGGCTTAAAGCCATGACCTCTCTCTAGATGCCACAGAAAGAAATATTCACAGTAACTGTATTACTTTAGGAAGAAATGGGGAAAAAATAGACATGTCCATCCTATTAAGTACTGGGGGGGGTTAGCTGTATTAACCACAGCCTGTGTGTGAAATCCCTTCCAGCTCACAAGGAGAAGCATGTCCCAGAGCCATCTCCCCACAGCACCACCTGTGCCTCTGACTGCTGACAGCCAGCTCCCTACCTGCCACTGTCTCCAGCATCTTCAGCATCTGCTGTTCTTGCTTTGTACAGGAAGTACCTGTTCCCATGTCTCCCAAGTATGTGTTATTTATGGTTTTCTTTTCAAAGAACAGCATTCTCATTAAAGAGGTACCCTGCTTTAGCTGAGAAGTGGAAGACCATGCATGAAAATGTGATCTTTGAAAGCTTTAGTGAATCTTTTCCTATTACATTGTGACAGCCAGCAGCCCTGTCCCTGCTCCCAGTGCCCTGCAGCCCTGCCCCACAAACCTGGTCAGTCCTGCCCTCGGTGTGCACGCTGGTCCTGCTGCGAGCATCCTGCTCCTCCTCCAGGTCAGACAGCTCCTCCAGCTCCTCGGGGCTCTGGGGAACAGAAAAGGTTACTCTGGCTGGGCAGCAAAGGCTTCTCTGGGTGTGGGCAGCAAAGGGTTAATGTGTGTGAGCAGCAAAGGGTCACTCTGGGCAGCAAAGGGTCACCCTGTGTGCCCCTGGTTAACCTGGGTGCTCACTCAAACACACCCATTGGGTCTCAGACCAGCCCTGCCCCAGCCCTTGCTCAGCTCTGGGTTTAAGCTGCTGCTGCTGCTAGCAGAGGTGTCTAACCAGAACCCTCTGCATGGCAAGAATGGATTGTGAATGTGTCACTTACCCGTTCCATTAAGCAGCACAAGATCCTGCACTACCAGAAAAAATAAGTGTCCTTAATTTGTTATTTTTATGCATGGCATTATTTCAAATGCCACTGCCTGTTCCTTCTAGTCACATCAACTGCCAGTTAATTCCATGATTCTGTTTTATTTAGGACAGGAATTTTTCTATACAATCCAGGTCTTCAGATTTATTTACTGCTTCCCTTTTACTAAAATATTATCAAAAGAAAAGGGGTTTCATGCAGAAGTTCTAAATTTTACCATAAACAACATAGCAAAAAAACCACAATGAACATGACTTTATAAAGGACACTAAATAAAACATTAAAAGCAAGTTTCTTCTACCAGCAAAACACAGCACAATGAAGCATACAAGGTTTTTGGGATTATGAACCACTTAAATAATACTGGTTCTGCCAATGCAGTAGGGCGCTCAAGAAATTTTCCCTTATCAAGTAAATTCACATTTTTAAGAAGCAAAAATATACAGAACCAAGCTCTACAAAGCTTGTGACAGATCTACCAGCACCTTGACATCTGGAGTTCCAATTAGAGGGAAATCCTGATGTTCTGAGTCCCCCAAAAGCCTGACATTCCGAGAGAGCGACAAGACCCAGACTATCAGATAATCTCAGTAGAAGACAGGCAGAAAGAAACCCAGCCATTACTTTTACCTGATTTTCAATCAAGTATAATGTTTTAAATCCAGAACTGCTGCATATTCTCACCTTCATGCTTTTACTCTTGAGGCATATACAAAGAATACCTGTTGACAGGGACACTGCAGGGCTCTGTAACTTTCTTTCTGGGTCCTTGGCATGGTAATGGCCCTGCAATAACCTGAATTAATCCACCTGCATGCATCTGTGTCCTTTGGGCAGAACCTCTGTGGTCCATAAACCACCAAGAGCAGCCTTGAAACAAGGCTCCAGTAGCACTCCACTGCTTCAGCAGCACACAGACAATTTCATTCACCAAAGAAAACCATCATTTCCATGAGATAGCACTGCAAGAAATAACTCAATGTTGGTGCACAAGCTGGCAGAAATAGAACACTGGGGGTGATAAATACACCTGAACTTCCTCAAGAAAACAGGCAATCAATTTCTGGGACAAAGATAAGACTAACACTACACTGCCCAAGTGGGGGAAAGGAACATCATCTTTTCAGACAAAGACTAACACTGCGATGAAGTCTCAGTTTTAATACTGGAATTAGATCTAGTAAGAATTCCACAGTAGCCACAGGCTGTTCCCATAGAAAAGTTGTTGGAAAAAGCTGCAGTATGAAAGCAAAAAGAAATTTTGGTGGTGGTGGATATCACTGCAAATAAAAACCATCACAAAGTCCCTAACTGAAACATTTAGGGACACTCTTATTAGAGGAATAACATAAAGGATATTAAAACAGAGTAAATTCAGCTTTTCAGGATTACACTGACTCCCTCAGGCAGGTAAGAGCCTTGATAAAGTTTACAGGAAAAATAAATAGTTTTCCTTTTAAACTATACTTGGGTTATTAATACAATTTTTAAAACAGCACTGCAATTCTTGGGTTTTGATAAAATTAGTTTGGAAATTTTTCCCCCAACGATGGTAAAGCTGAATTCATGGCAGCAGAGCACCATTTCTTCCTGGGTGAACTTGAGAATCCCGCACTTCCAATATAAAACACGAAATTCAAAATGTTGGGACAGGGCAGAATAGTTAATAACTTTAAGATGGTCACATTATACATAGGTGAATTTTAGGTAATGTGTTTTAAGAACATTATACCATTATTACCCCACAACAAACTGTATCTATTTACAGAAGGGTTACTTTAGGGCCATCAAGAGAATTTTGTAGAATTCCACTGATCTGTTTCACTGTGAAGTCAGGCTATGTAACTATTACCAGGCTCAACATGGAAACATCAGCACAGAGGCCAGCAGGATAAGACACCTCTCCATGGCAGTCTCAGGTAAGCTTTCAAAGATGAAATCCTCCTTGTGTTCATCTGATGTGGCACTCTCCAAAGAGCAGAGCGTGGAGCAGAGATCTGCTCCCAGCTGCCTGGCACAGGGGTTCCCTCTCCAGAGCCTGACTCAGGCTCAGTGCTGCTCACCCAAGCCCCTCGTGGGCTAAGTGTTGTCAGAAACCCAAGCCCAGACCTGCCACCTTTTGAATTGTTGGTACCACAGAACTGAGAAAAACCAAGCAAACCTATCCACTCTTTATTAAATCCCTGAGACATGCCAGTATCTGCTCACATGAACATTCCATGTGCCAGCACATGGCCACTGAAAAGCAATGCCTGATGACTGCATGGTTAAACTGGTATGGCCATGAGGGCCTGCAGCACAAACCAGTGTGCTAGCCTCAATAAACACAAACTGTGCACAGGGAGACTGCATGGCTGGAGGACTGCAGTGAGAAGCATGGAGGGAAAGCTGGAAGTGGTGTTCAAGACTCCTAACAGGCATCTTATCAACTGCAAGGGACAGAAGAGGGATGGATTTGAGTAGTGTTATAAATGTATGACATGATGTTGGCTCTTTGCAAGTATTGGGATAAATGCTATATGTATAATGTTAAAATAGCATTTCTATATGGAAATAGTCTTGGTTAATAGTAAAAGTTAGACATAAGTTTGTTAGAGATAGCATGCTTAAACTACCTGCCCAGTCAGGATAACAGCCCATGAACAGGTGATGGGGACCCTGCAGCTGACACAACAATTATCAACACTCACCAGCTGAGACCACCACCCAAATTAAAAAGGATAAAGGGAGAAATAAAACCACAAGCCAAGAAACACACATGCTCTAAAAAGGCAAACCCAAGGAGTGACCATGCTGAACAGTTCCCAGAAACAGTTGACTGTGCATGAAGGTCTGTGAATATGTAACAAATAGATAAATTGTAAAACATGTAAAAGGGGTGTTCCCGAAGCAGTGCTGTGCTCCTGGCAGCATGCCAAGCACCCGGCTGTTTTAACCCTTTGCTTTATGTTCTGTCTCCATTGTGTCTTTATTAAACCTTCTAATTCTTTAAAGACAGTGACCCGTGTTTTTCACAAGTACTGTAGTCAGTGACACAATGAATACAAGACATAAGTGGCAAATTCACTGTGAGACATAAAAAGTATGGAATTTCCAGTACATGTAAGGAAGAATGCTGAGGGGTAAAATGAAGGACAAGACTCCAGCCAACAACAACCTACAGACTCATGTAACGCAGTGGTAAACGGAGTTTAGAAACAAATTTGAATAGAAAAAAAAAATCAGTTTCCAGCGGCCACAGGAGCAGAACTCTTGAAGAGTCTCCCACAGAGGTGCTGAGGAGGGGAGAGCTCATTCCAAGAGGAAGCCTGAGCAGCCTGCACTCCAAACAGGGGCTGGAGCAGCTGGCAGCACGGCAGGGCACGAGGGCACACAGGACACCTGCCCAGCCCCAGCCCCAGCCCCAGCCCCAGCCCAGGGCTGCAGGGGATCCCTGGCCTTTGGGAGAAGCCTCTGCTGCTCCTGGCAAAAACGCATTCAGGTGTATTCCTACACATCCATTCTAGGCTCTAATTCCATTACTGTGCCTGACAAGCTACACAAGTAGCATGCACTCCTTTTCACATTCCAATGATTGTAATAAATCTGCATTCTCAGTGGGTTTGCTGCTGAAGACTCAGGCTGAGGACTCAAAGCTGTGTTTATAGCAAAGTCTAATGCTGATGGATTTGACACCTTGCTGGTACTCAACTCCAAGCCACAACAGCAAGTCATTACTACTGCACCCAGGTGATTTGGGATATGAATTACCTTTTCATCTATGAAACCAAAACCACTCACTGATAACAAACCTTTTAATTTGCTTTTCTACAAGGATTTTAAAGAGAATAATTAATAAAACCATGGTCTGGCCCTAGTCTTTAGGTCTCTGCCAGTTTTTCTAAACTGGATGCAAATGGGCTTTTTGGTTTATCTGGTTTTTAATCCAAGCTTTGTAGAACAATTTATTTGGCTAAGTTTCACAGCATCTTCTCCAACACCAAATTCTTTATGCAAACCCTACTGCAAAGTGATTATCCAAAGACCTTTATCTCCATCATTTGCCTGTAAAGGTCACATACAACCCATGGAACCATCAATCCTGCCAATAAAGGGTCTCAGCTGCTAGAACATAATGCAGAGCCAGGTCCAAAATCTCAAGATACACAATGTAAATGGACAAAGAGGCATCATGGTGTGAAAGGAAGATATCTCCTTTTATCTAACATTCAATTAAGTGCTGACCTTCACACTGCCATCATGTGCTCTTATGCTTTATCTTGGTTTCCACAGCCCCATCAGTCATTCTTTTTTCACAGATCAACACTAAAATGCAGAGCAGACTACCACCTGAACAGGAGCTAGGTTGCTGAGTGATGTCTCTATTTTACTACTGCAAACACAGTTATTTGTGCCATGTAAATCCTGCAGCACAGCAGCAATGCCTGTGGGCACTCCAGGAGGATCACAGTTTGTCTGTTATGTCCCTCAGTGAGCACACAATGGCTTTACAGAGATTATCTATTCTACTGTGGACATTTTGAACATTTCATCCTGTCAGGCTGCACGTCACTCAGCGTAACAAACCATGTGTGTCACAAACACAAAAATACCATGTCTGCAAGTATTTACCCACTGAGTGATATTTCTGTGTATTAGTCACATCACCATTATCTCACACTTAATTCTGCCAGATGACACACTGCCAGAGCAAGAGTTTTGATGCACTAGAAAGAGAAGAAACTGCAAGCATTGTTTATCTTTTCTGACTAGCTGAGTAAGAGCCTCACATAATTGTTGCTATCTAGTCATTTAAAGTACTTACCATGTTTTTGCTAAAAGCAGTTGAGTGTTGAGAACAATAAACCCTGCATCACGAAAGTCAAATTAAAATACTGTGTTCTTAATCTGTCAATATTGTGACATCTCAATACTATGGTAAATACCATCCTCTCAGTTAAAGACAATCACATGTCTATTCCTGAAATCTCTTCTTGGCAGTTCCCTTAAAACGGTATCTTTAGCATACCACATTACTGGAGATATTGTTAACAAAAAAACCAAAATATTAATCAAGCCAGAGAGCAGAATTCTGTCTTTGATAGCAGTATTGTCACCAAGCCCTGGCAAGGAATTTGTCATCAAACAATAGTAAAATCATTATCCTGCCATAGTTCGTACATGTTTTCATTTTCCAATGGAGATACTAAATATTTCTTGTCAGCAACAGAAAATTCTGCAAAATACTTCTTTAGATATTAAAGTTGCAATTTCCATTAAGATCAGTGAAAATACAAACTTTAGTGAAGAACAAAGAATTTAATTATGAGAATAAGTGGTGGCCTTTGACACTGAAAGATTAAATTATTTTCAATAATAAAAGATGTTACAGGATAAAGAATAGAGGTTTTAAAGCTAAGAAATGCTGTGAACCCACAGCATGGGGTAGAAGTTGCCTTGTTGTTATTGGATCTTGGAGGTTTTGGCTGCTCATTTCACAAGTCCTCTTATACCATTCTGCTCCAGATGAAGGCCAGAGAAGTTAAAACCAACCACCATTAGAGACAGCAAGGCAGATCAATATCCTGCCTCCATGTGGGAGCTGCTGTGCTTCCAGGTCTCACTGGGCACATGAGGGGAACAGCCTGCTCAGCCACCAGCCAGGAGATGGGAACAGCTGAGCTGAGCAGTGCAACTCAAAAGCCTCAAAAACTCTGAGTGCTGCCCTCTGAAAATCCTTTTGAAGAAAAACTGTGAACTTGGCACGCTAAGGAAACTGGCACTGGGAGTTTCAGCACCTCTTTTCCTTCCCAAGATACATTTTTTGTGCTGGAACACACATGTTGGCCCTGCTTTCATTGCTTCCTCTTCCCTTTCACAACAGCACTTTGTATGTATGCCACTCACACTCATGCCTACAGCAACTCAAGAGATTTACCCCTGGAAACACTGACCTAGTTATGATGTACAAAAGTTCTGAATGCATCTTTAACTCTAAAAAGTTGGGGGAAACTTGACAGCAGCCTGAAAATCCCATCCAGTAATGGTACTGCAGCCAAAAGGGTCAAAAGAGAGCAGGGCAGGATTCACAAACAAGGTAACAGCTTTATAAAACCAACAGCGTGACCAGAAAAGCAGCTAAGACTGCAGGGGTGCAAATCCTTCACCTGAGGACTCATTTAGGAACCTGGAAGCTTTACTTTTTTCTAGTTATTTTATTTCAAGGAAGCACTTTTTAGAGTGTAACTTTTAAAAAAGAATTTCAAATCCCTAAGAAGAAAATACAATCAAACATAGGTATTACAATCACAGAACTCTGCTGTAACCCAAGCCCCTGCCTTGATTCCACAAGAGCCATGACAACTGATACACAGCTTCATGCAAAGCACAGCCTTTGCTTATGTTTACTAAGTAGGGAAAATCACCATATGGCTTAGAAGCTTCCATTTTAAACTCAGAAAACTAATAATTAACAAGAATAGAACAGTAGGTTTTAATACAAGTGATTTGTTCTTCAACAATCTAAAACATAATCCCTGTTTCCTCTGCTGGGTTGACATGCATTTGCTCCATCTAGTGGGAAGCTAATTAAGACATTTCATTTGTAATGGAAACACTTGTTAAGCTGTTTAAAAATGGATCATGAAAAACTAATTAAGCCATTGTTCTTCCACTAGTAATCTTCATAAAGCAAACTATATATGGCCTTATATATGTTTGAAATAGATTTCTAAACATCACCTCAGCATATGAAAACAAGAGATTAGACCTTGTTTTTCTCTCTCAACTGTATGTATTAAAGATAAACTAAAGCATCTTGACTGTTGGCCAGGCTAACCCCAAAGGCAACCAGAGTTCTGCTTCTGGGAAAATTCATAGTGGTTCTCATTTTCAATAAAGGCCAGAGGAAGGAACAAAGTGACCAAGCACAGGCTGCTCACCTCCCATCAGTGGCTGCAGTGTCATGGCCTGAGTGTCCTGAGAACTCCCCAGAGCATGTTTCCCCACACCAGCACAACTCCAGTGGGCTCAGCACTGGTGCTGCCACCCACAGGGACTGATGGACACTGGGCTGACAGAGGCTGCTCCAACTCACCCAGGGAAAATGCAGATGCTGGCACCCAGGAAGGCAGAGGCTGCAAACAACACAAGCTGGGGCTGCCTGACTTCAGAGCAGACCAGCTCCAAAGGACCTTGGGCTCTTGGCACAAAGAACTGGGCAGGAGCCAGCAGTGCTCCTTGGCTGCAACACACAGCATCCCAGGATGGAGTGAGGTGTGGCAAGGTAAATCCACTTCTGAGAACCAGACAGCTGAAATTATACTTTAAAGCCACATGACAGAGTCTGCCTTCCTGTAGAATCTCCCTTTCCTCTCCAGAAGCCTTTATTTCTTGTGGAGGAAAGAATATCCCAAAGCCAAAACAAAACCATTGTTTCCAGGTAGATGAAATGCAGAAATAAACTGCTTTTGGAATACATCAATATATTAAAGGTAGAAAAGGTGCAGCCAGTATCTCAGTTTGACTGTGTTAAAAACATTTCAGGGCTCAGAAAGGACAAGAAACAAGAGACAAAAAGAAACAGTTCAGAATTCCACAAGAAATGTAGGTTTATCAGATGAATAAAGCCTGAGCAATGGTGGGCCCCTCAGCAAAGATTGCTAACATGTCAAATCTGTTTCTGTTACATGAATTATGCTAAATGATCATACTAAAAAAATTCCCTTGCACAGATTAATATATTCCTCAGCAAAAGGCTGCCAATGGTAAGTGCATTTCTCAAACTGGAGTATATGAAATTATTAAAACTACAACCTCAACATCAGCCTCTTCAGTCTCCACTGACTCTCTGTGTATCTGAGCTGCAAGTAAAACAGATCTGTAGGAAAGGTACAAAGAGTAGGGCTGTCCATCACAAACTCATGGCTCACTGAAATGCACAGCCTGCTTCTCAAGTACAGGTACCACTGCTGTCATCCCTCCCACACACTCCCACCCAGGACTTGACAATTGTTAAGCACAAATTTCTGCCTTAGCAGCTATTCCTCCCAGACACTCAGCCAATGGAAATAAAAGCACCCTAGCCATGAATCCTGTGTCCATCACTTTCATTCCACCCACCCTCAGCCATTCAGTAACCAATAATGTTCTAGTGAATGAGCAGTGCCAGCTGACGTGGAACTAAGGAACCCATCAAGGCCATCTCTGTGCAAAACAGCCTTCATGTCCCAAATCACTGATTTCATTCTGTTTTGGGAGGCTGAGAGCCTCCATTACCACATAGGCTCTCCAAAAAAAAAGTGGAATTAAATACACACAGCCCCCACAACTGCCCCTCAAAGAACACTAGTTCAGGCCTACCTTCTGAAAAAAATACTTATTACATGATTTTCTTAGAATTCTGTAGATGCTAAAATTCCTGTTTGTACATGAAATGAATTCTTCCATCTGGGAAGATTTCGTGAGCAAGTTCTGTGAAAGGCAGTACAGAATATTCCCCTCCAAGACATCACATGAGAAAGTTATTCAGATTAGTACTTTGCACATTTTCCACAATATGCAGCTTTGACAGCCTCTTCTGCCCAGTGAAACAGGAGAGACTCAACACAACTCTGTCATCTGCTAACAGACCAACAGAGATAAAACTGGCACAAAGTCAGGCACGAGAGCCTCTAATATATATGAAAATTATCCACAATTCTATGTATGAAATTTGGTTTTCTTCATGTCCAAACCAAATCTTCCCCTTGTAGGCAGAGTTTATTCTCTTTGTATGCATTATGAGTATGTTACACAGATTTTCCCCAGTCCTGTGCAACAACATTTTACATCAATGAAGACAGTTATCCCATTTCCCCTTCTCTCCCCTTTGTTCCCTGGGCTAATTAGGAGGAACACATCTGGTGTTCTTCTCATAGGTCACAATTTCTAATGCTCTGGTTATTGTAGCTGCAATAAACCAGAGTGCACTTGCTTAAACAACTAGGGAATTTTGGAGGTTCTCACTGCTCACTTTGGATACAAACCCCCACTTCTCTTTTTTTTTTTTTTTTTTTTTTTTTTTTTTTAACTATGGTACCTACAAAGCCAAATAACTGCAACCAGCTGAGTTACAGTAAAACCTTGCATCATCACATGAGCTGAAATCAGTCTTTCAGACATCTCCAATATTATCTGACTTGAACAGTAAGTGAACAGCAAGTGAACAGTAAGTGAACAGCAAGAATTAATAAATCTAAACACAAATTAACCATAAGCAGCCTAAATTTAATCAGTAACTGGCACTGATAGAAATATTTTTATCCCATGGCAATAGATTCTGGAAAGTCTTTCTTACAACAACAGAACAGAATATGGGTACATTTTTTTTTATGCAAAGAGAAAAAGATGATAAATATTGGCTAGAAAAGCACCAGGAATTACAAGGGAGCACAGGCTAAAGAGGATGCAGCAGCATCACATTCCTGCAAACAAAGGCAAGCAGACTGTTTCAGGTACCTGAAGGCACAAAGGCAGCAAACCTTGTGAAATATGCCCTCCCTTCCACTGAGAGCTGAGCCTCCAGTGCAGCTACTGGATCAAGTGCTGGGCACTTGAAGGAAGGACACAGCTGGAGAACAGGATCCAACAAGCATCAGCACAGGGGGAAAGAAACCAAAACAAAGCCAAGCTTTAAGTGTGCAGGAAACAAGCAGGAGACCATCCATCCTTGATGGAAGTGCTTTAGGGTGCCATGAGGAGGTGTGTGGAGTGGATTTAAGGAAGAATCTTCTAAAGGGGTTGGACTGACTGCTTGAAGGCACCCTCCAGCTGCCAGCTGTGGATGTTTCCAAGAACAGGTCAGACAGATGAACACTGGGAATTATTTGAAGGTAATCCTGACCTGCACAGGAGACAGTACTGACAGTGTTAGTTCAGTATCTTTACAGTACATATTTGATTGCTGCAATTATCTCAGGTCAGATCAAAATCAGAATTTATGTATTAGTTACTTTTTTCCAAAGAGACTGACACCCTGTAGGGACACCAGTTTTCAGGCTTTAAAGAAGACAATTCCTACACTACCTCAGCATGAGGCAGAAGAGAATCTGCATACAAACAACACAGGACAAACTAAGGCACAAAGGGAGAAAATAGAAAAGAAATGAAAAAAGAAGGGGAAGGAAAAGAAATGAAGAGGATACTAAGGAACAGTACTGTGGGAGGCAGGCCAATGCTCAGCTATGCCTGTGATGCAGCACCACGAGTCCTCAAAGAATACTATGCTCCATCTTTGTGGAAAGCTATTTGTGTGGGTTGCTGAATGGGCCCTGACAGGAATTTCAATTGATCCTCTTACCTTCTCTTTGTACTGGAGGATGGTATTTTTTGGGAATTAATACTGCACAACCTTTTTCTTCCCTAGGCATGGATAAATCTCAGAGCTCATCAACATACCCAAGAATAAACAAAAAGGAGCAGAAATGTATCACAGCCTAAACCCAAACTCTGCCAGGCAGAGGCTGCCAAAGCCCTGAGCTATCTGGCAGTCCCACAGGCTGAGCAGGACTGAACCATCCCACCTCTAAAGAGACAGGCTGCAGGCAACACTTGCTGCTGAGCTTTCTGGAGGAGAAACACCACGAGAAAAAGAAGCTTTTTACTGATGAACTAAAGACAACCTAAAATTTCATCTCAGTTTTACTCTACCAGGTGAGAAACTTGGTAATTTTAGAGGAAGAAAACAATCCTGTCAGTCAGAAATTCAGTATGTTCTACAAATGCATGGTACAATTTAATATGCTATTTATTAACCCAAACATGGGAAGAAGACCAACAATACAGCAGCAACACTATCAGATAGGATGATCTTTTCATTCAGGAAAAATGACTCCCTTTCTGCAGTTAAAGGACAAGCAGGGTGAGTCACCTGCTTTCTGACCTGTGAATTCCCTATCAACTGCACAAGCAAATCAAGCAGCCCAGTCTGAGATGGAGGAAACTGGAAGGTGCAAGGTTTAAGGCTGCATTAATGGAATGGAACCACCAAGTGGAAAGAAAAGTCTAAGTTTAGGCAGACACAATTTCAGGCTTCATCTCTCTTGGGGCCTGGCTCCATTTCAGCAGTAAGTGATTAACTGCAAACCCCAGCATTGGTAAATTAATTCACAATTTCCATTGATGTTGCTGTGCTTAAAATCTGGGTAAGTTCTGCTTCAGGCTCCACTTCCCAAGGTGACAAGCAGATGTTTTACTGGCTGCCTCTGAGCAGGCAGACTGAGCTGCACACTGCCACATGTCCAGGGCACGGCTGTGACCTCACAGCATTCGAGCACAGAAGCAGAAACAGGCACTGCCATGGCTGTACCTTTGGTACCTGTGCTCAGCACTCCCTCACTAAAACAGCAACAAGTACCCATGTCTGTTCTTCATTTGCTGAGTGTTAACCCACTGCCATGCTTATTCCTTTACACATTTGGCATGCAGCTTCCCCAAAGCCACCAGCATTTCAGAGTGCACCTGACATATCCCCTGTGTCCCTGTGTCCATACAGTAATGGGGACACTCCCCTGTGTCCCTGTGTCCATACAGCAATGGGGACACTCCCTGTGCCTGTGTCCATACAGTAATGGGGACACTCCCCTGTGTCCCTGTGTCCATACAGAAATGGGGACACTCCCCTGTGTCCCTGTGTCCATACAGCAATGGGGACACTCCCCTGTGCCTGTGTCCATACAGCAATGGGGACACTCCCCCTGTGTGCCTGTGTCCATACAGAAATGGGGACACTCCCTGTGCCTGTGTCCATACAGTAATGGGGACACTCCCTGTGCCTGTGTCCATACAGCAATGGGGACACTCCCTGTGCCTGTGTCCATACAGTAATGGGGACACTCCCTGTGCCTGTGTCCATACAGCAATGGGGACACTCCCCTGTGTCCCTGTGTCCATACAGAAATGGGGACACTCCCTGTGTCCCTGTGTCCATACAGTAATGGGGACACTCCCCTGTGTCCCTGTGTCCATACAGTAATGGGGACACTCCCTGTGCCTGTGTCCATACAGTAATGGGGACACTCCCCTGAGTGCCTGTGTCCATACAGAAATGGGGACACTCCCCTGTGTCCCTGTGTCCATACAGTAATGGGGACACTCCCCTGTGTCCCTGTGTCCATACAGTAATGGGGACACTCCCTGTGTCCCTGTGTCCATACAGCAATGGGGACACTCCCTGTGTCCTGTGTCCATACAGTAATGGGGACACTCCCCTGAGTGCTGGCCAGGAGCCCACAGAAGAAGCCCAGTACACTGCAGGAAGGGATGGCATTGCTGCTCTGGCTGCAGGGGTGGTGACAAAGCCATTCTCAGGGACACACAGCTGTCCCTGTGAGCATCCCCAGGCTGCCACAGCCTCACTCCAGTGGCTCCCCAGCTCTCTGTCCCTCACGTGGACAGGCTGTGCCTTATCCTCACATGGAATTGTGACTCCTTCTGTGGGTGGATTTAACACTGCAGCAGATTCCAGGAGATTTCAAAGGCTAATCACACTGGCCCATATGATCGTTTCTCATGTGCTATTTCACGCTGGACCATGTTCAGCAAAAAGGAAGGCTTCTACTTTCCAAAAGAATTGTGTTCAACTTGCTAAATAATCAGGTTTTCTTCTATTTTCCATAATTCTATGCAGACTACTTCACGGATCACAAGGCACTCAGAGTAACAAACTAATTTTAAATTAATATTATTGCTCCAATTTCCTAATAATTGAAGTACTTGGTATAGCAATTACCTTGGAGGTCCTGTTGCTGTTTGCTAGGCTACACTGGAGGAATGGTGCAGTGAAACAGCAGCTTCAACCCAATCCTTGTGCTAGAGGATACACAGCACTCCCTTGCTGCACCACACTTCCCTTCAGTACTCGTATATACTGATTTTGTTGATAATATAGTGAAGGGCCTCCTTTGTCTCTATTTTATGAACAGACTCTGAGTCCCAGGGTTTCTCAGGAAATTCGGTAGCATCTGTTTTGTCAACCTCTACAGGATTTTTCAGGTAAAAAGAACTCACAAATTCCATCTTCCACTTGTCAGGCTCAGTGGAGGGTATTTTTTTTTCCAATTCTCCAAAGAATTTTTCCAAGGTTTTGTTTTTTTTTTTCTGTGAGTCAGTTTCCCTGTTATCAGCATGTCTCCTTATGTCCACCTCCCTTCACCAACTGCATTCCAACCCTGAGCACACGATTTCAAGGAAACAACCTGGTGTGATTCAAGTTGGCAAGCAATGTTAATTTAAAAAAACCCAAACCAAAAGGAAGGAAGCTGTCATCAAAAGCAGAACCTGAACTGAAATGCACCCATGGAATACTAAGGAATTCTAAAAACAGAAACCAAAAGAACTCAGGGAAGCAATAAAAACCAATTAATCCCAAACCCTTTCCCACTGTCACACTGCTTTATCAGCAAGGACATGCACAACAAGGGGACAGAGCTGACACTGTGACACAAAAGTCAAAGCAAAGAATGACACAGACCCAGCACTGCTCCCCTACTCTTGTGCCAGCAGACCTCAGATCACAATCTAACACTAGATCACTCAGACCACAATCTAACACACATCATTACTTTTTGAAGTCCAGTGGCGCTCTGAACACATCTGATGCACCTCATTGCTTTCCTGTGCCACAGTAAAAAGCTCCATCCTAGCAGATAAAAGGTTCCACAGTGATATTGGCAAGTGAGGAGCTCCACCAAAGGCACAGCCCTTAGGGATGTCTGTGATCAGTGCAGAAGGAAACAGCAAAGATCTCTGAGGCACAGCTGCAGCAGCACTGGCAGGGCTGACTGCAGCATCACAGCTCCAGCCTGAGCCCTTAGTGCTGCTCACAGCTGCAGTCCCCATTCCCAGGCTTGCCTTGCTCACACTCCACCGAGCCATGTGGCAGGAGGCATATTTTAATAGAGTATCTATGATTTGTTACATTTTGCTGTGCTTCCCAGTTTTGGTTCCAGCAATTCAGTCCTTCCCTTTTAACAGCATAATATTCATTCCATTTCTCTAATATAATTTATATTAGACAGTAAGCACCAAATGGCAAGGAAGGAATACACATCACTTTTTCTTGCTCTAAAAAAAAAAAAAACCCTCAGCAAAGATTTTAATGTTCCAGAAAAAATACTGTTATGTGCTTAAGTTTCCAATGAGCCACTAAACCAGAGCTATCAAATAATTCTGGAAGGTTCTGTCTTTCTGAAAGAGAAGGGTAATTTTGTGAACAATTAAAAGCATAATCATGTGTGACACTTGCAATGTAATTTAATCCCTACACTGGGAAGAACTGACATTTAAAGTAGTATGTAAGTCAAAACTGTTTATGCTATGCATAAGCATATTGACTCCTACGTGTGACCCCGTAATCCCAGCACTAGATTCCCATGGAAAGCCATGTAGCAATTTGCTGCTGAGGAGCTCTTATTTCACAGCCCTGCATGATGCCTATGGCTGTGGAGTTTGGGCAGAAGACAACCCAGAATTGCCAGGATGGATAATTGCACATGGATCTTACAATGGATGCAGTTTGCAGCTGACACCACCACCACTATATCTCTGTATCAGCATATCTGAAATCACTTGTTATTTTTTGTCTGTATGTACCCATGAAGTGTTTTTTGGTTTTTTTTGTATTCCTTAAACAAAACACAGCACAACATCATTTCCATTAGCTGACACTTAAACTGGAAACCTAAGGCAGGCTAAAGAAAACTCCACTTTTACCTGGAAAAGATGGGTCACACATTCCTGTGCTGAATGTAAACAATGAGGCATAAGCACAGCCAAGAATAACAAGTATTATAAACTAGCTGCAGCGTGAAGTGTAGCAAGCAGCTTCCTTTTATAAGTAAGTTTAACCCACACTATGGCTTTGTTTGACCCATCAATTCCCCACTACTGTTCTAACAGGTAACATTAAAAAGCAAACAGTGAAGTTAGAGGTGTCTGGAGGAGTGTGGATAAGACTCCACTTTCAGGCTGGACCAGCTGATCTCCTGAGGGCCCTTCCCCCTGAGAGCCTCTGGGCACACTTCTCCTTCCCCTCATGGAAAACAGAGTGAGAAAAGTGAAGGGTGTCTCAGGGAAAAGGAAGATGCTGCAGTATTTCTGCCTTAAAAAGAAGGCTCCTTCAGCCATGATATTTTCATAAAAATGTAAAACAGCCAAGTAGTATTAAAAGATTTTAAAGCAAGGGGAGGAAACACAAACAGGTGTTAACATACAGGTTTGAACATTGTGCCATCCCAGTGGTGAGCTCCTGGTGCTGCTCTAAAGACACACTTCCATTTGCTCTCTGGAGCCACCAGGGTGCTGCAGGGGAGCTGCTGCTTGGCAGAGGAAAACATCTTCTCCATCAGGCCTGGACACAAGCCTGGCCTGACACCATCCAGTGCCTTCTCCCAGGCTTATTCCAGCTGCAATCAGAGAGTCTGCTCCTGCAGCACACACAGAAAACAGCACAGCAGCTCCACATCCTGCTCCTCAGGGCAGGGGCAGCTGCTGCCTGCACTCCTCCACCACTGCATGATTCTCTGTACTGAAACCACACCACACATGGACAGGGCAGGGCCATCTCAGAATTGCACATACAAGGATAAAGGGGCACTGCTTCTAGTCACTGCTCACTTTGTGTGTAAAAAAGAACCCAGAATCTAAAATCAGCCATCTCCCTGTAAAGTCTGTCTGGAGCCTGGGAATGGGGCAGCAGTCAGAAAGATGTACAAAGAACCAAAGAGTTAAAACCTGTTCATCTCAAAGTGCAGAAATGCAGAAGAACACAAAAGCAGGCAATTTCTCTGGTCTTTTATTTAAAACAAATAAAAATCCACCATTTCCCAACTACCCTGTGGATGGACTCTACTTCAATGTTTAAGCAAAGGGGACCTGATGAAGGCAGAGGAGGAGGGGCCACTATTATTAGTGAAATAATATTTTATCTGTGCTCTGGCTCCCACTCCTGTGTCCCAGATGGGAAGGGTAAGCATGTGCTTTGTTTCCTCTTCTGTCTCTCTCCCCTCTAGCTGAAATGTGAACACACTATCTGTTTGTAAAATCAATAAACTAGCTGTATTTCTACAGATATTTCTATTCTATATTTCTAACACTTTTTTCTCCTTCTGGGAACACCTCAGCTTTTAAGATCAGGTGTTTGCTATGGCAAGAGAGGCAACCCAAACTAAAGCTATTTCTTAGGGTAACATTCTGCCCATGTGTAAAGACAAGTGGATGCAACTTTCAAGGGAAAAACAAGAAGTTGGTATTATTTAGACACACTACTGAGCAGCCTTTTGTTTTATAAAGCAACCAGTCAGCAACACTATCACACTGAGAACCAGAAGTCATCTGATCTGCTGAAGAGACTAAAGGCCCTAAACTAATGAAACTGAGACCTTTGAGAGCTTGCTACATGGTGCATAAACATGAAATAGAAGCAAATTGATATGTATAGCTGCTTGCCAGAAAAGTGGGATTTGCTTTATTTATTTGGGAAGACAAATTCCCCTGGTACTAAACGGAGATCAGCATTTTTTAAAATGTCAGCATGTTACATTGAAATGTATGCTGAGTTTGTCCCAAAACTGTTCAGTACAGAGCATTTTGATAAGATATCTGCAAGGCAGAGTCATAATAATAACGACTGACTCCATGGTCAGTCCATGATCTAATTTATAACAAGTATTTGTACATTATGAGAAGGTTTCCCAGGTATACTGTGAAGAACATAGATATTTTTAGAAAATATGTATGCAGGTGAATTAAAACATGAACGGTAACCCATGTGGGATAGTGCCTTAAGTTTTCCCAGAGTGGTACTTCAAGGCTGGTGATGGTGACCTGAGATGCTAAAGGCCAAGTAATATGGCAGGGACAAGCAGCTGTCAGAAGCTTTTACTTGCAGGTATGTGGCACTAAACACTTTTAACTCACCTTTGATTTGGGTTCTATAGCACAAAATAACATTCTCCTTTTATGTGAAAACCTGAAAAAGGAAGAGGTGTCCCACTATCCTTCTCAGACACCAGTATTTCTTCTGCACTCTTTTTTAAGACATGAATACATTCTTTTGCAGTCACATTGCATCCAGAGGTATCAATCTTTGGGTGACAGGACTGAAGCTGACAAGGAGCAAGGAAGGAAAGGTCCTGACCTACTCAGGTCAGAAACAACCAGAAAGTGCTGAGAGGTGCAGGACCAAGTGGCTACCTACTGCTGCAAAGGTTCTGCCTCTTGTGCAGTTGGGGTAGGATAGAAAAACATGAAGAAAAAGGTTTGTATCAAACTTCTCAATGTGAGTTTGTACTGGATTAGCATCACTCCTGTATTTCAGACCAACAACAATGAAATTTAGCAAGGCTGTATGAACTGCTCCTCGTCTGTCTGTTCCATGAGGTCTCAAGGCTCTCTTAGAAAAACAAACAACAGGACTGCAGGAAATGTCTGCCTTTCTCATATATTTCCCTGTTTTGCTTTGTTTTCTTCAGCTTTTAAACAGGGGTTCAATTCGTGCCTGTTACTGCCTGCATTGGACAGGATCTAACTCATTGAACTACCAAAATAAAAACATGCAGAAAACCCTGCATGTGTAGGATAATTCTGTCCTTGTTAAAATCCATGGTAGAATTTAAACTAGACACTCATTAACTGAAAGGTTTTCACCACTTGCTATCTTCTTCCTGTTCTAGAGTTCCATGTTCTAAAAATTCCTGTAGCACTGCTGGCTGTAAGATAATGAATTCTGCTGTGATGTCTCTTACTGAGAGAAATAAACTGTACTGAAGAACTCACACACTCTGTTAAGGATGAATTCTTACATTTCTTTAAAAGAGAACAAAAAAACACACCAGATTTGCAACTAACAAAAGTAAAAAGAGAACCCATCCCAAGGTTATTCTGAGAAAGCCAAAACATGAGAAGAAGCATTTATGCTGTAGACTCCTGAATGTGTAACTGAACTGAGTTTGACTTTCCAAAGGAAATTACAACACACAGTAAAAGACTAGTAGCTAAAGAAACAAGAATATGAAGCATTGATTGAAGATGCAGGGAGGATCTAGTTGAAATAAAAGTATCTAGGTAAGACAGAGAAGAAAAACAAATGTTTTCCTTCAGTTTTCAGAAGGGGCTGTGGGATGGTGCAGGGAAATCAAGGAACAATGTGAAAAAGAAACTCAAAAAGCCTAACACTATAAATTCTTGAGGGAATCTATGGTCTCCATGCCAGAATCCTGAGAGAAACAGCACAGGAATACCCATTCAGCAGAAAGGATTCTTAATAAATGCTTTTGTGTTAAGACCAGCAATTTCAGTACACTTTCTCCACTACAAAATTAGGGAACATGGGTTCCTACACACCACTTCCATGAACACAAGAATAGTAAAAGCATTTTGCATAGTGTATGAACCTTCTGCCCTTTTTTTGGTCTCTGTAAAACCTGAACAGCTTCTTACTTTTTATCCTCCAAAAAGAACTAAGTATTCTGTGAAACTTTTGACTTGGTGACTTTGTTTCCACTGTTCTTGGTATAATTGTTAGGATGACTGATAGTGCTTCAGCTACCAGTAGTTATTATTCTTTTGAAGTCATTTCTTTCCACTGAGTTTCTACTCTAATGGGATATTGCTAGCTGTTACTTCAATCCAGTTGTCTCATATTTTTCAACTAAAAAAGCCTTCATACAGAAGTTTTTTTTTAAAGTTCTACCATTAATCTTAACAATCTGCAGCATTTAATATGTGCTGTCTCAAAAACCATCAACCTGTTTCCTTTGACTTTTCTATGTATTTCACATGGCAGAACTAGCATTAATTGTACTATCTAATCTAATCTATTTCTGCAACATCAATATTCTGATTAAAACGTTGTCCAGACAATGTACAAATGCTCCTATGCAAGATCAAGCCCACAAAATCCCTAAGACACAGTAAAAATGGGATAGTTAGAGTCAAAAAATGAGTGAGAAATGTGGATACTCCCTGAATCAACTATCTAGTTATTTCAAATCAACAGCTACCACTGCATGAAGCAGTCCTTGCAAGTGAACAATGAAAAGCATCTGAAGGGGAGCAGCCTCCTGATGCTCCAGAGGGACTTGTATTCCAGCTCAGCAGGACACACACCTGCCACTATGGAGCTGCTCTCCAGGGGTGCATTATACCCTCAGGGCTGCAATGAATGCCTTATGCATCCTGGGTTAAGCCTGGACACTGAAATGCACAGCTGATAATTTACATTAACAATAGCACTGGGCAGCATTTTACAGCTAGAACTCCATTTTTAAATACATTCTCTCTCTGTAATTACATGTTTGAAATGCTTTCTGAGAAACTGATCTGGAGAACTTCTGCTTTTACAGCCATGCTGAAAAACTGCCCCCTGTGAATGAGTGGCCTCAATTATTTTTTGATCAGTGAGTTCTTAGCCCGATTCAGCCTTGCAATCAATCCCCTGTAATCAAGGAGGTGCCATTCTCTGGCTCTATCAGCACTTTGGCCACAGAACATTTCATTTCCTCACCTTGGCTGCTATGCTAACAGTGTTCATCTGAGTAACCACCAGATTTACTGGAGCTTCCAGGAAACTGGCATTGGAAAACTGGAATGTCTCTAATTAGGAGTGCAAATACATCCTGACTCAGAAAATGAATGCCAGAGTTTTCTCAGCACTCTGTGCTGGCCATCACCATCTCTAAGGGCTGCTGGAGTAGCTAACATTTTACCAAACCTCAAAAAACTTTCCCATGGCTGTGGCTGAACAACAGTACAAAGCAAAAGTTTTTTAAGTAGAAAGCTCACATCCTTTCTAACAGTTGTTTTAAAGTCTCCTGAGCTCTCATCAAGACTTGGAAAGCAGCACTGGAAGATGGCCCTGACAGAAGGGATTCTGTTACTACTGTCCACTCAGGTGTTGCAGTGACTCATGGTTTTATGGGTACATGGTTTTTCTGGGTACACAGTGCATGTACTGCACACTGGGCACTTCCTACAGTCTCTTCACGTCTGAGGTTGCCCCCCACACTACCTGAGTGACTGTCCACACTCACACATCCACCACACAGGACTCTAAGAAAATGCAGTTTCCTGCAGAGCTGTGTCTGCCTCTCCACACAAACTGACTGAAGCCTTGTTACACTCCTCAGTGCATTTCCCAAGTCCCCAAAAACACAAAACTCCGGGAAGAAATGCTCAGTCATGACCATGGAATCCGAGCCTAAGAAGACTGGACATACAGAAGATTCAGATTTTGCTGAGAAACATGAGCAACTTTGTAATCTTAGAAGACCCAAGAGCCCCTGAGACATGAAGGGAAAGGAGGGATGAGCAGCACAGGCACTGAATGAAGCTTACCTAGAAAAAATCAAGATGTCCTAATGGGAACTTGCTAGCCTGTGTTCACTGACACAGGAACTGATCAGAGCCTAAGAGAGCATCACCCACCATCAGGTCTGTTTGCTCTGGACCTACATCCAGCTCACAAACTCTTACTGCTGTGAGACACCTGCTGGATGTTTCAGGGTCTCTGTTCAGTATACAAACAGCTTTCTAACTGACAACTGCAGTAAGGATAAAACATTTTAAGCATTTTCCACATTTGGATTCCTACTTTAACTTACACACTACAATATGTTAAGACTAATGTTCTTCACATTAGAATGGTTTTGGTTGGAAAGGACCTTTAAAGGCCACCCAGTCCAAGCTCCCTGCAACAAGCACATCAGTTTGCTTAGAGTCCCCTGCAGCCCAGCCTTGAATGCTTTCAACTGGGCAACCTGTGCCAGTGTTTCACCACTCACATGCTAATAAATTTCTTCCTATGATGGAGCTGAATCTCTCCTCTTTCAGTCTGAAACCATTACCCTTGTCCTACCACAACAGGCCCAAGTGAAAAGTCTGCTCCCATCTGATTAATGAGCTCCCTGTAAGTACCTGAGAGCTACAGTACAGCCTTCACAGAGACTTCTCCATCCTGAGCAGCCCCAGCTGTCCCAGCCACTCCTCATGGGAGAGCTGCCCACACTCTGATCCCTTCTGTGCCTCCTCTGGACCCACTCCCCAGCTCCTGCCCTTCCTGTGCTGGGACCCCAGGGCTGGAGGCAGCTCTGCAGCTGGGGTCTCACTGAAATGGAGCAGAGGGGCAGACCCACCTCCCAGCACCTGTTGGCCAGGCTGGGCTGTAACAGGTTCATATTCACAAGAAAAGGCATCTATTTCTTATCATGTTTTCAACTGGAAAGTCAATGCAGAAGACAAACTTCCTTTAAACATTAATAACAATATAGATAGATTTTTTCAATCTTATTTTAAAACACAAGTGCTGAACACAGACATTGCAGCTCAGTTGTTTACTGTTTTTATGAAGATATTTGGGGGAAATTTTGCATCTGACAAAATTCTGGTTTGAATTTTAAAAATAAGCTGCTCTGATTCAGTTTCTGACTTCAGGAAAAAACTCAAGGGTGACCACAACGATTGTAATTGTGTAAGACTGAAAGAAATCAGGTTAAGTCTTCTGGTGTAAGGCTCAGAGAACTGATATGAGATTATCAGAAATCACCTGGAAATACTCTCTCTCCTACATCCCACAGGTTAAAGCTGAAGAACTACAAGAAGATTTGGTTTAGTACCTGCAAGTTAGTAATTACTGAAGTGAACAAAGATCATTACCAACCAAACATAACTATGTATTTTTAAAGAAGTAAAGACATTTTCCTGCAACATTCTGATGTGGCACTCAATGCAATTCCAGACTTCTGGAGTTACAATCACACCTTGCACTGGAACCCAAATTCCCCAGGTCAGCTCAGCCTGGATGTGAGCTTGGGGCCCTTTATCACACACACAGTCCTGAATGCCCCTTAAAATGCCCTGCCATCCTGACCCATCTCAGGCACGAGGATGAAAAGAACAGATGACAAACTCACCCGAATCATCATGACTGAGCACCTGATGCTGTGAATCGTATCGTACACCTTCTTGGAAATGTCCACAAACTGGTTGTCATCAAACAGATGCACTGTGCTCTTGCTTAAGCTCTCCAATGCAATATTTACTTGATTAATAAACTCTGGAATCACTATTTAAAAAAAGAAAAATTAAAAATTCAGTCAGCATAAAAAGGATAGAACATGTAATATATTTTCTCTCTGGCAAAACAGATGGCATTGATAAAAACTTTATTTTCTAAAAAGCATTACAGTAATAGTGCAATTACTTTTAAGTGAGAATACATTTGTAGTTTTTATCACAGTTATAAAAATGCCCACGGTGAGCACGTAAGCTGTGGGTGGTTGTGCAGTACTACAAAGAAGAAGTAAGTTTGAAAAAGGGAGCTGGGAAAGCAGTTGTGAAATTTTGGTGATTTCAATAGCAATTTTACCCAAAGAATCAGGATGAATAACCTGGAACCACTGTCTGCTGAACAGACTCCCACTATTTCAGATCTGCTGTCAGTCTGAATGGAGATGTAACTAGCTGAAGATTGATGCTTATTCTTCAACTGAGAAGTCCCACAACTGTAACCTGAATTTACCAGGGCAATTCATCTTGTTTGATTCAATAAACAAACTGTGCACTTTGAGGCAGTTTGATATGCACCTGTGCTTTACCCAGAACAGCCTGGGCATTTTCTTCTGATGCTCCAGGGCCTTATCCTGCACAGTGCCTGGCAGCACTGCACCTCCCTCAGCCCTTCACACCAATCTGCAACAAACCCAGCACAGAATATGGAGGGCACACAGATGGAAAATCCATCACACACACAAGGACCCCAAACAAGCCCAGAACTGACTCATTTCCTGGCACTTGGAGTCTGAGGACATAGAAGAAACAAATGCAGAAGGATAAAACTCGACCAGTGTAATATTCAATATGAACAACAAACCTTGTGGTACTAAAGCTCTCTCTCTGGCAATGTGTTGGTTTCAAACACTAATATTGTTTGTGTTCCACCCTTCACTCCACAATTCCACCCTGTGTAACTGACATCCAAAATACTTCATAGAGACAGGCAACCCTCTGAAATACCATGTGAAGTGGACCTGAATTACACCAATAACATGCATCTTTCCTGTACTTGACCTTATTTTTCTAGGCACCCTAAATATAGTGGAGTAGTGGATGCAACAGGAAACAGGTGGAAATTATTCATTTTTTCAGTCTTCCAAAAGCAAAACTGAACAAGTAAAATTAAAAATACCAAGTGTTATACAGCTGAGACATTTTTATGAGGATTTGTTTGTGGCATTTGTACATTTTATTTCTGTTTTCTTTAGGTTCTGTTTTGTTTCTCCTGCAACAAAAATTAAAAGCAAATTTCAATATGAGCATCTGTAATTCTGCTTTCCCTGAGGGGGAAGGTGCAGAAAGGAGGATGCCTGGAAAATACCAATATGTTCATAAGCATAATATTCAAAGTCCCTAAAGTAATTAAAGATTTCACACTATCAAAAACACGTTCTTGAAATTGTCCTAATTTGTTTTAAAATTCATCAAGTGTTCCCTAATTGCTCTGGTTTTTTAAATAATACTATTCATATTTCCTTGTAGGCATGCCTTCTTAGCCCTCTAAGATTTTTCCTTGATTTTTGTCATCTTCAATCAAAAGCAATTAATGAAGCCAGTCTGTAGTTTAATAGCTGTCAGGGCCCAGCTCTTCATACAGAAAACTCAACTTCACTAACCCTTTTACTCTGTGCCTGTTATTTCTAACAATAAAATGATCAGGAGAGCAGATTCTCAGCTTTGCAGGAGGCACTGTGCTCCCACCTTTCCATAGGGCTGTGGTCAGTGATGAACACCACTCAGCCACCATCAAAGAGCTTGGCAGTGAAAAAACAACAGTCTCCAAAGCTGCACTGTCCACGTGTCCAACACTCACCTAAAGAATGCTTCAACAAAACAAACACACCTGACCAGACAGGAGCAGTCACCACCTCCTAGGACTGACCAATTACTTCTGTTTTTTAATTCAAAATGTTTCTGGTTTTTCACTTAGGGAAATAAAAGGGAAGGCACTAGCCAAGCCACAACTGATCTCAAGGAAAAGCATGTGTGGTAAATAAGCAAAGTTTCCCTTCAGTGTTTATGCACATGTACAAAGACTGTGCCAGCAGCCTGGGAAAAGGCTGCAGAGCTCCCACCAGAACAAAGAGTGAAGAGCTGCTCCTTCAAAGGCAGCTTTGAAATGAAGTGAGAGCACTGCAGGGACTGCAGCTCTGTGGCACAGCTTCAGAGCCCAGCTCCACACACTGCAGCCCTGCCACAGCTGGGGCTTCAGCAGCTCCCCTGGGCTTTCAGCCACCTGCAGACATCCTCTGGGCCCCAACAAGAGTCATTAAAAACATCATTTACAAAAAATAAATGTGGGCACGTTGGAGTGAAAACATGTCTTTCCTTCTGAAGATAAGAAAATCAGGGTAAGTTATTAGTCATTAATTAGGACTCTAAGAGAAGGAAAACTTCCAAAAAACCACCTGAAGACAGAAGTATGGTCAAGTAAGGCCAGAAGAGCTACTGATGAGTTTCCTATGAAAGAAGCAGAAGAGCAGAGCACTGAAATAAAGCAGATGTGCAGGCAGACAAGTTAAGAGCTGTGTGCAACCCAGACCTACATCAAGGCACAGGTGGTGGCAGTAGGAGAAGTGACAACACAAGAGGTGTGTACCTCAAGTGTTTTATTATTCCCCCATAACCTGATCACCTAGCATGAAATTCAGAGTGATGGGTATATACAGGCTGCTTCCAGAGGATTTCAGCAGTTTTCCAGCTGCAAGAATTCAGTGGAACTGAAGAAAAGTATGGTTGTAAAGATTAAAAACACAGCCACCCCTTAAAGGCAAAGTAATACTAGAGAAAGTAAGAAATCTAATTAACAGCCACACAGCCTTTATACAGTACTTCTTTATTCAATTACACTCTTTGAGACCAAATAATAGTTTGCACTTCCTGTGATTAACAAATAGGTATTTGTAAATTTCTTCTGGAAAGGTACACCTAAGAATTTCAGATGGTAGGAACCCTGCCTACTCCAGTAAGCCAAATCTACTGCTACAAAGTATGTCTATTCTTAATGGCACTCCAATCCAGAATGGTAGAGAAAGAATTAAAAAAAAAAAAAAAAAAAACAAACAAAACCAAAAAACATCTAAGCTGAGGCAACTGTGCTGGCTAAGGGACACCATGTGAAACAAAAGGGATCTGCTGGCAGCAGCCTGAGTGCCAGCACCCAACCCAGAATGGAACAGACTGTTTCAGTGACTGGATAGCTTCATTAGAGGTGTTCCAAAACACATTGCAATACTAATGGAATTACTGCAAAAAAGAGCACCCTGCACTCACTGCAGAAGGGTGAGCTGAGTAACACAAAGGTTTTGAAACTCCAACCACATGTGACCCTTACAAATCCACATAATGCAATCCCAATACAAAGATCTGGCTGCTGAGGCTGATTTCACTATGGCACAGACCCTTAATGCAAGCCTCTATTTCTGTGATACAGTGTTAAATTGGTAACTTTTTATTATGGCACTGTATCCAAAGGCCTTCCAAGAGATACATTTACATAAATATATACACATATAAATGTATATGAGTATGAGAGAAGCAGAAGAGCTTTGTGTGCATTTGCTATAGCACTTATATTAGCATTCACATTCAATCACCTTATCTGGTAACAAGCTTATAGGTTTTATGCAGGAAGACATAACTACTTGTGGAACTTGAGTTCAGCTGAAACAGCTCCTATTCCTATTCCTATTCCTATTCCATTCTCAATCCTAGGCCAGTATATGAGAGGCACAATCTCAACATCCCCCATTGTGCCCACTGCCCCCCTTGGCTATTTAGAGCTAAAGATCTATCAATTATCCCAATGGAGTTCAGTATTCTATGCTAAAGTTTCTTCATAATGACAGTGCAATGCAGCACCAAGCAGCCCAGGCAGAGGCCTGATGCACACTGAAAGCCTCCTGCTGAAAGCAAGCTGCAGTCAGTGCCTGTTTCTCTAGCTCAGATCTGTGCCAGCTGCAGCTGTGCAGCAGCATTCTGCAGCTGGCAAAGCTGGCAGAGGCACAAGCACACAGCTGAGCAGTGCACATACATCTGTGTGAGTATACAGAGAATTACCTAGCTACACCCAAATGGACATCCTGAGCATTTCTGTACTTGTGTGTTTACAGACATTTATACATAAACCACACTGAACATGACAGCAGTTTCATGGTACTAGATCTTCACAGCTCACAAGGGTAAGATTTTTCAGGAGTTAACTGTCCTGAATGTGGGAAAATATTGACAGTGAGACCTAGTTATTGGCAGTGTATGGTAGTTAATGAATGACAATCCAGTCAATTGCTGTTTTAATTTATTTTATTCCTCTCCTAAACACACCCATGCCAGGGACTCAGCTTCCTACCTGGAACAGAGTTGTTTTGCTTTGCACCAGGACAGTTTAGATGTACACACCAGCCCCTGCTCTCTGTAGGGGCACAGGGGATTTGCTTTGCTTTTTACACAGGCAGCCTCTCCCCAGCCTGGGAAATGCATGAACACTGCACCTGGAATGAAAGCAGTGCCTTGCACCTGAACACCACACTTCAAGGCTTCAGTGGGACCCCTCACAGCATCTTCAAAGGGCTTCTTTGTGGGCACACTTTGGAGGCAATAGATGAGTTCCCCTCTATGAGGAGCTCATTAGAGACAGGTCACAGCACCCAGAAGAGCAGAAAGATAATTTAAATCATTTACATAATCCTCTTTTTTTGAAGCTCTCTACCTAACACATCTTGCTGCCATGCTCAAGGACAGACTGACCATGAGATCCCAGATGAGAAGGACATTTCCCCCTGGGACAGATGAGAGGAATTTCAGAATTGATTCCTCCTTCCTTAGCAGACAGTGTGGGCCATGTGGGCCTGTCTTGTCTCATCAGTGCCTTGCTACAGGCAGGGCACCCATGAGCTGTAGAAACAGGCACTGCCCCTCAATTCAGCAATTTCTACAGGCTGCTGACCAAATACTCCCAATCTGGCATTTTCCAAATGGACTGAGCAGGACATAGAAAATGCCATAAAAAGGAAATTAAGAGGAAATTGAGGTCCTTGTGAGGGGGGCTAATGACTTCATCCTACAGAAAAGACTATCTGAACAGAGAGCAGCTTTTTAGTAATTGAAGTGGGAAAGAAAAGCCCTGAGAGTTTAATAAAAAATAAAATTACAACCATCCCAAAGCCCTCTCTGTGGACCTTGTCTGATTGCACTGTAGAAGCACTGTGCTACAAACCACCTAAGCTAGAGAATGGTGTCAAATCACAAAAACCTTACAGTTACCCTTTAAGGGAGAAAGATGGGAAGAAACAACAGCACAGCAGTGGTGCTGAACTTGGGAGTGCCTGGGACTGGCTGCTTTTCATGCACTACAGTAACTTTATTTCAGGAGAAACCAGTAGAGTTTTAGAAGCTCAGAACATGTAACTCAACTGTATTTTCCCAAATGTAACTATGCTAACAATGAGCTGGTCTTCAAAACACTAACAGCAGACAACAATTTAAACATTTAATTTTGAAATGCAGCCAGCTATTTTGGTAGATAATTAGAAATATTGTCTTTTTAGAAATCTGGTTCCCAGCGGGTGTAGCATTAACCTAGAAAACCTGGAAGTAATTGAACTAGCCACAAAGAATAAAACTGTGTAAGATTCCAAGCTTTTTTTGGCCCAAAGAAGAAAAAAATTGCATATCCCACTGAGAAACACAGAAAATCAATACAGCTTTTTAGGCAGAGTCAGATACCGTGTTTTTGACATGTGTTAGCAAACAAGAAAAGTGTAAAAGACAAAATGTCCTTGGACAAAACATATTTGGGAAAAGAGTCTCTACATTTTAGTTCTATGTCTACTACAACAGTAACTTGGAATAACTGAAATAATTTAATCAAGAAGAATTATCCTTCATGGAAGACTGCTGACATTTAAAAAGTAAGCACAAGAAAAATACATCTTGGTAGCCAAAAATCCTCAAATACTTAATTACAGTGAAATACCAATAAATGCTGTCAAGTGCAGAAAAGATGCCAGGAAAAGACTGTCTGTAAATGCAATATTCAGAAAGCAGTGAGTCGTGGCAGGCTGGCTGTGTGTGTGCTTGCTGCCTGGCTGCAGCCCCTCAGAGCAGGGGGATCACAAACACTCACCAGGCACAAGGAGCAGGAGCCAGGGGCTGCACGACAGCCACAGGGGGCAGTGGCCATGGCTGCACTGCATTTGGAATGAGGCTCCTATTGCTGAGGCCCAAATGCAAGCTTTCACTATTAAAGCACAGCACACTGAAATGGATTGGAATCAGCACTGATAAAGGGATGCTGGTATGTTTAATGACAGTGTTCTACTGTAGCACATGATTGTTTTAGAGCAATAAACCTGCTAGCTGCAGAAGGTGAAATACCCATGGGCAGCTTGATTGTGGCCAAGGTGACAAACTCAAGTGGCTCTCTAAGGCTCAAGGCAAGAACCTGAAGGGGCTGCTGGCACTCAGGATGCCAACCATAACTGCATCCTGCACTACATGTTCTGCCCCACAAAGAAACCTTGTCTTACCCAGCTGCCTGCCAATAACATTAAAAAGAACCTTCTTCAGTATTTACCTGAAATCTCTCCATCAGCTGGTGCTTAAATTAATTAGCAATGTTTATGGCTATTAGTGCTAACACTACTGTCACCAGCAGGGAAAAAGTTCTTCAGCTGAAGGAAGTTCTGTCCAGGAACATAAAGGAACAGCTGGAGTATCACTGTAACAGGAACTGACTGTTCTGCAGACACTTAGGGAGAACCCCAACTGCAGTGGGCTGCTGACACACAAGAGAGGGACTGCCAATTATATTTCCTGCTACATCCAATTCTGTGCAGAGACTATGGAAAGGCTGAAAAGGTTCCCCAAGATGTTTTGTTCTTTACTTGGGGTTTAAGAGTTTACAAAGACTGACTACAAGAAAGCTTCCTCCCATCCCAACCTGCAATGCAGACTAATTTTCCTCCAAGAGACAGAACAGCAGCCTATTAAAGATTCAACAAAGTCAGTTATCAGCTCACAAACAATGGTTAGAATAGAATAAAACTACTCTGAATAAAACAAGCATTATTAGAAAGTGAGTAAAGCAACACTGAATAAAACTAGCATTGCTTCTAACACTATTAAGATAAAAACTCTAAAGGCATTTTCAGGTGGAGGTTCTTCCTTGCCTTACTTATCTCACAGAATAAAATATAAGCAAGGCAAGTGAACAAATTAAATAAACACAAGAGGACTATGTTGCTATTTGAAAGAAATCTGGAGCACTGCCCAAAATTCTACTATTAGCTCTGAGGAAAAGAAAGTAATTACCATGTTTTGAAAAGAGCATGATGAAGAGCAAACAAACACTGAAAAACAGAGCACCTACATGTCTAAAATGCTTCTCTGCCTATTTGGAAATGGATCAGACTAAACCACACAGATGGACTGCACCCATGTGCAATGCTTCTGTGCTTGACCACCATGTAAGAGTTTCCATATAAGAGGTCTGTAACAGAATTTGGGAGAAATGTGCAGATTTTGAATGAAGCATATACAAGCATTTTTACACTCTGAGCCCTTGGCAATAGCAACAGTTTGAGTTTCTATTAACAAGCAAGTCACTAAGCAGAGAAAGAACTCTTCCCTAAGAACTCCAGGTTACTACAGCAGACTATGAATGCCCACATTAAAACTTTTAATGACCCACAAAAGAGGCTCTCACATGAATGCAGCTGGTGTCTAACACAGAAAACCTCCTACAAACATGATCCAAACAGGACTCTGCACATCAGCTCCTTACACATGAGACCAACAGTGAGTACCATCCTCTTTCCAAGGGACACATTCTTAGATCTCTCCCATCTTATTTTGGCACTCCTGTTATAATCTATGTATCAACTTGGATATTTGCAATACTACCATTAAACATTGTTTATTTTATCATGAATGCTTCCTCAGAGATCTGCTTCATGGCATTTCCTGAAATCTAGCCTCTCCTTCCTAAAAAATAAGCTTATCAAAACCAACAGTATGCTGATGATGTCTAGAATTGCTCACTAAACACTTCTGACTTCAGACCAAGGAATCAGTTTTAGGCAATTATTTTAAGCCTCCCTAAACACCAAAAATAAGGTTCCTGGATAACATTAATGTTCTGGTACAAGGAATTTTATTTGAAGTTTCAGGTCAGGAAAGAAATTACAAAATTGAACCATGAAGAAAAAAAAAAACAGAGTCCTCAACTAAACAATGTGTTGAAACATCTATGGGTTTTCCCCAAACACTCCTGTTGTTTAGGAGGGTCACCAACAGTTTACTGCCTAAGGTGGCTGCTAAGGCCCAGTATTCCATGAGCATTCCATCTTATGATTATGATAAATTCCAGCTAGGAAATTATCTGTATGAAGAATTTGAGAGAGCTACAGTTGAAGAACAAAAAGATACTGCATATTTCAGGTCTAAGGAAATCCTTACTGAGACTGCATTCATATTCACAATTTAAACCAAAACAGTCCTCATAGATACTGTGAAATGGGCAATGAACTCTTAAGCACTGATGATTTATGAAATCAAGTTACTCAGTTCACAGTCCTGCTTAAGTGGCAAATCATGCTCTGACATGTAAAAGCAAACAGTCAGAAGATAGGTAAATCCCAAAGTATTCCAAGGACTTTAGTCCATACTGGGAAAACCCAGCAGGCAGATCTGACCACTGGCTCCAAGACACATGAGATAAAGCCAGAGCTGCTTAATAAGAACTAAAATGCTCCTACTGCAAAAAGCTTGTAAAATAAACAAAACCTTCAGCTTCTGCAAGAAAGATGCCATCTCCAACATATTACACTCTTCTAAAAGACAACAGGATGAAAGGATTCTTTGAATATGGAATGGCAAAGGAAATAAATAATCAGCTGGTGCCTGAGACACAGCAAGTTAACCATGGACAAGTGCAACACACAAGCATGCTCTAACTCCCCAAAAATGCAAAGTAACAACAACATCAGGGTTTGTAGGTGCAACACTGCAAGATAAGCATTGTGACTACAGTAATGAGATAAAAGAGTGTCCCAGAGGCTCTGGAAAACACATTCCAAATAACTGGAAAGGATACAGAGCTGGAAGTGAATGAAATGTCCTGAATACTATAGAGGTCAAGGCATTTAAGAGCTTGTGCAAGAAAGTCACAGGTGAAATGAAAGTAATGGTTTTGATATGGGCATAGAGATAACCTTGTGCAAGTACAAGAGTTTGCTTCAGTTAAAAAATCACAGTAAAAGGAACAGCAGGAGTTCCCTGGTCTTCTTATCAGCTTAGGGAAGGGCTGGCATTAATGAAGGGACTCTACTGAATCAGACCAGTCTCGTGGTCCTTAAGATCTAAAAAGGAGGGATGGATTAAAAGGAATATATTAAAGTTAGACAGACACTGGAAAGTCACAAGTCACTTCTTCATGTTGCCCCAAGTGAGGGAAGATTTATCCCAAAATGTCACATGCAATGACTACAGAAGGGCACAATTCTACTTGAAAAAACCCAACAAACCAACCAACCAACACCCCAGGCCACAAAACACTGAAGAGAGAGGAAAAAAATGTCACTACTGCCCACTAGGGTACTGCCATCCTCACTTTCCCTGTGAAGCCTGTGGAAACTGCAGAAGCAAAGACAGCACTGGTGCTCAGTGCAGTTCTGACTTTAGGGAAGGCTTCTCCAAGTGTCCTCTGCTCCAAAATCAGACTGCAGGTACACCAGGCTTCACCAAACTGCTGCACTCATTACCATGGGAAGAAGATTTAGAATTTGCCCAACATCCTCACTTTTCCAGTTCTTCCACCAGTGTCACTCAAGCCCAGTGTCACCTCCCTCCCTCTCCTCATGTACCTTCCATGGAGCCCCAATCCAGGAAAATTACCCAAGAACCAAAAAGGCATCAAAACTCAACTGATCACCACAAAAACATAGTTATTACCTTCAGAAATACACACTTATAACAATGCTGCACTTTAAATGCTGCTCTAATACTTCTCTTGAGAAGGAGGAAAGTTCTTGGAGTGTGTCCAAGGACTGCCCTGAGCAGTGTGTCATGTTGGGCACTCTGCAGCTGTCCTGAGCACAGCCTGGGGGAGCAGTGCACTCAGGAGCAGTTTCTTTTCAGTGCTTTCAATGACGCCCAAGTGCACAGCATTTTAAAGAAGCAGATGTGTAGTTAAAGGCACCTTCACACCCACACAGTGCCTATAATCAACATGGGCATTACACTTTTATTAACAGTGAAGCAAAGATTTTCGAGCTAGAGGAAAGGAAGAAAAGATTGGCAAAAAGAAATGACAACATTCAGGGTCATTTTTTTATTTCCTGGAACACAAAAAATCTTGGTATCTCCCCCTATTTCTCAAAACTTCTTACATCAGAAGCAAAATACAGTTTTTAAAGCCAACATTTTTAGCAGAATTTCACAGAAGGATCAGAACATAGTCCTAAAAAAAAAAAAAAAAGCCTCACTGCAGACTCCACAAAGTGGAGGTTATTGACTGTACTGGAGTAACAGACAGCTACAAGAATGAATGAACTTAAGTTATAGAGTCTTGCAGTCACCATGTAACTCATAAAAAAGCATATTTTAGGCTAAGTCACACAAATACCCTCAGTGTTTTTCTTGCCCCATTTTTTTCCTTTTAGCCCTTACAGTAATTCTGCTGAACAGTTTCTTATAACCTGTTCCTTTTCTGGGTTGCACACCAATTTCACAAGCTGACCAATTCCATAAGCTTGCCTGCTCAAGCCCCTCTCCTTCAAGCGTTTTGGGGATTTTCTTTTATTTTTAATGTATTTTGATGTGACAAGAGTCAACAGATGACAGACTTCTTCAGCAGTCTTTGGGCTTCATAAGCAAGGGTAAAAATCACTGAATTCTAAACAGACTTGGACAGTAAGTATTCTCTTTAGATCTCATTCTGACAGGGATCAACAACTGATGAAAAATATTTTTTCATTAAAAACTTGTCTTTCTAAATTAATAAAAAGTTATGATTTCCTGTGTGCCCCATAGAACGAGTAAGTTTCATTCACCTCATTTTACCACCCCTAAATAAACAGTTCAGAATGAAGTTGGTCACAGTGGTATCTTTTGTTCTACAAGAGGTAAGGACCTTCAGCAGCCTATCCATCCCCTGTAAGGATCCTACCTGAAGATAGCTCTCAGGAAAAGCCAGTGAAGTCTCTGGAGGTGCTCCTTTCTCCTCACACTGGCTCACGTGGCTTTGCCAAAAGGTGGCAAAGTAAGTACTGAGTGTCAGTGCAGGCAGAGAAAACAGACAAACCCCTCTTGCATTTCCTCTCTGGAGGGTGCCCTTTGGGGGAAAGAGTCACAATTGTGCAGAAGAACAGACAATCCCTGCTGCAGCAGACTCGAGGCAGGGGACAAAGAAACCTGGCAGACATTTCACCTAAGCTGCTCTGACAAACCTGTACACTGGAATTGAAAAAGGCAAGTGAAGCAGCCAGGAAAACACAAGCCATTAGTTTGTTCACAGGCTTGCCAGAAATGGAAAAGCAGAACAAAAAGCCCAAGATGGAAGGAGCTTGTATTATGAAAACACCACTGTCTTTTTATGGCTAAAAAAAAATATCACCTTTTCCCAGAGGAAAGCAATGCAGTAGATTTAATCCACCCTGGAGAATCAATGAATGAAGTACTGCAGAGGAAAGCTCTGTTTCAGGTGCAGTAGAACAGTGTAAATATAGAGCTGTGCAAGTGCCCACATTGCAAGGGCTAGGAAGGGAAAGGGGAGACTGAGAGGTGACCAAAGCAGGGATCTTGGGACCAGGAAATAAAGAAAGAAATGTATAGGTGTAAATGAATAAATTCATTCATACTGGCACACAAATCATGTTAAAATATGCTGCTAAAAAAGTAACTGAAGCCTGCAAAGGTTTTGAAGAAAATCACTGAACCCAAACCCCAGCACTCCAGAAGAGGCCTAGAAGTTTAATGTCTTTAGCCCACTGCAGATTTGAGGCAGTTAAAATACTTCCCCCATCTTGGTCTCCACCCTTCTCCTTGTTTTTTTCCAAGATCTGTAGACATCTGTGTATCTAAAGAATTTATGTATGCATTTACACATATATGTATATCATTATACTTTGGCATTAAAGCAGAACTGCAGACCAAATTTACAATACAGACTTTTCCTCTATCAACAGATATATGCCATAATATAAATTGTTGACTCAAATTTAACTGCTGCAGACTGTGGCAGGCAATAAAATAAGAGAGGAGACTGGCATTTAGAAGTAGAAAAGATTACTCTTCCAGTTCTGAAGCAGAAATAGCTTAGGATTTTATAAACAGAGTTCCTAAAGGTTTCATTTTGCTTGGATACAAGAGTACACCTGCAGGAAGCAGCTGACAGGTAACACACTGGGCATGATCACACAACCACCGTGTCAATGCATGCCCTGCACACACAGAGCACACCAAGGGATATCAAGGCTGCAAAGACAAGGTCAGCTCTGGCATTGTTTAATTTCTAGAAGTTCGATCCACACCACAGATGGGCTTTTACAGAGCCTTGTTGTTAGTCTTCTTGGGGCTTTCCTTCCTGGTCAGGGAAAGGGAAGGGGTGAAACAGGAACAGGATAAATAACCTGAGAAAACAGACAACCCATTGTATGGTGCTGGAGAGATGCACCTGGCTGCCAACAGCTCCTGTGAGCACCAGACTACACCTGAGCTAAGAAATTAAGCTCCAGTTTGTAATACTCATTTTGTGGCAGTATTATGATACTACTGTTAAATAGCTCACTTTATCTTAAATATGTTTAATGTCTTCCAGCTGCAGATTCAGTCATTTTTTGCTCTTTCGTTACATAATGCAGTGCAGAGAATTAAACATCTTTCTTTTTTTATAAATTACCTCATCATATATTCTACAATTTAACCTTGATCTTTGTTTTAACCAACAGTAAATATATCTTCTCCTCTTTATGCACATTTTCTCCCTTCTGTTACCTCCAATTTGCATCCCTCCTATTTCTTCTCCCATTCACTTTTCCATTTTTGTTTTTATTTCTCTGCTATATGTATGCTCCTTGTCTGTAATTTTGTTTTCACTAATTCTATACTCTGCCTACAGTAATTTCTCACCCTACCTCTTCCTTGGGCACAAAGGATGCCCTTCAGTGCCTGAGGCTATCTGTGAGAGTTAACTGAGGAGGTTATGGCAGCATACATACAGAGTTCTCTCCTGGTGGAGTATCCCCTTGCCATCCCCTGGACCTGAAGGACCCAGCTGGGATAGAATGGTTCAGGTTACACCTGTGGGCTGCAACCTACCTGCATTTCACCTGTAAGCTGAAAAAGTGAAATAAAACAAAACCAAGCAGCCCTCTCACAGTTCAGTCTCTGTTCCCTGCAGATCATATAAACACAGGTGAAAATGAGAAGTACATGTGTCTCTTCTCCACTGCCATTGAGCAACATGAAGACAGTGAATTCTTTGAAGTACTGCAGTCATGTGAGATGTGACCATGCTTGGTGTCCCCTAAAACAAGCAAACATTCCAACCACAACCAGTTTTATGCCTGTCTTCTGCAGACAGACAGGTTTAGGTATATATCTTATATATTACTGTCAAAGCACAGCTACAGAACAGAAATCAATGTCAGCTCCTAATGTCTTTAAACACTATCAGTTTCAAGAAAAGCAGGCTCAGCTTTTACATGAGAATCAAAACTATGCTTTTCTATGCTGCTTCCCTCTCAGTATTTGTCACAGTGCTTCCAGAAACCATGAAGAAAGGAGTGCAGTGGTGAAAATTTTTCGATTTTCTCATCAAAATATCAGAATGCAAGATAAAATCAGGCAAGTCTACTTAACCTCTTCCCACTGTTCTCTTTTGCCACTTCAGTGCAATGTCAGTTTACTCTTGTTCACATGAAGTCAGTTCTGCCCTGGACATATTTGAACTTTTTAAGAAAGAGCTCAAACAAAATTCTTGTCTTGCAGTAAAATAAAGCAAATGTCAGTTAAATGTAAGGTACTAGACATTTGTTTAGACTGACAGAGGCAGAAATTAGACCTCTGAGTTCAGGAAGCCAAATCCTATATTGCAGGGATGTAGAGACTTGCCAGATATCTTCTGGGAGCAGTTCAACTGCCCCAACTATCAGACTTGCAACCATTTGAAACATGGAAGTACTGGGAACTCCACAGAAATTTTTTTAATGGCATATATGTTATGAAAAGCCAGAGATTCAGTCATGGAAAACACAGGAACCATTTACAGAGTAGTGCAGTTACACCTCTGTGGCCAGTACAGGCACTTTCCAATACAGGATGCCCTCTTTTTTAATATTATGGAAATGTAAAGGAGACTGCTAAACATTTTAGAAAGCTTCAAATTTGTTTTATAAAACTGAAGACTTTTTGGAACATCTCATTACTGCTTAACAGTGTCTAAAGTAGAAGCACACACAAATCATGCACCTGCTTCTGAGTTCTCCTTCATCAGCTTAGAGCAGGCGAGCCAAGGCCAGCACAACAAGTGGGAAGCTGCTCCTTCATTAGTTACAAGTCTCCAATCAAGGTTACATGCATGAAGGACCCCAGTAACAGCCTTCCACAACTCAAGTAACCTTACAGAGCTCATGAAATTCAAATACAATTGTAAAGCTCGCTTTTGAACTGCCTGGTCTCATCCTAACTCAAGAGCTAGCTGGAAGGGACTCCTCCATCGGTGCCCCGGAGGGCTGAGCTGCCAGGCAGTGTGTAAGGACAGAAGCCCCCATGTTATAAATGTATGGCATGTTGTTGGCTCTTTGCAAGTATTGGGATAAATGCTGTATGTATAATGTTAAAATAGCATTTCTATATGGATACAGTCTTTGTTAATAGTAAAAGTTAGACATGAGTTTGTTAGAGACAGTATGCTTAAACTACCTGCCTAGTTAAGATAACAGCCCGTGAACAGGTGATGGGGACCCTGCAGCTGACACAACAATTATCAACACTCACCAGGTGGGACCACCACCCAAATCGAAAGCATAAGGAGAAATAAAACCACAAGCCAAGAAACACACATGCTCTGAAAAGGCAAACCCAAAGAGTGGCCATGCTGAACAGTTCCCAGAAACAGTTGACTGTGCATGAAGGTCTATAAATATGTAACAAATAGATAAATTGTAAAACATATTTAAAGGAGTGTTCCCGAAGCAGCGGTGTGCTCTGGGCAGCATGTCAAGCACCCGGCCGTTTAACCCTTTATGTATGTCTCTTATTGTCTTTTTATTAAACCTTTTAATCCTCCCAAACCAGAGCAGCGTGTTACCCAGCCCAGCAGCACTTACCGGCGGCGGTGAGGTGCCGCACGTGGCCCATGACGCGCTGGGTGTAGGCTCCGGGCTCGTAGCTGTCCATGTCCCCCGCCACGGTGTGCGCCAGCCGGGCGGCGCGGCCCCGCACCGCGCCCGCAGCGCGCTCCAGCGCCTCGGCGTCCTGCTCCCGCAGCGCCACGATGCAGCGGTTCACGTCCTCCAGGATGTGGCTCTCTGCAACACAAGGGCACGGCTGTAACACCGACGGGCACCCAGGGCTCGGCTCTGACACCCGGCGGGCACGGCTCTGACACCCGGCGGGCACCCAGGGCTCGGCTCTGACACCCGGCGGGCACGGCTGTGACACCGACAGGCACCCAGGCACGGCTGTGACACCGACAGGCACGGCTGTGACACCGACAGGCACACACACACCAGCTCTCCGGGGCAGCCCACGCTCCACGGCCCCGGCTCTCCTCGCCACTCACTGCTCCCTACAGCTCAAAGGCACCGGAATGCTCTCCTACAGGCAAGGGCAACAACACAGTACCGAACAGAAAACGTTATAAAACCATGAAAACCACAAAACCTTACAAATATTGCAAAATAAAGGAACGTTTATTCAAGTTGCTATTTTATTGCTGAAACCTTCTTCAGCCACTGTGACATTTTCCATAATGAGATGAGTCTCCAATGGCAAACAATTGCCAACAACTGAACTAACTTCTTTCACACAGATGCCTTAGGATGCTCATGCTAAATCAAACTCTAAATAATCACCTCCATCTTTCTAGATGCAAATTTTTCAATTGCCAATAGTAAATTTGTATTTGTGCTTACCAAACTATTATTTGATACTCAAATATGTGGAAATGGGGGAAAAAAAACCATCAGCAAGAAGGACAAATATAAAGGAGGGAATACTGGTACTAAATACTGGTCCTAAACAACAGCATAACAAGGAAGGATTCAAATCAAGTGAGAAGACAGTAATGTCAAGAACTACAGAGAGAACAGTTAGGTGACATGTTAACATTTTCACCTATACAACCAATATTGAAGGACATACTCTGGTTTTTTTGAGGCAAAGTACTGCAAATACAAAATTAAATTTATGGTACAAAGGTAGTATCATAAAATATGTTCTTAAACTACAATATGTTTACTACTTTACAGCTTAAATAATTCCTAAAAACTTCCCTATTAGTGCTGGTATTGCATTTCCTTTCCTACACAGATCTACAATCTGCTCTGTCTCTCAAGAGACTGTACTACAAGAACATTAGAAGTGCACTTTGTGAAGGCAATAGATCTGCTCTGTCTTCAGAAGGTACCAGGGAAATTTCTCTTGCACTAAGCCATGAATTAATTCAGAGCTTACAGGTTTCTTTTTAATTCACAGGACTGTCATTCAGTACATGAGTAATAAATTGTTTTATATTATCCAGTAAATTAGACAAATCACAGTAACTTGGACAGATGAAACACACCATTAGGTAATCCTAAACTACTAACTGGGTCTGGTATGACTATCCTGGGATTCTGCCTATGCAAAACCTGGGGATTCTGGTTCAGTTTATGAAATGGCTGCATCACAGAATGACTCTGCCAACATAAAACGTCCTTATCCTTTCCAGCCCCAGGTCACTGTCCCACGGTGTGCAGGCAAGGAGGGGCTCAGCACTGTGAGTCAGTGTGTGCAGCCTGGCAGCTGCACCCATGGCCTGAGCTCCATGCACAGCACACAGGGCACTCAGAGCACTGGCAGCTGCCTCAGCTGCTCCAGGGTCAAACACAACACATCCAGCTGGAAAGAAGGGCCCCAAGGAGCAGGTGCACAAAGATGTTCCAGGCTCTAACCTGTGCTGTACAGGTTCTCTCTCACCTTTCCTTTTCCAGGCAGCTCTGCCTGTGTGCTTCCACAGGGGGAGGCTTGTCAACACGCACAGCCATGGAGAGAGGTCTGACATGCACAGAATGCAGGAGCAATGACTAAAAACCCACTTCTGCTGCCCTGGCTACAGCCAAAATGAAGCAGTACTGGCCACCACTGTACTAGCTTTAATACTGTGCATGTGTTAGCAGAGACAGTGACAGAATGGACAGTACCAGCACCACTTCAATGGCCTTGCTGTGAAGAATACACTGCTTTTTACTGTCCAGCAAAGACAGCCATTAAAGGGATCCACCCTGTGTAAGCAAAGGCAGGCCTCTTCTGGCACCTACCAAGCAAAATCTCCATAATGGAAAAACAGTTACCTGGTTATTTCATATGATGTGACTCTCAGAGACATTAAAAAATAAAACTGCACATGGTCTCATGGACATACTGTATGAATGAAACACAAGGTTTCCCAACCTCTCCAAGGGATGTCACAAACAACACTTATGGAACAGCACACTTGAGAGTGGATGCTCAACAGAAATGCAACCAGACCTCTATGTTGTAAGCCTGAGACTGCCACCAGCAGCTTCCTTCTGAACTGGCAAGACTACTTTTAAGCCATTTTAGAATGGGATATAAATTAGACTAAGATGTTTGCTCTCAGATACTGTGTTTCAAAGACCACAAAGGAGGATGGATACAGATTTTATTAATTTTGCACTGGCCATCCACCTGGTACTAGAAAAGCAGTGCAACAGCTCTGCTTCTCCATCTGTCCGTGGACACACGTCAGGCAGGGGTCACAGGAACCTGCCCAAAGCCATCCACCTGTGTAGCACACACTCCCCAGCCCTTGGCAGCACAGCACCCTGTGCCATCTGCACACCCAGAAATCCCAAGGGAGCCTGTCCCCAGTGTGGCACTGCCAGCAGCACGTCCTGAACCACCACAGCCAACAGGCAGCCTCCCACAACATTCTGGGCTCTTCCCAGGTGAGCTACAGCACAACCAACAGCACTTGGCTAAACTTCACTTTCCCAAGGCACAATGTGCCTTAGGGGATCTAACAGAAAAGAAAAGAAACAGCACTGATCACAGGCCAGCTGAGATTGTTTCAGCCTCTATCTTTCTTACAGATACTTCCTCCTCCTCTACAGAACACATTAGGTCAATTCTTGGTTTTTGGCCAAGTGCCTTACTTCCCAAAGCAGCAAAGGAAGATCAGGATGATGGACCCTCTCTTTGTCACGAGTCAATGTCTAGCAGAAGAGTTAATTGTAACAGTGGATTGATAGATGTTTCAGGAAATTGCCAGATTGCCACGGTTGCCACAGCAATTATCATGAGCAGTACACTGCACCTTCTGATTTCCCTCTGGGATTTTGGTGTTAGTCAAAAATGGCCAAAAATCATATCTCAGCTGAGCTAACCAATGGCTAATAAAGCTGTCTGACAAAGCCATGACTCAGACTGTCTCTGGGACAAAATCAATAGCTCTTCTTCTGTCATCTAAGAAAAAGACAGGTGATGCCCTTCCACTCCACTTGGCACTAATAAGGCCTCAGTTGAAGCACTTTAATTAAAGTTTCTCTGCTCAGCTAAAAAAAAAAAAATAAAATTGTCAACTAAATGGAGACATTATGAAAAAAGAGAAGAAAAATAATTACTAGAAATTTAAATAATTTAGTACATGAAGAAGCATTATAAAACTCAATTTGGTTTCCTGAAGACAAGACAAAAAATAAAACATTCTTTTCTACAAGCCCTAAATCATAAAATTAGGAATGTATGCAATGATAGTCTAGCCAAAAAATGATTTCTAACTTTTCCCATCTGTTGGCATGATAAAATGGGAAGCATAAAAACTTGGTACAAAAAGTCAGCTTCCTTTCAGATAACTCCTATTCCCTGGGCATGGTATCTTAAGAGTGCTCATTAGGAAAGGATTCCAGGTTTTCCAATAATGGCACTATCTAGTATGGCAAAAGACATGATCCCACAGACTCAATGCTTTGGTGAACTCCAGAAAGATCTGACATCAAATAAGCAGTAAGAACATCCATATTTAGATTTAGCAAGTTTTAGTGCTGAAGTTAAGAGAACAAAGCAACCAAGTGGAAAAGTGCAAGTCCCAGTATACAACTACCTGTTATCACCTTTCTTGTATTCAGACAGGAGAAAACCAAACAAAACCACAAAAAAACCCCAAAAAAGGTTAATCCCCACTTTTTGCTACATACTGAAGTTCAGACAATGCTCAAGGCTAAATCTCCATCAGCAATCTTATGAAATAAGATTTTCTTGGCACTTGCAGCTCTTTTAATAAAGTATCTATATTCTACAAGTAAGACAGTGTCTTAGTCACTACTCAGAAATAAAATCACTAGTAATCACTATATGTCCAAGGTTCCTGGCAATTTCAAGAAAAGCATTTTTAAATTAATAGAAAAGTGCAGAAAAATAATTACTTAGAACAAGGAAAATACATATCCTTTCTTCTCTAATTGTATTAACTAAATATTCTCATCTGCCAAACCTAAGAAACTAAATGATAATTTCTAATACTGTTTGTTGCTAATCCATCTGCCAACACTGTCATTCTGTCTCAGACCAAGGGTGGCACTGACAGGCAGGGTTCCCAATTATCCAGCATTTAGCCAAATGCATTCACACTTCCAAAGTGCTCCCGTTTCAGACACACAGAGCCATGACATAAGTTCTGAAGTGCCTACTGTCCAGCTTAAAAGGCAAGGAGCATCCAGAAAGCTCTGGGCTAATGCTTCACCTCAGTTCCTGCAAACAGCATGGAGCAAGACCTCAAGGAAAACATTTCCAGGCAGCAGAAGGACAAGAAGACCTTTCCTGCTCTGCAGGAAACCTAAGGAAACCTGGCACTTGATATAAGGGAAAAAATAGTTTCTCCATTATGAGCATGGGGAAGCATTTGAATACATCACCAGTTCTCTTGGTTTAGGGCAAATTTGAGAGGACACCTTGAAATGGCATCCCTCTAGGAAACAGATTCAGGCAGTTCCTCCCCCAACTGGTTCACAAAAATATTCCCTTGGAGAAAAGTGGAAAACACCCGTTCATTTAACAGGTAAAGCCCTCCCCAGCACAAAAACAAACAATACTAAACAGCAAAACCTCTCACCCCTCTAAAGAGATGACAGATCCAGCAGAGTCCCTTCTGTGGGTCACAGCCCAGCTCACTCAGGCTGTTCTCAGCCCTCTGGCCTGGGAAATGGTTCTCAACTTTCTCCAGAACTCACACTTCTACTTCAGCATCTAAACCTTTTACTTACTAAAAGCATTAGAGCTCATACTAAAACTTAATTACTGACTTACTTAATTATCCTAAAACTTAAACTTACACTAAAACTTACAATTAAACGTCTATTTTATGTGTGAGTGGCTTAATATAGTCCAATCCATCCATAGACTTTAATTCAATCCCTGCACTCTGATCTCTCCCTGAAGAATTCAGGGAGACTCCTGACTCACTGACTCCAACACAGAAGCTCCCTGGTCTTTCTTCTTCTCTTCTTCTTTTTGTGGTGGTAGTGATGGTGATGGTGGAGGAACAGAGAGACAGAGAGCTCTCACTCCAACACACAGATTCTTATTTACAAATTACCCAATGAGCCAAGAACACAAACCTGAAGCATTTCTTCTAAACCTATCAGAATTCTAGTTCTGTAATGCAAGAGTGGTGTTTATTCTTACACATAACTTACACATACAGCATATCTATTTACACAAATGGTTCTATCTTGTTCTACCTAAAAAAATGTAAGCAATGGTCTTACTATGTTTTCATTTTGTCTAGGACTAAGTTTGTGAACTCTCACTGAAGCCTGCTCCTTAGACTCCTTTCTAGGCTTTTTACTTAAGGCACTTAGAGCATATTCTTTCTTACTTAAAACTATGACTTCTCCTTAATATCTATGCAACTTAATGTTTCTACTTACTTAAAACTAAAGCTTACACTTCTACTGCATGTCTGTGTGGCTTAATGTACTTTCTTCAAAGATTTTAATTCAAAGCCTGCATTCTGTTCTTTCTCTGAGGGACTCAGAGAAGCCTCTGTTTTTCACACTCCAACACAGTCACCCCCAGGACCCCTGTGAAGACCAGAAATTAATTGATGCAAGTGGGTGCAAATGCTGTTGTTTCTAGATGATGAAGAAAATGAATTTATTATTCCCTTTGTGACAAACTTTTTCACTGCTGTTTAACCTCCCTCTGAAAGGGGAATTGTGACACCAAGAACGATCAAGCACATACATGAGAAGCCTCCTGAGTTAACATGTATGCCTCATGGTAGTGGGACAGATTTTCCTGAAGGAACATGTCTACAAGATTTGCCAGAGTGGTCCAGGAAACAGCAGGCTAACTTGAGAAAAAGGTAAAATCTGAGTTTCCAGTGCCACAGGACAAAAGACAGAAATATGGCATCTGTCTCTAACACTGAGCTGGAGGCTGCAAGCCAAAAGCCAGAATACAACAGAAGAAAAAGGATGGAAGATGACTGTGAGGAGAGAAAAGAGGGAATAGCATAAAGGTACCCCCCTAGGCAATGTTCTTCAGGATCTGTCATTATCTGTGCAAGTCTCTACAGATTATTTTTCAGGGAAAAGAGACACAATACTTCATGTTTTTAGAAACTTCAACCTGTAGTCTGAAACACTGGCTTCAGTTCTGTTTCAGGAAAATACTAACTGAAGTGTGTATTTCTTCCAAATTTTACCTTAGGGTGAACAAAGCTTTCACTGCGTTAGCAGCTTCTCCTTAAGGTTCATTTTCATTCATGCATGAATGAATCTTAAATGTCAGCGTCTAAACTCATGAAAGCTAAATTAAAACATGAACAAAAAAACTCTCAGAAAAACCCCATCAATAAAAACAACCCAATCCACGCAGTAAAACCAAACCCACTCAAAATTCTCTGCCATATCAGCCCCAAAACAGAAAGAGTAGAAAAATATATCTTAAATAAGTACCTACTAATTATAGAGCTGGCAGCCCAAAATTATCAGTTTAACTAGCTGATAAAGGCTTCAGATTACAGAAAATTTCTCTCCCCGCATGACCAAGAATCTTATAGAAGAATTTCAAGAATTTAATTTCTTTCCCTCATTCCTTTAATGATTACAATGTTGGTTTGAGATGCTAACTGCTTCTGCTTCCATCAATGCCCTCTATTTTGTGGGCACAAAATTCACCTCCAGACAGGTTCCTGGATTGCCAGCTTCCCCATTCAGCATCCAGATGTACCCCAGGACCTTGGGGAAATGAAGGAAGCACCAGCTTAGACTCTCAGCCTCCCTGAGTGTCTCCTCTGCTCTCCTCAAGCCTTACACAAGGCAAGCTCAGAGCTCTGCAAGCTCCCTGCAGAAGCACACAGGCCAGCCTGGGTCTAGGACCTGCAGAGAGCACAGACAGACAAGAAGCAGACCAGAAGCACAAACGCTGCAATAGGACAGGGACAAAGGGAAGCCACAAAAAGCCAAAATGCCAACATATCCAGCAGGGCAGGGGTCACTTCTCCATCTCCAGACTTGAGCTGTCCCCTGGGCTGCAAGCCCAAGGCAACACTTTCCCCCAGGAACACACAGCAGTGACATGTCCTCACAGAGCTTTGCCCCAGCCCTCTTAAATCCTCCTTGTGCCAGCTGAAGAAATTCCCAATTTTAGGACACTCCACCTCATCCTCCACATACCACAGATTTTCCTCAGACTGGCCATGTCTCAGCTATGAACCTAGGTAACTGTGATGCTGATAACCCAGTAATCATGATGTCAGTAACAATTCTCCCCTACAAGAGCATTCTCTTCACCAAAGTAGCTGTAACCAAAACCAGCAAGTTTCTTCCAAGAGGGTAATTTACCTTAACAAATTCATCAGCTTCTTCAAAGCACAATGGAATAAACCCCTCCAACCTTCATTTGATCACATTAACCCAAATAACAATGACCAGAATGCCATTTGGACAACATGAGGCAGCAAACCTTCAAGGCAAACTTGACTAAGAAACCTTTTTCTGTCTCAACTTCAATGTGCAGTTCTTTACACCAGAATTCTCATGCTACATGTGCAACCTGGTCTAGCTGGTGGTGTCCCTGTCCGAGGCAGGGTCTGGAACTAGATGGGTCCCTTCCAGCCCAGAATCACTCTATGATTCTATGATCTCCTAAATCTGCCCAAAAACATGGGGACTGACAAATAGAACCCATTTCCTCTTCCACAGCAAGTCCTACTTCAACAACCTGTTTTACAACGCTGGGTAGCTTTGCTAAACTGCTCCAAAAAGCAGCTAATGCTGTGTTATAAATACTTTATTTAAAGTGCTTCCAAACAGATCCAATAAGCCATGATGTAATCAGCATACATCCTCCTCCTCTGACAATGTTTTTTAGGTATTTAAATTTTAGTGGATGCAGAATACTAGAAAAGCAGTGCCACATAACCTTAATTCTGCATTAACAGGTTAATTGACTCTGGTTTTTCACTTTTTAAGTGGGAGGCTGGCCAATGAGTGGTAACAGTCACAATGCAGCTGCTGAGGATGGGGCAGGAGAGATGGGGAATGACTGCAAGGATAATGGCATTCACTGGAATAAAGAACTCCAAGAGGTTGTTCTGGGTGTGAACACAATACAGACACAGCTGTGAGCAGCAGGACAGACTAGACACTCACATCCCTTCCAACCACAATGGTTTTAGGATTCTGTGATAGAGAGGGAAGAGCAGTAAGAACTGCCAGCAATGAGCATGGGCAGTCCAGGCTCCCCAGATGACTGGAGCAGGCCTCCTCCACACCAGCAAAGCCTTTTACAGACTGACAGACAATTGGTCAGAATATCTGCCACCAACCAGCAGCCTTAACTCAGGCTTTTCTTCTGAGCTAGTTATCTTAGACATAATCATTCCTTTTCACTCTTCATTTTAGCTACTGGGTAATGGAGAATTATTTGCCTTACAAAATCCTGTCACATTTCCTGTTGGTATGTGGCAGCCAGCTCAAAAAATGCCCAGGATAACCATCTTCTTTACACTCAGTTGGGCCTGTTCCCTTCATTTCCACCACACTGCACAGCCTCAGCATTCATTCTTCTCCTCAGAACATTCCCTCTCAAAAAATACAGGGGACAGTTTCCATTTCTGTCACTTCTATAAACCTCAGGTAAAAATTCTGGGAGGCTTCTTCTTCCAGGAGATGAACTACAGAAGGTGAGAGACTTTTCCTGGCACTTTGCTCCTTTATTTCCTCATTGCCATTAGTCTTGGAGCAGCCTGCTGGAAGTGTCTGTGGGAGAATTCTCAACTACAGGAGAACATTCTTCTTCAGCATATAAGCAGAGGACTGTGTCACATAAAAAATGCTCCACAAGCCTTTGCTTGGTCTTTTGTGCCTCACCTGCCTGCCCAGTTTCAATGCAGATTTGCTTAAACACCCAATGAATTAAAGCAGATAGAAGCTACAAAAAAGTTGTATTTTTAACACTATGAAAGTTGAGATTCAATTTTCCATATCATTTGCTCTGCCAAAAGAGAAGAACCAAAGTCTGTACTTTTATTGCCCTAGGTGAAATATGAGCTGGCCCTAAACAGGGCATAAATAAATTTGTTTTCTGCCCTTCTATGGCTGAGAAATGGAAAATTTATTGTTGCTTTCTAAATTCTGCATTCAGAATCCAAATCTAGCTAAAATACTGCCTAACTTCATGAAAATATCTCTTAAAAACCCAGAAAGGCCTTGATAAATCATATATCTTTAAGTCTAAAATGGCAAAAGCAATGTTCTCTGAGTAAGGGATTACCGGAAGGAATTAGTTGATGCCAGGAATTACACTGATACTTATTGGAAATGAAAAGCCTTTGGAATGGGAAATAACTAGCCAGATTACAGGGAAATAGCTCATAGCACCTATCTTACAAATCTATGCATAGCTGATAACCTAGTTCATAATTTCAGGGCAGATGCTACAGAATGAAGAGCTAGCAATCTTCCCAGTTTGGGCCAAACAGCATAAGAAGAAATTGGCAATTACTAGGGAATATTCAGTGTCTGCCTTTGCATCAGCTGGAAGGTTTGGACAAGTTGTCACCTTCAAAAGATTTCATTTCCTCTGGTGGGGAGAAGGGAGAATTAACAAACATGATAATATGTCATCTATTTCCTTCTGCAAGATCAGGGGTGTAAATCTGGAGAGCTTTGTGTTAACTGTTTCACAATGTGTGCAACAAAGCAGACTATTATGTTAAATGGTGGCTATTTCATTGGTCTATAAAATATTGTTAAAAGATAATAGCCATCTGCCACTCTTAGGCAACTGCTGGGATGAAAATACTGACTTGATGATAATATTCTCTTGTTACAGCTTTGTACCTGCTGTAATGAGCACATGATTAACACCTAATAATGCTTCTTACACAACACCCAATGCACAGAGGGGCAAGTGTTAACAGAAAACATTGCACTGACAAGACAAAACCAGGCTAGCAAACTCCCAAGTCTCCCTGCAAAAACAGTAACTTTTAAGCTGTGACAAACTTGTCCGTTTTCCTGGTGAATACTCCTTTGCAAATTGCCTTGTTTGCTGCTGAAAGGTTACCTCTCCCTGGCAGAGAGAAGCTGCCTCTTCATTACATCAGTTCTCCCACTGAAGTCCAAGCTGGCACCATTTTTCTCTTGGTGGGAGACAGGTGCTGCCAGTTTCTTTTCAACTTTTTTGTGTTTCAGAGTGTGGGAGGTGTGCTTGGTTTTAAGCTTTATGACACTACCATCCACCAAATCTGTGGGACCAAATCTGAGGTATCTGCTGAATATATGGACAACACAGGTCCAGGCATGAGTCAGGCTTTGGGCACCCCATATACTCAATTAACACTTGGATTTCACACTTGCTTTTTCTCCCCCAAGTGCTATGGGTTCCCAGCTTTGTAGCAAACAAGCACAGGTGGAGGTTGTCAAGAAAACCTCACTGGTACACTACTGCTTGATGGCAGGCTCACAAGAGGGGACCTTCAGGGAACACATGACATGCAACAAGCAGCTCTTGCTCATCTGGTGCACATATGCAAGTCTGTTTTCTGGTGTTCCATTTTGAGAGAACAAGCAGATCTGACATGCTGCTTCCAGCAATAAAAGCACACTCCAGTTTCAGAACTACAACACAACTGGAACCTGCTCTCCCAGATAAAGATTTTGTATCTCATCCTTGAAACAGAGTCCCATGTTCAGCACCACAGTAGCACTGTCACCTTAAACTCTTAATGCCACTGACCAAAATCTTCCCTCACCATTTGCTTATTTTCATACCAGGTCTGGGGAACCTTGTGTATGTTTCCAGTAGGCCTGATCACAAGAAACAAGCAAATCAATTCCTACAAAGCTGCACAAAACCATTAAAAGCTACTGCCACAGCTGTAGCTGGAAAACCATTAGCAAGCAGCCTGGTAGGAAAGAAACACACAAAAAATTGATCCAAATCTGCATCAAACCCATGGATTTTAGAGCATCCTTCAAAGGTGGCCAAATCTCAGCTCGGCCAAATCCCGTAGAAAATTAATTCCAAATGCATCAGCCTGCAAAACTTCTGAGGAAGATGCCAGCAGATTGCAAAGCTTGTGATGAGCTAACAGTCTCAGCAACAACTCACTGCAATTCAGTAAGAAGAGAGCAGGAATTCAGTATGAAATTTCACTTTCTGAATGGAAGCCCCAAGTCACCAAGGTGCCAAGCCCTCTGCTGAGCTGCAGTGCCCACTCCTCAGTCCTGCTTACTTGCTCAGTGGCTTCATGCATCCCATTCACTCTTATCCAATACAGCTCTCCAGAGGTTCACCACTAAAATGTTCCCACAACCCCACTCACAAGTGCAGAAAATTTTGGTTTGGAACATACTAATTTCAAATAGCAGTTTTTCATGGGACAGAATTCCCCAAATCAGCCTGTGACACACGGTCAGAGCCGGTGGCTAGGACATGGCACACCTAACCAAGCACACCCACTGCCTACCAAGTGTAACACTACTAACATGTTTGCCCTGAAGTCTATGCCAGGAGTGCTGCAAGAGCAATTTGCATTTAAATCAGTGTATCAGGACTGTAAGCTACTTCTGAGGCAAGGACACAGAGTATGGATATCAAAGGAAGGCAGGAGACAATGCAACATTTTCAATCAAAACAAAATGGATACCAAGACATCAACAAATCTCCAGGAAGAAGACATTCCTCTACAGAAACTGAAAATGACTCCTTGAGCTATCCACTGAGACATGCAGCCTATCAAGGTCTATTTATCTTAATAACAGAGTAAGAGAAATGGATTATGGTGGTGGTAACTGTGGAGGTGGCTGGGAGGAATCAGCAATCAGAAAGCTGTATGTAGGATTTCTGCTGGCAAACTGGTATAAACTACTGTATAGGAGAGAACACAGATGGGAATACCATGTAATTAACAAGAGTCCAGGTAGCTCTGCAGAGTAGAAAGCTGTGTATCATCAGCTGGAGGCACCAGTAAAGAACAGTTCCAGCCAGGAACTGTACTCTAGATTTCCAAAAGCCCTTCAGCTGCACAGGATAAAGGACAGATTTACTGGTGTTACTTCTTACAAAAGACAAAACAAGGGGCAGGAATAAGCAGAGAGTCTTCCCAACTCCATAAGCCAGCCTTTCCACAGGGATTGGCTCTGAAATAGTGTAATTCAGTGCTTTCAAAAGTAATATAAAAGGAGAGTATTGAAGCCATAAAGGAGGGAATTTTCTTGTCTTTTCTCATTCCAGGCAGTCAAAGCTGACAACAAAGAACTGAAGACTGTATCACAGCATCAAGTGATCAGTGAATTAAGCAAACCAGTTCAATGTCAATGAACTCAGATGTGTACTGAAAAAACCCCCTAAGCCTATACAAAATACTGACCTATAAACAGGTTACTATGGTTGAGCACAAAAATCTCTGCAGTCAATTAAGAAACCACTAGAAGCACACTAGCTCAACAGTAATTAAAGGCAAACAATGTTGTGATTTCCCAAAGAATACCTGACAGTAAAGATATATCTAAGATGCTGCACAGAGTTCGTGCCCCTACTTCCATTTAAAAATATCCATTTTAATAAGCAGCACAACTAAACCTCCTACTCCTCCACAACAGACATTCCTACATTGCTGAAATGACAACTGCTATGACATTATGGAAGAAAAAAAGTCTAAAAGAAAGAGCAGGGCAAAGTACAGGGTTGTCCCAGTGAGGGCAAAGCAGTATGATGGTTTTGACAGAATTTCCAGGTGGGTCATTAACAGCTAGGTGTTGCACCAGCAAAAAAAAAAAAAAAAAAAAAAACAAAAAAAAAAAAAAAACACTACTTTGCTTGCTCAGTGGCATACAGATCCAGTTCTTAGTTATGGTAAAAAGGGGAAAAATTCAAGGCCATTTTCTTACAAGCCAGGTGAGAACAATGAAGAAGCAGCTTCACCACTTTAAGTTTAGCAAATTCACATTTATCCTGAGGCACGTTATAGTCAGGCTGAACAAGCCTGATATAAAAGTTATTGGAACCCACAGTGTAATTTACCTTCCTGTTGGAACTGTCATTCAGTGCCTGCATCTCTACCTAGATTCTTATGTTTATTCTCCTACAAAAGGCAAGGCATGGTATTTTGTACTGCAGGTGCCAGAAGGCCAGCAAGAAAACACTGAATTTAATCTTAAGTCTCTGAAGAGCATCTTGTTGGTTTGGGCTGTTTTCCCCACTGTCACCACAGCTATGCTAAGGGCCAATATGTAATTGGCAATTTTTGTGATGTTTTTATCTGTAAACATGCTACATGGGCTGGAAAAGTGATAATAAACTGAACCAGAACTTTTTACACATTGGTGTAAAACAAATTACACTGAGAAAGATAAGCAAGACAGAACTCTGAGTCATTCCATTACTCCTTGCCCAATTATTTCCAGGGTATTTTTCAGTTTGAGTCACTTCAACTGCCCAGACTTCCATCTTAATGGCTACAAGTGATCCAAAGTGATATGAAACAGATCCTGGTCAAAATCCAAACCTGAATGCTATTAATATTACTGTGCTGACACCTGGCCTTACCATCCACAGAAGTGCTACTCACCAAGTGCTATGTTAGCATAACAAAAGATGCAGCAATGTGCCAAGTTAAAAGAAGGGTGATCTTGGCTCTTCAAACAAGCTCTACTAGGGAGAGCCTTAGCTCTGAGTCTCAGAGCCCAGACTAAGAGCATTTCAGTAGCCACTGAGATGAAAGTTCCTGCACTACCACAATATCTAACCTGATCAGCCCAGATTACACCCAACACTTTGTATTTGACTTGAGCAGAAGTGTGTATTTTAACAAAAACCAAGTGACCAGCCAAGCACACAAAGCTGTGGCAGTGCAGAACTGCAGTAACCTCAGATGAGCACCTTCCATAATGCAGGCTTAGTGTAGCTGCCCAGCACAAGGAACACTAACACACATTCCTGAATCACTGAATAAAACCACAACACAACGTGCATCCAAAAAAATCAGGCAGAGATGTCACACACTTTGCAAGTGGCTCCCTTAGATTAGCAGATAAAGCATTAAAGTTTTACAGCCTTACCCACAAACTTGCAGAAGGCTTTTTCATTTGGTTTTACTGAGGAAAGGAGGAAGGAAGGACACTAGAAGTTTTGGAACATAAATCTCAAAGGAAAGAAATTAGAAGCTTTTGGGAAGGGAGAGGAAGAAAACAAGAATTTTGGAAATGGAAATGGGCACTACTAAACAACTGAGCAAATTTAGGAATAAAATGAAGAGAAATCACTTGTAAAATAGTTTCTAAATGTCAAAATGCTACAACACTGGATACAACCTTTCAGAACTTTTAACTTGAACTTCAGCAGTTGGCATTAAATAAATTTCTAAGCATATCTAAAAATTTGCAATGGAACATGAGAAGAATTGGTAGGCATGGACAGGCTTTTCCAGAGTAACTACCACTGTAGTTCAGACACAGTTTGCTGATGTGTGACCATCAGTGGGAGCCATCACACATGCTAAAAGCAGCAGGAGCACTGGTTAGCAGACACAATGAACTAAGGAGAAAATGTTAGCCACCTGTCTCAAAACACCAGAAATTAAGTCAAATTAAGCTACTTTTAGCTTGAAGTTTGCAGGTTTTGCTGCAAACAAGAAAAAGAGGTTTTATGCTAAAACCCCAGAGCTTTCTCCTCCCTTCAGCTGTAACAAAAAGATACTAACACCCCCTTCTTATCTTGGCCTGTTTCCATCCTGCCTGCCTCCTACAGCAACTATAAATTATTCTTTCAGATTATCTGAGGTTCTGGGGAAAAAAAAAACCAGCATTGGGTAGACTATGATACAATCATGGATAAATGAATATGATGCCATTACCAGGACAGGCAGCATTGAGAAAGTTATTTCTTAAGAATACCTTTATACAGAATGTGACACTGGATAATGAAGAACAGTTCAACAGCACAGTAACTACCACAGGGCAGAGATAAGGAAGGCTGGGTGATATTCAGAGAATATTACAAAACCTGGAAGAGTACTTGCATGTAATTGCATTTAGGGATGTGAAAAGGCAGAGGAACTAAACAGACATCAGTTTTTGGGTTTTTTAAATGACTGATGCAAAGTAATTTTGAAGAAATAGAGGAAAGGTCTGTCTCTATTGTACAAATTAGATAATGCTAGAGATCTGCCACATATTTGAAAAAACCTAACTACCAACAGGAAATACATCAGACTGGAAGATCAAAGGGAAAATTAATAACATTTTATATTAGTCTTATCTCAGCAAGTGTTTTCTGTATTTAGGAGAGAATGACAGCATCATCCAGAACAAGCAGTGACACACTTCCAAAATGAGCCTCTCTGCCCACTGAGTCCCAAAGGAAAGCAATGGAGACTAAGCCTAGGAAACCTATGCAGCTAGAGATGGGGGAAATAAAATCACCAATTTAAGAACTACTTTTCTTAAAAAAGTTAAGATTCATAACAAACACTGGTTTGATACTAATGCAGAGAATTATATGAAAAGCCTGTAACTGCCTAATTTAAGGTCTTGTAAGGATAAAGTGTGGTAAGGCTGACAACTGCTCAGTGCAATCAGTGGTACCTGAGTCCAGGGGAGTTCGAGCAAAGAGCTGCACAAACTTCATTCAGCTGTTTTATGCCATCAATCACAAACAGGTATTAACAAAGCCTACAGAGAACACCAACAATATACATAGGAATAGAGCTGAGACAAAAGTCCATCTCATGTAGTTCTTCCAAAGAATGCAACAAAAACCAAAAGGAACCTTTAAAGCCTGGAACAGCTTGAGGAGGAACACTACCAAACAAACTGACTCCTGTGCAATCCAGCCAAGAGTTAGTACAACAAACCAAGAGGTTTCTGACAGGATCTGTTCTAAGAGTGTTCAACTAGGTTAGCACTAACAGAAGTAATGAAGTGCTGGGTCCCCATTCTCCATCCTCCAAAAAATTATCTTATGGAAACACACATACATTAATCTACTTTTAATCAGTGTGATTCAGATGTGCTTCATTCTTCTCCCAGCAATGCAATCAGGAGAAGGGATTTGCCAAGCAGACATTTTTACATTTTATTGCAGTAGATTAACACTAGTTAAGTATTGCATTGTTTAAGCTTTGTTGTTCAATAATAGCTAAGACCAAATTAAAACCAAGACTTGGACCACATATAACTGAAGAATTAAAATTAACTTTCTGTAGAAGTTGGAAGTTTGCCCTGCTCTGCACGAGATGCTTTAGTAGAGAATCTCCAGAGCTCTCTTCTAATGCCTGTTATTCTTTAATTCTGCTCCCCTATTCTGCCATCTCGTGCTATCCCACACAGTCACAGCCCACCTGACCCACTCTTTCCTAATCACCTACTGAAATCCTCTCCCAACAGCAGAGCCTGCAGCAGCTGGGGCTGCAGATCTGGAGCTAGAGATGTTGGGGGAAGAAGTGAAGGGTATCTGCTCCCTCTGTGCAATCAGTAAATTCAGTCTTGAGAAATAAACCTGTGGATAAAATACAGAGGGGAGGTTTTTTCCCCAATTATTTCTGCTGGTGTTTAACCAAGAAATTTCCACTGAAATCAAACAAACACAATCAAAAATACAGTCTCTCACAGCTCTCATTCTTTGTGACAGCCAGAGGACTGTTTGCACCCACAGAAAGGATTTTCTCTACAGCTTTACTGTAACATCCAATCTTTTGCTCCTTTCCTGGAATTTTAAGTAGTTTCTGATGGCACAGGTCTACATTAAAAGGCAACTTTTGTTCTAACACGGCAGCATCATACTGCTTCCCACCAAGCTTGGAAAAACCTAATTTTTAGATTCCAAGGGAAAGGTTATGAGACTGGAAACAAGTATCTAGCTTGCAGGATTTCAGACTTTTCAGCAATTCCCTGCACACTCCACATTTGGAGTGTAACCTTCTCTACTCCCTTTGGTGGGAGCAATGTGCAAGGTTTCCCTGGATGTGCTCTGAAAGCCTGCCCATCACCGCAGAGCAAGAGTACTGAGGAAAGTGAACTGTGGCTCTTCTCCTTGTCAGGAGTCACTGACTGCTCCCAAATCTTCAGTGAAAATGTTATTCCCTTTTGCCTACTCGAGTTATTTTGAATGGTCCTTAATCCCATCACAGAACCTCCTCAGCAGTCTCTGAAGCCCTTGCCTATTTCAGGCCCCTCAGGCCAGTTCCTGTCAGGAGCTGAATTTGTGGGGCACCTGTGGATAGATGATAAAATACTGCTCTGTTCACAGGACTAACAGGGGCAGACTCTCCACATCCTCCTGCAGATTGATTTGCCAAGATCAATCCAGCAGTGGAAACTGCATGGGGCACTTACACAAGCCCTTACCTGAGGCACACAGGTAGGTCACTGCACTCACTCTGACTTCATCAGCTGAAGAGCAGAAAGCACAACTTCTGGCAGGGAAACAACAAACTGGACATCAGACAAAAGCCCCTCAGTGTCTAATGACTCATTACCCACATTTGGAATGCATTTACCCTAAATAAATAGAACTCCATTAAAAGTGCTGATGCAATTACAAGGGACAAAATGCACTTTAGACAAGCTGTATTTTAAGGGTACATTTTACACAACAGAAAAGGCTCTGTGTCATTTGTGGACTGTACTTGAGGACAGATTTACTCATACATGTGGAGGAATGAGGAAACAGATGGACAAGAAAATGTTTTTATGAAAACATGGCACTTCCATTTTGGCAAAAGAGGAGCTACTATTAAAGAATTTAGGCATTGTAATATTATAAATATGACAGAGCAAAACTCAAGACAGCATAGGGGAGCTGAAGAGAAGGCCCAGCTGATGAAATAATCTTAGTTTGGGCATGGACATCAAGAGAAGGACACAGAAGCACAGGGGTCTGCCATGCAAGCTCTTCAAGAAGACAAAAAAGAAAAAAAAAAAATCAGAGGTCCTTAGAATTTTGTATATATAAACACACTTCAGATCTTAACTATATGGTCCTTGAAAAAGCTGAGGCAGTTCTGTGACTAAAAGATCCAAGTCTTTCTTATTGGTTTTCTAACACATGATAAAATTGAAATACTTAATAATTGCAATTAACCTGTCACTGCAATTACACACCACCACCAGGTACAGAAAACACACACAAAAAAGGAAGGAAATACTGACATTTCAGATTTTCCACCTACACCCACTAGGTTTACCAAGGCAATTTTGAATAAAAGTATTAAAATAACACAGAGGAATCAACATTAGGAAATGAGCCTCAAACTCTTCAGTCTAACTGGATGAGGGAGAAGACACAAGAGTCAGTTTACACAAGAGCAGAAAGCTGAGGAAAACCTCAGATTTAGCAATATGAATGCAATTACAAGCATAACAAAACTGCTCTCCTGGAAATTCATGCATCAAATGCAACAGCACATTTTAATTTATGAGTCTGCAGACTTCATATCATCATGATAAATGGATGACAGTAATTTTTAACTTAATGTCAGTGGGTTGTAAAGATTAACACCTGCATTCTTCCTTGCATAAATTAACTACCCAAAGCCAATAGGCTGAGACTGATTCTCTGTTCTTACAAGGTGTAACAAATCTATGAACAATAGGATCATCATTAATAATGTTTCATAATGACAAGGATTTTTTTAATACAAGTCATTAACTCTTGCATTCCTTAATAAGGAACAGACCTCCACTTCAACTATTTGCAATCAGGCCCCTTTTTCACTAGTAGAGACCTGATTTAATCTTTTTTGTTCTGTAGTGCTGTTTTACTTTGAATACAGTACCATATTTATAGCAAAAACAAAACACAACTGAAACAAAACAAAAAAAAGTCAAATTTCACCTGAAAAGCAAAGACCAGTACACTTAGAGAAAGAACAGCATTTTGTTTGTTATTAGATGACATTTATAAGAATTCAAAAAACCCAAAAAAAACCCCAAAGCAAAACAAAAAACCCAAAAAAAGAAAAAACAACCAACCTTCCAAAGGCTCACAATTCTCCTTCCCTGAGTGCCAGTGGGACAGGAAGGACTGTCAGAAATAACTGACCCCCCAGTCAGTCAGAGAAGAAATGGAAAATGGACTTTGAAGCAGGCAATTCTCTTGTATGATGCAGAGCTCTGAACCACCAGGACCACTAGGGAAGGTGTGTTTACTGTACTTCCTAAGAAGTGTCCTGTCACTCTGACTCTCCAGGACTCATCACTTCCCTCACCACCTGCAAACTCAAACTCCAACTCAAACACAAGGAGCTGACGTGCCAGCACAGCACAGAATCTGTTTGGAAAGAAATCTTTATTTAAAAAGGTATTTCTCACCCAGAGTGCCCATGCTGGCATGAGTTGAACAATATTAATTTCTGTAGAAAACACAGAGACATTAAACAGTGGTTCTGGAATTCCTCTCCTTTCAAACACGATGCAAAACCCTCAGTGAACATTATCTTTCCTAATTACTGAGTCATTTCCAAAAAAGGGCAGATACCATCTTCTATTACACTCCTAACCTTTCTATTTAGAGAGAGCAGTATGTGAATGTTTAATTCCTCAGAACACAGCAACGGTGGAGTAAACCCAGAGTGGCCTGCACTGTTCCTTACAATCACTCCAAGTAATTACTTCTTTGTACATGAGCTAGAAAATAAAACCTTCCCAAAGCAAAAAGGTGACACTGCTATAGAGAAACATCTTCTCAACAGAGCACTTAAGAACAAGCATGACACTTGCAGTTCAAACAAATTAAATTAACACATGCCAAAGGGTTCTACCAAAGCTTACAGAAGGTGTTCTACACACAGCTGAAAGCAAATATCACAGTGCTTACCTTTCTGGGACTTCATGGCATGCAGGCCAACACAACAGTGCTACCTGAACTAGTTCCTGCTTTTACTTACTGTGACATACTGTCCATCATCCAGTCCTCTTCAACCAAAGAATGGAAATATACTGAAAGCCAGGAGTCTCCTCTGAAATGAGCAGCTGCCCAATGACAGATTTTTCTTTTGCATAATTATTACTGAATATTTTATTCTTCAAGTCCAAGAAATTTGGGGGAAAAAAACCTGAAATGTGCCATTTCAGCGAATCATAGCTGAATAGATAAAAAAATCATTCAGCTCAATGAGTTTGACAAATGATTTTTAACCTACTATGAAATCTCCTGAGTTCTACAGAGATGTATGTATTTTATTCATTAGCAATTGACTTATTTAATCTCTTTATTAACAGCCTTAGCAATACCTGCATAAATATCAGCCAACTGTGGGAAAGCACAGGGCCCACTGACCATATGGACACAGAAATTAAACCACATTTAAAGCAGATGAGACAAACTTTTCCTTCCTTTCCATGCCATGCTTCTTTAAGATAAATCAAAAAAGTAGAATTATACAAATTTACATGTGCTTCACAATACAAAGACTTCTCAACTAGGTATATCAAGGTGTGTTTTAGCAGGAGCAACACAGAAAGCAGGCACTGTGCAACTGAAATGCTTCTGGTTACCTACTTTTCCTCAGTGAGGGCAGAACCTTATTTCAGATCTGGGATCTTTAAACTGCAAAAAGTGAAGACAGTATTTTCTGTCTTCTTTTTAAATGCTGAAGACACTCAATGCTTCAGTAAATACAATTTACTACCCAGCCTCTTCACTGAAGAGACCTGTAAAAGTACATTTTGTGTGACAAATATCTGTGACACTGAAAATTCCAGAAATTCTACTGTGCTTTCCTCAGTAACTGGAACACAGGGTATCACAAGAACCTCTTGTTTCAGGTATGTGCACTTCCTTTTCTTGAAGATTTCTCACAGCTGCAGAGGCAAATGAAGCTGTGGGGATGGATAAATGTACCCCTGTCACACCCACCTGGGACTTCTGCCCAGCTCTACAGCAGGCACAGCAGGAATACCCATGGGGTGGGGACATTTGAAATAGCAGCAATGGTTTCACAAACCATTACACAACCTCAGCTTTCACTGGTTTCCTACTGGACAGTGCTGAAAAATTTTCAAATCATATAAAAGAAGAGTTGGATTCTGAAAATTCTCATACCTGATACAGCAAGGAAATCATCAATACTTGTTATGTCATCCACAGCTTCAGTAAGAACACGGATGTGGTTCTCCCATGTACTCCTATACATCTCCATGTTGTTTTTCACAACTTGACTTTTTGGTCTGGCAGCAAGAGCTAAAGCAGCATTAATAACCTGTACCAAAACAGAAAAACTAAGTAATTATTTCTTCAGAAATCAAATCTTACATTTTACTTAACGTAGCAAGGCAGCATTCCTGTTCTCCAAACAAAAGCTTTGCTCAGCTTTTGGTTCTGTTTCCAAGCAGAACTATCAGTTAGGTGCTGCTTAGGCCAACTTCCAGCTCAGCTTCACAAATCAAGAAGCTGATGGAAGGGGACAGCAGAATCCCAACATTTTGGTTTTAGCTGGGAAATCACACTCTTCCAGTTTGCAGGATACCAAGTACAAGGAGGTTTTCACCACACACACTTACCAGAACAGCAAACATCAGGTCTGAGGTTAAGCTCTTTAGCACCCAGAGCTTGCTATGGAGTATCCCCACAGAGACTATCAGCCTCTGCCCTGTGAAAGGGGGAGGCTTTGCCAGAACAGGTGTGTCCTTCAGGATCAGAGGCACAGCACATAACTCATACTACACCTAGATAAAAGCAGCAGACTGGTTGTGCTAAATCACTCCAGCCTAAAACCAGAAATCACATCCATATGAAGAGGGTAGATTTCATCTCTTTCAGAAAAGACTAAGTGAAGATGCAAACACTGGATCCCAAAGTGATTCTTTCTATAGCTACTTCAGCCAATTAGCTAGAGATATTTTTTCCTTAATATGGAGGTTTATTGATGTTACATACATAAACATTTTTATATTAAACTAACACATAAGCCAGGTAGAAGCTGAACATTAACCTTGCACTTGCCTTTTTTCCCTTCTGAACACTGCTTATTTATCAAAGGGACAATGATTTTAAGACAACCAAACATCAAGCAAAACACAAGGACAGTAAAAACAACACACCATTGTTGCTGAGTATGGGAGAGAATTAAAAAGCACAGGAAGAGGAGCAGGAAAAGAAGAAAAACAACATCACAAATGAAATATACTACAAGTTATCCTTTGCTTTCTGAAAAAGGAAGAAACCATTCAAATTGCACACTGGCCCTGGAAAGAGTCATAAAAAGACTTTGCAAGATACTTCAACAGACCAGAATATGCTGATGCAGTAACAAGAAGAATTCTGCCCTCCCCATTTCGGTCAGCTGGGCTCCTGACTCTGTAAGAGCCATTTGTTATAGCACAGGAAAAGAGCAGAAGCTCTGACACTGCCAGCAGCAAAGGCAGCAAGACTGGCATCAAACAGGCACCGTGTATTGGGGGATATTTTTATATAAAAGTGGGATGCATGTTGTAATCAATAATTCTTCCAATTCTAACTCTAAACATCTGAAAATGTTGGAAAGCAGGTTTCAAGCAGTCAGCACATGTATTTCTGCCCAAATCATACACTTTGTTAGGATGCACAGCACACCCAAAAACTCAATTAAGTGCCTGTCCCTGCACAGTTGCAGAGAAGGTACTGCCCCCAGTTTCTGTTTCAGAGAATACCCAAGATACACAACACTTCACATGTGCAGTGCAATATATAAAAGCCCATTTCTGCTTGGCTCTACAGTAGCTTTCCCAACACTTTTAAAAGTAATAAATTTGCAGGAGTTGAGGCTTTAACTGTTTTCATTCCTATCACGCTTGATCCAATTTCACAGGATCAATTTTCTAAGCCAGGGGCTCAAAATTTCACCTCAATAATTCTTAGGTCACATTGGCCCTGTTTTGATTTACCACACTAACTAGTTTAGGTTTTAAAATGTGTCATCAAGACTGAAATACTGAACAGGTAATTTCTAACTTTTCTATTTAAGCCCCTAATTAGATACTAACTGAGAGTCAAACTCTATTCCAGTTGAATACAATAAAGTCCTTTTCTTACTGCATTTTCTTCTTAGTTTTGGCAGATTTACCAGGTGGGCTCTGCCAAAAGTAACAATGAGACTGTAAAAAGCTGTTTCAGTATCAGAACCAGCATCTTTTTACCTCACCAAAGATAAAAAGAACCAACTTTTGTCTCGCCACATGCAATAATGAGGTGAAGTGCTTGGGAAGATCACCAAAACTGTTAGAGAATGTAGCCAACTTGATCAGATGGGTGCATTTAGAAACCCTGATCACTCCAGCTATGTCTGGCAATGAATTCCAGCAGGCTGCAGTAACTCCAGCCCAGGCAGGTGGGCACCCTGCCCTGACAGCACAGATGCACTGGCACACGGGCTGAGGCTGCAAACCACCACCTCTAACCACCTCAGCAACACAAACCAGAGCATTTCCCTAAGGCTTCCCTCAGGAAATTCACAGCTGCAAGTGAAATCAGCTCCATCCCACACAAAGGCAGCTAATCCTGAATTAAACATTAAAGGTGACACTGTCCTCATGGCTTGCCTGGTACATTGCTCTAACAGCTTCCACAAGTGTAGAAACCACTCACAGACAAACACACCACAGAACAATTCAGACTGTTAGCAATGGAACCAAAATCCTGTCACATCTAAATTGCAGAGCACACCACAGACCCCATGTCTTTGTCCTGCCAGGAACCACATCAAGGGGTGAGACATGAGCCAAGCAAGGCTGCTGAAGTTTGGCTAAGCACAGCTCTGGTGTGAGCTCTGTTCTACCTGGAGCTGTCCCAAAGCCATGATCCACATGCATGGTTCAGACTGTGCATTCTCAGTCTAGCCTAACAAACTAGAAGACATACATTATCACATAAGTAAAATGGAGACTTTAAATGCTTTTCTCCTGTAAAAAGAAGAAAAAAAAACTCAAGAGAAAACTTCCTACTGGGACATACTCAGACTCACCAAGAAGAGACCAAGTGAAAAATGCCACATCCTTAGGCTTCATGAGGTTTATTAGCTTTTCTACTTCACTCCAACTATCATTCATGGTGTAGATTTATCATCTGAATTGGCCTCAAGAAACAACAAGGGCAAAACTAATCAGAAGTCCCTGTTTCACCACTGCTTCCTGATCTAAAATCAGGTTAACATTTGTTACTGGCTAATTAAATATAGCCTTATTCTATCTTATTACAGCATTATTAGGCCATTCAAATTCCATTATTACTTTTTCCCCATTTGTATTTCTGCACACAAATATCACAGTTCAGGCTACCAGAAAGTTGCTACTACTCCAACTCACTGCTGGGGCATTTCACTAGGAGCTACATTACCAGTTGTCAAATAAATCCTTGGACTTCTGAGCAGAACCTAGGTGAGGACAGCATCTGCTATCATGAACTGCCCAGCATCAGGATCAGATGTCCTCATCAAGTACAGGACACATCACACACTATACATTCCATCAAAGGAGAATCACTCTCAAGTGTAACTGCACAGGGACTGCACAAGTTGACAGAAGCTTGAAGACACAGCAAAATGATGACAGTAATAAAATAATCCTGCTTTCTACTAACTTCTGAACAGCTGGCTGCTACATCAAATCACAGGTATGTTCAAATGAAATGTGAGGTGTGCACAGGACATGCAGCTCCCAGGGACATACTCCTGTGCACAGTGCCTAAAACAGGGCATGTGAGGGGCACAAAAACCAAACACCAACACACAACAGGCCCACAAGGCCACACCTGGACACTGCTCATGCAGTCAGCTTAAGAGGGGCACAGTTACTCCATTGCACAAGTGACAACCTGGGGACAGCAGACATCCACCCTGCCACAGCAGGAAGGGAAGCTGTGTTCAGTGAGATGGTGCCTTTAGGGAAGGGTGAATCATCCAGCCCAAGGTCAGGCAAAAGGAGACAACCCAAGAGTAAAAAGTGCATTTGCAGGGTTGGATTAACATTACAAGACAATACTTTTACAGTCTTTCAATTGAAAAAAAAAAAAAAAAAAAAAAAAACAAAAAAAAACAAAAAAAAAAAAAAAAAACAAAAACAAAAAAACCAAACTAGAAATTTCTTGGAAATTAAATATAAGGATATTCTGAATACAAAAAACTGTTAGCCTCTCTAATCAAAACAAGAAAAATACCTTAATAGCTCAGGTTTTGTTTAGTGATTATCTTTCTTTTCAGATGAGCAGGAGCTGGCCATCCAGCAGATTGATTTCCAACAAAATTAGGTGGGCAAAAGCATCAACTTGACAGATTAACAGCAAAGGCAATTTCAGTCAAATACTTCTCAAATATGCTTCAGAAACTTACTTCCAAGAACAGAAGGGTCAGTTCTGCCCTAGTATAAGGTCCTACAGCAAAGCTGTAAGAGCTCACCCCAGGGTAACACCATTTAGAACTTGACCAGAGTTTTGCTCCAGTAAGGTGAAATTCTGTAGCTCTGTATTTTATTGCTAAAGGAAGGATAACAGGATGGTCATATTCGAGGTGAACAATACATCAATGTGTCATTTAGGCCTGGCATTTCTAGATATCAGAACTCATGTCTTTGTTTAAAATCAAAACTATTCTCTGCATCTTACACTGATCCCAGTTAATTGATGTAATGTGGCCAGCCTCTAAGCATACTGAACAAGATTAATTGGGGTATGTACAACACAACAAAACACAGAAAATAGGTTTCTGAGCTTTCAGAAGGTGGACTTTTTTCCAAGCTGTTTAGCAAACTACATACCTCATGCTACATCACAAAAGAAACTGCACTGCTTGGGACTGTAAGGAAATAGCCCTTCAAGAGGCAGGAGATGACCAAACCAGCACGGGCAGGCTCTTCACAGCCACGCATGGCAGGAGGGTGTTCTGCCAGCAGCCAGAGGGAGGCGCTCATCAGAGACAGCACAGATGCACACAGGAGCACTTTCACACCAAGGTCAGTCACGCTGTGCAGCAAGTTGCCCAAACAGTTTGTGCAGTCCCTGCCCTTGGACTTTCAAGCCCTGACCAGTCCAAGTTTAGAGAATGGTCAGAGCTCAGTCAGAAACTGAAAATTGAAACAAACTGCTGCTGCAGACATCCTAAGGTCCCTTCCAACCTGAAGTACTGTTGTTCTGAAATGCAGAAATTACACAGTAATTCTATGATAAATACTGAGATAAATTCCTTCTGGAGCAACAGTGACACTTCCTAGGGTAATCCAGGAAATGGAAACAATGCAACAACACCATGACAGGATTTCCTAGGTCACTACTAGGACACAACAGTGCTATTAAAGGAACCACAGAAACACGCTGGCACTCTGCTATCCTTGTTCTTTTAACATAAAATCGCAGGGAACTTATTTCCATCAAGCTGTGCCTTGTACTTCTCTTAACACAGTGGGGGACCTTAAACATACAGATTTACCCAAGCTCTGCAAAAAGAGTAACTATTTATTACTAAGTAAAAAAAAAAACCCAACCTGGAACAAAAAAAACCCCACTATAATGGTAAAAAGGTGTTAGGATATGTGACACTGTTGCTTTGGCATCTGGTCTGTAAAGCAATTGCAGTAACACAGATATGAAAAACCAGTAACAATTTAAAAGCTTTGAAAGCTGAATATCTTGTGTGCAACACATTTAATCATAAAATGCATTTCAGTCAATATAAATAAGTTGGAGGTCATGTTGATAACAGCTCTAGACAATACAGACACATTCTATCCAAGGGCTAAGTGTATTCCAAGAGCAAATAAATTACTGGCAATACTTGTTTATAAAACTGACTTAAATTGTTTTCAAAATTCAAAAGGTAAACTCTAAATCCCACTGGAAGCAGCTGAAAGTAGATGCAGAGTAAAAGGGGATTGTTTAATCATTATATCAAAAGTGACATATCAAGACAAAGCAAGGAAACATTCACCCATCTCTGAACATAGGAGAATTTCCATGCACAGCCCACTCCTCTCTTCCCAGCATCCCAGAAAATGCTACCTCTGCAGCATTACCTAGGCCTGATAATTTTGAGGAGATAAGTGTACAGGTGGTACACGACCATAAAGTTTCACATTGTGTTCAAGGTTAAGACACCTACTGCTTCAGAGAGAGACTCAAAAATCCAACAAGAAACAACGACACAATGAGAACTCAGAAACCCCTAAAATGGTAAATGCAGCTGTGAAAATGATTAAGACAAATTATGAACCAAAGTAAAATTTCAAAATCCTACTTGCAATCTCTACTGCAGCAGAACCAGTATTTTGAGAACTTACTAAGAAAGAATCTTAGTAATCTTTCCCACAATTTAAAAAGCAGGAAGGAGGGATCTCACTCAAGGCATGTGGTTTAACAGTGAACATACTTCACTGTGTTTTGTAGTAAGTTGGATAAATTGTACGTGAATTTACTTGTTCTGAGAATATGAGGCAACTTGAAGCTCTGCAAAAAACATCAGTGAAAGAGTTATATTATCTCAAAATGTAGCAAAAGCCTTCTTGACGCCAATGATTAAAGAAAGATTAAACTTCTACATTGTTATTAGAAGCTACTGGTCAAGAAACTTCTGACTAACTTAACAGCACACAGGTAAAGCAATCCTTCAGGAACAAACAAAACTGTGGGCAAGGGGTAACACAGCAATTCTACAAATATTATTGATCTGATACACCAGGCAAGAAATTAGACAAAATTCTGCCTGCCTTTGTCTCCCGGTGTCTGGGCAGCAGCTGCCAGTGATCCACAGAAATGTGTCATTATTACACCAGGATAACTTTTTTGTATTTTATTAAAACAAATGGTGTAAATTCACTCAAAAGCAAACCTTCCAACACAGTCTAGCCCTGCTGAGAGGCACGAAGCACTCCTCAGGAACAAAACAGAAGCAAACCCAGACACACCAAGCAGTCCTCTGAAGTCCTCCACCCTCATAGAAATCTACATTTTGGCTTTACAGGGCAACTACACACACATTTCTGAAAAAATCTGGAACCCTTCTGCAGAAAAGGCACACAAAGTTATCTGTAACAAAACAAACATTTCCATTATTTTAGTTTAGAATATCACAAAAACACAAAAGAACAGACAATGCAGTTAGGTATTCAGTATTTACATTTGGGTGGATAGTCACACTATTTTTTGAAGATGGACAACAGAATAGACTAACACTTACACACTGATTCTTAAATGCATCCAAGAGCACTTCCCTTCCAGAACTCACCCATTTCACCTGACAAGTGAAGCACACAAAATCCTTGGGCTTTTTTTGCAGGCTGGATTTCAGGTGTCTTATCTGCATTGCACCATAATTTCTGTAACTTTTGCTTTCTTTATTTTGCACTACTGAAACTCAGGCAAGGAGAATAAACATTTCTGTTTCTGCCTTCTTAAATACAGTGTCTGTAAGTGACCCAGGGAATGCTTTGGATAGGATATTCAAGGGTATGGGGGTGGGTTGCACAAATTCCCTGGTTTATTCCAAGAACTGAAAGTGCATTTTTTGACTCACTGCTCCTCCAACTGTATTTTTTGTATTCACTGTATACCCATTATCTAGGATCTCACCTGGGATCCAGCAAATCCTAACACTGGGCAATTACTTTAAATAATTTTAGCTACAGTTTGAATGTTCTAACTAAAGAATTACTTTCTTGTAGCCACAGTTTGTATACATGGGGGATAATTAGATTCTGTTCAGAAAGCCACAGAACACTGCACCTAAGTTTATCAAGCCTTGAGCAATGCATTCACCAAATTCTGATTTCAAGATAAGTATATTCTTAAAATGGAAAGTTGAAATAAACCTCAAGACTTACTGATACATAGAAGAGGAAATAAAATACTTGAGTTCTGCTTATAATGGTTTTCAGTATAAAATAACAAAACAAAACATAGTGGAAGTCACATCTTCAACAGTGGTCCATCCAGATCTGGAGCTCAGCTACCTGCAGTTGACTATAAATGTATTTACTTTTGTGTTCCAAGTCTCTCCATGCAGCAAAGCTTTTTAGAGAAGTAAACCTTTTCTACATTTTCTTAGGCTGTGTAAATGCTCTATCACAGCACACCAGCAGTACCAACAACACTGGGATAAAACTTCTTCCCACTGGGGAGAGCTGTGTTTGCTGATCCAGCTGGGACAAGCCATGCAGCCCCCAGCACACATCACTCCCACAGCTATGGTACAGCTTCCCAGCACATGCAAGCATAAAGAAAACTCTCCAGGGAATTGCACAGTCTAAGGACTACATCTCAAAAGGTGTTCTACATAAAAAGCCCCATGTCTGAACAACACCCATAATTATCAACCAAATTAGCTGCACACTAAAGTTACAATATAAACTTGATGTTTATGTTGTTAACCTTCTGTTTATTGGATTTTATATCTAAGTAAATCTTTAGTCCAGTTTCTAATGTAATGCATATAAAACAGGAAAGTCCTTTTGGACTATTCATTCATGTACCAAACTTTAGAGAGATGCAATAAAACTGTAGTGGAACTGGAACAATTGCAGTGTAACTCCCCTACAGTTAGAGTCATTGAATATTTGGCACGATAAACACACATGGATTACACTAATAAACTGGGGGGAAGGAAATCAGTAAAGCACAACATGTATGACATAACTATTGCATCACATACATTTTAAAGTCTATTATAGAAAATCCCTACAAAAACAAGAAAATACCAACTAGCTACAAAATTAGAATTAGTTCACCATTCCCCCTTGGGACTCCAAACAAAGCCATCACCATTACAAATGCCAACACCCTTCATTTCCTGTAACATCTATAAGCTGTGGTATGGTTGGAGCTGAAGCCAACACTGAGCCTTCACCTTCACACCAAAACAAGTTACTGCACAGACAGAGCACAGAAAGCCTTAGAAGAGTTACAGAGACACTTCCAGGGGATGGAGGTGAAAATCCATGCCATGCCTCCTGAAAGAGCAGGAAGATACAGTCTGGTGAAGAAGTGGGACTCCCAGGCATCCTCAAGCATATTCCATGTCACTCACACAGTCAGACAAAGTGCAATTTTCACCTGCTCCTGCCACAGGCAGAGATGTAAGCAGCAGCACACACTGCCATGGCCTCTCTGCTCCTGGGGGTTTCTCTGCCCTCCTGAGGCCTCACTCCATGCTCCTGGCCCCCACTGCAGCCTTCAAGGGCCTGGCTGAGGCTTTCCTTACCACAGCCCACAAACACCTGACCTTCCCGGGCTGCTCCTCCCTCCCCAGCCCAGCACAACAAACAGAGAAAGCAGCCAAGGGCCCATGCAGACCAGATTCTTCCTCTGGCAGGATTAGTGCCAGAACAACACTCAGGTGACCTGTTTGTCTTCACTTACAGCAGGACCAGCAATGGAAAGAGCCTGCTTGTGTTAAGTAAGGACATTCAATACCTGTGGTTTAACCCCAGCCAGCAATTAAGCACCACACTTGAAGCCATGCCTGCAAGCCAAGGAAAACTAGAAATACCCATCTGCAGGCACACATTCAGCCAACCTCAGGAAAACAGGGTTCCATCACTGGTTTTACACACAAAGTCACATCTGCTTGTTCTGATGTTCTTACAGCCATGTGGCCAGAACACTCTCTAAGTACATCCTCCTGCTGTCAGAGGTCAATGAGCAAATGCCCCTGTGCAGGACAACCACCACCACCCTGTTAGCCAGGCCTCATTTCAATTCCTGGGGATCAGAAGCTACATGAGATAACAGTTCCATATTTGAGGAAGTTACTACCAGGGACAGCTAAAATCCAGAGTAAGGTCATGGCAGCCTAGCCAAACGTAATGTCCACATCTTTACCTGCTAGGATGCCAATACCAGCACATGTGGGAAACAAAACGTGAAAATCAACACCAAAGGTTTTCATAGAGCTCTTAACAAACCCAAAATTATCTACAAGTACACATCACATTGCCTGTGCAGCCAACAAAATCCTAAGAATAGTTTTGAAAGCACTACAATCCCATGATACACATAATGGCATGATTTTATCTGAAAACTGAAATTTAATTCCCACCAATTCCTCATATAAAAATATACTGGGGGAAATAAGCCTGGTAAACAACACCTGAAATTACTCTGTTTGCACTAGTAGCAAAAGCCCTATGACGTAAAACAAAGCTTTTCCAACTCAGAATAGCAAATTCAGACTCTGCCTCCATGTCAACAATAATGCACAATCATCTAAGAGACACAGGAAGGAAACAACTGCTGTTGTACTTGCTACTTTTACTTTCAAAGCTGCTGTAACATTTCCTAATTACTTTTAATTAGGAATTTAGTAAAACAGGCAAATTGCTAGACACTTTTGCAAATATGAATGCAAAATGGAACACAGAAAATCCCCTTGCAGATCACGTTACCTCTCTTTGCCACATTTAATGACATTATAGCATTGTAGCTTGCACTCAGAAATCATGAGAACACAGGAAGGTTAGTCATCCATTGCCTTGAATTTGATTGTACTGCTAAAAAACCATTCAAAAACTCTTTTTAAAACCCTGGGAGCTCATTTGTAAGGTTTGCCCTCTCCCCCCTCTCCAGGTCAGATACTCCACAGATGGATGGAACAGCAGGGGCTGGAAGGGGCTGCTGGAGGTCAGTCTGGTCCAAGTCCCTGGCCAGGCAGGACCACCAGAGCCAGCGGTTCAGCACCAATCCACACCCTTCCTTTAACATCCTACCTCAGAGCTGTGCCACAGTTTCCCCAAACCACTGAAGTCTGACCCTGCAAAAGGGCAAGGGAATAGAGCACAGGGAATAAAAGCAAACTGTGGTGCCTTTGTTTCCAAGCTCCTGCAGAAGGCAGCAGCAATCTCCAGAAAGCTTGTTCTGCAGCAGCAGCTGGTGGCACACACAGGAACATGGACCATGAGCCCATCCTGCCATCAGAGCAGCTCCACCAGACTCCTCTGTACCCCACCCATTCCCCTAAGTGCTTCCATCTGCTCCTCATCTACATCCCCAGGTGACTGCAGGGAGCCCAGCACCCACAAGAATCCAGTCACACTGCCAGTTCTCCAGCTGGAAAACACCTCCAGGCTGGGTGTAAGTTGGTAACAGAGATGCACAACAGAACAAAGCCATGTCCAATGGATCCATGGATCAGTGGTTTTTGCTCCCTGCTTCAACAAGAGCAACGAATTCCCTTGTCAGCCTATGTTATTTACACCTCTATTACTGCATGCTATAGTCAGTTACATTTTTGGCTCTTATGGCTGTCCATCCCTCTCTTCCAAAAACCATGTAAAACTCCATCTCAACACTGGTATTATCTTGCTGTCTTGTACTACTCTAAGCTTTTTACCCTCCTCCCCAGGCTCACTAGATTTTTTTACAAGTGTCTAATAATGATACTTTATTGCCACGCTTTCCTTTCCTAGCATTTTGCTGTAGGACTGTCACCAACAAAATGTAGCATCTCAAACTAAGTCATAAATTCAGAAAAAAACGATGAAGTTGAAGAGATAAAAAAAGAAGTACCTTTCCAGGTAAAAATACTTTCAAGTTCTGAAGGCAAAGGGAAAGCCAAATTGTTTATAAAACATTTATAGCACTTTGGTCTAATATGAATCTACAGCAAATGCCCTCCAGCATCTGTAAAAAACTCAGTCTCACATCTATGTCCACTGACCGCAGGTGAGGCAAGAAGAGGATAAAACAGGACAGCTTCTGGATTGCTACAGAAGCTGAGGCTACTCAGGGTTTGTATTTTTGTTTAATAGTACAAAGTGAGAATTTGTTGAGGATTCTATTCTAACACAACAGATGCTGGAAGATGAAAGTTAAGACTGAAAACCCCAAGGCATTTTGTAGTTAATTATTCTCTCTCCAAGTACCATCAGAAGAGAGCCAAGCAATCACAGTCAGCATGAAACTTTCAGGGGAACCTAAGAGTAACGCTGGGGGGGGGATCCCCCCTTCAATCTGTTTATTAGAAAAGTTCAAGTCAAAGCAAACATCTAAGTCTATTTGTACAGAAGCATAAAGTACTGTACCTTCCAACACATTTTTGTGTTCCACAGCTTCAGGATTCATAATATCCCAATAAGCTTGCTACGAGGTTTTGAAAGTGACAAACCTCCATTTCCACAAACTGAGCAAGATGAGGTCCTGCAAACACTAGTGTCAGTACTTTATGCTAGGGGATGTAAGAAAGATTTTTTTCCTTGTCCCGCTTTCAGTCCCTGTCATACAGGCAGACAGCTGGCTGTGTCCAGGCCCCTTTAGTGCAGGCTGCCCTTCACTGAACTGAACACTGCACTGGTGGTACAGAGCACCATCCATCCAAACAGGGTCACACATCCTTGTGCCAACTGAGGACTGCACTAACAACTTCCTCCACACCACATCTGCTGGTAACCTGGAACAACAGCTCTCCACCAGCCCTGGACACTGCCTTCTGCCACCAAAGCTGTGCCACTGCCAGCTCACACTGCCATCAGGCAACGAGTCTGCAGTGCCACCAAAAGCTGTGGCTGCTCCTCCCTAGACTGCCCTCCCTCCTTCCCCTGAGCCAGCAAGCCTGTTCAGGCATCCACGCAGCAAGCTACACCGGGCAGTGACCCAAAGGAAAACAACCTTCCTGCTTCCCAGCTGGATTCACAACAGCCTCCTGCTCCAGGCTGCTGAGCACCTGTGTGACTGCTGCTGCTGCTCGTGAGGGAAGGGGCAGCAATGAGGGCTTGGCAGCAGGGAGGGAGGGAGGGAAGTCTCCAGCAGCACCAATGCTGTGAGCCACACCAACTGGTTGTGGAACCAGGATGTATGAGAAGGAACTAAACACACGAGTGCTCAAGAAGTCTACAATAGATAACAAGGTTATGACAAAATCCACACCTTCAGCAGCACTGTGTGTAAACTCTAACAGCATGAAAACCTACATGAAAACCATCACTTCAGCAGAGCAACCTTTCTTTCAGAGATGGTATTACTAAGGCACAATATATACTTATAACTAAACTCTCCACTGAAAGGCTGGAGATGATACCGAAGAAGTCCAATACTGTTGGATACTAACATCTGTTTTCTGTCTTTTAAAGCAGATGGTAGAGAACTCACTGATTTACCACGTTCTCCCCCATTACTTCTGCCCTGTGCTTGAAGGAAATTGTATTAACACAGATAAAAGGAGATGCCACACAGATGGTTCAAGCAAGAAGATAAAACTCTGGTTATTAAAGTGACGTCAGTGAAGAGTCTTTATGAAGCTAAGAAAAATATCTTCTTCAGTGTCCCCCACTATTTAACATGCCAGAGCAAGTAACAAAATGGATGATTGCTTTTCTCTCATGAAAGAGTAAATATACAGAAAATGTGAATTGCTAACTTAAAAAATCCACAGCATCGTGAAACGCATCTTTAACTCCAATACCTGAAAAATCAACACATCAAAAGATCCTGCCCACTGATTAGCTATCAAGTCATTTTTGTGAACAAGAATTTTCATGTTTGCTATTACCTACTTCCTAGAAAATTACACAGAAGGAAATAATATCCATTTGACTGTATCAACAAAAAAGGGCTAGACAATTTAAGTGTAAATCCACAGATAGTTCAAAGGAAGAGCTAGATTCCTCCATCCATTTTTGTAACAAAGACACAAATACAATGTTTACTTTTAAGAAAAAATACAGGACATTCACAAGAAAATTTGATAAAAGTTTGTCGTGCTTATAAAGCATGACAAAGTCAGGATCATTTTGTAAGAAAGCAACAGAGAGCACACAAGCCCTGCTAGGGAAGCAGAGCTGCTCAAGTTGGATTTTTTTTGGGGGGGACAAGGTGCTGTCACTGCCAGGCTGCTGAAGGCTTCCATGACACCGTGCACCAAACTGGAGATCATCACTGCACCTGGAAGAGCAGAGAAGCAAGTGGCTGCTGGACTGGAATGGAGATGCTTTGCCTGGATCCCTTCTGCAGACACACACACACACTCTCCAAAAAACCCCTCAATCCCTCAGCTCTAGGTTCTGTGGTGTTTCTGCATTTACTGAAACACAGACAACTTCACATGATCCTAAAAGACACGTGACAGGCTTAATACAGCCTGCTAGCAAGATAGGAAAGAAAGCATCATTACAACAGTGCTGAATTATTAAAATTCAGAGAAAGGAAGGCTGCAGGGGCAGGCTTGGTGGTTTTTGCCCTTCTCCTCATGCATGTACCACATGCAGGCACACATGTGCCAACAGAGAAACAGCTCTGTAATACCCAATGCAGCAGTCAGCTCCAGACTCATGCTGGCTGAAGAAATAGACAAATTATGCTGGACAAGCCAAATACAAAATGTTCAAGACTGCTGTCAGATCAGTATTTCAATGGCCAGTAAATATGACATGTATAAATATATTCCTGCTAAACAGCCCAGCATCTTGCTTACCCCAATGCCTCTCTCCATGTTACCTGAACTACCACAGTGATTTATTTACAAAACCACCACAGCCAAAAAATCACCCCTCTATTTACTGGTTTATCACATACCAGGCACTATTAAAAAGCTACTAGCAGCATATTAAGTTCTAAGCAGCAAGAAAAGATGGCATTCAATTACAGCTGAATTCTTCACAACTGTGCTAAGTGTTACACACTTTTCATTAGTTACATAAAATTGTTTCTCACCTCAGTTTATAACCAGATGGTTTCTATCTATCTCTCAATACTTCAGAGAAAAACAGAGCTCACCAAAATACTAAGATCCAAGGTTCTGCCTCTATTAGTGCTTACATCTCTGCTTTAAAATGTCTCGTAAAATATTCTGTGGGATCAAATGACTTAGAAAAATTTATCATCATCTGAAGATTAGGCTAAACCATGAACACTGGTGTGTTTTTCTTACATTTTTCTTCCTGCCATGATGTTCCAGTAATTACCCTGTACTGCTCTGGTAACTAGCAGCAAGCTCTAGTGAGAGCTCCCTTTCCAAGGAAGCAAGCCTAAAATTGACTATTTCAGATACAGTTCTTCTAAAATATCCCAACCCCCTGCTCCTTACAACTCTCTAGGGATCTTTATGCTAATCAAGAGGCTCTAGGCAGAGCCCTCTGGCACATTGAAGCTCATCTCAGCTGCTGCCTTGCCATCATCCACCTGAGATGTCTGACACAACTGTTCTAGCTTTAGGCTCCAGCTCATTCTTCTCAAAAGCAGCAGCTCAGGATTTGAAAGCTGATTAGACCATAAAAATGTAAAAACCTATGAAGAATTTAGACAGAGCAACCAGATTCTCATCTGCTAATCTCTGGTTTCCCACAGGACAATTCTCCCTTTGTTGACAGGTTTACCATCTACCAGGTATTCCAGAGGACTGTTAGAGCAACCAGAGTCTTTCCCAAACACAGCACTGAACTGAAGCACAAGGGTAACAAACCCAAAATGGCAATTAGCAAAACAGCTCTACAGATTTATACCCTTGCTTTTAAAAACAACACCACCTTTGCTTCTGTTGGTTCCTTCTCTTTCTTTCCCATGCACTCACCTGAAGTCAAGATTTTGCTGGCACACCAGGACAGTCACATGGATTCCCAATCCAAGTGACACTGGAGATCTTACCTGGCAACACCCAATTCTCCCAACCAAAAGTGAGTTATAAGAACAGAAATAATTCCTCATCAAACCATATGCAACCAGCTCTTTATTTTTTTCTATTATCACTGATTTAACACTAAATTAATTTCTCATGAAACATTCATAACATTCCAGGATCATTATGTGTTTTGCATTGGCTCTAATAAAAATGCCCAGCTTATTTCCTTTCTTGAAAAGTCAAAATATTTGATGATAATTTCACTAGGGAAAACAAAAAGGAGAGGGTTGAGAATCAACACTCTACATTTTACCTACAGTAGAGTATGATTAATGTAACAAAAGCCAAAAGGCTTTCCCTGCAGTGTTTGCCAGTTCTGTAGCTGCCTTTTCCTCTGTGCTCCACAGAAGTTTTGCTGTCCAATCTGCAAAAGTCCCGAGACCCCAAGGTGCCCTCTCTAAGTGCTAGGGGCTTTTTTTGGTTGGTACTCTTTGGGGCATTTGGGGTGGAGAGGCTCTGTGTTATTTCTACTATATCAGATGTCAATCCATACCATGCTTCCCTTCAAGAAATATTTTGCAAAGCACATAAAATACCTTTCTTTTCACTCTGAAGATTTAGAAGCACTGGGGAGTTCTGCATGTCAATTTCCACACTCTCAACTCTGATATGCCCCACAGGGAACTTAAGAGAGAATTATTTTCTCTATGGAATGTTTGAAAATGATATGGCATACAGGAGCCTGAATCTGCTATTTCTTATTTAGGAAGAGGTGGATTGCTTTCATAGGGCATAGTCCTTATCTAAACAAGCAGCAAATCCTGCACAATGAACACACCATTAGTAGTAACAATCTTATCATGGGCATTCCACATTCTCTTTTTAGTCAGATTGAGAATCATCAACTAATTCACCCCTTAAACCAAAAGGAAAGAAATAAACCCAAGAAACTTTCATTTTACTATAGGAAATTAAAAGCCTAGAAACTTAAATGGCTGTGAAGAAAAATCAATATTTTAGTCAAAATTAGATTTTAGGACTTTCTGGTATCAGATATGGAGGTTTCCATTTCAATTAAAAAGCTGCATCTGGATGCATAATAATCCATTATAAAAGTGTACCTGACCCCTGGAGAAACAAAGAAACTGGCAGAAGCCTTCTTACAAATCCAGTAACACATTAAATCACATAAAAGTGTGATGTGAAACACAGAGCTCTTCAAGTTTTAAAAAACATTGAAACTGAATTATTCAAGAGGAAACATTGATTTGTGACATTTTCAGAACATCACACTTCCTTGACAGAAAATTCTTTCTCCAAGACTTTCATTTATTCAACAGGCATAAAAATGGACTTCTCGAGCTTGCTACTGAACATATTAATATTTGCTCTTCATCTTTTATTTCAACTACATTACCACAAAAGGGTAAGAATCCTTATGCCACTGTGTAAACTACAATGTTCTTCAAAGAACTAATGATCTTGAAATTCTGTAGCCTCCAGGCTGCAACACAGATCAGATTCACAGGAATCAGTAAAATCTTCCTTCTCAAAGATCTAACTGCAGAAGTTTTTGTATCTCTGTAACTCTGAACATGACAAAGTGAACACATTGCTGGTACTTAATATCTTACACAAAGTCTATCTGTAGCTCTGCTTTTTTTCCATTCGTTTCCTTAAGATGAAAGTTCAAGCTTTTAAATTGGTGATAATCAGAATTCATACTTTACTGTTAACTCACACAAAAACCAAATCAAGTGGTGTCTTCCAAGTTAAAGGCCAAAATAGGTACTGCTTTTTAAGAGTAAATTATTCCAAATTTTTCACCTTGCAATGTTCAATAAATAAGGTGTGATTTCAGAAACAGAGCATCAGATCTCTGCAATTGCAGTTTTTAAGAACTCCCAATCAATACAGACTATTACCCATTCCTATGTTAACCACAGATAATGAACAGATGACCCAAGAACTTGCATTTATCATTCGGTCCCCATCTGTAAATGGAATGTGAGCTCAGACCAAGGGAACACAGCAGAACATGGGCACTGTGTGCCAAAGCCTGCAGGCAATGGAGTGAGCAGTCCTACCTGTGGGCACAAGGCCTCGATGTGACCAGCTGCCATTTGGACAATCTTCCTCCCATCTTCATTTGTGGACAATGAACAAGCAAGATTGGCAACCTCAAATAAAATAAACAAACAAACTTAAATAAGCAAACAGCCATGTAAGCAAGTATTCCTGCTCAGACTTCAAACTTTGCCAAAAAACACCTCTGCTAGAAAGCTTTCATTTTGGAGGAGAAATATTTTGTCAAAGAATGTTTTTGAACAAGGAAACAGGAGGAAAAAAGAGCTGTGGAAAGAGGTGATAGTGATGAGAAATCTTATGACCATCACCCCAATTTAGACTCAGCAGGTAACAGCTGCACACTGGTGTTTAGAAAATAGTAGGAAATTTCAAAGTAAGAACCTGAGGTTTCAGCAGATTGCTTGTGATCTTGCCCCTTAATTTTTCAGGGCCCTTCAAACCATAACCAGCTTTTACACTGTTCTTTTAAACTTCCTTTTAAAATCTTATAGCTAAAATAACATTTATCTTGACTTGTTGTAATTAAACACAAGGTAATTTCTACCTATCCACAGCTCATTCTTTTAATCAGTAGTATGGTTTTCAACTGAAATGATCATATATAGCATATACAGTGCAACCAACAGTGACAAGGTATATGGAAACCAGAACTCTGTGAAAGAACAAATCTATCTTCTATTGTACTATACACCATAGAGATACAGCTTCCTTTAAAGTAAGAATCTCTTGCACAATGCTTGTTTAAATGGATGAAGGGAAAAGCACCTCAGCACAAAGGAATATCAACAGGCTGAAAGAGACAGGCTTGACAAAGGTACAAGAGAGGCTGGGACAGTGGCACCCAGTAGATCTTTCCATCCTGCTGCAGTAATACCAAGTCCTTCCATAAACTACTCTACACTTGTTACCCATCCCAGCCTCCCCCAAAGCAGCTGCACTGCCTACAAGCACTCCAATGTTAATGCAGACCAAAAACTGCCTGAGAGCCAGACCCCTGCAGTGCTGCAGATATGATCACAGTCAGCCACAGTTATTCTGGAGTTACCCAAAACTCACACAGCAACTTCTACAGTTCAGCTGCCCTGAAATAAAAGCAAATCTTCTTTTATCAATACTTCACGACACCACCACTAGTTCAGTGCTGATCTACTACCAAAGGCTTTTATTATTCTTACTTAACTGTAAGAACTGTAATAAGTAATTACAAGGCATTAGTGCATAGACAAATTAATTACTTTTCCTATTGAAAATTCAGAAGAGATTAAGGAACACTTTCTGAAGGGGGTGAGATTTAGACATCTGTGCCTACACAAAAATACTTCATACAACCTTCCCTGGTATTCCACTACAATTCACTGGTTCCACCCATGTGATATATTATCTCTTCCACATAAAAAACAATGGTTAAGACTAAAGAAATCCAGTTTTCATCAGTGCACTGACATCTCTTTTATTTAAAGTAAACTACCATGGGTTGGTTTTTAATGCAGTATCTCAAAGAACTGGCCTGCTTCTATGCTTTCCTTCCTGACTCTTCAGCTTAAACTACCCACAAACAACATTATATCACCACAATACAACCCTACATGATGCTATTCCCTCCCCTCAAGGGAACAAAAAAAGTTTAAAAAAAAAAAAAAATCAGTTTTTTTTCTATGGATTGAAGTTCAGGAGTTTTCCCTTCTGGTCCCAACAATTAATTCACATTGGCTTCAGTACTTCAATTCCTTTGTCCCAGTCACTGAGGTGCTCGTGTATCCAAACATTATTGGTTTTAAAAACTGGTTTTAAAAATGCCTAAAGCAGTAACATTTCAAAGGTAAAATAAAAAGGCAGTGCCAACCATTCCACCAGGACAAAAACTCTCAGCAGCATTTTTTCTCTTTACCATAAGGTTCCTCAGGTTCTTCAAATTCATTTGGCAGTTTCCAGAAAAACTTGACTTTTATTTCTTGGAATCCACTAAAAAAACGTGCAATACAGAACTCCTGTTTGTCAGTGAGGTACTGCTCTAAGCAGTTTTGTCCCTCTCTTTATGAGCAAGGCAGACATGGACAGTTTACAGCAACTTTTTATCCTGTTTCCTAGTTGCACTGGCTCCAGCACTTCAGTGCTTGCACATAAACTCTGTCACAGAATAATAAAATAGGATGAAAGAGGTTACCAGAGGTCATGTACTCCAACCTCCCCATCCAAAATATGAGAATAAACTCAAACCCAGCTGGTGCAAATGGCTCAATGTAACAGATCAGCAGATGGGGACAAATTCTGTGTGTGTTACCAGCCCATGTGGGAGACTGGAAGGGTAAAAGCGTGGCTCTTCTCTGACAAAGCACACCCAGGCTGGGAAGGAGCTCTTAACCCTCAAGTATTCCCTTTTATTTGAAGTCAATAGCAATAAGGGGGGTTCAAAATATAAAGAGGAACAACTTTCTGATCTTATGCTCCCCCTCCTGATTCTTCAGCTCTAAGCATTATTCCCTGGTGGTGTCCCAACTCAGAATAGTATTCTCAAAGCACAAGCAGCAAACCAAGGGTAGAAGCACTAAGAATTTATGTTAGGCCATTTTCCAACAGCAAACAGAGGTTTGTACTATTTACATTAGATGTCTTAAAATTAAGGTTAACAAAGTAGTATAGGCTATTTTGGAATAAATACATGTTATATTTTGGATGTGCATTTGGAGTTCATACTGCAGTGCAGTGAGTTTAGACCTTTGCCCTCCATTTGGATCAATATTAATAAGACTTCTGTTTCCACGAGGAAATGGGCAGAATTTTCTTCTCCCAGCACTGAAGCAGCACTTGCCCACATGCACCTTATGCATAAGTAAAAGGGCTCAGTCAGTCTCAGCAGGAGGTGATGAGGCTCACAGCTATTCCACCCAAAGACAATCCAGATCCCTGGAAGTCATTAGCATGGTCTCAGGCATCAGCACACTCAGTGTAGGTACTTCCCTCACCAGCTCCTCAAGAGATCTCCTTAACACAAATCCAGAACACAATAATTCAAGTAAACCATATGGAAAGAGGCAAACACCTGTGTGCAAGTTCTCCAGGCAGGAGGAAGGGCATGTGTGAACCTGAAGTCTCTTTTGAGGCTATAATGTTGCTAGTAAGGATGGCAAGCTGTTTCAACAACAGTAAATGCCTACAGTCCATAAGAAAGAAATAATCAAGTCCTAGCTCAGATAAGACCTTACTGTCATCAGTATAATACACAATCTGAGAAACCTTCATTACACCACGTCTCTCCCCTAAGCAGTATAAACTACACAAATACATGACATTTCTTTTGTATTCTCTGGGAGAAACTAGCTTCCCTTAGAGGGACTTCAAACCCAAGCACACTGCAACTTCAAAAACAAAACTGCAAAATTAAAACCCAAGATTCCTCTCAGTCAGAAAATAATTGTCCTTCTGAAGAGCAAAGTTTGTCAGGACAGAAAAAGCTTTCTTGTAGACTGGTCTGATTGAAATCAGAATTCTACTGAAAAAAATCATGATCATTTTCTCCAAACATTTTTAAGATACTAAGAAAGCAGTTACACAGCTTTTCTTTGAAAACAAACAGGAAACAAACCATCCTTGATGAGGTTTAGCAACATCAATTAATACACTAATTAAGGTGCAGTGGGAAAGGAAGACTTTGAACTGAGCATGTAAGTGCAGCACTGGCAGTAGATAAAATATGTCATTAGCCTGATGGATTTTCAGATTGTGAAGGCACTGAAGAGCACGTTTTTTGATGCTTACTCCCTGTACACACAAGATACACACATTGCTTTTATTCCTGCAGTTATTAAACAAGCTTCTTACAGGCACTTTAACTGATGTTTTTACTATTGGGTGAGGGTCTACCTTTCTGTATTGGGGAAGGGGCTCCTTTCTTCAGCATACGGTGACCCAACAACTTTTCAGGCTAGAAACTGCTGAAGAGTAAGATTTGTTAAAAATATAATCCAACAAATCCTATTCCTCTCCTTGATTCATACATTACATGGGACTTGTGTATCAGGAGAGAGCACAACTGGAAATGCATGTCCAGATGTTTTTAGTTTCTGCTCTTTACCACAACTGAAAGGCAAAGAAAGATGCACTGAGAGGCCACGAGAGATAGATTGTACATGAACAATTGGCTCAGCTGTCCCAGCTTCCTTGGGGTGGAAGGCTTTTCCCTTCCCATGCTCACACAAGTGCATTCACACTCTGGATCCCCTAATGCTCTCTCTCCAAGCAGAGGGTGAAGGCTTTAAGTCACCCTCAAGCTTCATTCAACCTCAGACTTGCCAATGCTTTCCACTGGGTAGTAACGCAAACAGAAAACACATTGAGGCAAAACCTTGGAGAGCCACTCATTACTTCCAGTGGATTTCCAGAAAGGTGTGGCAATCCTCAACCACCAACTCCCTGCAGCAGCAGAGGTAACCCACCACCCTCTCTGTAGACAAAAGGGATGTGTTCCCAAGCCCCTAAGAGCCCCGGGAAAGGGGAAGATCACAAGCTAAGTGACACTGCCTCTTCCCTGTGAGGAGTCTGATGCTGATTCCACCAGAAAGGAAGGGAAATCCTTGGGAGAGATGCTCCAGCCATGACTTAAGGATGCAATACAGTGCTTCAAAGTTAACTCCAGGGTGAAAACAAAACGCAAAGTCAAATGTAAAAGTGAGATTTTCAAGCAGTAGAGGAGCAAATAATCACTGCACTGCTTCACCACCTGTTTCATTCACAGTTGAGAACAGCTTTGCTGATCTATTGTCCACACTGCACAGCAAGAATTAAATGTACCCCCAAGGATTTCTTTCACTCAAATTCACTCCATTAACTCCCAAAAATAAGTATTTGCTCAGGAACAGATTGTCTGCTAACTAGCTAAATTCTTCTCCTATAAATTGTACAAAATGAAGCAGCATGTTCTCTAGATGTGATCCCTTTTGCTCCCCCAACAGAAGCTCAGTTTCTTTTCATTATTTTACCCAAAGTCCCAACTCACTTATACTGTAAATCACCAAGGATAACTCAGTTGTTAATTCCATGAAAGCTTCTGTCTCCTCTTCTTGGTGAAGATTTCCTTCTCTTCACATTAAACACCTTCAAAGCTCTGCCAGCCTAAAGTTATCCATATCCTCCACTACACTGCAGGGTACACACAAGTCTGTTCTCTGGAGATTTTTTTAACCTAGTGTGAAGAACCCTTAGGCAGCCCAACCCCTCCCACTGATAACCCTACAGAAATTCTTAGTACCGTACTGGGAAAGTGTTACTAAAATAAAAACTGGCATGCTGCAAATTTCACAAAAAAAAAAAAAAAGAACTTGTGTGTCACAAGATTTCAAACACAGTCTTCAGGAAGTTTAAAAGTACTGATCCTATCATTTTACCCTTTTTTTTTTAACACATAGTAAATATCAGAACAAAAACTTACTGGTCTTCCACAAAACCAAGCAAAAGTATTTCTTCTACACACCTCTAAGGAACACTAACCAGATACAGTGCCACTTCAACACATACATGAATTCTCCCTGGCACTGGCAGGGAGTTAAAAAGGCCTAAAGGAAGACAGTGCACAAATGGACACAAAAACAGCCCAGCAATCCACTGAGGCAGAGGTTAATCCTGAATTACCACAGCTCAGACAATATTTCATTTGTAGGACAGCAACTGAATACTGAGCTGAGGAATAACATTTGAATTCCAACATTACAGCAGTCAATATGGCTTTCAATATAAAATTATATACTCTGTGTAAACTGATTATAACTGTTAGCCTGCTCTCTTCAAACCACAAATGAAAAAACGTACTCATGTATTTTCTGCTTCTAATTTTGTAGTATACAGGAATATCTTCTACACGTTTTTTATGTGCTCTCAGTTTCTACCACTAGCTTTATTCATGAAGCCTTAAGAAGTCTTTTGAGGAAAATGACTGTTCACATAAAAAAGAGCCATGAAAAAAATACAAAGGTCAACATTAAATAATGACTCTATATTTTTTCAAGGAAAAAGCTACACTGATGTATGTATGTCTTCCAGTCATTGCTGCATTTTATATGCATTTATGATTACTGTGTGCATTTTTATGGGCTTAATAAAACTTACACAGACTAGAGTATTTGGTTATAGTGAAAAAACACACTCCTGTGGACTAAAAACTTACCTCCTGTGGGCAATAAAGTAATATCACAAAGTTGTTTTCTTTCCAATCCATTTTCTACCATAAAACTTAACTTCTTTCCAGATCAAATCAAGTAGTTATACCTCAGGTGAAAAGTTACACTCTTATTAGCTTTTACTTTTGTGGAGAAAAAGTTACAAACTCTACTCAAACATGCTGCTTTCCTTGCCTCTTTTAGCTTTTCACCTTCCACTCTTTCAGAAGGACTCCTGAATCTACTAATTTAACTACAGTAGGGGACTACACACCTGCAAGCTTCTCCACTCACCTTTTGGTCTCTTGCACCCTTCTGTTAATTTTGCCTGTCTCCACCTCCTTCTGCTTTCTGCAGAGCTGAATTACCCAGCACTGCATTGCTGCCTAACCCACTGCTGACTGACAAAAAGAGCTCAACCTGCTACACCTGAGGCTTATCACTGTCCCTCCAGGTGTTACCAATGACCTGGCTGAGATGGCTCTAACTCCTCAGGGCATTATTTAACTTCAACTGTCTCCTCCCAAGCATGCCCAGTATTCTGCTTGAGTAATTAATAAGGCATATACAAATACCCACAGACTAGATTGTTGAGTTTTGTTATGGGTTCTTTTTCCTAACAGCATAACTGCAACTGGTTTATTTCAAGTTCCATGTGCTTAGACAAGTCTTATCTCATACAAGTTAATCTAGGGGATTGCTTTGATGAATTGGGCCTCAACCAAAATGAAAATAAATAATACACACACAGCACACATGGAAAGGAGAATTCTGCCCAGTAAAATTCCAGAAACCATTTCCTTGTCAATAAAGGTGTCAGGCCTGATGCAGAAGCCCCATTAAGCTTTCTCTCACTGCTTTAGGTCACGGTTACATTTGAAGAGTTCAGGTAAGGATTCTCTCTCTAGACTCTAAGCTCTGGTTACAACCAAGAGCAAATACTGTATTTGTATTACATTCATGCTCTGGCAAGCTAGCTGAAGAGTCCAGGAAAACAGAAACTGCCTGTAGTTCTGACCTTTGTCTCACTAATGGTCTCTCCAAAACACATCCCATCTGTACCAGCACCAGACTTAATCCACTGCAGTACCTGTGAAGTGGCCTCTGACCCCTGAAGAAAGCTCCTTCCACAGGCTGAACATAGCAGCAAGTGAAAGCTCTGACCACTTGATGAAACCTCCCCCTCAGCAGTGTTAGCTGCAGAGGGCTTTCCAGAAGTATGCTGTATATTAAACCAGAAGAAAGCAGGGTTCTCAAAAGGATAAAGTGGTTATTATTCAAATTCTGCAATCACATAACCTTCTCCTCATCTCAGCCTCCAAACAAGGCAAATAAGACAGCAGCTACCCATGGAGCAAGAGGACACCAGTCACACACAGAATTAGCCAATCCCTTAAAACAACCAAGAGAAGGAGTAACTGCAACTCCCTGCCAGGAACCACAGCTCTTGAAGGAACAAGGCACACACAAGTGCTGATACACAGATTCATTAACTGCCCCTGTCTGCCAGGAGTAAGATGGATCACCAGTGCAACTCAGTAAGGATCAGGATGGCTCAAACAGTTCTCAAAACTGCATGAAACCCTCCATTTCCTGCACTTCAGTAATAAACAGGAGAATACATACAACACATGCAATAAACTGTCCATAGAACACTCAAAATTTCAGCCTTTTTCGTCTATAAAGGACAGGCAAGATTCAAACATATGCATGAATACACCCTTACATGTTTTCTTATTGCTTGTTAGTCAAATATTCCACAAAAAAAAAGGGTAAAAAAATAAAAATAAAGGTCATCTAGCTTTCAATATTCTGCCAGTGGCAATATCTGAAACTTAGCACCCTGAAAGCCTTCTCAGAGCAAGTACAAGTCCATCTCCCTGTTTAAAAGAAGAAATTTACTGAAGAAAGCAAGTCAGAGCCTAAGGCAGTTTACGCTATGTAGAACCACCAAGCCCTCCCACTTCCCACAAGTACACACCATGTGTATTTAAAGAACTCCTTTAAAGCAGCAGCTTTTCAGAAAGAAAACCACCCCCCTTCCAAAGCTTAGCAGAAGTCAGCTCTCTCTTGCAGTACTCCTGGAATCTCTCTGGAACCCAAGGGCTCCCTCCAGCCTTTGGAAAACACTTGTCTATCGCTGTCCTGCTGCCATCAACAGGACCTGGCAGAGTATTACTGTAACACTCCGTCCCCAGACAGCTTTAAACTCAAGGACCAGGTGTATAATCTAAACCCCAGTAGCAGCCCAAACACCACCCCACCCCGGGCTGTCTGTCCCTCACACAACAGCCGCCAAAACTTTTGTAACTCAAGGGGAAAAAACTCCCACCATATTGTTTTCTGTTGGTGCCTCCCAGAGCGCTGTTTTACCACTTATGCTGCACAAAGTTAGACTTTAAAGCAGCAAGGCCACCAAAGCTCCCTGGTTACAAAATGGAAAAAAAACATTTCCAAGTATAAGACTGTCCTGGGTTGGTGTTATGTCTACTCCTCTCCCTGTCTCCCTGCCCCCTCGCCGTCTGAGCAAGCTACCTTAGAAAATGCTACCCTTAAATGAAGCAGTAATTTTCTCGGGTTTATTAAGTTTTTTTCTCCTCTTTGTAAATGGTGCCATGAAAGCCCTGTACAGACAGCCAATTCCAATAGCCAGGGAGCTGGACATAAGCTCATAGCTGCTGTACTTCATACGGAACACATGTTGTACTAACATAAAATGTTTCTGTGGCAGTGGAAGTCTCTTTCTGTTAGTGAAGTTTAAAGGTTCATAAAACATTTTATAAGAAACCCTTGACTAACTTTTGCCATATGATCTCTGATCCAGGAAATGTGAAACTGATCACAAAGGAAACATTTTAAACTGTCCATAAACCTTGCAACCAAAACCCCCCCAGAAAGTTGTCCAGACTGCAAACCGCAGATCGCAGTGAGGTCTGAAGCATCGGTGTGGGCTCACCCAAAGGCCTGTGTGCAGAATTCCAACAGCAGCAATGTGATCACACTGAGCTCACAGAAAAACTCCTAGGAGGTTCTGACTTGTTTACAGCACACCTTGAAAAGAGGTGAATGAATTGACTGGTACTCACTGCAAAGCCATGCCCTGAGGAGAAATGATCCTCATGCACAGCAGACACCGATCTGACAGCAACAAAAACACATAGCAGTCTCATTCCAAAGGAAACAAATCTCTGGGCAAGGAAGTCTAGAATTTAAATCTGCAATCGAGTCTAGTTAATTAAGGTAAATCTCAGAATCTCCTGATCTGAATTCCCATCACAAAAGTTCTGGGATATGACTGCTACTGTCCTCTCCCCTCAGTGCCTCAGCTGGGTGAAGGACTGTGACAGTGGGACTGAGGACAGCTCAGACAGAGGAACTCTGCACGGTTTAGTTCTGTCCTGCTGAGCCTAGCAAGGAGGTTCCTTGCACTAGCAAGACCAGCCTGTATTTTTGAAAAGGTTTTAGAAATTTGTCATGAATTCAGTATTTTGAATACTAGGCTAACAGTTATTAAAAAGCTATTTAATACAATGATGTTAAAATGTGAGCCATGTGAATTCCTTGGAAGCAACTACACTGACATTATTGCATATTGCTCAAGTTTGATGTTCAGATTCTTTTAAGAAACTTCTGCAGAAGATGAATAAAACCAAAGTGAAATACCAAGCAAGATGCTCCTTTTGTCTCAGCCAAGCTGTCATAAACAAAAACATATCCAACTTCCCTGATAAACAATGATCATTTCCTTGTAATCAGAAATTCTAGTCCATGGCTTTCTACAGTGTTTTCTGATAATTTCCTAACTTTTTTCCCCCCAGCCACTTTTAAAAAAAAATTTATTTATGCTGTTACGCCTGTATTATAAAACAATTTGCCCTACTTTTTGCTTTCTTGTCTCAAATGCAAGATATGACATAGCTCCTCTAGGTATTGTGTACAAACTGCATTTCAGAACAAAAATGTTTATCAGCTATTTCAATGTATCTAGAAATTCATGTTATGAAGTACAGTCTTGTAAAAAGCACACAGGCAGTGGCAGAAAAATACTGCTTCAAAAGCCATTTGCCACTGGTAAAATAACCAGAAAGACTCCTAGAGAGGTGGTTAAATTAAGCAAGCCCAATTGTTGCCTAATCGTCAGGAAAATATTCTCAAAATCCTGGAGTGCTTTGGGTTGAAAGGGATCATCCAGTGCCACGGGCAGGGACACCTCCCACCAGACCAGGCTGCTCCAAGCCCTCCAGCCTGGCCTTGGACACTTCCAGGGATGGGGCAGCTTCTCTGGGCACCCTGTGCCACTGCCTCTCCACCCTCACAGGGAACAATTTCCTGCTCCTACTTAATCTAATCCTACCCTCTTTCAGTTTAAAACTGTGAAGAGTAAACCTCCTCCTTTAACAATTATCACAGCATTCATATTCCAAGGGAAAAAAATAAAAACAAGCCAGCAAACCCTAACAAATGAACAGAGAGACTTGTTTGGTATTTGAGAAGCACAAGCTTTAGTAAAATGATGTTAATATTTTGATGATGAGTGCCTTTTTTGGCACCTTTGGAATTGCTCTGTTATAGCTGACTGGCTCATTACAGATCAATGTATCAAAATGATGAGGCTTCTGGGGATATAATGGAATCACAATTAGCACAATTTCTAATATTCTGAGGAACTTCTAAATCTGGTGTCTGCAGTAATGAAAGGCAAGAAGGCGGTGCCAATGCACTCGTGTCAGCTCTCTGTGCAGTACCACCACAGATGTTAACCACTGTGTCCTGCTGGGGATCCTTCCCTCTGGAGCTGCCCTAACTCCAGCACACTGCACGAGGTGCCTGACATTTGCAGCTGCTGAAATACACCCCTCAGACACGGGAATCTGATAAATCTTTGGGTTGTTTATCTTTTGTTCTCTTGCTTCACACTTACGCAATAATGGCTGTGATTAAGAGGATTAATGAAAATGTCACCATTTATCACTTGGAGTTCAATCAGTAATAGGAAAGTTGGACCTTATTTGATTAATTATAAAGAGGTGCAAAAATCCTTGCATTATTAATTCAGGACTTGCTGCAAAATGCTAGAACTCTGTGAGGCCCTAAACAGCAAGGTTCAAAGTCTTAAAGCTTACATACACTTAGAAGTACATGCCTGACTTTAACCAAATTCTGTCGAATTAATTTTCATAATTTACTGGTTTTGACCACATTAGCTCTCCATTAAGCATCCATCTACCAGCTCCAAAACAAGTTACCTGTCTTTAAAGGCCTTCTTCCCTCTGCCTGCCACCTCTCAATTACTATTTCCAGACTGCTTCTATCAGAACATAATAAATTTTTTTTTGCATTTAAAGAATTTACGCATCCTTTCCATGCTGCCTTTAATTTTAGGAGTAATTCCACACAACCCTCTCCCTCAAATGCCATTACCATCTTTAGGTGAAGCACCTTTCCCTGTTGTAGGCTGTCTGCAATCACCCACCCAGCTCAAGCAATGCTTGGCAGCAGAGGGTCTGTATCTGCCCCAGGGCCCCCACAGCCTCTTGCCAAGCAGGTCAGTTTGCTGAAGGACTCTGCAAACTCACTGAAGTGGGAAAGCTGGGCTTACACCCACCTCTCGAGCTGACCAGCACTGCACTCCTGTTTCTGACATCAAATGTTTCATTTTTAAACAGCTGCAGAAAAAAAAAAAAAAGTATCTCTAACTAAATGAGGTTGTGCTTTTTTAATTATTATTTTTTTTAAATTTGTAGTTAGATTAGTATTGTAAATCACAGGCTTGTTAAAATCAGCAAAGTCAGCAGTGAGGTGACTCAAATGGGTTCAGGGAGGACTTTGGATTTAAGTGTCTCTCCTGAAAGTGAGGAAGTCAGGCAGCACCGAGGGCAGCCTGAGTGGGGAATCCCAGTCACGCAGACTGAGCATGCACAGAAATTAGCAAACTCAAACTAGGTGGTTTTCCTCTCAAAAACAAAGCATTAGCTTACTAACTGAGAGTAAAAAACACAATGTGTGACAAGAGAGGTGGGTTAATCAGCATGGTAATGTAATGAAAATTCACTTGCCATTCATAAATATTGATCGTGCTCAGAAGAGCTTATCTTATTTACAAAAATGACATCCCAATCTGCTGACAGATACATTTTATTCCCAAAATGCTGACCACTGTTCTGCATCCACATGTCCATATGCTAGCTGCTCCACAGTTCTGCTCTCTGAAGCAGAAAGCCACACTGGAGTTCTGTGCCTGCAGATCCCACTGTGCAGAGGGAGCCTGTATTCTCAGGACAGCTGCTGTGCACGCTCCTGAACATGACTAACAGACTAACTGTACCACAAAAATACATATGAGGATATATTCTACAGCTCACAGTCTTCAACTGCTATTTTGACATATATGATCACACCACTGGAAGTATATTATGGGTTAAATAAGAACAGTAAGGGCAAAAGCAACAGCAAAAAAATGACAAGCCCTTGACTTGGATCTTACATCTAGGGATGAAAACCCTTAGCATTGAACAACCTGAAACTAAAAACTTCCACATAATAGGATTCATGCCTCTTGTCTTCTGATTACACTCCAAAGGAGAATGATAAAAGATTCTGCTCTCTTCTGATAGTCTGAAAGTTAATAAAGATGTTCCAGTAATCTGTCAGTTTGACCTCTACACATGCAGTTTTGAAGTTTTGCCATTGTCAGAAGTAGTTTTGTTTTTCAATAGCTCAGTAAAATCAATATTTTAAAAAGAGGCAATAAAGGATTAAAACGTTATTTTTATTTTGTGTTTACCAGTCTAGGATTAAAACTGATAGAAATAGGAGGAGTGCTGAGAATACTCAATTCCCAATTGTCTTTGAAGGTGGTAGAAAGAAATCAGAGTCTTCCAACTGACAGGACTTTGTAAATGCAGTACTTTGATATATAAGGCAAAATTAAAGGATTGTTAAATCCATTTTAGATGAACCTGCTATCTGACAGGAAGCTATGCAAGTGTGTGTTGGATATCAAATCAGGGGGGTTGTTGGTTTTCAGAGTTCAAATAGTTTCATTTCCATGGAACTTAGCTCCAGGTAAAACCTGAGTAAGGTTAAAGAATGCAGTCCTTAAGTACTGGATGTTCAGAGGTAAAAGTAACAGCTGTCACAGGCTGCTTCAAAGTTGGTTGTTGTACACTCAGGGAAGTACAAGGGCGAGATGATTTGTTTAGAATGTTTTTGTTGCAGCTTCCAGACCTATGGAAAGTTGTTCTCAATCCAATTTTCTGGGTCACTATATTAAAAATTTGACATAGAAAGACGTAGCAAACTACATACAAAATCAGACACAGTGGCAAATAAGAGCTATCAACTTTTAGATGCATGCCAATAAAACAGACTGAAGTGGGAGAGTTTTCCCATTGTACTTAAAGAGAAACATTTACTGTTTGTATAGAAAATAATAAGCAACCTGTTAGATTTAGCAGATTCCATGTTAAAACTGACTTTTGGCAGAGCTGTTTTCTGCAAGAGGCAGATACAGACAGCTTTAGTTCAAGAGCCAGTGGCTGTGTTTTACCTTTTGGGAGAAAGGAAGAGTTTTCTTGAGCATGCCTATTTATTTCTTGTCAATATTACTTTTGGTTACCAGATACTTACTATTATTTCCACTGTCCTCAGCTTTGCAAACATTTTGCAAATGAACCACAAATGCTGAAAACATTTCATTTTACCATATGTAAGTTCTTCCATATTGTTTGCCAAAATGGCATTGCAATTCTAGTGGCATTGAACAAAAAAATCATTTTTAGTCTATGTATATCTAAAACCTCAATTTCCTTATAGAAATAGAAACAATATGCCTTTTTATAACTCAAGGGCTTTTCTCCTTTACAGCTTTTAACTTAATTCTTTTAAAATGCTCTCTTAAGGAGAATGATGAAATGCACTTCACCTTCAACAGATGTGCATTTTCTGCACTGGAAATCTCTGTATTAACTTGCAAACTGGCTTTTTGAGCAACACTCATTGTCCTGCTCAGCTCTGCTGCTCTGTACCTACACATGACAACCCTCATGCACTTTAATATATGTGCTGTTTGTTACTGTCCCTTTACTGTAGTCCCAGAAGCCAGCACTGTCACACTGCAATACAGGCAAACCTGAAAAACATACTGGCAAGAATCAGGCCACAGGCTGAAGTGTCAAATGTATGTATCAGCAGATGTGAAGTCAGTATTATTAGATCAAAGGACAGAGAAAAAGGTGTATGCATGTGCCAGGAGAAGGGATGAAGAACACAAGTTCACTTCATCATCACCTCCACATCTATTAAATCTCTGCCTCTGCTTGGTATAGCTGACCTTTAAACACCACAGTGGGAGATTTGCATCTGTGCCAAGAGAAAAGATAATCAGAGGATTCTTCCCTGCTCCCATCAAATTCCTGTTTTTAATCTCCAGTTCAGGCAGCCTATCACTCCTCCTCTCAGGAAGCATTACATCTCGGTGATGGATCAGCTCAGGAGAGCAGCCTGTCAGCTTCCCCAAACAAGAAACAGCCACTTGCACAGGGCCTGCTTTTCTCCTTGTGTAGATGGGACATTTCAGTCTTGGTGTTACCTATGTTTTGTTCACTGTTTCATACTTGTTATCTCAATGGCAGAATTTGCCTTGGTCTTTGGTAGAAGTGAACCAGAGGCCAGAACACTCCAGTCATTAAAAACAGGCTTGTCTTACAGGGGACTAAAATGTACACCTGGGTCCCTTAAAGCTTTTCATTATTATTTTGCCTTCATTTCATATTTTAAAATAGTGTTTATATTCAGAGATAATTTCGAAGTGTTCTAGAAGACTCTTTGAAAATGTTTCCATACAATCAAATACTTCAACTAGATTTGCAATTTAATTGCAACATTTAAAATGAAAAGGTATTTCAAAGCAAAACCTAACTGTGTCAAATCTGAAAGTATATAATCTTCATATTTTGAAATATTTTTTCAAAATTTCTGCATTTTAATATGCAATTCCAATTAATTACCAGCTTTTTCTAAAAAAAAATGTTTGAAGATTTTTTTTTTAGCCAAGGCTCACAAAGAAAGATTTAGACTACAGAGAGAATCTTAACCCAAATCTTTTTTCATCCTGCAATATATTCTAGGGTTTTTTTTCAATGTTACATAATCAATATTCAGACTTAGAAGGATTTGATGCAGTATATGAGGAACATAAGGCACTGCAGCCTAAAATAACCTCCATCAGAAGAATGTTTAACGTGACCCTTGGTGCTCATCAAAATCCTTCAGCAGCTGAGTGTTCATTTCATATGTGGGAAGTGTCCAATATCATAGCCAAAGTGGGCAGCTAATGTGGTTTGGGGGCTTCTTTACTATGTAACTAGGACTATTCTGCTTCCTCCACATGCCTGAATACAGCACTCAATTTAAACCTGAGACACTGGTGTGTGCAATTACTGGGCAGCTGTGGCAGTGCCACGATGGTAATCCCAAATCCTTTGCCACTGTCTGAGCTTTTCCAAGGCTAGTGCTGGCCACAAAGCCCCAGCTGGTGCCCCTGGGAAGTGTGCCTGACACCCCAAGGCTGTGCACCTTTTACCAGCAGGTAGAACCCCCAGGCTAAGAGCATAGACTATTTCATGAACTCAGCAGAGAGAAAACCTAAGAACACAAGAAAGAAGATTTTTATTTGCTACTGCCTCTGGAAATGTTACCAACCCAGAGCTGGTGTGGTGTTCAGTCTTTCCATCTCACTGATGTTTTGTGTCTCACTGAATCTATACACATGCTTCTGAATTGTATTAATTTGTCATGTCTTAAACCAGTTTCTGAAGGAAGGCCTGTAACTTCCAAATGCTGATTCAGAAGGGAGATTGGTAAGAGATCTCGCTGCTCAAGCTGATTTGCAGAGGTCATGGCCCTATGAAGATACTGTCTGTTTCTTAAATTCCAGTGTGAGCAATGAGTCAGTGACACGGCAATTTACCTTAGCTCAATTAACATTCCCTATTCAAAGAGGGGAAAAGTATCTTCTTTCTCAAGACTTGTTGTTTCTATTAGAGAATTCTTCATTTTCAGATTAAAACAGAAACTGCAGAAAAGCTCTCTTGATATTTTAAGCAGTACTTCTAATTTCCATACCAAATTCACTGTTGGATTAACCTTTGTGAGATGAACTTCTGTTTTTATAATATCCAACTCAGTCTATTGTATTTAAATACAAAACATTTCATTATCTACTCTTCAAGCATTCTTGATCTTTTAAAAATAGATTCAAAAACTGCCCTCAAATATAGGATATGCCTCATTAAAACTGCTGTACAAAGCATCAAAAAATGCAACATAATGCATGTCTCGAAATAGACCAGCAGTCAGCTCTCAAGGTACAAATCAAATCACTTATGTCATCTAAAAACTAGGCATCCCCACTAAACTAATCATTTAGTCAAAGAAGAAACAGGCACTTTATGTAATCAAGAGAAATCTTCAAAAAATCTTTATCTTGGGTTAAGAGTCAATAGGGTAGATAAGATTTTAAACTGAAAAAAGACCAACACAATAAAAGCTCAGAATACCTGCTTGCATTTAACTTTGAAAGAAGACAAAACAAGCAAACCTCAGAGGACTGATACTGGTGGGTGGGGAGTACAGGCCTGTATTATTAGTACAGGTTTTAAACTGAGCACATAAGAAAATGCTTCAACTGGAAATAACACAAATATCAATGGCTTCTTTTATTTAAAAATGGACTTACAGCCTAGTCCTGTAACATCAAAATCATTTCATTATTATCACCACTGGACTTGCTGGCTGCAATAATAAAGTCCACTCTTGTGTGACTGCAGATCTGGCTACACAAATAAACAGGTCTTTGTGGTCCAGATTCAGAAACTTATTTCATAAATTTCTGCAATCAAGTGAAATATTGTGACAGGAAAATTAAACACTGATGGTTTAATCAATATGGCAACAACAGCATATTTATCACTGAGCCACAGAACAACATTAACAAAGGATATATGTGAGTAGGCAATACCACTGTGCTGATTCAAATTTCTGCTCACTGATTATTTTGAGAACGCAGTATCATCTCTTTTAATAGGCTGTTCTGCCTTCACTTTCAAATGACTATGATCAAATTCAACTTTGGTGCAACACTAATATCATCAGCCCAGCTCAACAGCTGCTCTGAAGCCTGCCAAGTGTGTGGAACATGTTCAGCTGGAACACTGACAGGATAGAGCTGAGACACTGCTTTTTATAGGAGACTCACTGAAGCTGAACTTGTGATTGGAGTCAGGAAAACCTACATTTTTTTAAAGACACTTTTTCTTTAATTTGGAGAGAATTAAACTTCAGCATTCATTACACAGGTGATTTCACAGCATATATCTTCAAGTGCAATAAGCTACCTTTATAAAATGAAAAGGAAATAGTCATAAATCTTCCTTATGTCATAAATATCTTTTAGAAGAGCAGGAATGAACACCCCTGTTTTCACACATGAAAGCATTGGAAGAAGGAAAGATCTGGACTACTGACTGTACTGTGTGTGAGATCAGGCATGTGATGCCAGACTCCTCCAAGAATTAGGGTGGCTGAGTAACCAGTAAATTCTCTGAGGATTCAGACAGATTAGCATCACTTGTTTCAGCCTCAGGAACAAATCAGCAGGAAATTGGGAGAAAGCTGTGAGCCAGGAATTTCCTTGTGGTCGCAGTGTCTGCACTAATTTTTATAAATTATGTTTACATATGTTTTAACAAGTTACTTGGAGCAGTAAATATAATAAAATATAAAAAATAACTAATGAAGATTTGCAAAAGGATGTCATGGAACTAGATGACTAAACAGTAACAGAGATGAAAGTCAGTCTAGAGAGATTAAAAGTGAGTCATTTTGTGAGGAAATAACCAATGGTTTCTGTGATTCTGTGAAATACCCTGACTGTATTGATTAGCATGCACAGTTCTGCCCTCCCACCTCATGGGCTGCAAGGTGCTGGAAACAGTTCAGGGAAGGGAGCAAGCTCATCTTTTTGTGGCTTGCAAATAAGGACATTTTTAAAAGACCAGAAATACTTTGAAAACAATTTAAAAACATAAAAGGATAAGTGGCATGGAGAAGGAAAATGGGGTCTGGTGTTCGTTTTCTCTTCTGATAGCAGAATTCAGAGACAGCAGAAGAAAAGATCATGTGGGGGTTTCACAGACACTTCTCTACACAACACATTGTCAGGGTGTGAAAGTCTTTACCACAGGATGCTTGAGATGTCAGAGGTTTGCAGTGGGCTCAGACTCACACCTGGACTGCTTCACAGGCAGAAACAAAGCATGCTGAGAATACAAATGGGCTTTTTCCTTAGCTTTTGTTCCCCTAAACAAAACCCAGGGATTGCCAGCATCTGAGCTGGTTCTCACCTCTCAGAGCTTACAACAGCTCTGCTGTGTGCATGCCCCACAAAGGCTACTTACAGCTGACAAAAAACCCACCCCTTTTTTAATCTGCTAAACAAAGTGTTGTGTATTTAACAATGGGGACCTTTGCTTGAATCACTGGCCTTTGCTCTGTCATCTGGTGCTCACAAGCCACCCAACTCCCTGGGTGTCACAACTACACATAAGAAAATAAAAAACTGCTTTATAGTCATATTTCAAAAGCTGGTGTGTCATCTCCCTCACCACCAGCCTTCTCTCGTACAGTTACTGTTCTGTGCCTTTTTTCACAACATTTTTCTTAGTTGTTCAGCTTTTAAAACATTTGAAGTACACCTGTTGTCTCTTAGTACTCCACAGCCAGGTACATGGCACCCATGATGTGGCATTTCAATACTTACATTATTTTCAGTAGCAGAGATGAAGCCCATTTCTGCAATAGCACACATGACTGGCTTTTGGAGTTGTATTCCATAACCTCTAAGTTGTAAGAGAATTGGTTTGTTGGCTTTTGTATCAGTGCAGGAGATGATCAACAAAGGGAAGAACATGCAGATCATACCTTGCATTTAAGAACCCCTAATGAAATACAATCATGCTTGGCAACTTCCTCCTAAGTTACAGGAATTTTATACTGGATTGAATTAACCTGTCATCCAACTCCAAATCTTGCAGAGAGCAGACAGCCACACTATGGAACACTTCCCTGGCTAAAGGCTGGGCACCTGTCCCAAAGGGAACAAGTGGTACATTAGGGTTTTCACTGAGAAACATAAATTCTGTAATAAATAAAGGGATAATAGAAATAGCAAGGATCCAAAGGCAACTCATCTCCTTTTATCTGTCCTGCCCTTCTGGCAGAGTGAGGCTCCCTGCTTTGGGTAGCACTTTCAGCTAGACCTGATTTCCATAGCACATGCATTATCCCTGGCCCTGTGCTCAGCTCCAAGCCTGTTTGCCATGTCTCACTTCTGCAGTATGTGCATGTTGAAGTACATATGCTTCTGAAAACCACAACTAGTCAGATCCAAGTCTGTCTATACCATTTTCCTTGAGAAATTAAAGCAGGAGTGCAGTGCTCCGTTATATCAATTTAAAAATACATCTATTCTCAGCTAAATATGGTTTAGGCCACTAAAACCCAAATATGCTTTCAGTTGGAACTGCTCTAATGCATTTAAAAGCTATTACATCTACATAAATCTAATTCATATGAAACATTCCCCAAAACAGCTGCCATATTTCTCTCTCTTACTTGATGCTGTTGGAAATTACTGAATTTTTCTTAAAAATGAGATAAATCTGTTTATCTCCACAAAGCCCCTTTGTGGCCACTTGCTTAGCTGTTAATGTTTTTTTTAATTTTTGTTCTGTTTCACCTCAGATGGGCTCACAGTTGATGGATGCAGTACAAGTACCACCTAATTAATTTGCTGGAGAGTTTAGGAGTTGATAAATACAGTTTATCAAAAAGCCATCAATCAAGCTCTTGCTTAGAGATACTGGTAAGGGCATTAAACCAATGTAAGCAACTTTAAAATAAGATACTTAGTTCTACCAGATATCCAGAAGATAACATGATGTAAAAGTTTGATGTTACTGAAGTTAATTTTAAATAGCAACCCACGATATAACCCCCAGTAAAGTGACATTTGGAACAACTAATTCAACAATAGGAGGTGGCACTGTGTACAGTCTCTCTTTGGAAGTAAGTTTTCTTCACTGTAGGCAGCACATTGAGTCACAGCATAAATACAAATATAAATATGTATACACATATATAAATATAAATATGCATTCACACATGCAGCAAGATCAGCCTGTGGATTTTCCAGGCAGTGAATCTGTGCAGCCATCAGTCTCTCCAATCACACACCCACACTCATGGGCACCTAGTCCTTGCATTTGGGACACAAATTCACACCCATGAAAGGAAACCAATTCTGGATTTTAGGTTTATGTCCTCTAAAATGAATCATGATTTGGGTATTTCAGCTGGACTCAGAAATTCAGTCAAGTTATTTCATCTTCAGGGATCACCTGTTCTTTCTAAAAATGAAGTCACTTCAGGATGGTTGAGCTTCTGTATTAAAAATCAGAAAAGCTTGCAACCTGGAGATTGTGTTTCAGCTGTCGATTTTGCAGCATGGTCAAAATCAGATACTCTTGTAAATCAAAGGATAACAACTATTCTTATTCTTAATCCATGACCATGAAGAGAAACGTAAATGCAATACCCTACTTTTACTTTAGCTCTTTACCTATTTTTCTTTCATTATCTCTAGATCACTCAAGATTAAGTATTAATTCTGAGCCAAATAGTTTTCCTAAGTAAATTTTCAGCTGCAGAATGAATTCATTGATTTTTTCCCCATTTTTGCATTACTGCACTCAAAAGCACAAAAACTACAAAACCCCACAAAAATCACTCATGTGCTCCTTCCAGGCACTTGAGATAATATTGCTGTGAATTTTTGGCTTTAGTGTTCCAGCAATGCTCCAAGCTCCAGTTCAAATGACTTTAGGTCAGTGCATATTTAGTCAGATTTGCAGGACTGATTGTCCAGCACAGGAAAATCTCCCCCCAGTTGTATTTGCAGATCTCTCAGAGCTGAAGAAGAATCATTCATAAGCACTAAGGAAGCACATCCTTTAGAAATGAACCCCAGTCTCCAGTGTATGCAGGGGTTCATTCAGCATACAGGCAGGAGCTGGGCTCCTGATGCTTGTGGGTCCTTTCCAGCTGGGAATATTCAATGGTTCTGCCACTGGGCTCCTGGCTCTAGGCTGTGTCAGAGCCCCACTGCCCCTCAGCAGATCACTGCACAGCTCACAGGCTTCCCCAGGGACAAAGCTGGCAAGCAGCTGGCACTGACAAGGTGCCTCCTGTACTTTGGGCAGCAGGATCCTGAACAATGTGAGCTAACACTCCCAGAAACACACATTTAGTCAAGTTCCCACTGACACCTGGGTGGAAAGGCTTACACTGGTTTCTCAAATTACAATTCCACACCATCTAATTTCTATGCAATTAAATGCTGTACAAGCACAAAGCCCTCTGTCTTACTACATACCATTGTAGGAAAATGGAGTACATTCACCCAAAGCCACTTACTTTCCTGAAACCTTTCTTGATATCTGCCAGCAAAGGGAGTGTTCAGTGGCAAGTCACTTACACCATATATTCCAGAAAAAATGCAATTTCATCAAACATACCTCCACAAGCCTGCTGGTATGTTCTCGAAATATAGCAGCATATTCCTTTATTTCTTTCTCTCTTCCATTTTTAGCAGCTTCAATGAGAACTAGCAGTGGAACAGTGGTGTCTAGGAAGGAGTCTGAGATGTGATCTATAATGGCTTTCCGGAGCTGCAAAAAAAGCAGTACATCAGTACCTGCTAATTGGAGTATTCATTAAAGCCTGCTGGAATTATTGTCCATTCCTATTTATAACATAAACACATACACACTGTATTCCTGTATTATTTGCACCACGGGTCTGAAACCTGTGGCAGCTACAATTTATGTATTGCACAGAAAATTATATTTAATTGTGAGAACAACTTCAATATGCCACTAGGTAAATATGCCTGTCTGTAAGTGTTTGTACAGATAAAAACTACAACATGTACTGGTTCTCTTGAAATCAAGGGAGCCAAACAAATATTCCCTTTCTTTGATGAATAGGCTACTTAAGTGATTCCATATGTGAAAAATTAGTTAGCCCAGACCTCATATCTCCTGGGTATTCTCCCTTGTTATTCAGATGCCAAGGGAGTAGGCTATTTAATTTTACAAAGAAAATACTAATTTAATCATGTTTGTACTCACAAAATAGCTACATCCCATGATTTCATAATTGCAAAATTACCCAAGTATTTTCTTCCTGGGAAAGCCACCGACACGGTCTGGCTTGCAGAATGGCAGCCTTCATGGTAATTATGTCAATGAGATTACTGATTGTGCCTGATGATGTATGAATAGAGCAAGAAGATCTATAACTGAGGCTGGAGTTCAATTTTCTCTGCTTAAATTAATTGTTCTTGAACTTCTAACTTAAATTATTAAAGAAGTCTAACATTGTGCTGTAAATTACCTGTCTTAAGTTAGGCCTGACAGAAGCTTGTAACCAATCACTGGGACATGACTTCAGAGGTTATTTTGCATGTTACCTACACATGACAGCTGTTCATTCAGCACTACAACAAACATACCAACTGAAGCAATACATGAAATGCAACTTAATTATGGAATGCACTGAATTGCCTACTCCAAATCCAGTGTTTTTACAATTATAAAAAAGGTACTGATTGGAACAGAAAAGGACACTAAATATTTTTAAGCTCATCACACTGCTGCCAAAGTACTGTTCTCACTTGGCATTTTGCTCCAATGTATCTGTGTGCAAACTCAGTAGAAGTACCAGGGTCTCTACCAGTACCAGTACCAGTAGTTCTCCTACCAGGAGAAAAACAGAAAAAAGCACACTCCTTTTGCTGCTGCTGTGTTTGTTAAGTAGGGCAGTGACCATGCACAGCAGAAAGAATAGTGGAGCTTCTCAGACAAGATCTGGATGTGAAGTCAGCTCTCCTTGAGGCACCAGAGGGACAGACAAACCTGCCAAACAATACAGGCAATTTATGTCTGGAATGGTTTCTTTGTCTCCTAACCTACTGTAGCCTATCACATTAGGATAGACTGTCTGGATACACTCTATGTTCTGCAAAGTAATTTACAAAGACAGAGACTGTAGGATTCCAATACAAAATTGGATTTCTTACATTCTCAGTTTTATTCAGGCTGGAATTTAAAAAAAAAAAAAAAAAAAAAAAAAGCTCTTGGAAAGTAGAAAGTAGAAGCTTTCACTAGAAATAAAATATATCGAACTTCCAGTCCTGCCAGGTTACCTGCTAAGATTTCTCTGTTGTAAAGGCTCCACTAAAGAAAACAGATATTCTTCCTGTTTAAAATGAGGTACATGAATGTGACCTTGAAGAGTCACAGTTTAAAAATTAAAGATTTCACTTCACAAAAAACAACAACCAAAAGTTGTGGAACCATCATATTCATGGCCGAGGATTCACTATCTCCAACAGAAATATTCTGGAGTTCTGTAGAGCCCAGACTGCAGGACTTGCACAGCCTTAGCTGGGTGTCACTGCAATAACCTCAGTCATGTTTGTGGTGAGCTAGAGATACCCAATTGCAAACCAGCAGCCTCATTCCATTTCTCATTGCACAATTCTTTGCTACAGCTTTTCACTGGTTTTCTTGGCTTAAATAACCTTCCACACAGAAATCATCATTACTATTTCCTTCTAAGAAATGCTCTATCCTGCAATTATGCAGCAAATTGCATCTTCTTCAAAAAAACCCAGAGATGATGCTGTGTCTTTGCTGAACACAGACAAGTTTGAAATTATGTTCCTGTTGCAGCTCTGCAAAGAAAAACATGAAGCTGACAGTTGCACAGGATGGCTTGTGTAGCATCAAAGAACAAAGAAATACAACACAGAAAAAGAAGGAAAAGACAAAAGAAAAAAGGAATATCTGAGGCAATATCTATTCCTTTTCATATTAATCCTAACAAGCATTTCTTCCATGACTAGTGAGTTTGTTTCTGACTCTGGCCACCTGTAGGGCAAAATGCTGAAAGCTGAGTAGCCAGAAGGGAGGTGTATGAACAAAGCCCAGCACCAGCAGTGCCAGCACACAATGCTAGGGAAGTTATGGTGCTATAATTAAACTTCTTCTCATTTCTTTAAGTCAAAGAGACACCTTCAGGAGAGGGAAAGCAGGGGGAGGATGATGTCTGACAAATTGTTTTCTTCTTAAGATGCAAGGTCTTACCCTTTGAGCAGACTGCTACAGAAGCATGGAGAATTTTTGTTTTGATATCAAAATGCATTAAAAAATAACACAGGAGCATGCTGTTTATAAAACATGGGGCATAAGGTTGTCTAAGCCAGTGGAGGGTAGAGAAAAAAAATGCCAGCAGCTGTTTGCAACACTATTCAACATCAGTACTGATGAGCAGAGAAAACTCCCTTTGCCTCTGCTTGCCTCTTGCCTTACCAGACTTCCCTGGCAGAAGTCCTGGACAAACCTCAGAGCAGTTATTCCTGAGGGATCTCCCTTTCTTGTTACAAATGGGAGCCATCTCTTTTGTGTCCAAAACCAGCTACCCATTATGAAGAAGATACATGAAAATATAAGAATATCACCAGGAATAACATTTATTAGAACAACCAACCAGCCAGAAGTGCAGAACAACCACAGGAGAAACATCTGTGCAGTGCATTCATGCTGCACTGGGAAAAAACTGGGAGGCAAGAACTGAGGATGGTAATCTCACAGAACTACAAGCTGGAATGAATGGGCAATTCCTTCCTAAATATTCATACAGCTCTCCTCAGCAGGGAAGCAGTGATGCAGGTAAAACTGCACACACAGAAATGGCATGCACATCTCCAGCACAATACAAGTCAAAATCAAAACAAAGCAGAAAGTTTAAAATCCCCAGAAGTACTGGCCAAGCTCCTGAAATGACTGCAAATAACTTTCCTTGAAAAGCCTGAGAGTTTTTACAGCTCCCAGAACACCCTGCTGTGGGGACAGCTACTTCTGCCTTCAGCCTTGCCAGACATGAACCTCCTGCACTGCCCTTGCTGTGGTGTGCAAAGGGGCTCCAGAGGGGCCATGGCATGACCCACAGCCAGGCTGCTGGCTGGGACAGCACCTCCCTGATGGTTTGGTTTATTGGTACCACTGAAGAGATTTTAAAAACACAGCTTTATAAGGTTTCATCTTGAACCCCAGTTTTGCATGACTGAAAGCAGAGTACACTGCACACCACAGCCCTGAATCCACTGAGAGCACCTGATGCAATACCAGCAAAGGTACACAGTTTCATTAAAAAATAAAGTATTATAAAAGCTGTAAGAGTAGAGCAAACAACAATTTTCATGTTTCTTGTAAAATTGCTGGGAGACAGAATAACAAATGTTCGTAAGTGAAAGCAAATAAGACTCTACTGCAGTGTCTGCAGGCACAAAATACACAATTTCATGTTTCCCAGATCAGGAATTAGGCATGCAGTAAGCACTCTTCCTAAAACAATTCTTATGCAATTCATATATATGAACATAGAATTGGAGGAAATAGATAAAATATTTCTTATAAATGCTTTCCAGTGGAAAAAATGTCAAGAAGCACAGAGCTGTTCTGGTAAGAGAAAATTACTGGCTCTAGATTGACTATAAATTGAGCATGATTACATTCAGGCTGAACATTTTCCAAAGGTTTACAGAAAGACACAAATTGAATTAGTTAACAGCTTTTAACCACTGTAACAGAGTCAATAAAGTGTTTTAAGCTGGAGTTTAATTAACTCGTGGAAGGAAATGAATGGAAGGGCTCCTAGACACACTGAGCTGGTGGTGCAGGTCTCTGCACTGAACACATTTTGGACAGAATGTAAGCAGAAACTGGATAGCTACTTAGTTGTAAACACTGCATCTATATAATATTCTTCTCATTTTTTTAGGGCTTCCCCTGGCTGATTATGGGAGCAGGAAGGAATTTATTCCTCATCTTGAAGCACAGGCTGGCTTGCAAGACTGAAGACAAAGTTGGGAGAGATAGTATTCCACCAGGGAGTTGATGAACAAAACAATGGAGCTGGAGACAGGATGAAAGAGGTGTGCTCATGTTCTGTAAATCTTCGTGCACTTGGTTGGGGCAGCCTGGCTGAAAGAACTGCTGACTTCCTAGGGGTTTTCTTTCTGGAAGGGCACATTATACACTTCCAGCATAATCTGCAGTTTTTCTCAAAGATGTTTACAGCAGAGAAAGGGGGTAAACACAGCTGATGTCTAGTGCTAACCTTGTGCCCTTCACTGAAGCTGTGGGTTCTGGTCCATGTCTCACATTAAATTTAGGACTGGCTTTAGGGATGTAAAATGGGGGGTAGACTGTGGACTGGGAATTCCAAGGACCCTCCTGTTTGGTAAGAGTTCTCACAACTGTAAAGACCCTCACATAGTGACTCAGTAGTTCCTTCAAGGTGTCTGCTCCAACAACCAGTAATAATTCAAGCTTACTGAAAATTAAATAAATCTGGATGGCCAGACTACATTACTGATATATACCTACAGCAAATATATTTAGACATGCACATGTACAGATATATATTCAGCCAGCATCATTTGGCAGGGTTTTCTCCCAGAGTTTTGAAAACTGGTATGTAAATATTGAAACTAGGGAATTGGAAAAGAATCCCTGAAGACCTTTTGTACCTTTGGTTTGCCCAGGTGCTCACCTGTCTGCGGAGGTCTCTGGTCTTCTTGCACATAGCATCTATGGCAACATTCAAGGCATTGCTCCTCTCTGCCTTGTCAGTCTGCAATCAAAGGGACAGAAACCAATCAGTGCTTGTCTGGGATCCCTAGCCAGCACTTTCTTTGTGTCCCCAGTGCACCAGAGCATTTGGTCAATCATACATGCTGAAGGACTTTTCAGACTTTTCATCCATTTCAAGAGCCATACCACAATATCCACAGACTGCCAACTGGTGATGTTAAGCATAATTTGCTGAATCAAAACGTGCTGTAGAAGCAGTACACAGGAACAAACTAAACACTTAACTTCTGAATTGCTGTAATACTCCCAGTGTAATCAACAACATGAATAGAACTATGAGGATAGTGGCGATGGTGATGATGATGATGATGATGATTAATAACAATAATAATAACAACAATATTGATGTATATCCATTAATACTCTATTCCTGTGAGAAATAATGTTCTCTCTCTGCAAACAGTGTATAAATTCAGGTGCCCACAATGCAGTTTGGTTATGCTTTAGTCTGCAGTGTTCATTATTTCCATATTCTTCCTTAAAACAGAATGGTGAGTTTCAAAATGCCCAAGATGTTGCAATGCAACCACTGCCCATGAAATGGCTATCTCTTCATTCCACAGCACATTCATCCTCAGCATCCAGATCGAGTTCTTGAGGTATGTATAAGGTCTGAAGAGAATCAGCTTTACTTTCTAAACAATTTCAATCTTTTTGTTTCACCTGTAAGCAAAGTGTTTCTACCATCATTACCTTTTGAAAAGTGCACTTCACCCCTCACTGGACCCTCAGCCTTGTTTCCCTACAATATTACCATTATACTTCTGTGCTGACTATCTGGTTTGAATTTCTTTTTTCCTGTTAGTACAGAAACTACATGAAGATCCAAATGCCTGATGAACTTTGGTAGCCTAAAGCAAGCAGTCATTGCTCACAACCTTGGACTGCCCTGGTCTAAAGGAAAGAGCCACAAATAGTGGTGCTTCACACAAAGTCAGCACACATGACATTTACAGCACAAAGAACCAGACTCTCAGAAATGCTAAGCAATAGCTATGTACACTGACCACAGGATCTGGACTTTGTTTGCCAAACACTAAGTCTCTATTATGAACATGACTGTCTCATTTTATAAATAACATTAAAATTAATAAGAAAGTGGTAATGTCTTGGTAGGCACCAGGAGTATAAGCTTGTTATCTATGTATCATACTTCAATCAGAGTTATTTCCTTACTAAAGAAACCTGTGACCAGGACAATATGCTTAATATTAAAACAAAGACTAAAGGTGGCAAGAAAAGAACTCTTACATTAAAATTAAATGTGTAATTTCATAAATGCCTTGAAATTATTAGCACATTCTCTATCAACTGAAAGGAAAAACTACTTTAAAAACTGAGCTTGTATTTTCAGGGAGATTTAGAAAATCTCCTATGACCTTCTATCTCTGAAGCTGCCTATATTCTCTGCAGAGAACAAAAGATCAAAACCAGGTCTTGGAGAAAGGTCTGAACTTCACCTTAAAACCTTCAAGGAATCCCTGGAGGTGGACACTGACTTTTGTTCCACAGCAATGCCATCATTTCTTGTACCAAGGCTCGCACAGGAACCAAGGTAAATAACCATCTCTCTATTATGCTTTGCAAGTCTTGTCAACCTTGACAACAAAATGATCCCTTCTGAACTGCCAGGTAAACAGGGCCAGGAAAAACTCTGTGAATACAAACAGCTTATCCCTATGCATTTTCAGACTATAAGAATGCACTGGCATATCCTTTGAAAGCTCTATTTTTCTACAAAGACAAAATCATTGTAAAATATTGGGATATTTCTCAAATTCTCTAGTAATCTATAACTTCAAAGGTGGCCACTAATGATACAACTGGGTCTAAGCTAACCTAAATCTTTGAAGCAGCTAATATGAAATAACCTCAGGCAGTAAGTGGCATAAAATATTGAACAGTGAACAAGTTCAAAATACTTTATTTTCAAATTCTTAACATAATAGTCAATGTCTAGAAAGCAAATCTAACTATAAATGAATATATTCTTCACCTCATGTTTTCCCCAAGAAATAAGTACACTACAAATGCACTGTAAAGGCAGTTTCAGGCTGTAGAATATGGACAAGTCCAGACTGCAGGTGAGCTCATAACTGCAGACTCTTATTCTTTCCCAAAGAAGTTTAAACATCAAAACCCCCACACTACTGTTTGGATAAATGCTACTTACAAAGAGTTACAAGCTTCTAAACCCTGTGCAGTCTTTTCCAGCCAGGGGGACACCTCTACCAAGTGTCCTGTGGGAACACTCAAACATCAGTGGCCCCAAGTGCCTTGGGATCTGAAGTACTCCTGTGAATGTGGATTCATTCCCCTGCAGGCCTCCACCTCAGATCTGGCACTCACAGTCCAGGGCTACATGAAATGATTGCTCTCTTGAATAACCAAAAATCAGCAGATGGGATGTTTTAAAACCATTGTCAGTGGAAATGCTGGCACAGTGAAACAGTGAAAGGTGACCTGAACACCTGCACACTCAGCAGAGTGCTGCTGTCTCACCCCCCAGAGGTGGAACCCACATGTCTGGAGTTCAAATACCCACATCAGCCTGGCAATTAAATCCTTGTGGTGACTGCTGTATTTCAGAATGAGCCTATCCTGAAATAGTTCCTTCTTGTACAGAGTGACTGAAGTAGGAAAAGGGTTGGGAAAATTATACACATTATTCTGGATCTGGATTTTAAAAATCAGGCAGTTGAGCCTTTCAGTTATCCTGCACTCGCCTACTGTTTTTTCCTGTAAAATATATGTAATAACAGCTAAATGGCTCCCTTGTGAAGATCCTAAAAGCAATATCCAGTTCCTATTTCAATGCTTTCTTAACATTTGAAACATTTTACAAGCACTAAGTCACAGTGTTATTAATATTCCACTGAGTGAACAGAAGTATTTTTAATTAACACTGGATACCCTCAAGATAAATGCAAATAATACAGGCCATCTATTTCACACACTGGCAAACAACATTAGTTGACTGTCTCAAAAACCAGATGTGCAGCAGATCTTTCCTGCTGGATTTCCATTTAGAGCAGGACACATGTTTGGCAGACCCTCAGCTGCAGCACAGGGCCATGTCCCCACTGCTCTGATGGAGCTCATGGACAGCAGCAGGGACTGTGACCTGCCCAGGCACTCCAAAGCCCCTGCACCCCAAGGGACACAGGTGCAAACCATGACTGCTGCACTGCCTTGCAGGACTCAGGAGCAAGTCCCAGCCAAGCCTCTGTGGGAACATGCCAACACAGACCACAGGAACTCCACCAGCTCCAGACCTTGTCAGCTTGATCTTGAACAAAGGACTGCACAGATACTCTGAGAAGGGTTTTAGTTTCTTTCTTGCTACTCCTGAAGGCCCATAAATGTTTGCCTGGAAGTTGCACTGATCAGTAGATTATAAGGAAGATACAGGCAGAACTATCTAAGTGATCATCTAATCTCTTCCAGTACTTAGGCTAATAAATATTCCCATATTTAAAGGTCTGAGGCCAGAAATTAAGCACGTGTTTTGTTTCATTGGATGTGTCTGTTCCCAAATAGTCATTGCACAATCTTGGGAGGAATAAACAGAAAAAAAAAAATCCAATCCACTACCATGATTTTCATTGTTTATCCCACAATGACAGAATGGTTTGGGTTGGAAGCAATTTTAAAGCCCATCTCATTCCAAGCCCCTGCCGTGGCAGGGACACCTTCCACTGTCCCAGGCTGCTCCAAGCCCTGTCCAGCCTGGCCTTGGGCACTGCCAGGGATCCAGGGCAGCCACAGCTGCTCTGGGCACCTGTGCCAGGGCCTGCCCACCCTCCCAGGGAACAATTCCTGCCCCTATCTGATCTAAACCTGCCCTTTGTCAATTGTCTCCAGCAGCTACACCATGACTCTGTGATAAACAGCTTTTGATAGAGTTCTGTGTATCCAAGAACAATTTTACTTAAAAAAAGACCAGCACATTTATCAAAATCAGTTCTCTATGGAAATATAAAAAAAAGAAGTCAAGCTAAAAAGTAAACACCAATCAATACTACAATAACTTAATAAATGTCAGAGCTCTAATTAAATGACTGACTGTTTCAGCCTGTGTTGACTGAAAATAATCCTATGCTCAGCAATTAGAGGGTCCTGTACATTGCACCCTAATTTTTAAAAGCCTGAAAAACAAACTCTCACACAACTTAGGTAGGACATTAAAGCAAAGTCACAGCCTCTATAGAGACACCAAGCATTTTATGTCTGTTGTTACAGTTTAGCATGTAACATATAATGGGGTTTTTTTGCATGCGGAATTTATAAATGGTTCTTCTTGTGATTTATAATGTCACTGTGAATTCTAATCAAAACCATAAGATTATAAGAAAATTGTATAAAAAGCAATTTTACAATTTATTTTGCATGATGAAAAAATTTTGGCATTACCTGGGACATTTCCACACCTCAAGTTTCTGTGCATTGACAAGATTCTTTTTTTCATACACAGATTATAGAAACCCTGATCTTTCAAAGTAAAGACATCTACAAGCATCTGTCTCAAAAAGCCCCAAAGAAGCCCAGAAGCCTTTAAAAGGGAAGATCCAGTCCAATCCTGTTGCAGCCTTCATTTATCCCAGCTGGTTCACAGCTGCCAGAATTAGTTACCACCGTGCTTCAGCCATCAGTAGCTAAATAAAATGAATACCCCTTCCTACATTCTTCACTAGGAGGGGACAAAGGATTTGTCACCTTGAAGGTCACACAGAGAGAAAAAACCCAAGATGGCTATGTGGGAAATGCCAAGTGTGGGGCAGAACCTCCTTGTATTCCTTTGTACCAGTCTGATACCACTAGGCCCTGGGATTTGTCCCTTAAATATAGAATTAATTTAAATATTATTTTACCCTTCAAATTTTCAGCTTGTTCCTCAAAGTGCAATGTCCAAATAAAAACCAAGATTGCTTTTTGGAGGTGCCACATCTGGTTAAATACACCAGAACAAAACACTGACCTTCTCCAAACCTGCAGAACACAGGACCAGTGTCAGGCTGGAACTCAGAAATGAACCGGTTGTTTACAATTCTTCTTTCAAAGTATGCCTCACACTTTCAAATAAAATGTTTTAAAGGCCTCTTGGTTCCCCATCCTGGAAGTGGCCAGGAATAACTCCTTGAGCACAAGCAACCCCACTGAAACATGGAACTCTTAGATGCATGAACAATTACATGCCCAGCATTCACTGCCTGAGAAATCTCTTACACGAACATTTCAGAAGTTATTCAAGGGATCCTCTGACAAGGCAGTTAAGGCAGAACCTGACATTTCTGACATTTTTCCTTTGAAAAGGTAAAAGCTCCCAGGCCTTTTCATACAGCATTTCAAAGCCTATTTTTACAGTACATCAAAAGCCTGGAAAGGGAAATTAATGTAGAAGTGCATTTATTACCTTTCTTTTTTAATATGGGAAATACAAATGAATAACCCACAAATCAATACCTCCACTCAGTGACAGAGATTCCCTGCTCTAACACACCCACCCCAGTGTGGTTTTTTTAAAGACACCTAGCTCAAGAAAACCTATTTCTGTGACAAACAGGTAAGCATACATTGTGAAAAGGGGTATGGAAAATCATATGCAAGCGAGCAAATAAGGACTCTTTCATGTGGAACTGTTTCTCATTACAGACAGGGCTTTTTCCTCAACAGCTTCAATATGAGATTGTCATTTTCCTCCTCTTCAAGACCTTAGGGAATACTCCCTATGGATCTAATGCTGTGAGATGTGAAGTACCTCATAAGAAATTAATTACCTCAACCTCCACTGCTACAACTGGAGTACTAAGGGCTCTCCTTCCTGTGTCAATTACCCTCTTCCAATCAATATGCAGGAACAGCCTGGAATTTAAAGCCTCTCAGCATAAACCTTTTTTGGCATTCAGTTACATATAGTTTGGAATACTGCAAAAACAAATTTCAAATTTCATTCTAGACAAGAACACGTCAAACAGCATAAAAAACCCAGAATTCAGAATGTATAACCCATTAATTATTAGAAAAAACACTCAAACACTGAAACTTGCAGATCTCAATCCTAAAATCTCAGAAATAATTATGTTGCTGGAATATGCATAATATTGCACATTTTAATCCACTCCCCAAAACACTGGTGTCAGTCAGCTGAAGGTGTGCAGGGTGGCCAGGTTGTCTCAAAGGACAGAGCTGGGATCTTTATCCCTGGGATAATCAATTCTCTTCAAAGTTACTGGGATCCAGTCGTAAGAGAAGACAAGGAACCTACACAATTCTAAATTTTTATTGTTTCTTTCTGATACATAAGACAAATATCTCCTTACATCAGTTTTTCTCCTACTTTGTCCTATTGGGAATATTGGAAGAGTTCAGCTTGACCCCAAGGTGATTCTGAAAAACCACCCATACTTTTGCAGTCCTCATCAGGGGAGAAGTGTCTTGGGAGGTGCATGTGCCATAACCAGTGTGCTGTAGAGCAAATACAACCATCACTAACTAACAACCATCATTACTACTTCTAATGCAAAAACCAAACACCACAGGAATGTCATATTTGATATATGACAGTCCTAAAACTTGGCAGAGAAGCCTTAAAGGTCAGTAATATTTATTTTGGTTTGTATTTCAACTCCAGGCCTATGGGAGCAATCAGCCAGGAGTAAAAACAACATCAAATTTCTTTAATCAGATGTTACTGTCATTCACAGATGATGCAGGAAGGAAAGGCAAACATAAGTAGAAACAGAGCAATACTATTGAACTGACAGCAAGAAGTATACTTGAGGGTAATCTGCCTTTTACTAAGAAGCAATTTTCTAAGTTTCTAGTACGGAAGTTTTTAATTGAATATCCATCTACCTTTCACCAAGGTGCTCTGGCAGTTTTACAGCAGGAAAATAGAAAATTAGTTGGAGAAAATCTCATTCTACTGCAGCAGCATAAGACTTTCCTATGATGAACTATCATATAAATTGCTTGGAGATTATATGCTGCTATGAGAAAGAGGAAGGGGATAGAGGGAGAAGAAAATTCAAAATAAAATATAGTGGAGTTGCTGAGACAGTCCTTCTCATCCAGATTGTTTAAAAGGCTTAGCTGTACTCTAAATCTGAAAGTTATGGTCTTAAACAGCAGCCATAAATAGGGAAAAATGTCCAGCACCAAGCTGCTCACGTTCTGCCATACCTAGGGACAGGCTGAGTTAGTGCAGGCTCCAAAGTGGCACAGCAAAGGCACATCCTGCATTTTTCAAGGAATCAAACACAACTTACTGTGGTTCTGAGCTGGTATTTTAATGCACAATGTGCTACACAAATAGATTCCTGTAGACTTCAGAGGAGTGTAACAGCACTCAAATCAAACACCATTATAAATACATATATATATATATATAATATGTTTAAAAATATATAGAGTGACTAAAAAATTATATTTCTAAAAAAAATCTTCAAAGTCCTCATAGCCACTCCATGCCATCCAGTACCCTCATGCTTTTTCCTTGTATTTCCCCTGTATCAGAGTACCATGGAGAGATAAGGAAGGTAGAATAGGAAAATTAAGAAGTAATTGACACACTCATTATTCTGGGAAAATCTCTGTGATACTGTTCATGATCACCCATAGAACAGACATGCAGTGATACTTCTTTTAACAGAAAACCAAAGCACACTTTTGTATCACACTGGATGGGTAATGAAGATTGATTTCCCTGATTTTCACTCCCACATAATTTAACTTTTCTGTGGAGTTTCCCACAAGGAAGCAGCTAGAGATAAATCTGAGTGGAGCCATGACAGAAACTGTGGAAAACAAACAAAAAAAAAAAGCTACTTATCCAAGACTTCAGCTCTGACCCAGGCAGAGCTTGATGATTTCAAAAAACACACATGCTATGGATGTGGCTCTGCTCAAAACTGTACTTCTAAATAAAAGTTAAATGCTGAACCCCAAACAGACCAAACATGTAATTCCATTTAATTATGTATTAATTGTATTTGTTAATCCCTTTCTAATCCAGAGTAATTAATTTAATTTAACACCATGCTGTGATGCAGTAGGTGAATCTAGGAGGCTGGGAGGCACTTCAGCATGTGCAGGGAATGAAAGTCCAGCTTTCAGGGAGAGCACTAAGTTAAGTTCTCAAATGTACACATTTCAGCTGAACACTCTCCAGCATCCTGTGTGCACAGTGAGTCCAGCCTGTGTGAATTCCTGGGATACTTGCCCAGTCTGCAGAGGACTTTAAGGTAAGAGGGAGAACACAGGAGGTTTGGGGGATCATCACAGCAAATGGCATCTGGTGCCATCACCTCACTGGGTGAATTCAGGCACTCCTGAACAAAACCCACCCCTATTTAACAGCAACACAAAGAAGCCAGAAGCTCATGACTAAACGTTTCAAATACTCGACTGTTATTTAAAAGTTCACTATTGTCAGCTAGAGAAGACCTACTGTAGTTCAGAAAGTTTCTGTTGTTAGCACTTGTGGGGGAATGAACACAAAAGATTGGTAGAAGAGCACCTGAATGATGCTTTTACACTGAAAAGCCATTTACTCAGCAGATGGATTTGGAGAGTGAGGAATCAGTGCATTACTTGGGCCCTTAGATTAGACTCTTGAAGATCCTGGGCTCCTGTGCTACAAGAGAGAAAAAAGCCCCAATTTGTTAAAAGTAGCAGCTACCAAATGGAACAAGGGAGGCTGTAGGTGATGGCATGCAGGGAAGACAACTGAAAATTAGAGTCTCCTGCAGGGCTGGGACCTGCAGGCTCCTGCATGAGACCAGGAGACTCTGCTATTCAGGCATATTCCTCTGCAGTACTATGCAGAAATTCCCCAGGCATCTCCCCTATTTATTTTTACACAGAAAAAAACAAATATACCTGTGGAAACATTCAAACTCAGCATGCAGTATTTCTGACATGCCAACACAGCAATCATACTTCATGAGGGAAGTTCATTTCCTGCAGGATTTCTGCCTTAAACCTTGTAGAGAATTTTTGTCTAACTTAAAAATGTGAAGTTTCATGTTTTTTTTTTTTTAAACTATTCACATCTCCAATTAGCCAAGGAATTAATTTATTATAAATAAACTAAAATGTTCATATAAGTGTCATCAGCTCTATGGAAGAATATAGCAAAAAAAGGAAAAGAGAAACATAGACTTCTAGATATAACTAGAACAGAATCAGTAGAAAAGTCATTAGGAATTATGTTGGGTAAAGCAAAATTATTATAGAGCTCAAAGACCTTTTTCCTTTAAGATTTATATTAAATACTTCAACTTTCAATGAAATAAATTAAATACTTGGCTGAAATCTAATTAGTAACCTGTTCTTGATGTAAATGTGTGATACTGAATTTCATGTGAAGTTTAAGAAATGTTAAAAATACAGTCAGAAGATTAAAAGCAAAAGGTTAAATAGGATCTCCATAAATATGGTTCCCTAGTTGTAATGTACATGAAAATTCAAACATTTATACTTTGCATTTCTATATGAATGCATATAAGATCAACTTATATTAAAGAAATATTCAGGTTGTGTGGACATGTAATCAAAGTCTTAAAAGACCTGCTGTTCGCATACCCTAGAATTGGGCACATTCCATACCCCAGGGTGTAAGATATTTCTGTATTCTATATATTCTGTATCTCTTCTAGACTGGGATATTCTACACCCCAGTGTATAAGGTAATTCCAAACCCCAGTGTGTAAGACATTTCTATATTCTATATATTCTGTATCTCTTATAGACTTTAGGTAATTCCATACCCCAGTGTATAAGATATTTCTATATTCTATATATTCTCTATCTCTTATAGACTTTAAGATAATTCTTTCCCACAGTGTATAAGATATTTCTATATTCCATATATTCTGTATCTCTTACAGACTGGGATATTCTATACCCCAGTGTATAAGGTAATTCCATACCCCAGTATGTAAGACATTTCTATATTCTATATATTCTCTATCTCTTACAGACTTTAAGATAATTCCATACGCCATTTTCTTTTAACTGATTCCATTAAAAGAGACTTTAGCATATTAAATTCTGGGAATGAAGATAATGTGATACTTACTAGATATATTTCTTTTACTTCAGACTTCCATTAATAAAATACTTGCTATCCTACTAGGAACAGTACAGCAGAATGGAAGCCCTTTTCTGTAACCCCTCCAGTTCCACCAAGATATCCTGACCTCCCTATTCTAAAATCACAAAGGGAATTGTATGTCTGATTGTGAGGGAGGAAAAAAGTGGAATCACTTCAAATATCATTATCATTTGCAAAAGTATAAAACACATTAAAAGGCCCAGTGCTGAAAGTGTAACTTCAATTTGGCACCATCTTTTGTATACAAATAAATACACTTCCAAGTGCATTTGCTGTGTGTAACAGACTTCAGGGTGCCACACTTCCAGGGTGCCACAACCAGCACTGCCTGAAAACAAAGGCTGGAAACCTCCTTTATTAACTCACTAAAATTTCACACAGAAAGTGTACATTTAAACACCTGTTTTTCAGGGATATTCAAGAGTGCCATAAGTTCATTTTTAATTAGAGTATGTCTTCCAAAGTAGACAAAATACCTCTTCAGTCACATGACAATATTATATATTAAAAACAAGTGAAAATAATCACTGAACAAAACCACATTAATGGGATCCAAGAAAACACAAGAGCAATTGTAGATAAAAAGGCTTTATATCAGATTGTGTTTACAGCTAAGAGAAAATGGACATCATAGTAAACCATAATACTTAAAGCACAACGCTGATGTGACACCGTGCCTGCAAAGAATAAGAGCAAAATCAAAATCATAAAAGAATGACAATGGGAAAGCTAAGCAGAAAAGGCAAAGCAAATATTCCAGGCAAGGTTTCTTCTGTAATTACAAAAAAGAAATTAAATTATGAATTATGGAAGAGTTGTTTCCTACTCAGAAGGCATGAGAGAGAAGGATACGTGGAACTGAAATGAGTTTGCAGAACCAGGGCTTAGTTTTGCTTGCTTAAGACTATCAAACTGCAGCTCATGATTCTTTTAAGGGTACTGATACACTTCTAGACTCATCCATAACAAGAGCAAATTAAATCTCACATGTTTTTGCTACTCTCAGGAAACCTCAGGTGGGCACTAACAGGTAAGAGCTGCTGCAGGCACACAGTGACACAACTAAACCCAAGGGACTGTAAAAAACAAAGCATTGTCTCTATTAAATCAGTCACACTTTAAGCAATCCTGGGAGATAGAGGCTATAGGGACCAGGACAAACCAGCTTTTAAAACATGTCATTTAAATCCACCATAAGCAGCACAATAGCAGTGCCCTGAGAAGTCCCTGACAAAGTATGGGCAATGTGTACTGGGACCCTCTGGGTAGTCTTACCCATTTTCCAGAGATTTGGAGAGGGAAGAAGGTTACTGTAGTGCCTGCAAAAACTTAAAGTGCAGGTTTTGTTTAGAACACCTGAGTGCATACACACTCTGCAGATGCTCAAAAAATGATGCTTCTAGCTCTGTTCACTTCATGGCTGTTTTTGCAGCAAGCAGCCAACACTACCCCAGTGCCAGCAGAAATTATGTGCAAGGGGAGATCAAGTAGGCTGAAGGAAATACACTATAATATCCACTTAGTCCTCACACAATAGAAAGATAAAGATCCAAATTATATAAAATATCTTTAACTACTTATCACACTATATATGAAGCATTTACTGAAAAAGCTGCACTTTTAATTTGGCATTCTGAACAGTTTTAGAAGTAGTTTGGTAGCAATCACAAGGTTGGGAAATGTGCAGTATACAAGTAAGTGCTACGCTTTTAACAAATTTCATCCACTAAAAAATGATCCAACCTAATGCCATCCAATATCGTTTTGAAAGATAAATACACTCAAATTTTACCTGTAACCTGAGCCTAAATAAACCAAGATAACAAAACTGAAAGGTTCAATGCATTAGTTGAAAGAGCTAGTAAACCTCAATACACTGTACACAACTTTGCTGATAAAGCTAAAAAAAAAAAAAAAAGAAAATAAGAACAAGGTTCTAAGCAGCACAAACAACACTTTGCTTTCATTTTCATACATAACTGAAATATCAAAGAGAAGCATACTCAGGGCCTCTAAATGATATATGATGGAGATCATAAACCAAAAATCAAGCAACCCAATTCCAGCATCAATGAACATTCAGCATGGGGCAGAGAACAACAAGAACTGCCAGTTCTTGCTAACTTTAAATTTTGGAGGTTCTTTCATACAACACTGCCATTTCTGAACTTATAAATGACTAATGAGAATTAAAAACCACATCATCACTGAGAAGCAAGTGCTTTGTGCATTTCAAGCCCTCTATGAAGAGACACTGCCATAAAATGGAGGCACTGACCAACTGAGGCTGGGGTGGAAATGAACAGCTTCCCACCTTGGGAGTAAGTTTAGTCATGGACAAGGGAGAGCTGAGCAGGAGTGAGCCAGATGACAGAATGGCATCTCAAAAGGAGCTCTGAAGGCAATATCTCTAATTGTCAATGGCTTTACTTGTTGACTTATTAGAGAGTGATGGGCACTTGCAAAGCAGGGCTTTATCGAGCAGTTTGTCTCCAGTCTTCTGGAAGAAAAACTGAAATTCAAGAAACAAAATCTTTGTTAAGAATATGTTTCTGTTGTTACAGACACAGTGAGCATCCTCTATAGCCAGCAATAGTTAGTCCTCTCTCATTAGCAATTAGTGTCCTGTGACTCCCACCCACTACAACACAGCTTCCACAAAATATGGGTCAAGCTCCTTGCTGCATAATGATGCATACACTGTTGGAACAAGTAAAGTGTAAGAAAAGACTGATCCAATTTTTAATCCATACTTAAATGAGACAGATTTCTGATTCACTGCACTGATTAATAAGCCAGAAAATACCCTAAATTGTATGTGTGCACAACATGCACCCATTTAGAGCACAAACAACACTGGAATTTGTATTTGAATTAGTGGGAAATGTTGCTAAAAAGAAAAACGCTTCTAATTTAACTCCCCTCCCTAGCATCATGTACTGTAAAGAGACAGGAGCCAGCACAGAAGATTCAGACTGAAACTCTAAAAGATGGTTATTCCTACAAAGGATGCTAAGCACCATCTGTGACCTCATGAAGAATTCACCTCCACAAGTTTTGAGACTAGTCACCACATTTCCAACATACTCTAAAAAGCTCTGCAGTTTCTGGACATGCCAGAGCAAAATACAAACCTTTCTTACTTTGTTTTCTAACAAGAGTCTCATTCACCTAAGGCTCAATGAAGACAACTGGATTCAAGATCAGTGAGTTTTGTAGATTTCTTATCTGCAGACTACAAAACACTGTGCTAAAGAATACCTAAGTCCCCCTTTAGTTCAACAATACAAAATCTATAAACATTTGCAGATTCTCCTCATACTGTTTAGATTCTGTCCCTTTTATTTATACCTTAAATAGAACCTGGTAAGTCAAACGCTTTTGAAAACTACACCTTGTCATCAATGACTGAGTCTCTCATTAATGCATATCTCACATGGCATGGCCCTAGTACAGGGATGCTGTCTGTGCCATACCAGCTAATGATTCTCAGCCACGTTCTCGCAGAGATTAAGGGAGCTCTCGGTAATGGAATGCCGAAGAACAGCTACCCCTAGTGATCGGCCAGGCGGGAGATGAACTTCAAAGTCCTTCTTTGTTTACAGCCATTTCTCATCTTCCTCAACGAGCTTGTCACCATCCACAGAACACACACTGAGCAAACACAGTACTCTGTATCCAAACGCAGATTTGCATTGCAAATAATTTTGCCGGGAAGAGCTTTGTGAATAGGTTTGTGTCACATTGTTACACCACAGTCCGAACTGCAGCTTCAAACACTAATAAACCACCATCTAAAGAGTTAAAGCCAATTTAAATCGCTCTGCTCTGCCTCCTGCCACCCAGAATGGCACACAGATCCTTCTCAGGGTCCCTGTGCAATAGCAGCAATCCTCCAAGCCCCACAGAGCACCCACAGCCTTCCCCTCATGCTCCAAGGCCATCACCTGGGCATAGAAGGAGTTCAGGCTGTGCAAGCAGGACCTGCCTTTCATCAGCCCAGGCTGGGACTGATCCTCTGGGTGTCCTCTTTCCATACAGATGGAAAAAACTAACATGACTGTTCTCTAGTGCAAGAATGTTCCTCATCAGAAAATTAGGAATGTCTACAGCAAGCAGCAGTCTTCTTGATTTGTCTCCCATGAGTGAACACACAGCATGTGGTCAATCCAGCTAAACACTGGCCATGAGAAGGGACTCCTGATGGATAATTTAGTACCAACACAGACTATTTGGGGATGTTTTTACCTGGAGCTTTCTGACCTCTATATGGGCTCTTTATTGAAGTCCCACAGTTACTTTCAAATATGCATAATACACTCTTTATACCCATCAAAAGATGGATACAGGACTAGGAAAACAATTTTTACAAAGAAGCAAAGAAAAAATTAGCATAAAGAATATTTATGTGGCAGGAAATTTAAAGCACACAAGCTGCAACAGCAAAAAGAGATAAGAGTGAGGAAGAAATCAAACATATCTTCTCCGTTTACCTGAAATAAAGGAGAAAGATGTTTGAGAGCACCAGTAGAAAAAGTCTCCCACTGACCTTAGTGTCATATCACTGAAAAAATTATTAGATGTTTGTCCCTTTTAAAGTAAGTACTTTTGCAAATTATTTTCTATTAGATTAAAACACTGTTTCTCTTTTGAAAGGAAAACTGGACAAAGTGTGCTGGCCAGTTTAAAAAGGGAAGCATATTTTCATCTCTATCACTCAAAGGAAAATAAGAAATAATTTTAAAGCACGATTCCCTCTCTGTACATTATTCACCAGCAGGTATTAACTAGGCATATCTTCACCTGAAAAACACAATATATGGAGACACTTAAAAGTTCACCTTGGGTGGAAAACAGTTGATATCAAGGAGTGTTACTTCTAGGGCCAAGGAAATGTGTCTGCCAGGAAATAAAAGCAAGGCCAAGCCACAGGTAGGATCACAAAAACAATGCCATTCAGATGTAAGACTGGAAGTAATTTGGAGCTGACAGAGGTAAAGACAGAACAGACAAGTGCAATTACCAGCCTGCTTTCATCTGCAGGACCACATCCTTTCTGAAGCTCCCATGCTATTGTGGCAAGCAAATTTTGCTGCAAAGTGTTATCAAGCCTGATGATAAAGCAGAGTCACAGTCAATGCAACAAAGAGCTGGCAGTGCTCTGGTAAGACCATCAGCTGTCACATGAATGATGCCATGACACTGTGTCTCTAATGCTCACCTGGTGCATTATAAACTCTGAAAACCTTTTTCATCTCCTTACACACAATGCACTAGGATGAGGGCCCTGTTGGAAACAAGTAAGTGCACTGAAGACAATACTCATTACAGTAATGGAGGACTGGTATCGACCTTCTCATCAGCCTTTATCACAGTGCTTCATGCTCTGAGATTCTCACATGCTCATCTTTAGTCTGCTGTCAAATAAGAATTATAATACTTCCTTGAAAACAGGGAAGACTAGACAAGAAAACAGTACATCTACAACTTGCAATACCTTCAAAAAGCAGTTCTTTACTGACATATCAAATATGTTGTAATAACATGAGTAAGACTGTACCCTAAGCACTAGGCTTACTTTGAAATATTTACACTTCAGCATCACAGACAGGTATTTATTCATAACCATACACTGAAATGGTTTCACAGGCTACACTACAAGTGGCTTTATGTTAAATGGTAGAAGAGAACATTTATATATTCAAACTGGATTTAGCAAGCTCTTTTACATCCCTGAAAACTTGACTGGGGAACATTGGAATGAGCAGACAGGCTGCCAAAATTCAGTGGGCCAGATTGTTGAACACATGAATAAATGTGACAATCATAATACCAGCAATAATAATAATAACAACAATAAGCAGCAGCAGCAGCTTCCTGTGATGGCAGATAAGGCTGTGATACAACTATAAATGCATTCATAGATTTGGTCTCAACAATTTTGATAGCACAGGAGTCTCTGAGGGCAAAAGAGCAAACAGGATTTGAAGCCACATCACATGAGAAAGTCTGACTGTCTAATCATATAAAGCACCATGCAGTGGATTGAGCTTGCCTGTTTTGTGCCTCACACCCTTGTTTACCAGTGAACAAGACTCTCACTAGAGCCCAGCAGATAAACACCTCTAGTGCCTCCATGCTGTGTATCACCTGGCACTAGAAGTTTACCCAACAGCTGAAAGAACTGACAGCAGCAGTGCTCCAGTACAGAGGCACAGCTTAGCTGGAGTCTGGCAACCACCTTTAGCAGAAGGAAGATTACAGGAGTTTGAAGATTTATTGCTTTTCAGTCTGTCAGTTCTTCTGTGGTTTCCTTGCCTCTGCTTCATGAGGATGACCTCTGATGTCCATTATAAAAGTGGGAGCAAGAATCCTACCAACTGCTTTCCTAATGAACATAGATGAATTTGCCCTCAGTGACCACTCTTGAAAATATTCCAGTCATTTCTGCAATTATTGCTAGCTCTTACGCATGTCTTAGTTTAAAGTCACTGTGATTTAACTTTTTATTTTGTATTCACATTCACACTATTGTTTGCTGATTTAAACTTTCTGAGGCTATTTCAAAGTCTTCTCTGACAGGTGCTATGAAGGTGCTCTTGGCCTCAAACCTTCTCCACATTTTGAAGAGTTCATTTGTGACTGACTTTTTTAGTTTCTTTCCCTTGTTTATTTTAATTCCTCTGTTCCAAATCAAGCAGTAGCATCCCAGATGTTTTACTTTTGTTGTTTCTGAAAAGCTGGTAAACTTACATCTTACATACCTGGTCGCTTTGGCACTTCATTTTTGCAGTCTTTGTGGAAAACGTGTCTGTGTGCTGAAATTGGCTGTTCTCTTCCATTTTCTTTTCCTTTTTTATTTTTTCCAAAGTAAGTGTTCCCGGGACTTGTTCATATTGTAGCACTTCTACATTAATCACCTGCCAAATGTTCACGGTTCATTAAAGAACTCTGTGTTAAAGGAAGCCAATGGAAGTTGCTCATGAAGGACTGCTCATAGCCTTTTATCATGTGGCTTGTTTGTTGAAATTGTAAATCAGTGTCTAATTTAGAAGTTTTCTAATGTGAGTATTGTGGCTGATTTCTGATCATTGAACATGTAATTAACAACAACAACAAAAAAAACCACAAGTAGCAAGGTGTTACAAATAGCATCTGCTAATTGCATTTTAAATATACCACTGGCTTTTTCAAGTATATTTGTTATAGACAATTTTGAAACATTAATTTAAAGGAAAAGTATTTTAAAAGGCAAAAAAGCAAAAATCCTGGGTACTTTGAGATTCAGAGACAATTTTATGAACTTTCTGATTTTGACTAGGCCGTTCCTTACAAGGAGAAAACAAATAAAAGATCTAAGTGTATGTTACTACTCAAAGACAAACCCCTCTTTGAGACAGATACAAATCACACGTTTGTTCAGAGATGACAAAACATACAGGTACCACTTGCTACTTGCTCAGCTGTACCAACCAGGCAAACTGCAATTTAAAGCAGCTTAGTCTCATGTAAGAGCAGACCACTGTAGCTATGAAGTCTGTAATCAAAAGGGGAAGCTCAGATGTACAGCACACCTCCTCAGAAATATGGCAGGGAGACACACATAAAATTTTAATGTTGCTGTTAAAACCCACTAATTAAAACCTCTGTAAACTCAGAAAAGAATAAATTCTTATTATCTGCCTTGCTCCTGCTTCTCCAAAGCAAATAATCAACTTGAGCATGATGATACTAAATAGGTGTTCAGCAGCATGACATCCACAGTAGCTTTTCCCCAACCGTATCTTCTGATCCTTTAAGTACAGAATTGAGACAATTTTAGGCACTTGCCTTTTCACAGACCAAATGAGCAGTGCCCTGAATTCTCAGTGAACCCAGCACAGAGAGCCCACAGAGAGCTCAGGATTTACAAAATGCACAGACACCCCTGAGAGACACTCGGAGCTCAGCCACCCATCCACTGCTTTACTGCTTCATTTACTCTTCCTGCAGAAGAATCAGGTGTACAGCCAAAAGTTCTTCTGTGACTTGAGGGACACACACTGACCCAGCAGTATGTGCACTTGGTTATTATGTCAATAGGATCAGTCTAATGTCACCTATCATCCACAGTAACTGTAAAATAACAACAGCAAGAGTCAGCTCTTCCACTGAGCTTTGAACTAACACTTTGAAGTGTTGTTCAAGGAAAGCAACTTCTCCTCTCTGATGACCCCATGAGAAAACTGAGGCACTGAATGGTGATGTTATGTGGCCATTGCCACCTTCAGGCCAATAGCAAAGCCAGAGACAGCAAATAAAACTCACAAAAGCAATTTAACTCAAAGGGGTCATGCATGAAAACACAACTGAACACATACACGGGGTAAATAACAGTACAGCCAATGCAACAAAGTAGAGAAAATAACCTGGGTTTCCTGAGACAAGACTGGCAGTGCAAGTGAGGATTTCCCAGCACAGACTCAGCATGCACTGACACCAGTTGTCACTGTAACTCACTGTGGTGAGGAAAGGCAGTACCACATGAACACCTGCCATTATCCAGCTACCAATCCTACACTGACCAGGCAGGCATGGCAGCCTGGATAGACAGCTTCCATTTACCAACAGCTGAACCATTTCACCTCTCTGTCTCCCCTCTTTTCTGTTTACAAAGTCATGTCTTCATCTTCTAAGCGTTTTTCCCCCTTCAAACAACAGATGGGTCCATCTTCTACTTTTGCCAGTCTGACTTGCTGAGTAATGGAAAAGTTAGCCATCAGCCCAAGACAAGGTTAAGAGGAATGGGAATGCCAACTTCCCTGGGATTTTCCAGGCAAAAATCAATCTAGGACAATAATCAGTACAAATCTATCATATTTCCTGGCAGCAATAAAAAGTTTCAAAAAAAAAAAAAAAAGCAATAGCAGGATAACCTGTGGTAAGAATAAACATTTTGTTGAAGAACAAAATCATCTGCAGGTCATGCAAACTAGAAAAATTAGAATCCATTTATTCTGCTTAACCTGGATCTTACTGTGTGCAGCAGTCACCCTAAGAAGGACACAGAAATTAGATGCATTTGACTAAATAAATCCCTACAAATTCCAGAAATGTATTCTGCAAATGTTACAGAGTTGCAGCTATAGAAAGAGCCTGAGTTGGCCAGACTGCTGATGCACATTACAGAGACACAAATTAAATATTACAGCAAAAGCTTAAATCAATCACTTCCAAGATAAAGGAGTCCCTGCAAGTGGTTTTGGTGTACATCATATATCCCTACAGGCAGTGTCATCCCTCTGTCTTGGTCATCATTAAACAAGCAGAAGTGAAAAGCACTTCTTTTTATTGTTTTGTTCCGTGGATTTAGGGATGGATGAATCTTATTTAAGTTCTCTAAAGTGACAGTTGAGAGTGTTTTGGATGAACAGTTCTTTGTTTAGCTCTGAAACTACAGTCAAAAGGCAGGTCAGAGCACAGCAAGCTATTTTTCATTATTTCTTCTTCTCTCACATTAGGAAATAACTCTCAGAATGAAGTTCATTCATTTTACACGTCCACACAGTGCCTTACTTTTGGGGTTAAGGTAATAAAGATGCCAGTAAATAAAAACAAGCACTGCCCTTCTGACTGCAGTTGATAGACCCCTTTTCAGCAGAACAAACACAAGTGCATGTTTTGAAGTTTAAGTTTGCCTCCTCTTTCTTAAGGACACAGAACACAACCCCAGAAGCCCTTTTCCTCATCCCCCACATTCTCAGGTACTGTTCTGGCACCTGCAGAGCACTGCTGAAGCTCCACTGTGAAAACGCACGGGCACGCTGAGCTGTGTCTCTGAAAGGACAAAGGTGCCCCTGCTTCCAGGGCACAGCCAAGGACAAACTGCCTCTGGCCTTGGAGCTCTCCCCACATGCAGGGCACAGAGAAGCTCTGTGAAGGGCAGTTCCCACAGGTCTGTCCCCAGAGGCTGCCCCAGCCCCCCCATCCTGCAGGGAACAGGCAGGACACACAGCAGGACACACAGCAGGACACACAGCAGGACACACAGCAGGACACACTCACAGCAGTCACAGGTAACAAACGTGTGGGTGGAGGGGAGGGGGCAGAGGTCTCCCAGTGGTCTCCTGGGGAAAAGAGAACAATGGAGCTTTAAAACTCTCCCCTCTCAGAGGGTTCAGAACTTAACAGTACACCATCAATACAACAGCTGCCTGACAGGGAATAGTGAGGCACTTTGTACCTCAGAGTGACTGATGAGAAGTTAACACAGGACACATCAAGTACAAAATCCTATCAAGTCCAAAGATGAAGGATGGAAGAGGCAGAGATTTCCAGCCCAGGCTGAGACAGCAGCCACTTGTGCACATCTTTTACCTGTCACAATTTGGATAGATTATGAATCAATGTTTTATGAACTCCAAACTAGGATCATTGCTGCACATGGACCAATGCTGAACTTTCACACAGCAGTCGTTTTTTGGTCACTAATAACTTGAGATTCAAGCTACATCTACAAGAAAGTGGTAAAAAATCCCTAATAACTGTACTGTCAATCCCTTCCTTAATTGCAAACATTTCATCAGGTGGAATATTCAGCACAATGACACCTCCTCTCCTGCTACAGATCACGTGGCACAAAAGAAAGTGCAAATCCATTATGACAGGACCAAAACTGGGCTTTGCAGCTTGACTGCAGAGTGGCTCAGGGAATGTCTGCAGTCCCAGGGGGCCATGGGGATCCAGCCATGGAGCCAAAAGCCAGCCAAGTCTCTATTTTCCAGTGAAGGGGCTGAGTATGCAGGCCCCATAACCTGCTGTCACCTCAAGGCAGTAGAAGAACCAGCCAGAGGTGCTTTACAGGCCTGACAGCAGGGATGCCATTCTGCCTGTGGCTCTCCAGCTCCTCTACTGCACACAGGGGCTCTGCCACACAGGACTCCAATCACTGAGTTAATAAGCCAACTTTAACTGCACTTAGCCATGACAAATACTCTGCACTAAAAGGCTCTTAGTATTACCCACTTTGCAAAGTGTGCTTTGCAGTTATGAAATGTTTATGACCAGCCAAGCCTTTGTTAATAACTCAGCAGGATGATCCTGTAATGTGCAGCACCTCATATAACGGGAAAGGCAAAGTCTCAGTGCTATTCATATTTTGCTTCTGCATTCTTCACATGAGACATGCACATGAAATACTGGTTACTACCATTACAGGAGCACGATTATTTGCTACATAGAGGGAAATAACTGTGGACAAGATTTTGACTGGCTTCAGCACAGGAAATAAAAGGATCCTCAGACACCTAAAATCAATTACTTCAGAAGCAGTAGCTATGACAATATAAAAACAGGTACTATCAGACTGTACAGATTGACAGGACCAATTCAGTACTGACATAAAGCTAGTGGAAATTTACTCATGTGCATGCCAAGTAGATTTGCTTAAAGTAAGTAATTGTTAAGAATGAGAAATAATTGTACAGTTTACTTGCAATATCATATGGAATAAAGTTTTTTTTTAAAAAGCCTTTTTAGGGTCTTTTTTATTGTTCTTACAAAATGGACTCAACATTACAATTGCATTGCACTCCACTATGATACAGTACCTTTATTATGGCCAAATTCCCTTTAATTTTCTCAGCCTTTAAGACACCAATCTTATAGTGCTGCATTGTGGTTATTTATTTCTTTTATTTGTTCTGTTTCTACCCTGGCATTCATTTTCCTCCACAGAGTCATTTCCATTTGGACAAAGGATAAAACCCCAAGCTTTCCCAATTCAGCACCTGACCACCAAAAAACTTTAATTGTTTTTTTTCTTTTTACTTTAAAATAATTTGTGTAGTGTTTGGGATTTACACCCAAATGGGCCTAGCTCACCCATACAGTCATAGATCTTGGAAATATCAATTCCCTCTGAAAGGCTTAAGAGCAGCATGGAATGTAGAACAGAGGGGGAATATATGCTGGCTGGACATCCAGCACCACATTCAGAACTGTAATTCAGCTTTCTAAAACTACCTATATTGTTTAGGGTAGTCTCTAACAACTCCCACCTACTCCCCAGCTAGTTTATGAGGTCTCAGAATTTCCTGTTTGCATTATGTTGACAACATATGTTTGACAGCTGGAGGGGAGGAGGGAGGAATGTATAAGAATTTATGCTACTGATCTTAAAGGTTAGTTATCTTCTGAATTCTGTTCCAGCCTCTTGTATTTTGATGAAGCTCACTGATCTTTAACAGTACCAAACTAACAGACTGGAAGTACTGATCCATTCTAGTTACCATTATTCAATATCTGAATGGCCCTAGTGTATCAAATGTTTACTACTTTCAGTTTCAAGTCCCTGTTTTTAATATCTGGGTCCATTGATCTGTCAATGTTTGGCAACACAACAATGAAGAAAGTCATATATTGAATGCAGCAAAATCACCCTTCTCATTCACCTCAAACCATCTGACATGAGTTCCACTCTCAGTGTCCAAAACAAGCAGAGACCCTTTTATTTTTGATAAGGGTTTGATGATGTCACTAAGAAAGTTTTTTTCACTGCATAACTGTAAATTACACGCCTGGTGATTTTCTGTTTTGGTGGTTTGGGTTTGGTTTTTTGTTTGTTTGTTTGTTTGTTTGTTTTTGTTTGTTTGGTTTGGTTTTTTTTAAACCCAAATGAACAAAAAAAAAAGCCCATAAAAGGTATGTCCCCTGAGTCAGGCAAATTTTTTTACAGTTTCTTTACCCACTAAATTAAAACTCCTGAAATTGGCTATTGGGAGAGCTGGATGAAAACATACAGAACATTAAAAAACATTTCACAAATTTGATAAAAAACATAGAAGAATTCTGCATCCACTGAAGGCAGCAGGAACACTACCACCTGTCCAAATGGAAGCAGAACTGAAGAATTTTTTTCCCAAGAAAGCTGCAAAGTATTGGAAATTTAAACATCAATTTTCAAAAAATGCGTATTTTGTGGAATTATACACTCAAGTTAACTCCATTTTGCTGAGATGTTTTTCATTTCCAAAGAAGCCCCCTCAGCCAAGCTGGCCATCAGCTCTCACAGCCTGCAGTGTGCTTTTTGCATTCCAGAGGGAAAGTCCTTCCATGCCAGCCAGAAAAGCTACAACAAAAGGCAGCGTTTGCACTGCTGCAGTCACTGCTGCTGTACGTGCATTTCAGAGCAAGCACAGGTACAGTCTGCAGCCTCAGCCAAAAAGGTACAGGGCAACAGAAAGCAAATACTAGCTTAGGGAAAACAGAAAATAACATTTACCTGAGAAAAAGCCAAAGACAGGCTTCACCTGTCAGGCTTCACGGATGCTTCACCTAATGCTTAAATTCTCATAAAGAGCTCACAAAGCTAATTCTAATTTTCTTTTCTATCATAAATGCATTAGCTTTAAATCTCCAGTACTTGCTGTCATTAGTCTAGACACACAAGCATTTGTTTAGCCAAAGAAAAGCCCATGTTATACACTGGACCAAGCCTAGACTAGAAATTTTAGCAATGTACAGGTAAGATGTGTGCATTTTAAGAACATTTTGCTGTTTTAGTGCAAAAATCTGTGGGAAGTTTGGGTTTAACTTCATTCAAATACCTACTTTAATGTTCATTCTCTTTTATAGTTACAGCAAAATTCTCTATAATATACCTTACAGTATTTTTAATAGACATTACCCTGATTAGTGTAGCTTAATGTAGAGCAGCTGCCCTAGATGATTAGAGCTAACTGATGCACTGAATGACAGAAACTGAGTCTCTGTGTCTGCAAATACATCCAAATTTTCATCTCCTGGTTTTCACTGCTCCTAATTTTTGTTTTGCCCCAACAAAACATGCTACAGAGCTTGGATTTTCACTACAATTAAAAACACAGAATTAAAATATATCTTAATATTATGACAAATTATTTACCATATTGTTCAGAATCAGCCTGGTTCTATATCCTGATTTTTAACAATTAAACTGCTGGTCTAAAACTTCTTATTGCCTAGATTTGGTTCTTCAGCTATTTCAGATACAATGTCTGAGAGACAGAAGAAGGGCCTGATTGCCCAAGTACCCTCCTCACATCACAGAGCAAGCTCCACTTGCATCCTCAGCAACAGGACTGAGGATACAGGGGAGCCAAACCAGAGCTGAAGACAGACAGACAGACAGACAGACAGAGCTCAGTGCTCAGGGTGGGGCAGAAATGCAATCACCAGCACTTACACAGCATTCTGTGGCCAACAAGATACAACAGGACATTTCCCTTAAGGCCTGAGCTGGTTCGTTCTAAGCAGCATAAATAACATGTTTTTCTACACAATTAAGTTAATTTTGCTTATTATTCTGAGCAAGAGGCTGGTGTATGCCACGAGTCACTCATGTACAGCCCCTCCACTGAACAATCTGAAGGAGGGTGTACATATTTATACAGGGACTATAAAATGGGGGAAAGCGTACCATGATAGCATGTGCAGCCTTTGTTTACCATGCATTTTACATTGATGGATTTCAAATAAACTAGCTATCACTTCCCCCTCCCAGGAATAAAAGGAAATGGCACATTCCAGAGAATTGCTATCTCCAAGCAGCAGCTGCATGGGCACTTTGGCGATGGATGGAACTGGCACAGAGCCCCGGCAGCGCTGCCGCTCCTGCCATTCCCCAGAGGGAATCAATGCCTGATTACATTTAGCACGGCCTCTTTCCCTACCTTCATTACATCTGCTATGAAATCACAATTCTCTCTTTTCATTTCTTGCCTAAGCTTTCTTTGTCCCTGAATTCCTCTGATTACTAACCCCCTGTTCGCAGACTTTGTATCTTTGAAGAGCCAGAGCCCACCCTGGAGGCCTTTCATGTAAGGTTTTCCCCCTCTAAATGTGAATCATCACCCCTTCATCTCAGAAACTGCAAAAGATCTCAGAGCACACAGTTTGGGGCCATTCTACTGCCTTCAGATTGTTGCATGTGAAAAAGGACAATATGAGTTTACTGTCCTGCCTTCATGCCTCATTCTGGGAGGTCTGCAACTGCAGCAGTCCCTGCATATCCTCTGTGAAGGAGCTGAATGAGCCCTACAAATCTGGGGATCCTGGTGCTCTTGGTGACTTCAGGGAGAACCCAGCAGTAGTTTCCTGTCACCCAAAATGCCTCTTCAGGGTGTGTGACAAACTGTGCTCATGTAAAGCCATTCTAGATGCCTCACTGTCATTGCTGTGTACTGCAAAGGGTCTCAGATGGACCTGTGGCATTCCATTAAGGGTGAGAATTAGGTAGGCTATCAGGTTTTACTAGTTCTGTATCCACGAAAGCCACCAAAGTTAGGTAACACTACAAACCTAAAAACAGCACCTTGACAACTTTCACCCTCCCTTGCCCCACTTTCCCTCCTTTGAAGCCAAAAGCTGTAGCCCTGCAGTGGAAGGAACACGGGCAGGCCTCACAACAGTCCTGCCATGCTGCTGAGGTGAGGGCAGAGGGTGTCTGCTGCTTCCCACTCACTCCACTGAATGCAGCAGGAAGAGATTCATTGATGTGAACCAGGTGCAGTGTGCTCTCAAATCCATACCCTCACCTTTGGGATTACAAGCTGGCTGACTGGTGTTCAGCAACACTAACACTGCTGCAGTAAATGGACAAGGGCCCCGTGTGGACTGCAGACAAACCATCACCACAGCAGTGCTCAATACCTGGGAGTACACATGTATTCTGAGAGGTTTTGGAATGTCTACTAATCCTCCATTAGTACACTGAGAATCACAAGAATGTTCCTTGCATTATTTTCAGTGGGTTTTTTTCTTACTATAGTATTTTGCACAGTAAGATGTGAATAAAGCACCAGGAGACAACGTAACACAATGCGAAATTCCAAACCTACCAAGAGAAAAACCAACTCATATTTAGTACACACGATCTTGACTCTTCTTACAATGATGTGTAAGAGTGCACAGGCCTCTGAGAACTGAGCAGAGCCTGCCCACAGTGGGACTTGCTGGGGATGTGTATCACGGGGGCCCACAGTCAGCAATGTCATCATTTAAGCCTCATTTTCCTAAGAACACAAGCTAAATAGCAATTATTTTGTAAAAGCCTCAAGCCAAGAAAACACATCAAGTAAGCTTCCAATTTGAAGTGTGAAGAAGTCCAATGAAATAAGCAGAAGCATAGCAGAGGGGGTTTGAGTGCAGTAAAGCTTTGCACTCCAACAAACAGAGATTCCTCCCGCTGGCCTCCCCTTCTCCCAGCAGCAAGTGCAGCCAGCCCTGGAAACCAGAGGGACACAACTAATGAGCTCATGTCAGCTCCTGTGCTAATTTTGTACTCATCTCCTTGTCTTTAGAAGATTTCTCTTGGTTTTAAGTACAGATATTTTATAACCAAAACAATGTATGCCGTGTTGTTGTAGCTTTCATTCCAATCTACATAAAATTTTCATCTGAAGTTCAAACAAAACTTCAAGATGTGGAAAAAACTGGTTTTGAAGAGCTATTTTATTGATGATATAACCACTAAAATATGGCTTTACATTGCTCAGTAATATTAGCTAGAGTTGTGTTAATGGTATTGCCTGCAAGAATACACTATAAAATGCAAATAATAGCATATAAAAAATACCAATTACTTATAATACATATGAATAGATAAAGAAATTCAATGTGCCATTAAAATGATGTTGTATTTTTACTGTATTTTTCCCTCTTTTTCCTCACAGTTTTAAACAATATTAGAAAATCTACTGTCATGCAGAGAAGTCACCATTTGTGTACAGGACTGCATTTTATACATATATACATACATCCTGCATTAATAATGGACTGCAGAAATAGACTGGTGTGAGGAAGCCCTTAACAAGAGGGAGGAATGTCTTCAAGAATAAATATGAAAGATTCAAATGAATAAATGCTATATTTTTAGTGTGTTGCTGTACCTAAGTTTTTTTCTTTCTACTCAGCTACTCCAAACGATACTGAAAATCACTAAAAATACAAATTATTATCATTCCCTATTTCCCAAACTTCCAAGCCATTGAATTTTCATGACTTTCTCTCTGCTACCATACAGGTCCAAAGAGAACCATTCACTTAGTTTACGATGGCAAACTGAACAAAACATAATCTTTGCCATAATTCAGCAGAGCAATCCATCTGACACAAAAGCAAACCAGAAAATGACCCCATGTATAATGTTTGTGCTCACATGCAATGCTTCTTCACATCTCCTAAAGATCAGTCCCCATTAATTTAGTGCTGTTACACCCCACCACATCCAAAAAAGATACACACACAAGTGTCTGGGATTTCATACAAACACAAGTGTTAGAAATCAGGCCACAGGTGCCCACTGCCCAGGATCCTGGCTCTGACAGTAATCAGCCAGAAATGTTAGGAAAAGTATGCACAGAAAAAATACACACTGGTAATTTCCGAATTGTGTGCTCCCTCCTATTGGCAATGTGCAGCATATTTGCTGACCTTGGGCCTTGGTGAGCCAGGGATGGCATCCACCTCCCAGTACAAATCCACAGCTGCAGTGAATAAACTGTGTCTCACTGCTACCTACACAAAATTCATTAGTCTTCAGTCACTGAACCTCAAAGGAGAAACAATACTCTGTGACCTGGATGAGCAACTGCACACCATCAACGATAAATTGCAAATAATTCAAGCAAACAGGTTCTGCCCAAGGGCTAACATTTGTTCACAAACTATGTCAACATTAATAATATATAAGTGAAGAGGAATGCTTGCTCATGGACGATTCACAAACAAATGCTGCATTAGCCAGATAATTTGTTTGTGACAAAATGTTTGGGCAAACCCTGTGCTTGGAGAGCTGCAAATTCTTGGTGTTCTCCCCTTCTCTTCACCCCTCCAGGTCTCATCAGGAATGAAGGGCTGGGGACTGCAAGGTTGCCTGAGCTCCATCTCTTCTGACTCCTTTACTTCCCCCAGCACAGGGCAAACAGAAATCAGCCAGGCCCACAGCTCCACTGTTCTCCATCAGCTGTAGCTATTTCTGACCTTCTCTTTTCCCTCTTTCCCTTCCCTCCAATTCAGGATGCTACGTAGCATGGGAAGCAAAAACACAGCAGTGACGTGTGTCTCCTGGAGTTCCTAATGACATCTCAATGCTACTACCTGAAAGAAAAGCAGACCACCAGAAAGTGTCTGCTGAAAAACACACTACCTACAGCTCACACTGATGTACAAACAGTGGAAGGCCCTTCTGAATGTTTGTCCTGAATTCCATGTACATCTTGTAAATCCCCTTCAATCTACATTTCAAAACAGCTAGAGAGTTTAAACTAAGAACTTGTACTGAGTGGAGGCACAACTGCATTCATCCTTAAATGCAGTGTCCCCTCCTGTAGTGGAAATTTCAGGCTGGATGGAGGCACCCATGTGAATTTCTCCAATAACTTCAGTGCACAAAACTGGAGTCCATCTAGAGATAGCACTCTACATTCTGTAATCAATCAATAGGGAGCAGACAGCCAGTTCCCAGAGGGCAATTCAGAAAATGATACACAGAAACAACAGCTACCAAGAGGCTGTTAGTAGAAAGTAACAGTGCATCCAATTGCACTCCTCACTCAGAGATCAGACTCCTGTCTCAGGATATCACATCACTCAGCCTGACATGGGCTCAGCCTGGGCCTCTTGCTGCCAGGTCTCACTTCCAGACACAACAGGTCAGGTAGGGCTGTGTTTCATCCCAAAACAAAGCTAAATCTCCCTTTTTTTGGTTTTGTTTGTTGGAGGTGTCACACACACTGTTAGATGATTAAAATACAGGAGGAGGAGGGATTGATCCAACACTATTCCAGTTAACCAAATAAACTCTGTGATGATAACAAGCCTTAGCTACTAGATTTGTCATCACAGTCCATAAATTAGGTTTCTAAATCACTTGCACTGCTTTGAAAATTTTGTATTGAAATACTGAAGATTCCTACAGAAGTCTCCTCCTCTTTTAAACTAAACAATAACATAGCACACTAACTAAAATGTATATTGAACTAAAATAATCCATAGTAAATGAAGCCAGAGGAACAGTGCATTTCCAACAGCCATGCCAATTGCAAAAGAAATTATACAGATATTTTCATTCGTTTGGTTCTTTTCCTCCAAAATAATCTTAGTAGGTTATCCTCTTCACAGTTCATGAAATGCATACCACTGTAGAAGTATTCACTGTACACACCACTATTTTCAATCTTTGCCATGTGAATTCATGAGTGTCAGCAGAAAGCAGGTGTTTCTAGGTGCCTCTTAAGTATGTCTTCATTTAATAACAAATACTCTCACACAATCAGAATTCCTCACTGGTTTGAACAGCAATGAAGACAAAATCTACCAGTGCTAGAGATTCTGCCAACATCAACCACATTATGCCAGACACTCTGAAAAATACATTTTCCTTGGCCTTCCAAGTATAACTACAAAATGTGTGTGAAACCAGCACCTCAAACCAGTATTTTTTTCACTAATAACTGAAACACCTAAGTGTGAATCTAAAAGTTTCTGTGGCCCAAGCAGGGGATGTGCCTATGAACAGATGCACATGCAGTTTGCCATGCCTGCTTAATGCATTTCCTGACTAAGAGAAGTCCTCAATACAGCTAATACTGGCCTGTAGATACTGCACTATCATCAAATTGAGATGGGGGAATTATGAGAGAGCAGAGAACAGCCCTGTTTCTGAAGCTCAAATTAGATTTCAGGTTTTAACCCTGGGACAGCAATGTGGAAGACTTGCAATATTTCTGAGGGGTTTTTTGGAGGGTTTTTTTGCCAATCAAAGTTAATGCTAAACACCAAAGCTAATATTTTCAAATGTTTCAAATACTTTACAAAGTGTAATCACAAGCTTATTTCTATAACATGATTGGGCTTTTTTCCCTATTTAGCTTCCAGCCCCTAGGGTAAGAGTCACACATTCAAAAAAGCCCTGGCTACTTTAGAAGAAAGTTTCCAGACTACAGAATGTAGAGCTGGATACAGTTATAACATCTGTGGTAGTGACTGAGGAATGGACACCTGAAGTCTGCCATCCTAAACCTCATTGAGCTCTCTACACTGTGGAGAACTGCAACTATTTCTACTAAAGCCTGACTTTGGCCCCAAGTGGGGAATCAGCACTGGAGAGCTGGGTTGGCCAACCAAAGGATCACAGCCAATGCCCTCTGGCCCCCAGAGGATTTAAGGAATGCAGCTCACTGAAGTGACACAGATTTGTGACACAGCATCTTGGCTTACGTGGCAGATACAAAATACAAAGTTTAATTTCTCTGGCTATTAGAGGAAATCAGATGGGTTAGCTATTCAATCAATGTTAGCTTGTCAAACCAGTAAACAAAAATGCATTTCTATTACAGCAGAAAAAAACATATTTTTTAAAATTTCATTTTAAATTTCATTTCAAAAATTAAATATTTTTTTAATTAAAAACTTTTTTAAAAGCACTGGTGACATTTAAAGCTGTATTTTTTATCATTAATAAGTTAATATGATTTATATTAATACCATCTTCCTGGAAAGAAAAATAAACCTCTCAGTACAGAACCTCTTCTAAAGCATCCTCCCTCACTGCAGCAACAAACCATTTAGCTGTTATTAACTCAGTCACACTAAGGCAGATGAGGAATTTACCAACAAAATCTAGGAACTATTATTTTGTTCCTCATCTCTGATTTTTGGAATCTAAACAAAACAATAAAATCACTGGTTTCTTTTATTGCTACTGGCGTGTCTTATTTTGTAATAATACTGAGCTCCTTGCAATCTCAGGGGATGTATGTATTCAAACATTATGCATTTTAAAATTCAATGTAATCTAAAAGTGCTACTGCAATGTGTAATCAATTAAGACTGTTTTATACATACATTAGTTTTTATTAATTCTGTGTTTATTAGGTGTTAGTTAAATCCAGTTTTCTAGCTGATTTTAAAGTAAATACCTTTCTACAGTCTGAGGAATGAATTGCCTTTTGCTGCAATAGCAAATCCCAGTGACTAAAATGTTTTTAACAGAACTTTTCTAATTATTTCTATTCAAATACCTTCCACTGTGGGAGGCAATTTGGCTGTGGTCTGAGAGTTCTATCACCACAAGTGTCCAAAGATATCACTTTAATACATACTCAGAAAGAAACAAATGCTGTTTATACAAGGTGTCATTCCCACAGAGACCAGACTGGCAGGCAAGTCTGTGTTCTTATAATTCCATTCTTCCTCAGGGAACAATTTCTGCCATAAAAGTTTTATTCCCATTGAACAGTTTTAACTTCCTTAAAGAGAAGAACCTTTTCTTGCTGCAGGATAAACAGAGTTTTAAAGATTCAGGACTGAAGCTTAACTCATTCCATGCAGCCAGGCAATTTGATTTCTCTTGCTGGAGCCTACTTACCATGCCTTTCTGTCTCCCAAGCTGTCTACTGCCATAACCCCAACTAGGGGAGAAGAAAACCACTGTGATGGAGGGTAGGACCCTGTGAGATGTGCAGTCCTAGAGATGAGCATTCTGTACCAATAAAAGAAACAGGCTCACATCCTTAGGTACTATCATGTAGTAGGACAGCGAAGATGGACACAGAAGTGCTCACTTCATTCCATAAATAGTTATAGCTCTGAAAAAAGAAGCAGTAATAAAGCACTACTAAACATTCAGTGATTCCAAAGAAATCTCTCAAAAATCTATCATCACAGAATGTGGGACAATATTTGGAGTCAAAGATATAAACACACCAAGAACTGAGATCCAAAGTACAGCTAGGTTTTCCTCTTCCTCTAATTGTCTGTCTGCTGTCAAATATTCTTCCATCTGTGCTAAAGCCAACCTTCAGGTAGCACTGGCAGGTTCCCCTGCTTTATCAGGGTGTACAACACTGTGAAAGTGAAGCATTACAGTTCTAACAGCACCAAGGCTGCTGTATGTGCTTTCTGTCTGTTGTAACAGCTTCAAAGCACTCATTAAATAATGGCAGCAACTATGGTGAACTCTCCAATGAAATCAATATGGATCAATGATGTCAAACCCTCAAGCTGTACAGAAGGTGGATCTATGAGCAGTTCTGAAAAGAACTCCCACATCTGTCACTCTTGGTGTGTTATCTTTTGATAACATCTGTTTTGTCTTTTTTTCAGTGATACCATGAACTCGTAGGGCTGCTATTAACCCTTTCTGCATACTGTCCACTGACTCTGCTCCAGCTAATTTCTACACTAAAGACCTAAACAGAACTGTGTTATGTGTAATGATAACTGTGTTATCATTTGAAGGTATGCTTGCAAGTGTTGAAGGTTGATAAAACCAGAACCATTTCATCCCTGAACATTCCCCATTCAGTGGTCCTAAATATAGAGAGCCAGCTACTCTTGCCTTAAACAGCATTTCATTTTCTATTTCCAATCCTAATCCATGATGAGCAGCCAAGCCTAATACTTAATACCAACCTGAACAGAGTATTAAGCCAGAGACTCCAAGATCAAGCATTATATTTGACCTTTTGGATTTTGTAACAATCAATACCTCAAAAATTGATTCTCTCTTATTCAGAATATCCAAATGGTTTCATTAAACTGAATGATTACATGACATCCCAACAGGGAAAGGCCACCAGAACCCATTCTCTAGTCTGTGTTATATGAAAGCCCTAGTCAACAGCCAGTGAGTATCTGAGAATGCCAAACACATCCACCTCAATCATTATACAACAATCATACCAGCAGTGGTGTTCAGCGGAAATTACAACTAGAATATTAAACTATCAAATTTTTAGGCTTGGTTCAATGTCTGGCAGCAGAATACAGCTGGATTTGGGCTGCAGAGAAGTGCAACACCAGCTATTGGCAGTTCATTGTAGCAATGATGGGAGGACATTTCCTGAGCCAAATGCATCCGAGGACTCCCATACACCAACTCCCTGGGAACTCCCCCCAAGCTCACTCTTAACCTACAATAAACGAGGCAAGCACATTCCCGTGACTATTTGCCCCCACCACCTTGTAAATGCTTTACTCCTAAGAGGAGGTGAGGTCCAAAGGATAAAGCCCAGGTCCCTTCCCACCAGGCAGCTTCCCAGCCACTCTGGCCCCAGCCTGTCAGGATACATGGGGTCACTGTGTGCCAAGGACAGCACCTGGCACTGGTACCTTTGTACTACCTGGATCCTGACACAAGTCTAGCAAATGGAGAGTCCTTCTATTAAAATAGCAGAGATCCTGTAGACATAAGTAAAATAAAAAGAGAACACTGTGCAAACAGACTTTTGTTCATGTCATTACCTGAAAAGAGTGTCTCGGTGTAAGTTGACCAGACAATGTTTTCTGAGATCAGTCCCTTGTCCCAAACCCATTTGTTTTGTACAAACTCTTTGCTTCAATTCAATACCACAACCTCCTCCACAGCTCTCACCATTCCTGGAGATGTCCATTCCAGAGTTATTACAATTCTAATCCATGCACTAATTTTCCCCTCATACTGTAAACCTTTTCTGACAGAATTCCCTCCTAATCTTCTGCCCTAAAATGACTCAGTTTCTCATTTTCAAGAACCAGGATTTTTCATTAAAGCTGATTGCAATTAAACCAATCATGGCTTCTTGGTGCTAAAGAAATGGATTTCTGTTTTTACTATCAGAGGTCCTGTTTTTGCTTTCTTCCAAAAATACTCTTCTAGATCCAGCAGTCTCCTTTCTCTTTCCTTTCTCCAATGCTTTTGCCTTTGTAGCATCTGGATTTATGTCCTTCTACCCTAACTCCACAAAGCCTACAATCCAGAACTCCTTTATGCCAGCCTCCTTTGATCCCTCTCAGTCCAGCTGTTCTTTCCCTGCCCTGTGCCTGTTCTTCACCCCAACTAAGGTAATTAGGGCTCTTAGGGTGAGATTGCTGGGTGCAGGCATAGACAAGGAGCAGAATGAAACAACAGCTTTAAAAAAACTCTACCCAAGACAGAAAAAAACAAAAACCTGAGGAGAGGAGCATTGCATGATAGATGTCCTGAGTAGTCACGCAAGCTCAATAGCAAATACATTCCTTTGCATGTTGTCTGCCAAAAAAACACACCAACATTTTTGAAACTTGCATTTCTTTCAATAAAATTAATTGTACAAAATATGAGGATTAGCCTGGTGAAAAGTCAGTTTTTTCCAGCAGCCCTCAAAATACCATGCATAGAAAAATAATAAACAGAAATTTTAAAAGTGGAGTTTAACAAATGTTTGATCTCAATGAATCATCAAGTCAAAGGAGGGAAAAAACCCAACAAAACAAATTTATTGCATGGCAACACTGAAGTGGTGGGAGTTTTATCTGGCACAGAAGAAATAAGAGAAGGGAGGTTAACCATTCAGTGCCTTAAATCAAAGCCATTATCTTTTTTTTCCCCTTAGTTCATTCCAAACATGTTTGTCTAATTATAACCTCTGGGAGATCCCAGCTATGACAGCAGGGGCTGCTGTAACACAAGGGCAGGACCTGGCACTTGATCTTGCAGAGCCTCACACCTGCCAGGCCTGTAGCTGCTGAATGCCCCTTCCAGCCCACCTCACAGATGGGTGTCCCCCTGGCCAAGCTCCAGTCACCTGCAGCCTGCCCAGTCACCAGCCCTGCTGGGAAGTGATAGAAAGGGGCTTGGGCAGCACCTCAGCAGCCCTGCGTGGGTCCATCTGTCCCCACGCACGTGTGGCAGAAGCATCCATTACTGGTTCAGCTAGAACTAAATGGGAATGTCAAGGACCTGGATAAAAAAACCTACTGCATTTCCCTGGTAATCTTTTTCCAGAGCAATAACATTTTGCAACAATCTTCCACAAATCAAAACACGTCCCTTGTCTGCTAGAGTAAAACTCCTGTATTAAAGATCGTGTGGATGATTAATTACTTCTTTGTGCATTAGAAGGTGATTCAACTTGGATTGATACATTGATTGACAGCCATAGCAGGCAGAAAGGAAACACCTCAAGTCCCAGAAGAGCAGTGCCAGGGGGCTGTGAGGAAGGTGAGGGCAGGTACCTGACAGCTGGTACCGGTACCACAGGCACTGCACACACCCCCTGTGATGTGGGTGAACATGCACAACTCCCACTGACCTGCAGCTGTGGGCCAGGGAGGGCTGAGAGGGTGAAACGTGCCATCCTACAAGCTCATCCACTCTGCACAAATGAACCTGCCAACAAGAGCTTTTACCCTCTCAGCCTCTTCCCCCACAGAGTACTAATGCAGAATAATGGGACACAAAAGCTCCCCTTCAGAATGTCATGTAAGTTACCTGCTTCAGTTCCAAGTTAATTGAGATGCGAATGGAGACACAATGTTGGAGCCTGTCTCCCTAACCCTACAGGAAGACATTCAACAGCATGAGGGACAGCTACCTACAAGAGGAGAACATCTTTCATGCCAGTGTGTTTAGACTAAACAGTATACACCCCTTGTGGTATCAGAGCCAAGAACATTTCAGCTGTGTGGTGTTTTCATGGCTCCTGACTTCAGCAGGCAGACTGCATTTAACAGAAGAGTCATACTGCTTTTTCATCACATAAAATAATTCCCTTTCATGGGGAAGTAAAGAGAATGAGAAGCCAGAACAGCTGCCTGATAGATGTCAAAACCTATTCCATTAAATAAAGGTAATGGCAAAACTCAGGAGAGGCAGCAGCACTTTACAGTGAATTCCCATTTATTCATTTTGTTTCAAAGCCAACAACTCCTATAGTCTTAGACTCCAAGAAAACAGAATATCTGCATTTCAGATTTTATCAGACTTCTAAAGACACTACCTACAGCACACACAAGCATGTCTAATGCATACTCACAAGCTCTTAGGGAATTATTATGCTCAAATTCAAAATGCATGAATGGAATCAGTATAAAATATGATAGATGAATCACCCTGAATATCAGGAGTAAACCTACCCAAACGTGACTACATGGAAGATTTACCTCTGACCTCTGTTCTGATCATGTAAAGTACAAATTAGAAACAAGCAGAGACAGCAATTAATTCCATAAGGAACAAAAATCAGCAAAACATAGGCCCAGTAACTGTTATGTTAAACTGTTAAACTTGATCAGTAAGTTCCTACTAATGACCTCTGACAGCCATATCCATAGCTGTGGGAGGACACTGCTGCTCTGCCATGCACATCCCTATCCAGCCCACTGCTATTCCTGTTCATCAGCACTCCTGGGAAGCACTGAAACAGTGCAGCACTCCATATCATGATGCTCAGCTTTCCATAATTCTAAAATTCATTTGTGTTTGAGAACATAAGAAACTCTCTAATGAATTCATAAATGCTTTCCTAGGTGGTTTCTGCCTTTCCTGAATGATAACAATGGAAAGAATGGGAGCTGAAAGCAGATTCCTTTGCTGCTGCTGCTGGCTGCTCCTGCATTAAATTGTGGCAAGTAAACTAAGGCAGCACGGAGACACACGACACTCGGAGCCAGCTCTGACAAGGCAGCAGAGCGTGGCACCAAGCCAATTGTGCAGAAAGCAAAAGACAAACAGCAGCAAAAGAGGCAGAGGCTGCAAACTTGTAAAGCACTAAAAACATTTACTCTTTTTCAAATACATTCTAGGCACAGTGGGACGTCAGGCATTTCATACATTTCTGCTGCAAGTGGCCTAAAGTAAAAAATACCAGGTAACTGGCAACCTAAGCAAAGAATACAAATGTCCTAGAGAAGCACTTGAAAAAAAACCAAAACAAAAAATAGTTGTAAAGTATTTCCAGCAGCTGAGAAAAAGAACAGCAACAGAAGAAAGATCACTGGCATACCAATCAAATTATATGCTGAACATTCAAGAGGCTAATTTTGACATACTTAAGAAGATCAGCAACTCTTCAGCCCCTTATCTTCACATGTAATGTATTGTATTAGTTCATTATATGATCTGAGATTTATCATTCAAAAAGAGAGAAAAATATACCAAGGGAGAATCCCCTTCCATTGTGAAATTCTGCAACTGAACCACACTCACATAATTAATTCTGTCAGCAGTTAAGTAATTTGATGGAGAAAAAGCCCTACAAAGAGTAGGAATTCTCTTGTTCTCTGCATCCTTGATGTAATTTACAGCAAGCTTTTTCAAGCAGAAGATCCACGTTTGAAGGTTATCATTACCATGGCAATTCCCACCGTATTAGGAATGGGCAGTGACAGAAGGAGGCTGTTACAGCTCTCACTGAAGGTACAAAAACCATCCCAAGCAGATTTGGACTTTGTGAATAACCCCAGTAGTAACAGTTATTGGAAACTTTTTCTAAAGCTGGATTTGGGTGAAACTTTGTTTTTAATCAAAATTAATTTAATCAAAAATAATCAAAATCAAATTTACTCAAAATTCAGAAGTCTGCAGCTCAACTGTTACAGAGGTTGGCACTCGTTTCTCTCATGTTTCTGTGTTTATGAAAGGGTGAAATATTAAATCCTGATCTTTTCCATATAAATTACTGTCTTTTTTCAAAAGTTAATCTTTTGATCAGCAAGTATCTGGTACAGACTTCCAAATACCATGGTATTTATGTAAGGAGCAAATGCATTCAAGGACATTTACAGTTTTCTTTTTGGAAATGCTCTGAGGCAGTGGTGTTCCAATACAACTCCAAGACTTTTATCCGTTTACAAATATCTCAATTCCAACAGCGTATTTCTACTTGACTTTAAATCACACTGAGAAGAACATTGAAATTGCTATGTCAGATAAGAGCACTGGATCTCTTCCAGCTTTCTGTCTCGGAGCAGCAAATCCTGGGTATTTTAGAGAAAACTGCAAAGATCTTTCTAAGTAACGTGGCCATGCAGTACCTTGGTTTTTGCTTTTCCTACAACCCGTTAGTTACTTTCTGTTAGTTTTACATTGAAACATGAGACTTCTATGTCTTTTAGCTTTTACTAAATATCCCATGTATTTAGAACTCTTAATGCACTTCAACAGCACCAGGGCACATCACCTTAGAAGTCCCTCAGGAATTGTACTGTGGGGTTCAATTATCATAGCATAAATTAAACTGTACAGCTGAAATGAGACATACTGGTGACACAAAGAAAAAAAACCAAAGGTATCTTTGGCTTTCTTTGAAAAGTTCTTTTTTCCTACCTCTCTTATGAATTTCACACTAAATAACATTGTAGCACCACTTTATTTACAGCTGTTCTGTATATTAGATTTGTACACAATTATCTTGGGATTTGGGTTCTTTTTAGTCCTGCATTGATAGAATAGAGCACATTTGTTTCCTGAAGTTTACAGACTTACAAAGAAATGCAGGAAACTGCCCAACCCAGAGCAGCAGAAATGGCCCCAGCAAGCATTTTTGTTGTGTTAATTATTATATTGGCACATGCCTATTGCTGCTCTAGATTTCAACCTGGTCAATCACAAATGAATGATGACACAAACATCTGCTGGAAGACCAAAGCAAGCAGCGACTCCATGTCCCTATGACATACACAGATCTTCCTGTTGCATACCTGTGACAGAAGGGGCTCCCTGTAAGAGCATGTGGATGGAGGCACCCCTGCTTTCTGCCTGCCTGGAGCAAAATGGTTTTAAAACCGAGTCCGTGCTTCTGAGTGTTTCTGTTTCCTCTCAGTTCCTGTTACCATTCAGGGACACAAAATGGAGCTGTTGACTCACTCAGGCTCAGCTCTCCTGTCTCCACCACATGGACAGGCCACAATCTCTACCTGGTTATCAACTGCAGCATTTCTTGCTTGCTAACCACCAGTGTAGGCAACTAAGCTGCAAGAGGAAAAGGTGCTTTTAAGCCTCTTATCTACTTAGGAGATACAGAATTCTGGACAGAAGGATTTACAAAATACAAAAATACAACATGTCTACCCTAATATTCTTGCAAGAAAGAAGAGAGAGTGAAAACTCCAATTCCTCTCTTCATGTCAGCTTCCTCTCCCCTACCCTTCAGTACTGTGTCCATCAGCAATTAACAGTTCACAGATATTTACTGTTTTACACATGTATTGAGTCACTTTGAGTTGGTTTGTCATTTGTTTGCTGTCCTGTCCATTGGGTGAAAGACACTTAGTTTTAATAAACAATAAAGTACATTGCCATAGAATCCAAAAGAAATATGCAGGAACCCTGATGGTTTTTTATTTATTAATTAATTATATGAGAGTCTGTTGCACTTTTTTTGAATCACCCAATCATGCTGGGGGTTTGGTCATACGGTTATTATTTCTATTTAAACACATTTAATTTGAGACAATTATCTTGGGTAGACATGAGAAGATGTCTAAACACATGTGGTTTCTTCAGAGCTCTGTCTGCCAGACATCCCCATGGGAAAAGACAAGGAAGGATGGCAAATACAGAATGGGACAGCCAAAACATACCTGCATGTATTTTATTCTCTCTTAAATAGAGTTCTAGTCCACCATTACTGGCATGGATGAGTGACCCCTGCCTAAGCAGCAGCTGATGACAGGCTGGTTAACTAAGACTGTCAGCATAACTTAACATTCTGGAACACCAGGCTACCAAAGCTGCAATACCTACACGCTGCCACAGCTTACTTCACTGAAAAACACTTGACTGAACTACTAAAAGCTAAAAATTCTGAAACTTTTGATGAAAAATAGAACCAAGTTCTTTTTGCAGGAAAATGGCAGTAAACAGCATTAGGCTGAAGGCAGAGAAGGAAGTGACTAAGCATGCAACTGCAGCCACTTGGAATAAATCATTGCTATGCTAGTCACGGTGGGAATGAGCACAATTATATGCTTCTTAACTTTGTTCATGTTTTCCTCTTTCAGCTGCAAATCTGCTCAACTGTCATGTTTAGTTTTCTCTTCAAAATGTTACTAATGCTCTCTAATAACACATCATTCTGACTGTCTCAAGCTGGAAATCACAGCCTTACCCTAAAGTCCAAGCAGGAGTCCTAACAGAAGAAAGTGGAATGCTTTTTTCTCTGTAAAGCTTTTCATGCATAAGCAAGTAAAGGAGAGACTGGAAATTATTTTAGAACATTTCAACATGCCAAATGAAACCATTTTACTCTGCCCTCCTGTATGGGTGTTTATGTTAAGAGCAGTAAGACTAGGAAGTACTCAATAAACGTCTTCTACTAATTCAGGTCTGATCCTAAGAAATACTGCTCCATATACCTTTTGTTTCAAGAAGCTCAAAACGTGTCCCTTGCAATTTTTATATTACAGGAAAATTAAAGGTAATATTCAGCGAATATTGAAGTCATTTTCAAAATTATACTCTTCTAACATTAGAAAGGTTCTGTAAGTGAACAGACATTGGCAAACGTATTAACCACAGATATAAGATAATTCTGCATTTTAAATAGAAGTCTGTGCTTCTGTATTTGACAACTACACTGTCCTCACACGGAATTCTGCTATTTGGCCCCTCGAGCTTGCAAAAAAGCATCAAAATAAACTATACATATAACAAGCAATAAAAATTACAGTAGATACAGAATAACCTGTGCTGGAATTCCAAAAAGAAACTGACAGCTTAACTGATGGACAGGTTATACGTTTGAATAAAACTAGTGTCAGACAAAAAGTCAAGCAAATCATCTATTATACTGATAAGCCTATACAATAATTACATGCCAGTATTCCTCTCTTGTAAGTGAAGATACTGCGACCTCAAAAATTTAGAATAAAAGCCCAGGTTTGGAAAACAAGTTACAGTGGTTTCTGATATGATGTGGATGTCGTGGGTTTCCTTAAATGGAAGTTCTTGCCAGCTGCCTTCCTCCAGCAGTCAAGGAGCCACTGCAGCCAACAGATATTCCAGGGCTAAGCTGACAGAACAGTTAATTCAACAGCCTCAGCACATAGTGAGATATGAAGGCATCTTCATCTGGAGCCCCACAGAGTTAAATGCATGGCAGGGCACAGGTCTGAAACTCCTAAGAAATGTGTGAACATGCATCATCTATGTGTGCTCCATGCTGTGCAAATGTCAAATACTAGTCCCTCAGAGATGTATGAAAAGGGCAGGAGTATAAAAGGCATGAGGGCAGAGGGAACAGCTGAGGAGGCAAGGCCAGCCCTGAGGGTAAATTTTAACTACACATATACATGGAACACTGAAAAGGTCTAAAGTTTGGTGAACAACAAAACTGTGCAAATGGTCTCATGGCTGGCACTACCACCACCCTGTCTTTAGTCAAATGTTTCTGTTCCTGTTCTCACCAACAGGACAGCACCTGCTCAGAGCTCGCTCCTTTCCCTCTGGCCAGAACCGGACACCGTCACCATTACCGGTTTTCCCCAGGACCAGGCCACAGCTGTGCTTGGATTCAGTGATGCAATGCCTCTACACCTTCTGCTGCCTCTACTCATATTACATTATAACTTTTAGGGAAGATGCTGGAGGATAATCCTGAATGGATCAACACTAAATCCACTGAAACAGAAGTGGTCGTACCAATTTCAGAGAGTAAGTAAAATCATAGCTTTGCATCTCATGTCATGTCTCTGGAGCCCTTGTCAGGAAAAGGAATCCCCAAACACCAGAGGTTTATGTACAAAAAGAAAACAGAGGGGTCCCGTTACTTTATTCAAATAAAGGGAAAGGCCATGGGACACTTTTCTCAAATTTTTGAAGGATGGAGCCTCCTTTTATCCTCATTTCCCAGCCACATGTCCCTCTCTCTTTCCCCACTGGCTGACGTACTTGAGAGGTACAGACTTCCCAAAAGTCTAATACCTGAGACCTCCTTCTAATGTATAACTCCTTTTCTTCTCTTTGTGTCAATCAGTGGAATTCCTATGGGATTTATGCTTCTTCCCATTGTTTCCTTCATCTCTCAGTATCCAAGTTTATTTATCAGCAGACCTCCAGTTTGTTTGTAAAGACAAGTCTCTCTCATTCCATTCATCAATCAGTGGGATCCTTCCCATTGTTTCTTTTACCTCTCAGTGCCAGTTTTATCTCCTAGCAGACCCACAGCTTGTTTGTAAAGACAAGTCCCGAGGGCAGTACAGACCAGCTCCTGGGATAAGATCCTCTCTAGTCTCAATCCTCTTTCCTGTTTCTTTGGAACATTTTCTGTTGCCTTGATTTCCCTTGCCTGCGTGTTCCTTGAACCTGGCTTTCTCACAGTTGCCTCTCCTTCTGTCTGCCTTCAGCCAACGCTGCATCCTGAGTTTCCCTGTGCCATCCCACACTTGATATTTACACTGGAGTTACACGCCCCCAGCTCTAATCTGATCCTCATGGAACAGCAGCTTCATTTAATCAGCGGCTCAGAGATTGCAGGCACATTTTATTAGACTTATCTCTCCTAACGATACAGAGATAGCACACTACAGTACCATTTAGAGCAAGCTACTACTGCTAACCCAGCTGACTCCTGCCTTCTTTATAGGGGAATAAAGTCAAGGGAACAACACCCCGTGTCACTTCATAAACCCAAAAAGAACACAGCGCGGCACTTGCTAACTACAGGTCCCCAAAGGGATGTGCGATTCACACATAAAGCATTTCCAGACCCAAAAGCTCTGTCTGGGAGGAGGAAAACCTGGATGCTGGTCTAGTCTTAACTCTGAAGTCTGTGCCCTGTGTCTAGGAAAGCTCAGACTGCATTCCTGAATATACTTCTCACGGGAGTAACAGAAACCTTTTAATTTTCTTCTTTTTTTTTTCCTCTTTAACATCATCATTAAATGGATTTTAAAGAGTAAGCAGGGAATACCTTGAGGAAGGCTAAGGTGAACCATGTGACAGAACAGGGGAAGGCTTCTGACTGATTTGCATGGAACCCCACTAGCACCTGGTTTCTTACACTCTGGAGAGTTTACATCCCTTCCCTGCCCCCTCACCCTTGTTCTACTGATGCCTGATAATTCTGTCACCCCCCCTTCTCAAATGCACTTAGCAAACAGATGTACCTGGCCATTACAGGTGCCTTCTCATAATCCTAACAAATGCACGATTTGCTCATTCCCCTTTTCTCTGTGAAAAGTTTCAATTCCAAAGCAGCTCTATAGAGGAACAGGCTTTCATAGTGAATGCCACCTTTTGTTTCACCTCTTACTATTTTGGCTGCAGTTCATACTAAGCTTTCCATAGGGAAATTGCATCTAGGTACAGAGAACTCAGCCAGAATTAATAGAAAAAGAAAACACACTGTAATTTAACCAAGTAAGAAAACCCAAAACCAAACATGAAATTAATTGAAGCAAATTAGTGCAAAATCAGATAGCAGTGAAATCAATCTAGAACAGTATCCAGATAGAAACCTACTGAAAGTTTAGCACCATGAGAAAAGTCTGGACTATCACTACCTTAGCACAGTGCCTAATTTCCAAACAACTCTGAATTTCTCTGTCATGTTTATCACAGGCTCTGCCCAACACATCTCCTTTCATCTGGATGGATGTTAAGGCATATCTAGCAACACATTTGCCACTGTATTTCCTGATCTATGCCATTTTCCCCTCAGATAAAGCCCAGGGGAAAAAAAAATAGAGTGATCATGGAGTCATAAAACTCAAAACTTACAAGCATCTCAGGTTTTGTGGTATCTCAGTTTATGTTTAAGGCTGAAACCCCAAAACACGGATTTGAACTTTGTGTTCCAGGCTACACAAATAAATAAAATATTTTTCATAAGCGGTTTTTCTTTGCAGAATTGGCTAAAATACTTTCCTGTCAGCCAGGTGGAATAACATTGTTCCTGAGCACTAATGTTCAGTCAGCACAAAGTCACCGAGCCTTGGGTCACCTGCACCTTCTGGCTGCTGCTCCTGACTGGGAGGTGCTGTTCCAGGACAGGACCCCTGGAATGATACAGAGGTGAGCTCACAATGCCCTGTGCCTACAGCAACTGTCTTGCAGGATGAATGCACAGAGCTAAACTCACACTGAGGTGCCAGCAAACTCCTGGGCCTTGGGCACTCAGGAGTCATGGGCTTAGTTCTAATGGAAACCATCCTTAGCTTACCCATAAGAGAAGCAACCACCTGGGCCTCAAGGTCTCGTTTCCCAGTTCCATGAGTTGAATGGTTTCCCAGTGGGGGTGCACTGATAGACAAGGTGTAGCTGATACAAGGCAAAAGTATCTTTTCATGTAAAACACAGCTTTAACTTAATTTTCTCTATTTGTCATAGTTCATATGGCCAGATCGGTCTGAAATTTTATAAGAAATGTTTCATACTGGGATTTGTTTCATACTGGGAGCTTTATTTCCACAAATGGAGAAGAACTTATTCTGCTATATAAAGATACAGAAATGTAATTTTAAAAACCTGTTTATCAGACTCTGGCACTTTTCCTGCTTGTGTAATTCAAAAAGGATCTCAGTAAAGAAAATTCAATTTGGCAATCCATTAACATAGATTTGATGCTCTCTCTGTTCATGTCTTGATGTCTCACCCCTTTCAGAAAAATGAAAATAACTCTTGGTAAAGAATGGCTGCTCCCTCTTATTAGTCCAGTATATTGGCAATTATTAAAACCCTAGGAAAGCTGCTGAAGCTCTGCTGACTCATGGTGGCCAAGAAGTTACTTTTTAACTCCATAACCAAGGTGGAGGAGGGAGAGAAACAAAAAAGGAAAAGCCAGAGAACAGGCGAAGTTTGGGAAGAAGACTGAGTGCCAGCTGCACACCAAGATGCACCAATTCTTCAGGAGAAAGGATCGGATGTTATTGGAAGTTTTACATACTGTGTAAACAGCCGGTGAACCAGGGGAAGAGTCAGGCCTCATTTCAGGCCATGTAAGTTTAGGGAGCTAAAAGAGTAATTTCAATAGAGTTTACCTCTCACAGACATCTACTGTCAACAGAGGAAGAGCAGCAGTTCCAAAAGACAAATTGACTTACCCAAGGTCTGAACTGTCTTCTTCCTGCTCCGTCAAGAACAGAGACACCCCAAGGCAGTGATGGGAAGCCTACAGCAGGACACAGGCTGGCACATGGCACTGCTGCCAGCAGAACAGCTCCGTGCCCAGTGCACTCTGCTGTTTGTCATTGGCTCCTCAACCCTACAGACCAGACTGCAGAGCCCCAAACGAGCTGTAGCAGAGCATGGGAGGTGGTGATGCTGACAGAGGTTAATGGGGCAATTAACCCTTTCCCTCTCCACCCATCTGTCCCAAAGAGAAGAATTCTCACAGAATATGCCGTGATGCAGAAATACACTTCTGACATGAAAGATGTCCCTAGCTGTTAGCCAGGAATGACTGCACCCCTCATCTGGGGACCCTGGTTTGGTGCATTAATGCTAGTGGGGTTACTGTAAACCTGAGGTCATCCACAACCTAAGTACTAGCAAAGGTGGCATTGTAATGCCTTAGGAATTCTAGGTTTCACCTCATTTGAAGTTATTCTATTCTTACAGCAGTGAACAATTAGGGAAAAGCCAGACCACATTATTCCAAGGGTAAGGACTATCCCCCAGAAAGGCAAAGCCGTTCTCAGCACTGTCTGGCTGCATTTGAGGACTGCATTTCACACTCCTCTTCAAAGGAGCAGTACACTTCTCTCCAGCCTCCTGCCCATTCTTGCACCACAAAGAGCCAGCATTTCCCACTTGCCCACCAACATGTGTGATCATACACATGTGACACATGTGTGATGTAATCACATATTTCTCGAAGGAAGACTGCCAGTGAGGTGTATTTGCTGTAACACCATCCTACCCTTGCTCTGCCCAGATGAGAGCATCTGTTCTTCCCTACAGCATACAGTGAAGAAGGCAAAACTAAGGAAAGAGAAGGTGGCTCTCTTGGTGATAAATGAGGACTGTAGAGCATCACACATATAGAAAGCTTGGCATTATTGTACCTTCACATAAAATCCTGTCCGTGTCCTAAGCGACAGTAAAAACAATTCTCCTCATTAAGGTACTACACCAAGCTGCTTAGTCGCTGTGTTGTAAAGGTTCTGGGAGCCTGTGGTTGAAGTGTTGCTGTTGTGAAACAGTGACAGCAAGTTGGGAAATAAATGAGCACAGTACTCTCTTCTAACCTCCTGGCACTGAGCCTTTTAACAGAGAAGAAGAAAGCAAAAAGGCAATATGTCATCCCCAAAAACATTTTTCATGGTGCAAAAAATAGTGTCCACACTAAAGCACTTGATAAGAGACACACTGAGGAGGCTGATACATAACTGAAAAATAGCGAGTGATTGCAAAAAGGTTATGAGAACACGTCTAATGCAGTAAGAAAAAAAAAATCCTTCCAACGAAAAATTTGCATCTATATCCTACAAATGTCCGTCAGCCCTTGAGACGGAAGTCTCGGCAGCTCAGGGATGCAGGGCAGCTCTCGCAAGCACGCAGGGAGGGTCGGGGCAGTCCGGCACCCCTCAGCAGCGCACCCGGAGCTGCCCCTGCGCGGCGAGCAGCGCCCGCGCTCCCGGGAGAGCTCGCTCATTTGCAAGGGAAGGCAGGCACTGCACATGCCCGCGGTGCTGCTGCCGCTGGGGGCAGCTTTACATAAGGCGGCGCCCGGCGCCAGCCCGCCACAGCCGGCCGGAGCTCTCGGCATGCGAGCGCGGCAGCGCCGGGGCCGCGTCCCGGGTCGGGCTCCCCGCACCTGCTCCTGCCGGGCTCCCCGCACCTGTCCGGATCCCCGCACCTGCCGGGCTCTCCTCACCTGCCCGGATCCCCGCACCTGCCCGGATCCCCGCACCTGCCCGGATTCCTGCACCTGCCGGGCTCTCCTCACCTGCCCGGATCCCCGCACCTGTCCGGATCCCTGCACCTGCCCGGATCCCCGCACCTGCCCGGATCCCCGCACCTGCCCGGATTCCTGCACCTGCCGGGCTCTCCTCACCTGCCCGGCTCCCCGCACCTGCCGGCAGCGAGCCGCGGGCCCGTGGGGCACGGCGCTGGCAGCTCCGGGCGCTGAGCTAGGGCAGCACTGACCGACATGCTCTGCTACGAAGCAACGTTTTAAAAGCCAGGTTACTAACTAGAAAGATGCAAAAGCGTGATATCCATGAAGATCCCATTACCTAGGAAGAATTTGACATTTTGCTGCGAACGCTGTGTTGGGATTGATTTATTCTTGGAGTGTTCTGCACGGCTGGCAAAGAATAATGTTCCAAAATCGGTCCATCTCCCAAGGGGTCCAATTTTTCTTCCTGGGTGTCAGCGAGCCCTGACTCACTACAGTGCAGCTGACAGGGGCTGCCATGCTTGTGGCACACTAAGCAAAAAACAAAAGACCTAAGGACGACCTTTGAACAACACAAAGGATGGGTATGTTTTTCATGTTATCTTTTTAATTTATAGTTCATAGTTACTGCATAGCCTGTGCTTTAATAACTCCATAGACTTGTGATTTGTTATTATAGTTAATGGCTTAGGGATTACACCTTCTACCCAACTGTTTTGCAGTACTTATATCAAGGTGTTCTTAAAAGGAAAAAAAAAAAAAAAAAAAGAGCTGAGTTAAAAAAAGAAAAAATCGTGAAAAGTAGTCGAGTGGAGCTAGGGCTTTGTAAATGATTGTTAAGTACAAGATTTTAGCATGATTGAAAGAAATGACTGATGTGTGGGGGGATAACTTTTCTAAGTTGTTTTTATTTCCAGGTTTCAATGTAATTAGGCTACTGAGCGGATCAGCTGTAGCTCTGGTAATAGCCCCTACTGTATTACTGACAATGCTTTCTTCTGCTGAACGAGGATGCCCTAAGGGCTGTAGGTGTGAAGGCAAAATGGTATATTGTGAATCTCAGAAATTGCAGGAGATTCCCTCAAGTATATCTGCTGGTTGTTTAGGTTTGTCCCTTCGATATAACAGCCTCCAAAAACTAAAATACAATCAATTTAAAGGTCTTAATCAACTCACCTGGCTCTATTTAGACCATAACCACATCAGCAATATTGACGAAAATGCTTTCAGTGGAATACGCAGACTAAAAGAGTTGATCTTGAGTTCCAACAGAATCTCCTATTTTCTTAATAATACCTTCAGACCTGTGACAAATCTCCGGAATTTGGATCTGTCATACAATCAGCTGCAGTCTCTGGGATCTGAACAGTTCAGGGGCTTAAGGAAGCTGCTGAGTTTACATTTGCGGTCCAATTCCCTGAGAACCATCCCTGTTCGAATATTTCAAGACTGTAGGAACCTTGAACTGTTGGACCTGGGTTATAATCGCATCCGAAGTTTAGCAAGGAATGTCTTTGCAGGTATGATCAGACTGAAAGAGCTTCATCTGGAGCACAATCAATTTTCTAAACTCAACCTGGCACTTTTTCCAAGGCTAGTCAGCCTTCAAAACCTTTATTTACAGTGGAATAAAATCAGTGTGATAGGACAAACTATGTCCTGGACCTGGAGCTCATTACAAAGACTTGATTTATCTGGCAATGAAATAGAAGCTTTCAGTGGACCCAGTGTTTTTCAGTGTGTGCCCAATTTACAGCGCCTCAACCTGGATTCAAACAAGCTCACATTTATTGGTCAAGAGATTTTGGATTCTTGGATATCTCTCAATGACATCAGCCTTGCCGGGAATATATGGGAATGCAGCAGAAACATTTGCTCTCTGGTAAACTGGCTTAAAAGTTTCAAAGGGCTGAGGGAAAATACAATTATTTGTGCCAGCCCCAAAGAGCTGCAAGGGGTGAACGTTATCGACGCAGTGAAAAACTACAGCATCTGTGGCAAGAGTACCACGGAAAGGTTTGAACTAGCACGAGCTCTCCCAAAGCCAACGTTTAAACCAAAACTCACCAGGCCCAAACACGACAGCAAGCCCCCTCTGCCCCCAACCATGGGAGCCACGGAGCCCAGCTCCGAGCCCGAGCCCGACTCAGAGCACATCTCCTTCCATAAAATCATAGCAGGCAGCGTGGCTCTGTTCCTGTCGGTGCTGGTGATCCTGCTGGTGATCTATGTGTCATGGAAGCGGTACCCTGCCAGCATGAAGCAGCTGCAGCAGCGCTCTCTCATGCGAAGGCACAGGAAAAAGAAACGACAGTCGCTGAAGCAAATGACTCCAAGCACACAGGAATTTTATGTAGATTACAAACCCACCAACACTGAGACCAGTGAGATGCTGCTGAATGGAACAGGACCCTGCACGTATAACAAATCGGGCTCCAGGGAATGCGAGGTATGAACCATTGTGATAAAAGAGCTTTTAAAAGCTGGGAAATAGTGGTGCTTTATTGAACTCTAGGGACTATAAAGGGAACGTTTTTCTCACTTTTCTGGCACAGCTCTTCCATGCCCCTTTTTTGTACATTCATAATACTGGTCATTTTACTCTCATACATAATCAACTCATTGAAATTTAAATACCGCAATCAATGTAAAGCCTGAGCTCTGGTTTAATACAATACCTATTGTACAAACCCTCTACTGATTTCATTAAAGTCTCTCTTGTTTTTAAATAGAAAACTTCTTTCATAAGTAATCCACTGCACCTGCACCAACTGTACCTCTGGTTAGGGAGAAAAATGAGAAAAATGAAAAAAAGAAAAAAAAACAAAATCAAACTCAGTGTGTCCCCCTCTGCCTCCCCATCCCCAGTCCTTGCTCTAAAATTCCCTTTTTGAGCCCAGAACAAAGTAAAGACCCAGGTACTGTATCATTATGTGAATTGTAAGTTGTCTGAGGATAGAGATGGTGCAGGAACAGCTCTGAAAAAATTCCTGATTGCTGCCCAACACAAGAGAGACTAAAAAGCACCCTTAGGTATCACACCAGGGGCAAAGCAGAGGGAAACCTAGGCTTAGTAAAAATTAAAAATAAAAAGGTACAGTGGGATTTACTGTACTGCATTATAACACAGCATTTCTAGGGCTGATAGCTAGCAATTGAAACCTGTTTATGTGACTTCATACAAAAGGTGCCAGTGTTTATCCCTCCATCCAGTTGCCTTTCAGAAAGTAGTCAAAAGGCATTCATTAGACGAGGAGCAGAAATTCCTTATTGATGCAATTAGAGGAACTCAAATGTGCAGCAGCAAAAGCAAGACCACTTCCTGCACACATTTGTTTCAGCTCTCATTAGGAATTCTCTTTTCAAGACTGTCAAAGGCATTAATGTAGCTGAGGAAACCATTAAAATCCATCATTTTCTTCTATTTCTGTTTATTTGCTGGGCTAGGTTTTCTAAGGTTGTGGGTTATGTTTTGTATAGTGTCCCTCTAATAACTAAATAAAGCTTCATCACTTAAAATGCCAAACACTGTGCATTTCAGACATACTACACCTGCAAAGAGCTTTCAGAGAAAACCGGTTACTCACTGATGAGTACACCCAAAAATCCTTTTACATAAATCAGTGACAAATCATTTTTCTCTCTTACCAAATCCCTAATGACATTATTCATAGATACTCAGTTTTAATGTCTAGTCATACACCGGTGGCTCTAGGCAAAAAACAGATTTGTAACCCAGCTATTCCCTGCCTTCCTTCTGCCAAAATCATGTATTTTGCTGGCTGCAGAAGAATATAATACCCCCCCCCCCATATTTGCAAGTAAATCATACCTCCTGTTTTGATTATCAGGAAGGGAGGGTAGGAAATAATACAGCACCTTTATAGAAGTCAGTAATTTGATTATCTCTATTTTGCAACTTGATTTGGCTTTGTAAACTGTGCATCTTCAATCACTTGGGAGGGAATATTTCTACAAGGCAGTTTCACTGCAGCAGATTAGAAAAAGCAAAACCTTAACAGAAGGTTCTCCTGAATTGTTACTGGAAAAAACCCAATCACCTTGAAACATGCTCAATACAATGAAAACAAAGCTAGAAACACCTCTTAAAAGAACTGATACACTGGAAGGGCTTTGGGCTGGGGATTTTTAGTGCAATGAAACCATTCTCATTTTCAAGGACTGTAGTGAGGAAATAGCTGAGGGTGGAAGCTTGAGACAGCACTGAGCCCTGCAGGAGAGACCCCATTTCCCTGAGTACAAGGAGCCACACCATTAACAGTGCAAGTGCTTGAGACACTTCAGCAGCACAGCAGAGCTGTGCCTGAGCTGTACCTTGGAAGTTGCTATTAAAAAGTCAATACACAGTTAATTAGCTTAGCTACTAGAGGATTCTCTTTTCTACCAGCACATCTTGGTTATCTCTGTACTGAAGCATTAGGGTTTGCTATAAACTTCACGTTAAGAACCCTCCCTGTACTTTTCATCTCTGCAGTGATGACTAACATGAGGCACAGCCAAAATAAAAGAGATTTGCCCCAAAACATATGGATGTTCATATAGACATACAAACAGACAGACACACACATGTACACACACCTGTGTGTACAAATAGAAAAATACATATAAAAATAAAATTAAAATTTTATATTTAGTTTTAGGAGTGCTAACTGCCATCAAAAAATCATTTCATACTATAACTTCAGAATTTTTGTTATTCAAAAATATTCCACACATCTTCTACAACTTTTTAATGGACTGTGGTTCTGAGGGTTGTCTATAGTTGAGCTGGACTTCATATGCTTTCTTTCGTGTTTCTTTAATGCCTGGTTCTACACATAACTACTCAGAAAGAACCAATCCACAACCTCCTTCAGAAAGTGATACCTGTAGAATCATCACTAGGTCCCTTTGAAAAATACTCAGTTATAGGCATGAAAAAGAAAATAAGGCCAGTCTGCCATGAATCATGGGTGGATAACAAAAATATAGTCAACATCCAGCATCTGAATTCATGCTCAGATGAACTAACTCATTCACTGCCTGCAAACTCCAGCTGCAGGTATTTCCATACCCACGGGGGTCAGTGTGTAATTGCTGCCATTGTCATTGACAATGCAGCCACTGTGACTGCACAAAAAACACCCTCTGAAGGGTGAGACTCTCTGCACCTTCCTGCACAGCCCAAGGCCTGTGAGCCAAGGATGTAAATGCCACTCTAGTGCCTATGGCTTAGCAAACATTTAAAACCAGCTCCACAGCACCTTAAAACACATTCTGAACTCCATGTTTTCATGTGAGCAAAACCCACATGAACTCAGCCACACTGAGCTTCACCACTGCCAAATGAAACACTCCAGAAGTGACTTGGTTTGGGTGGCAAGGCCACCAGAGTCACAACTTGCAATGATCTTGTGGGAATGACTTGGTCTTAGCTGAGCCACTTTCAGTCCCTGTGGAAGGCTGCCCCTCTCCTGAATACAAATGAAGTGTTAAAGCCCCAAAGGTTCCAGCAAACAAATTGCTTCTTTGCTTCTCTCCAGTATCTAAAATCTTGATCCCACTTTGTCTTGGTTTTTGGATGGTTTGGTGTCAGTCTCTCACAAAACTGTTAAAACCTCGCTGGGGTGATGCCAAGCAATCCTCAGAGGATATCAAAGTAAGAGGCACAGCAGCTATGATGCCTCTCACACACCTGAGACTCCACACAAGCAGTTGAGGCACCAGGTTGAGGAAGGAGATGTGACTGAGTGCCTCCAATGAGCTGGCTCCTTCTTAATGGAGCTGATACCACCTACCTATTCTAATTTTAGAAGAGCAGCAAGGGGCTTTGAAGATACTTGTAGTTGTTTTTTTCTCCATACATTTTTGGAATTTTTAGTCATTTACTGTTCCTTTTCCTGAGACATGCATGGTGTTCTGGGGCTATCACTGAAGACAAGGGCTTTTCAAGCTGCAAAGTTCAGGATTCTTCCATGCCCGTTGCCATTTTCATTGGGTTTGCAGCTACATCTATTTAGACAATGTTGAGACAAATGTTAGATGGAATCACCAGACTGTTTCATTTTATTGTAGCACCCCAAAAATGTTAAGGGCAGTCTGTGAGACACAGAGAGACCTTGGCAAACAGACATGAGAGATTGGGGTAATCTGCTGGATCTCACAGCTGCTGAGTACTGGGAGTGTAATCCAGTCTCCTCACCAGTGGATTGCTTGGCCTCTCAGCCACCCAGCTCTTGGAATATTCAAGAGCTATTTCAGAGTAATACACCACACAGAATGCACATCTTTGGGAAAAGAAAATACCTAATGTACTAAGCAAATTTGAGGAGACTGGTAATGTTCATTCTCTGTGTTGAGATCACCTCCAGCAAGTGCAGAGTAAGAGAATAATAATGAGGACAAGTGGCTTGAGTATAATGACTGCAAGCTTCTCTGCTGGCTGGTTTTCATGACTCACTGTCTGCACTTACAGAGTCATCACAGCTGAAGGTTTGGCAATGCTCTCTTTTCTTCTTACTATGAAATGGTGAACCTTGATAAAAAATTCAATTGCGAAATAAACATAAATGTACAATATTCCTGCAAATACAATTAGAAATTTTCAGTCTACTGCAAGCAAATGGTCTTTGCTGTCAGCCCTTAATGCTAGATAAATATTCCATGGATGAATTTCTGTGGAACAATAGTGACATCCAGTGGGTAGGGAGCTTAATCACAGGTATCTCCTGCATAAATCAATTCACACAGAAATGTGTTTGCCTTTTCCCTTTGCATCCTTCTGCATCTCATGGGAGAAGCATCAAACCCTTGCAGCACAGTGAGTGCTCAACTGGATCTGTGCACAGGAGCCATAGCCTGCATGTAGTGAATACATGGAGAAAATGAGAGTAGATGAAGGCTGGCAGGAAATGGGCTACCCAGTGTGTAAGTCACTACTGCCAGTAAAAGGCAAGGAGTATACAAGGTAGCAAGGGTAGGAGCTCTGACGGGTTTGTGGCTACTGCTTTAGAACTTATTTATAAAACATCACTTTACTAGACTAGGAAATAACCTCAGGCCACAAACAACTCATTCAACTTCCTAACAACAGAAGACTAATAAAATTAATTTTTTTAGTTTAATTTTATAATAATGAGAAAGAGGTATTATTAAACATTAAAAGAAGGGCAACTCAATATCTGTGAACAATTCAAAGTAAGGACTTCCTCTCAAAAACATACACAGTATCCAAAGAGGCAAGAAGCAAATAATGCAAGATCAAATTCACAAACAATAGCAAAGTCATCCAATGGCAAACATGCCATGAATCTGCAGCACGTGTGCTTGGGCAAAACCTCTGGAAGGTTTTGCTGTAACTGCACTAGGTCTCAGTAACTCTGTGCCAATGTCACTGGTATGATCCTAAACCACAGTGAAGAAGTCAGGATTACAGCTCTGTTGATAAGATTCAGGTTTCACTGCCCCTAAGGAGGTGCACAGGAACTCATTTCACTCCACACTGGGGGAAATGCAGTTGTAGTTCTAACGTTTGATGTCTTCAGGTGCATTGGGGGGCCACCTGTCAGTCCTGGTGCTTTGCTTTTCATTCCTAGCCAGGCTCTTGAGAGTGGGATCATCCCAATGGGACAGAATGAGGTTGTGCTGTGGTTCTCAGGGTTACAGCCACACCCTTCCCTGGCATCACCACAACAGAGCACAGCAGGGCACACGAGCAGTGCAACAGGACTGAGCTCAACAGCTGTGAACACATCACCAAGGAGGTGATAGCATAATAAAAAGGATTTTAACCGAGGCCCTCTGGGACAATTAGCTGTGAGCTGATGGCCAAGGTTTTACCTACCACAGAACCTGCAAATCCCATTTGGAATGAGCACAAACATCATAAAAGCAAGAATGAAAAAAGATTTGCAGGTAGGCAGTACCTTTTTATTCAGCCAATCCATCACAGAAATCACATCTCCCTGCGAGTCCTGCCTTGCTCATGCTGTTGTGCTATAATGACCACAGCACTGGCATTCCAGTGCAAGAATAAGCATTGTTTACTGAGAAGGGATAAAAGGCCAGTTAATTCCTGTTTATTAACCTCTTTCTAAAGAGCTAAATGACCTACTGATGTTATTACAGGAAATATTGGATATTCATGTAAAAAATCACAAGGTTCTTCAGCACTGAAATCAACCAAACTCTTTAACGAAGCAAATATTTCATTCTTTACTTACTCTTTGTTATTGTTTCCCACAAACTCCTTTGTTTGCCAAAAAGCCAGTGAATGACTGGAGGTGTAATCTTAAAAAAACATCCTCCAAAAACCCTTCATGTGTCATCTTAACCACTAAAGCCATTCCCTTCCTGTGCTCATGACCAACACATTGCCCATGTGTCACAGTTTACACTCCTGCCTGAAGCTGAATTCCTGCTTTTCCAACACCAGCACTGACACCATGTATGACTTTATAATTACACTTTAACCTTGCTCATTTTCCCAGTGTTTTGTGACAGCCAAAGTCTACTAATACATCACAAGGACAGGTGACAAACAAAATATCTTAATTGCCCACCTACTTACCCACAAACCAGGACAGAAATGCATTACAAGGTTTAGTGCTTCACTATGCCACTGAGAGGAAATCCCCTGCTCAGTTCTGTGTGCAAACCCTTTTCTTCCCCAAACTAACAAACCCACTAACTAGCTAGGTAAGTCTCTCAGGACCCTAATTCCTTCATGCCAAAAGAAAGCAAACCTAACTGCAATGACAGTGGCAGCAGCCTGCAGGAGCTGCCGCCGTGAACTCAGCTGGTATTATTTATTAGTATTAGTTATTAGCTATTGTCACCTGAAATCCAGAAGTACCCTCTACACTTGCCAAGGGTTACACTGGCTCTCTACCCCATAGTGTGGTGTACTAACTGTAAGAAAACACTGCAATTTCATGGGCACCTCTGCTCATGTCCACAATTAGAAAAGATGGAGAGAGAAAAAGCTCAGGGAAAGGACTGCATGTGGCTTATAGCACTGGTAAAAAAAAAACTTCTCTTTTCTTTCATACCTTACTAAATGAAAGGAAGAAAATACCTTCCTATAATGTAAGACATTCTTTCCAAAGCTGTGTGACTGAGCTGGTATTGGAAAAAAATCTAAACATATTCCATCTTACTTTTGTTGTTTCTTATGTGATTATTTCCAACCTGTAGAAATGGTAAGCTACTGCTAAGAGGTCACATGTACATTATTCTAGCTGAGCACATTCTCGTGGCATTTATTTTGTGCTTCATGGCAAATCCTAGGTTGTGCTGTTGGCTCTAACATGTAACCTTTGTTATGAGGAAGAACTTACTGAAAACACAACCATCACAAATGGATCCCTTGCACCAAAAATGCAGCCTTCATAATGTATATGCTAGCGTACACACTCTTTGCTTTGCTCTGTTCAAATGCATTGTTTAACATTGCAGAAGCATCTTTTTTGCCTGTGCTGAGTTGAGCAAAAGCTGCAGGTGATAAAAGCAGAGAAAGGGAACACAGTTTACAAGAGTCAAACAGAAAAACACTTCAGACTTCATCTTAATTACTGTGCTGTAACTCTTTTTTCAGTCTCCTATAGATTATCCTGTTTATTTTAAAACAGACTGCAGCAAAGGTTTTCAAACCTGCAAATGAGAATTTAAACACCCAAATCTTACCCATTTGTTGCACCAGACAAGAACTAAACCTCTGTTACAAAACACAATGTCCTCTCCATTTCTCTGCAGAGCTGGACATTTGAACAAGAGTATACAAAGTGCTCTGGCCAGCTCCATGAACTACTATAAAAATGACCTCCCCAGAGATTTTGGCAAATTCTCAGGCAAGGAAGGGGCACAGTTGTACCTTGCTGCAGGTGAGGCAGTAACACAGGGAGGACTGCCTGCTGAAGAAGGGTGTTACCTGGGCTGTTACCCCAGGTACCTGGGGGACTGCAAGAAGGACTGCCACTAATTCCTGGCACGCAGATACAGTGAACTCACCTGAGAAAATAATCAGCTATGGTTCACTTTATAAAACAGCTACAGATTCTTAAGTCTGGGGATTTTTTAGCCAGAAGAGTTTATTCCCCACATGCCTTGCTAGTAACAATCATAGTAATCTTACACATGAACACTTAGAGTATGAGAAAAGGATCCTCTTTTCCTCTTCAAAAAAGAGCAACATCAAATAACCATTCCAGCACCCAGAGTTATGTTAGCAGTGCACTATCACTTGTAATGTGGCACTTTCAGATGGCAGCATTAGCCTTGCAGCTCTCTGTGATGTGAGTCATCTCCTCAGAGCAGTGCAGTTCATCCTACCCTGCTGCTGAGCACTCAGCTCCTCCTGGAACACCCTGAGCTACCCAGGCACATCCACAGTGCACATCACAGCAATTTCCAGCTGGGGAATCCATCCCATGTGCTCTCACAGCTGTGACTCACAGTGGGATCTCCTCACTATGCTCCTTCCAGCACAGGATCCCTCCAGACAGGGATGGAATCCTGTGTCCAGGCTCTGCTTGTACCTAGCACAGACAGGCTCTCTGCTCTGGGGACTAAATGTTCACTTGTCCCTACTTCAATTTATCTTCAACAACAGTTCCCAGGCTGCATTACTGTTACAAAATGCAGGCCTGCAGCAAAACCCAGCAATTGTTATGTGAGGGAGCTCCAACTACCAGACAGAAAGCTGTCCTTCATTAAAGACCACATTTACTTCACACACACACAACTCTTCAATACCTTTCACCCATCCCTGCTGATGCAGGCAGCACAAACAAGGGTTTCATCTTCCCTGTGAGCCAGAAAATATGAGGGAAAACATTTCACATGAGAACCCTGAGCAGTGAGTCAGGCTGAGCAGAATGCAGTAACACTGCAGGAAAAGGGACTGGGAGTGCAGGCTGAGGAAAGCAGTAACACTGCAGGAAAAGGGACTGGGAGTGCAGCTGGCCTCAGTTTGCCTGTGCTGAAGCCCAGCAGCTTCCATGGAGGCCTGCTTTGATGGAAGTTTAGTGAAGCAGAGGAACTTAGGCAGTTATGCACAATTCCTTGTCACCCAAAGGATAGCTGGTCTGTAGCCATAGCACATAATGGTAAGTTCTGAGGGGCAAGAGCAGTATAAAAGAATCTGAAATCGTAACATAATGGATTGCATTGTCAAATCTGAAAGCACCTTCCATTTGGACTGTATCAGTATCATAAATTAAAAACATCTATATACTAGTAATATTAATAAAATGAATTTTTTCAAAGCCACAGAACTACTGGTATGTATGCTTTGGCTTCATGTATAAACTGACATGGCAAATTCTAAATTTAACCAAGCCAATTTCTTTTAAAGCCTCATCACACTAATTACATCCATCAAGTGTGTAAAATACATTTTGTCAGCTAAGAACAGAAGACTTAAATTAAATGTAAATCCTTACTCAGCACTTTAAGCTGTTAATGGCTCTAAGTCGTTAATGAGATGATGAAAAGAAAATGCTCCTGCAGGCTCTGTAGAGAGAATTTATTACTAGTACTCATTACTTTCACCCAGTGCATATTCTGAAAGTGTCCCCCATTTATGTCAACACCCCAGTGTCAACAGAGAAAGATACCAAAATAGTCTTGTTTGCTTGTAGATGTGCTTGTGTACATAAATGGGGCTTGACAGGCATCTCCAAGAGGGATGGATGCCCTTCCTCCCAGAGGTTCCCAGAAGAGCTGGTGAAAAGGCCTGAAGTAGGGGCACTGTCAGAATGGTATTTTAGCATAATTTTATGGCATTTTCATTCACCAAACAGTATGAGCACTAATGGCTGACTGCACAGCATGCCTAGGTTTATGTGTTTTTATAATGAATTTTGATAGATCCCCTATTAGAATTAGCTCAGAAGGGCATTGGAAAGAGATTTACAGAGCTAAGGATGAACTACAGCAGGATGGGGGAGGACATGAGAGCTAAAGGAATATATAGCCCTGTTATCCAAAATTTGCAAATTTCATTTCAATTTAGTAACATCAGTATTTATGAATTTTCATCCTTTTCACAGGCTACAGGACTTTTTGTCTCTGCCTCTAACCTTAGGGAGGGTTATTAAGGGAATTTCCCAATGGCAGAAAACTCCTGGATCAGTCTTAGTTCTCATTGAAAGGAAAAACATCATTATTTGATTTCTCTCTTAAGATTTCTCTATCCCAGTCTAGTCCTTTTCTTTCCTTCAGTCTGAGCTCCTCTCCTCTCTTGATTAGCTATTTCACAGAAAGAAAAAAAAGAATCCCAGAGCTACACTGAAATGTACCAGATGCCCTTGAATTTCTACCGAGTTGTGCCCCTGTGAAGCCTTGTTTACAACTTCAGCTCCAGCAGCAAGTGAGCTTCCAGGAACAAAGAAATGTTAGAGACATTTGCACAACAGTTTTAAATTGCTTCCCCCAGTAGAGAAGACTCATGGATCAAGTAACTAAAATGAGGTACAGGGAAGTGATTCATGCTCAAACATGATGAAAAAACAATAAAGTAAAGCAGTCTGGAATATTTGTACCCTCTGCAGGAACCCTATCCCATCAACTTTTAGTGAAAATTAACATGATGTTCAAAAATTATTATGCATGAGAAAACAAAAGCCATCTCAAATGATGGCCCTGCTGTAACAGGATGGTGATTAGCTAGAGAGAATTGAATTTTTGGTATCAGTGCTTTATTGGGTCACTAGATGGATATGACAGACAAGATACTTCCTTACACTGCAAAAAGGAAGCAGATTTGCCTAAGATTAATTCCACTCTAACTTAATTATTAATTGATCTCTCCCAAATGGATTTTTTTAATTGTACTTAACAAGGGCTGTGCAAATAGAAGTGCTCTGTGTATGGATGGGACAGTTTTGCAGGCAGGCAGGGATGCTGCAGTGCATAGCCAGCATTCCTTGGGCTGATGGCTTCATTAAAATGCATGGTTATACAGGCTCTTAGAACTGCAGCTGGATAACCCATGATCCCATTTCCTCAGTACCACAGAACACTTCGTGTCTATTTAATAGGGCTGTTTCAGGATTTAATCAAAGATTTACAATCTACACCCTGGAACAAGGAGTCTTCCCCTTTTTAAAAGGTTTCAAATAAAACACTCTCTTTTTTTAGATATTCTTTCTGAATATCTGTAGCCTGTGCCCTTTACCTGCACCTTCTTCCAATTTAATGTCTATTTTATACACTTTAATGCTTCCTCTTCCACTTCTCTGCATCCCCAAGACAAAGAAAACACAGAGACTGTCACATGTTCTTTGCAGCATAAATCTGTAAATCCAACTTTAGTGAATGAGCTAACAGCTTTGAAGGGACAGGGTAAGCAGTGAAGTGCAGGGGCTGATGGAAACCTGTGCCAGGCAGTAGATGGAGCAGGGCTGCAGTTCTGTGAAATCCAGCTGCTATGGAGCATTTGCTAACACACTGCAGTGGTGCTGCATGCTAATGCCAGTGAGAGGAAGAGGGGGTTTGCAAATCTGTGAGGATGTACAGGCATTAAACTGTTTGGAAAACAGCCTGGAGGAAAGGAATGCCTCAGAGTCAACCAGTCAGAATTACTTGAAAACAAGTACTTAATTACAAGAAAACACAGCCCCTCCCTATTTCTCTTATACCTTATAAAAATCGCTGTGATAATTACAAAGCCCATTTAGCCAATAATGGCAAAACATGTGGACAGATATCTGAAATTTAATCACCTCCAGTTCAGTTTCAGCTCTGACTGTATCTGAGTCAGTTCCTTCCTTTGGAGCAACTATTCATCCCCCAGATAATTTCTGACAGGACTCTAAAATTATCTCTATTCCAAGGCCAGGCTGGACAGGGCTGAGCAGCCTGGTTCAGTGGAGGGTGTCCCTGCCCATGGCAGGGGGTGGAAAGAGATGGTCTATAGGCCTTTCCAAGCCAACCCATCCTATGGTTCTCTGATTCATACCCCTAACTCAAGAGCTCCAGTCAAATACCCTCACTAGGTTGGCCTGTGCATCTTTTCCAAGCAGTACTGGGAGTCTCCAGTAAGCTGGTAACTCCTGCATCCTTCTGAAAAAGGTACCTGTGAGGTCTCATCTGCTTTATATTTACCTGTCCAATGTCTCCTCCCAAAGTGCCTGAAAAGAAGCTGCTGTCTAAAGCTGGATTTTCCTTTCCACTGGGCAAATTCCTTAGAGCTCCTCTTGCAGCTGGCAGAAGGGTACTGGCAGAGCCCTACTGAAAGGGTGTTGAGGGCAGTCTGACAACCTCAGCAAACACCTTTACATTCTTTTTGTGCCCCTGAAGCAACACATGCCCCTTCTTCTGGTTTCATTCTGTTTCAGAGTGTGCAATGGACAAAGCAGTGCTTGTCCCAGGGTCTCCAAGAGCAGCTTGCCCAGGATAACTGTCAGTGCAGGTGTGTTATTTTTTGGGAAGTGTTGTTTTGCTTGACAGTTCTGACACTGACTGCAAGAACAACAGTATATAACTGCCTTATGCCTTCCTGTTCTGTTAGTGTTCCACATATCAAAGCTTGCAGAGCCTGTGGGAAAGAAGCCAGTGACCATTAACCTTCACTTTATTTTATGCTTTTATAATTTCAGGAGTTTAGTTTCAGGCTTGCAGCCTTCAGGGCTGCAGAGCTGAGACTGGAGTAAAATACAGCAAAGCAGCAAATGTTTAGCATAAGTTAAAAGAGCTTTTCCTGAGTTCCCATGTCATTTCTCCCAGCCCTAATATGCAAAATTTATTTCAAGGGATTGAACAGGTTTTTTTCTCGAGTGGAAGCACATGCACCAGAGATGCTTTCTGCTTTTGTAACAAAAAATACTTTGTGGATTGATAGTGGCCAGTTCAGTAAGTTCCCAAGAAGTCACACTGAGTAGGCAACACCTGGCTGTCTTTCAAACCCAGAATTTCTTGTCAGTGGACAAGATGAATCAAGGCTGGAGGGATGCTTAGGACAGCACATTCACATCTTTGTTTCTACCACCCATATGAATCCAGCAGAAAACCCCATTGCTGTTAAAAAGCAGGAAATCCCTCTTGTACCTTCATGCTCCCCTTTTCAACTCAGACTGGTCCACTGAAACTCAAGACAAAAGCTGAGTTTTCTAAAGCATAAAAATGCCACAAAATGCCAAGACGAAGCTTAGTGAGAATCCACTGGCCTGAGGACTTTGGGGATATGGTTACCATGAAGCCATGAGGGTGTTTCAGAAAGCTTACCCTTCATACATCATTCACAGAGCAGAGCATTCCCAAAGGTGAGCTGAATTCCACAGACTCCCATACGCTGCAGTTTGTAAATCACTGCCATGAAAGTAGGACAGTGGTGTCATGCTGCCAGAAGTCTTTAGCATTTAACAATTTCCTCACTAAAAGAGCTTGACTTGTGGTGACTACAACAAATCCAGTTCCCCCAGCTTTGCAGCAGGGCCCTGCCCTGGCAGCAGAGCAGAGCGAGCCCGTCCCACAGTGGCCACCCTGCTCCAAAGGGCACCAGGAGCTGCTGCAGGAGCTGGCACACAGCACTGCTCCTGCCCAGGGCTGGCAGGAACACCAGCAGCTGCCCTGCCTCACAGCCTCAGGCATGCACCACACTGAGCACACGTGCAGCACTGCTCCTGGCAAAGCTGCAGTGCCTGTCCAGCTCACAGGATCAGAGTTACAACAGTTAAAGACTGTGCAGGTGCAAGGTCAGGCAGCACTGCAGAGCAGGATGGTTTCATCATAAACAGCATTCTGCATTCTGTTTTCCAAAGGCTTGACTGATGAAATAGTAGCCATTAACTCCTGTTGCAGAGCAGAGCTGCAGAGAGAGCCAGCAGGCCAGTCTGCAGTGGGAAGGAAGTGGCACCATTGATTCTTTACATCTCCTACAGATCAGGGGCAGGGAGTTCAGGCCATCTCGACCTGTGGGTGAAAACCAGATAATAATACACTGTGTCTTGTGCCAGATTCTCCTCAGGGAAAAGAGCTTGAGCCAGCACACAGTGGCAGAAGTTGGGTTTTTCTGAGCTGTGCAGGCTGCTGGCTCAGTAATGAGTTCTGTAAGCCTACTCTGACATTCCCGTGCTGCCTGCTCCAGGAGGGAAGGCCTGGCAAAATGTTCCCATGTGCTGCATTGTGCCCATCACCTCCTCCCAAACCAAGGGAGGCCAAAAACCACCAAATTAGTTTCACTTTCCCAAGTCAAGTCAAATATCTGTTGTGAACTTTGCTAGCCTTCCATTTGTTTATGTTCTCAGAACTCAGGACATAAGGACTGAAAGATTTCTTCCAAATTATATCCTCTATAGGAATTCTATATCTCTTCTCTTTCATTGCTTTGCTTGGTGAATGCAGAAATCAAAGCCATCAACTTGGAAAATATTTTCCTTATTTAAAGTTTTAGTATCAAATATGGGGGAAAATATTAATTTTCCAGTAATTCCAAACTGGAACTACACAGCTCATCAAGTCAGTTATCTATCAAATAATAAATCAAAGGTTATAATGTTTCTCCTCAACTGCTTCAACAATAGAATTAATTGATTCTAATCAGAAATAAATGTCACTCTTTAAAGTATCTTAACATCAGAAATGTTGAAGCACCTTTCATTAGAGTCTCCAAACATTTTGCAAGACATTATCAATGCCATTTCTGCAGAGCAGACACCTGGTGTGGGGTCCTTTTCAGGCCATGGCAGCACTGGGAGCAGGAGCTCAGCCTCCCACAGCCATCATTTTACTGATTGTTTTCTTACTCACAAGGAAAGTGGAAGTTGGGTGGGAGATGTGAGTCAGGTGAAGTGAGAGCACAGCATTATGCAGCAGCAAGGGAGCAACCCCAGACACTTCCACCCAAATTTAGAAAGGTACAGAATTTCCTAAACTAAAATATAACCTTAATCCCATACCAGCACACTTTCACAAATGTTGCTTGAAGCCTCTAGCCTGTCAAGCCATAAAATACAATTCCTCAATGCTTATAATCACGTAGCCTGTTGTGGTTTGGCAGGCTCTCCTCCTCCAGTGTCAAATGTAAAACAGATGATGGTGGCCTGCAGAACGTTGGGGAAACATCATGTCTGACAGCAGAGCAATGCTGCATGGAGAAACATTGTACCATCTCCAACAAAATCAACAAGCCAGAACTCTCACAAGAGTCATACCAGCAATCATCACCACCATAATACAAAGAGGGTTTCATTTTACGAGTTTTAAAAGACTTATTCCACTTGGTGAATTATGGCTGGTTTTTCTAAAGGGGCTCCTAATCTGATTGCTCAGAGATTTATGTACAGTCACAAGGTTGGGAAATTATTATTGGGAATGTCTATTCAGATGAGAACTCTCTGAAAATTGAGATAAGGACTAAAATCAGATTTTATTCTGCTCATTTAACAATCTATTATTAATAACCTTTTTAATTGATGCCAGTGGAAATAATAACTTCGTATTCAGAGTGCCAGACAAAATTCAGTTTCATTGCTTAACCATATTTGTCCTTCCCAAGATGACTTAGCAAAAGCATATTGGTGCTGTGGTAATCATTCAAAAAAACACAACCCACTTTTACCCCAGTGTTTATATCAGCACCAGCAAGCAGCACTGACCAGGCCTGTCTATGATAAACTGGTGAAATCCAGCTGGAATGGAAATAAGCAGTGATCCAGCTGGTAGTGGCACATCAGCACTGCACTCCACCACTACTAACACTTGTGGAAACGAAAGATGTGTCCAAGGCTGGACTGCACCAAAAATGTGCTACCCCACCCTGTGCCCCACATCCTCCACAGCAGCAGCAGCTCGGGAGAGCTCTCCTGCACTCCCAGATGGGTCAAACTGCCAAAGGCTGCTTTTCCCCATGATGGCATGGGAGGAGGGGGTATAAACTGTGTTTACAGGCTGAAAACTCTGATCCAGCTTCTGGTGACTCCAGTAGCATCACAAAGGAGTTGGAATACTGATGAGAGGTGGCCCTGGAGAAACTCAGACGCAAACCAGAACAGATGCCAACAGGAAAATTGTTTTCATTCCATTGTGCCTCTGTTTAAACAGCTCAGATCATGATGATACATGATTCAATAACCTACCTCGACTGCAAGGATTTATTTGCATCAGCACAGACAATTGCAACACCTCACAAAGGAAGAATTCATACACAGGCCATTGAACTGTTTGTGCTTTCTCCTGAGCCAAGGATATCACCATCACAGTAGGAAATGTCATATCAGATATGCCTAGCAGGCTTTCTAACTGGGAGCAACCTGTGTATAACAAGTAGAAACAAATACTTACCCAAAAAAACAGAAGAAAAAAGACAGCTTACAATAGTAAGAAAATGATGTTTTAGCCCTTAACATACCCATAGCAGGAATGTGGATCACGTATTAAACTTCAAATAACATACTTATAAGTGCTCTCATTATACACTTAGAAATGAAATCCTTTTATGCAGCATTTCCACTAAAACCTTACCGTCATTGAGGTCTGGCAGCAAGTTCTACAGATGAATTACGGATTGTGAATAAAAATATTTTAATAAGCCATTTTAAAATCAATTCCCTGTCCTTTGAATAAAATGCTCATAAACATTTTCCTCAGCAAACTCCAAACCATTTCTGTTTCCACTGATCTTCCTTGATAATAGGTAATGAGACTCACAGACTCAAGAAAAAAGGCAAAATATTTACACAAAGGCATTATTAATGTACTCTTAACAGGCCTTTTGAACTGTGTCCAGAAGGACACAACACACTCTTTTTTCACTGCTAACACTTTGTTAAATACTAACAGCAGATGTCTATAGCTAAAATCATTCCTACCATGGCCAGCAGGCAATACTGCACATTTGTGAATTGGTTCTGCTTGGCATACTCCTGCTCATTCAGGCAGCTTTGCTGAGTTCTGGAAGGTCCTGCTTGCATTCCTAGGTTTGACTGACCAAACAATTTATATTACCTGCACGTTTTGCCATTTTCCTTTTCACAGAGACTTCACCTTGTAGCACACGAATCTAACCTGAATACCTGAGGGCTCCCTGCTGTTAACCTTTTGCCATGAGGAAAATTGACACCTCATTCCTGCTCTGTTTTCTGTCTCTAGACAGTTCCTACCACAGAAGAGTAGCTCCCCTTTCACTTCAGCAATGTTTAGCTTCCCAAATAGCCTCTTATGATGAACACTAGCAAAGGCTGTCTGAGCCCTATAAATCCTGTCAATGTGCTCTACTTTACCCTGGCAGCCAGCACTGATTAGCTGTTGTGCTAGAGCTGCCCTAGAAAGAAAATATTTTCTGGGCTGGTGCCACTTGAAAGCACCTGAGACAGCAGTGGTTACCACTCCCCATTTACCAGAGCCCCTTGAAATGACATTTAGGAGACTGATGAACAGCAGCTTTTGTGCAGCAGTTCAGTTACCTCCCAGAAACACATCTGGGTTTCAGCAGTGGTTTGGGATTTCTCTCTATGGCGAGTTCAGGTGGCTCCTGTGGTGTTACCCTTAATTTAATTGTTTTCTGATTTAACTAGGCTTAGTGCTAGTTTATAACAGGAGATGCTTCTGTTAGCCTAGACATACTACAGAGCACTAGGGCTGCAGGCTGTAGAGATCCAGCTGTTCTCCTGGGCCACTCTTCAGCACTGGATTAAATCTCCTAGGGTTTCTCACAAAGCAGAATGCAGCCAGCAGCTCTTCCTCTTCCCCTTCAGAAAGCAGTAATATGTGTAGCAAAATCGAGACTTATTATGCTGAAAACTATCATTCAGTAATGGGTGTAGAATGAAATTTGATTAGGGTCTTATTGATGTACAAAGCAAAAGTGTGTAAATTGCAAAAATTAATATCTATTTGCTGTTGGCAAATGAAAGTGTGTGTAATACTAGGCACAAACAGCATGCAAGTTTACAGGCATAGCAAATGTTCAGATTAAGGCAGAGTTACTTTGAGTAATTTCTGTTATTCTAACAACCCATGCATGACTGCCTCCAGAGTATACCAAAAAGAGAAGAAAAACAACATTATGTAAAATATTTGGTTATAAAACACATATGAAATCTGTCACATTTTTTGTTTATCTTACTAAAACACCATCTTATGAAACTAATACAGTCTGATCTGAGCTATTTTTCTCTAAAAAGACAAATGGCCTCTTTATCCACAAATAAATACACCACAGATGAACATACACTAAGTAAACCCAGGAGCCACTGCTTATTAACCACAATAATTAATACCATTAAATGGCATCCCCAGATATTTCCCTGGCACTACAATTCAAACAGAACTTATTTGGAATGCTGCTCCCCATAAAAAGGCACAGGCCAGTGTGCTTAGCAGCTGGGCACCAAATCCTGCTATTCCAGAGACATGGGGTGAGGGGCAGAGGGACTGGCAGCCACACTGACCTTCATGGCAACAAACTCTGCTCCAAATCAGGAAGGGTCTGCTGTCATCCACTCCTACAAACCCACCAGTGAGACACTGTATCATCCCAGTGCATGAATAGTCCTGCTTCATTCCATCAGGATGAAAGAGGTGATGATGCTCTTGAAGTCAAATTTAGATGTCTTTTTTTTTTTTTTAAGATTCAGGTTTCCATTGGCAATTTCCCTTTAGGTGCCTAGGACAGGGGTTTAGAAGTTCAGCTCTGGTTTGACCATTGCTCATAATGTTTTCCCTTCACAGTTCCATAGTGTTCATTCTTAATGCACTTCATTATCTGTAGATGTAGATTTTAAAAAGGCAGACCCTTCCAGCATACAAAGCCATTATAACATACTTGTTGTGAGAAGCTTCAGAAAATTGCCTGATGTGCAAAGGCAGAAATACAGCAATTTTCCCAGTAATAAAATGCAGACCTTTATTTACAAAGAAATAGAGCAATATCTATCTTGCAGGTACTATCAGAGCAGGGGTTATTTTTACTTTCTGTAATAAACTTAAACAAACAAAATTTAAATGAAAAACTGTTTGCAACTATGTTACAGAAATTTTAGTGTAATATGGAATATTGTGAGTTCATTGCCTGCTATTATCAGACCAGGATGAGGTGTCTTTGTGCTAAGGCTGTCCTTAAAGCCCTGTGGAAGGTTTAATATTCTTTCATTTCTGTAATAAATCAGCTGTTCTCTTCTTGCACATAAAATGTTACATACTTGTAAAACAGCATCTGGTGGAGAGAGAGAGGAGGGGATGTGATTGACACAGGAGTCCAAAATCTGCTGTTGCTCAAAATCCCATTTTATTATACAGCTTTAGGCATCCACTGCTAAAGCAAGACTAAAGAATTGCCTGCATTATTCTCTCCATGATACATAATTGACAGTAACAGTTACCATTCTTTTGGAAAATGATTTGGACAAGCTTCCAGAGCAAAGCAGCATGGAAAAACATTTTACCCTAACTGTTTGGAGCTTATTCTTCACTAGCCAGGGAAGCATTCTCTTTCCTCACAAAAAATACTGCAGTTGTCACTTGTCCTTGTATCACTTGCCTCATATTTCTAAAGTGAAACCAGAATAGTTCCAAAAAAATTATTAAATGCTGTCAACAAACAGCATTCCCCACAAGGGCCATGGCCTTTTATGTGTTTCAGGTATTCAGCCTCAGCATCTGCAGCAGAGCTCAAAATCCATCACAAAAAATGTATTAACTAATACTGACTCGAGAAAAGATTTAAGCTGCCAAGTGAAATTCATTGATTTGAGTCACCCACTCCCATAACATAAACCTATACCATAAATCCATAATAAAGCACAGACACTCATCAGTCTGCCTGCCAAATTCATCTGAGTGTTAACACTTGCAAAACAAGCTGAGAATCCCCAGAGAGAGACACACCCATGGGGAGACTTTAAGTCCCCTTTTCCTCATCTGTCTACTGGCCCAAGGGCAGAAAATGCACTGGCCAAAGTCAAAGGTGAAGCTGTGTTTTCCAAAAGAGGCAGAAGACAAAAAAATCCCTAACCAGTATGAATGTGTTTCTATACAAAAGCTGAGAAGGTTAAAAAAGGTTAAAAAAGAGATGGGTAGACTACAACACCTACCTGTAAGTATGTTTTGATTAATATCAAACACTCGGAGGAAAGAGATCATTATTGGTACTTTAGTATCTAGACAAAGGATAAAAAAGAAAATGCAATAACTCATGTCAGTACAGGAATTATGTCAAGAAATCGTATCACAAATATCTCAGAATTGTATCAGAGCTTGGTGAAATGTACCAACAAGTAAAATAGAATCTCGATGAAACTCTAAGTCCAGGTTCAAATACAGGAAAAATACATTATTAAGGACAATCTAATCTTTTTCATTTGAGAAGAGCAACCCTGTTGTGCCCAGAGAAACTGGAATGATTGCTAGCACAGAAGAACAGCAGTAATGGTAGGGTTCAGTTATTTCAGACATGCTGTGTGACAAATCTGATCTGTGGATTGTACTTCAGGGAATGAGTGACTAGATAGGGGACCCACTGAAAAAAGCCACCTTGAGACACAGTCACAGCAGTGTCAACGTCCTCATCAAGAATATTATTACCAAAAAGGCAGTCTGTAAGAGAGACTGATACAGTAAGATTCAGTATCTCTAAAGCAGACAAAAGTTTTAAAAAATTCCACTTGATTTTAAAAAGGTGATGTAACATGGAGTAAAAGCTTGATAAAATAAACAAAATTTCAGATGGTTAGTATTGGCAAGTATGTGAAGGTTGTGTAAGCACAGCATACTAGAAGGTGAGCATACAGCACTCACCTCAAAGAGCCCTGCTGAAAGGCTAACAGCAGAGCAGCCCTTGTGCTGAAAAGGCAGCCTAGGAGAGGGTATTAGCAACAACAGCATCTAAAAAAGTCATGGCATATGCATGGAACAGAAAGGAATAGAAACATGGCAGCTTAGCTGTAAAAAACACACTATGGCAGGCCACAAAAGACTTTAAGAACAAAAGTGCAGCATTACAATAATCTTTAACCCACCTCCATCATTACATCAGGAGTAGGATGGCTGCCAGAGTCTGGGGGATCAAGCTGGACTATGCACAGAAACCACAGTGACTGCACAAAAACCAGATGGATCTTTTTGCACATTTAGTACAGAAAATCGCTGGGAGGTTTCCATAGATGAAAGGGTGATGTAGCTGAAAATGTGACCAAAAATGAAATGACATTTTACTGCAGAATAAACTGAAATAGTAAAGTGTAAGAGCTCACTAGGACCAGACATAATTTACCCAGCAACTCAAAAGCAATTCACAGATAAAATAATAACCTAATCACTATAATATATATTCTAACCCTTTGAAACCTCACCAGCATCAAAAGAACAAAAGGCAGCACAATGACAGCTTCTTATTAAGATGCCTTGACCACAAGGACCAGTACAGATAACATCCATCTAATGTAGACTGCTAGGTAGGAGCAATAATAAAGGACCAAAGAAATAGGCAAATGGCCAGATGTGTCAATTATACAGGACAAAGGGAAAGGGAGAGTTTATAAAAGAAAATTCATACCTCACAAAGCTATTGAAACTTTATGTAGGACTCCAATAACAGCTGGGAGAGCTTTACAACTAGTTCTTAATTAAAAGACCTAGAAACCTATTAAAATTATATCTGTGGAGAGACTGACTTGTAAAATGTAACATCAAAATTGGCACACACAGAGAATAAAAATCCATCTTTCTGGACTCTTAATCCCACCTGTCTCACCTGGGATTTTCAAAGTTTAACAGAACTGGGCACCAATGGGTAATTCTTTAAATACTGGAATTGAACATTTTCTGATGTGGTTCTGTGACAAAGAGAGCTCCAGCCATTCCACTAACAACTTCCTCCATGTCACTTTGCTATTTCAGGGTAAAATTGATTCCTGGAGTGGTGCTACTTTTGTGCTTGAACAGTGTAATTATACAAATCCAAGTTGCCATTCAAGTTTAAAATAGACACATTGTTTTTCCTTTGCCATTGCTGTTTCCCTTCATTCAAACCCCCTCCAGCCCTGATTTATCCCAGTCCCAGAGGTGTTTGACACCTCACACAAATACCTTTCAAAGTCTGCAACATGAAGGAAGTCTCCAGGCAGGGAAGGTGTGTGACCTCTCCCTTTGCCAAGCAAAGGGAAGCCTGTGTGTGAGTTGTACCCCCAAGGCAGGCTGAAGCAGGACTCACCAAAGGAGGAAGGAGATGAGTGGGGGCACTGTGTTTAAAAGCCCCTTGGAAGCTCTGCTTCTATTCCCACTGCCCCTCTCCCTCCACAGCCTGTGCCCCATCCAGGGCAGCTCTTTTCCTTCTCCCCTTAACATCTCCCCATCAACCCACACAAGGTCCAGGACCTCAAAGCAACCTTCTGGGTCTGTACAGCACAGCCCTGGGAGCTCTGAAAGTACAGGTGAAGGGAAGAATAAAGTTAAGAGTGTGGGGAGAGAGCAGGGAGAAAGTGGAAAAGCAGGATAATGAAGAGGGGAATCCAAGCACTCCTGGAGACATAAGGGAGTTAGAAGAGCCAGATGGCTGCAGCTGTGCACTGAACACAGCAGTGTGAAATACTGCACTGAAACACAGGCATGGTGGCTGCTTTTGCTGCTGCTGCCTTGCAGCATTTCTCCTTTGGAAAGGCACTGTGTTCATCAAGATCAGGCACAAAAGCCTTAGAGACCCACTAAAGCCCTGCAGTTTTATAAATCTAAACAAAAGTGTGTCCTGCATACACTTCAAAGGAAAAAGAAATTTCAAATGAATCTTTAAATCTGTGCTAAAAACCAAGAGTGTAGAAAACAAGTCATACACTCACTCTTTCCAAAACCAACCCTCCACAGCCACCATCTCCTCTTCAATCATTTTTTCCTTAAACAGACCCTTAGGGGAAATGAAACAAAGTGATTTAGGCTCGTTTTCAAGCCCCTCCTGAATGCCTACAAGCCTTGGAGAAGTGGCCCATGAACATGGGGACTGCTGAGCTCTGTGTGACCCTCCACGGCCAGCTGTGCAGCCCCTGCCCCAGCAGGCAGGACAGGGACCCTGCACACTCCTGTCCATGCTGTCACTGTCACTGCCCCAGCAGGCAGGACAGGGACCCTGCACACTCGTGTCCATGCTGCCCACTCTTCATCCTTGAACACAGCCCTAGGACCAGACGTGCCCCCACTGTTGTGAGGCTGCTCAGGACACTGAGGGCATGGCAGGCACTGCAGCCATTGCCTGCCCAGGCATGTTGGGCAGCTCATAGGTAAACCTTCTGCTGCAAAGCTTTGGAATATTTTTCTATTAACTTCTACAAGGCAGTTTTTGAGCAGCTCTACTTACAGATGACCACTGTGACTTCCAGAAGAAACATTAATTTAATATGCCATGCTAGTGCTTTTCTTACAACAGCAAGAGCAAAGAAAAAGCTTTATAATGCATGAGAGATCTGGGTTTAGCAATTAAACCTTCATTTGTATTTCATTTAGCAATAAGAGAATTCTGCCAACATCTTCAGAAGGCTTTTAATATATCTGCATTAATGCACAGCCCATAAGCCAGCAGTGCTTTCATTTACCAAGCACTCCAGTGCAGCTACAGTTGCTGTATCAGCTGCTGCATGGGGAAAACATCCCCTTGGTGTGACTGCATTCTCCAGACATCTTCAGGGAAATAAAACAGAAGCAGCTCCAAATTTCAGCTCAGAAGAGCTGGAGTACATGACACTTGTTCCCAATCAGAAGCAGATAATCTTTCAAACACACATTCAGTGACCCAACATTACTGTTCAGAGAAGCCAGAGTAGAACATGAAGCAATTTCTATGTGAAAACAAGAGCCTTTCAAAATACAGAGATGACTGTAACCCATCTATTTTTTTATGCTTTAAAAATTACTTGGGATGGAAAAAGGAATGATGCAGTGTTCCCTTTCAAGCAGAAAGGAACAATGACAGTTCTATTAGTCAGCTACACAAAGGGCCCCATGTCCAGGGTCTCTGAGAAGCAAAACCATTAAAGTTAAAATAACAATCTGAGGAGGAGTTTTGCTCCGAAAGATGCTTATGAGATCTATATTGCCTCATTATACCAATGTAAATTCAAGGATGCATAATATGGAGATTAGCTCCAAGTACCTGCTCCCTGCACAGAAATGCATCTGCTTTGCAGACAGCAGAACAAACCTGCTGTACAGGAGCTCTGCACAGACACATTGTCACAATTAGCACTGCCCAAATCATGCACATCTTCCAGAACAGCCTCTTAAAACTGATTCCTTATAACCAACCTCTCTTCTGTCAGCTTCCCATGCATTTATGAGTGATAATGCTTTCTTGGCCTGAGTCACAAACTTATTCTTTTAAAACATTTTATATCTGTATGCAAGCCAAACTGGCTATCTTCTATAGCAGTCAGGAAACTTGAGCTCTCCCACATGACTCACCCAGATAACACTAATATAATAACATCCTTTCTTTTAAAATTTGGAATTAAACATCAAGACAGAGCAATTATTTTACTGATCATCAATACTGAAAACAATAATATAAATGAAATTTTTATTTATTTGGCATTAGAATCCACCCTCCCAACATTGCAAGACCAGCAATTACAGTACAGAGCAAATTATTTGTTGTGAAGAATTTTCCCACATCTAGTTAGTCAGGGCTCATGTCTCCTTCAAATGTGTTACAAGTTGTTATAAAGAAGGAAAAGCTTCAGTGCCAGACCGTGATCCCCTCACTTAGATTGGCTAATGATAACCATTGGTATTTCCCTGAACTCCTATGAGCACTTGTGTCCACAGGAGCTAAGGACACCATTGTCTGAGCCTGAAAACACAGAAAACTGGGAATAGAATAGAATAGAATAGAATAGAATAGAATAGAATAGAATAGAATAGAATAGAATAGAATAGAATAGAATAGAATAGAATAGAATAGAATAGAATAGAATAGAATAGAATAGAATAGAATAGAATAGAATAGAATAGAATAGAATAGACCTTATAGGAGAAACAAGCTCATGCAGATCCAAGTCTCCCCTCCTGCCTGGAGAGCACAGTCTAAGGCAGAGCATTTCAGGCAGGGGAGCAGCAGCACCTGTGCTGGGCCAGCTCAGAGCCCCAGGAGATGTACAAAGATGTGGCTCTTTAAAAGTGTTCCCAGGGAATGCTTTGAGGTCTGCCATGTACCTGTGAGCACTGCTAATGATTCCCTTCTCCAGAGGGAATCTCTGCTTAGTCTGACAAAGCACCACTGAAGCTTTGCTGTCCTTTCTGTTCCAGGAAAAGATGAAGACAGATCATTTAGCTGTTTTCCCTCTGCCTGGGACACTGTTCTAGAAACATTTTTTAGAAAATCAGCTCTTAAGCCCTGGGCTGTGCTTTGGATAGGCAACTAGAGAGAGACAGATTGTTGGGTGGCTCTGGTGTGGTGTTTTTTATTAAATTTGCTCTTTTCAGAGCAGGTAGAGCTATGATTTAAAGTTTATCACCACTGTTCCAACACAGTGTCTTAACTACCCAATCACCCACTCTCCTCTCCAAATAACTTGGCTCCTTTCATCCAGCTGATGAAATGTTTCATTTTCAGCCTAACCAAAAGTAATCACATTTCTCTGTGCTTCTGGTTTCCTTTTGTGTTTTAACTTGGTTGGCTTTCAAAAGCAGCTGCAGTGCAAAGCTCCCCCCTAGGGCTCCTGCTAACAGCTCTGGCTGCAAACCCCATTAGCAGGGAGACCCAGGCACAGGTCCTGAGGAGCAGCAGGGCAGCTGCCAGGGTCAGCAAGGCAGGACAAGGTGGGAAGGAGCAGTGCCAGGTGCCCAGGGCATCAGGGCAAGTTCCAGGGAAGGAGGGCTGAGCCTTCAGCCAGGCCCTGCTGCTGACACAAGGCAAACTAAAGTTTATGTCCTGTCTCCAAGGCCTTCAGGAAAATTAGCAGAGTAGATAATGAGAGAGAAACTCTTATCAAGGATTTACTGATTGTTTCCACCCCAGGCTGCAGCTTCACAGCTGCTTTAAACTGACCCAGTTACAGACTGTTGAAGACACTGTCTGGATTTTCTCTCTCTCCCTTGCTAGAGCTGGTACTGAGCACATGGAGCAGGGTTTGGGGTTTCACACAGGGCCGTGATTCAAAAGTAATTTTTCTTCTTTTTAAAATCATTAATGAGTTACTGCTAGGCTGGATCAGCTCCTTCCATTGGCTCAGCCCAAAGGAACATCAGGGGAGCATTAGATACAATGAGGTATGAAACCCATCTGGATGGAGAACTCAGCCCCAGCTGGAGAGCCAGAAACAGCCTGGGCAGGCTCCACCTTTACAGCAGCTCCCTGTGGTCCTCAGCAGGACCCACCCTCTGCTGCTGTCCAGGCACTTCCATCCTGCTCAGGATTCTCCCACAGCAAGAGGAAGGCCCCTGTGCCCCCCAGACTGGAAATAAGCAGTTCCAACACAGCCATGTGTAGTGATGACACATCTCAGGCCTCCAGGAACATGGCACAGCTTAGCAAGATGTCTGGAAAGAACATTCAGCTATCAGTATTCCATAAATAGCCAATCTGAAAAAAGATGCTCAAGTTCTAGAAATCTGCCACTTTTCTATTTTCACTTCTTTATCTCATTGTTTCATATAAATGTTCAGAGCAGACTTCATACTTCTAAGATGTAAAATGGATGTCTGTGGTTTTGGGCTAGAAGACCACATGCTTCACAGATATAAATGGTCAGAAATTAATCTGTGTGATAAATGAAAAGAGGAATCAAATGGCAGCAGCTCCAGTTCTGCAAATCAATTAGTAATCACTCAAAAAATTAAGCAATAATATATATATAAGCAGAATTGCCATCTTCACTTGTCTGCAAATAAGCAATTTATTCATTATCAGCACCTGCTCAGACAAGCCATCTTTGAAGCATCTCCTTGGTGTTTCTGAATGACACTAAATAGCTCCCAAAATTGCCTTTTGGCAATTCTCCAGGCCCTTGTTCTTGCTTAGCTGCTCAAAAGCCACTCCTTCCACAATTCCAGGGCAGGAATTGTTCCCTGGGAGGGTGGGCAGGCCCTGGCACAGGGTGCCCAGAGCAGCTGTGGCTGCCCTGGATCCCTGGCAGTGCCCTGGAGCAGCCTGGGGCAGTGGAAGGTGTCCCTGTGGATGTGCCACTGAATGCTGAGAGCCCATCCCTGCAGAGAAAGGTTTAGGAACTTAAGGCCAATTTTGCAGAGTTTATCTAGTCATTTCCTGAGCCATAATTCTGACAACCTATTACCTTTACTTGTGTTTGCCAAGAACACTGAAATAACTGAAAATATTTCAGCATTTTCTTGGATCATTGTTGCCATGAATATACTACACTATTCAGGGACACTCAAATCTAGCTTGGGCTCCTCAGTATTCTCACAATTTATTAAAAGCAAGAGAAAGTGCTTTATCCTGTAGGCATAGAACACTTACAGACAAGGCTTGTATGAAAGATGATTCTTCACTTTGTGAATTCCAGTACAATTTGCTCTAGGATGATAAATAATGGAAGTAATTATAGCACATGTCTTAATCTCATCTAAACCAGCTTCTTGGGCTTCACAGAGAACAAACAAAACAGTTACAGAAGATCATTTAACAAAATAGTTTTTGAGATTGACAACAAACAGTCCCTAACATAGCTGCTTTATTGAAAAGTGGAATCAGATTACTCTCAAGAGAAGAAAAAGTAGTATTTTCCCATATTTCTTAACCACCAGGAAATGTCCTTCCCCTTTTCATTTCCTATTAAAATAAAGGTGAAGTTAGTGACTCAAAGAAAACTAATGCTGTAAATTATTGACCTCCATAGGTCTGAAATGATGGCTGGTCCCACTGAATCCTTGAAACATGGTTGGAAGAAGTAAGTGGAAAAGTTTTCTACACTACTGTAGAATTTTCTAGTGGTGTGTGCACCTTGTGAAGTCTTAAATATCTGCCTGACAGTGATTTACAACAAAGAAATTCTGTTTTAAAGTAGCTTGCACTGAGCTGACTGATCTTCATTTAACATGATTACTTAGCTATGAATTAAAATTAGAACTCTCTGCCTTTTCAATGTGAAACTCAATTTATCCCAGAGTGTCTTTTACACTTGATGAAAAATGAAAAGATAATTTCTTTCTGTTTTTTTATGTAATGTAACCACAGTTAACACATATTTGCTGCAGCATTTCATTACCCAGGTTAACATGCAGCATGGAATACCCTAGCAGTATGTTTCTAGAAAATAGAACTTTTAAATGTCACTGAGTTGAAAGAGACAATTGGAATTAGATGAGTGAAAAATTCATTTGTTCCTTCTCCCTGAGGACAAAGCCATTGTTTCCTTCAGTGGGAAATGAAGAGGAAAGCAGGGAAACAGCTTTGCCAACGAGGATGCCTAGAGGCCTAATTTACAAAAATAAAGCAGAACAGTTAATTCTATTAACCTCTGCCAAAAAGCAGCTTAGGTAGGATCCTTACAAATGTGAGCTTCTGAGCAGGCTGGATGAGAAGCCTGGGCTGCTGGTAAACACTGCATTCCCAGAGCTGTGAGCAGCCCCAAAAAGAATACAAAAAGAATTACGACCTCTTATTTTTAAAATATTACTAAGTTTAAGCAGGGCAAGCCAGCCTAACGTTATGAGGTGTTTATTGATAACATGGTGATTAATCATCAACCAGAAAAATCCCTGTGCTTGTAACACACTACAATAAACACACCTGACTTCAGCAGGAATGCTGGATAAAATCTAATACAGCATAGAGTTCAAGCTGCAAGCCTAAAGAAATAGTCTTCCTGCTATTTAATTGGGAAAACTGGTGTCACTCTGAAACAGCTTCCATGGAAGTTAATAAAGACTTGCCAGTGTTTTGCCATGGGAACTGGATGGTGCCCGAGCTTTGTTTCACTGCCTGAGGCCATCAGTGCATTAGGCAGCAGGCAAAGGAGAGAAAGGGATTCTCATCACCCAAAAACCAGCCTGGGAAGCTGCTTCCCATAACAAATATCTTTGAAATTCTATGATCCCCACTGACCATTCACCCTGAAGAATTTAAAAAATATCTACGAACAGGTTAGAATAAGGGTTAGAGATATCAAAACCACCTAATGCACAGTGCATGACTATTATTGATGTGGGTCAATAAATTGTTATGCATAAGACATTGTAATCTTTGTTACTTAATTACATTTCAGTAGAACTGTGGGTGAGTGGGAGCATCTTTAAAATTCTGCCCCACCATTCTAATTAGCCTAGCACACTTATATTTAGGAGGAAAAAAATTCAAGAAAACCTGAAAATAATGCTGATGGGAATGATTATATAAAAAATGGAATTGGAGGTGGAAAGAACAGAGACCAGGGTCACCTTCAAGTTGGATAAGCAATTAATATTGGCTCCAGGATATTTTATATAAAGCACAGGAGGTATAGCAGAATTATTTCACTTAACTGTTATGAGCTGATACACTGCACTCAGTTGCAGATACTGCATTTTTCAGAAAAGAAAGAAAAAATAGTCTAGAGAAAAGGAAATTAGAAAAATTTTTTGTTTAAAATTACCTATGATGTGTTGAATCTGTTGCATTTAGAAAAGATTGACAGAAACCACACAACAATCCCCCGCTTGACAAAAATTCTCTGGCAAAAGGAGTGATAATCAACATTATCAATAACAAATAGGAAAAAGAAAATAAAATAGAAAAAAAATAGAAAAAAAAAGAAAAAAAGAAAAGGAAAAAATCCAGTTGTTTGCAATCAAGATTAGCCTAGGTGGCACAAAGCACTTCTTCAAAGTCCACCTGCAGCTTTGTCTCCCAGAGCAGCCTTTAGTGCCCCCCTTCCCAGGGCAGGCTGGGGTGCAGAGACCTCTGTGCACAGGCACAGTGCAGCAAAGACAGCCTGCAGCTCAGAGCCACTTTCATTCACTTCCACCCAACCTCCCAAGCTGCCAGATGTTGGCAAAGAATACATAAGCTTCTTACAAGCCACAAATAAACCACAATTTATCCGAGCTTCTATCCAACTTTATTACTTCCTACATTAGGCTATCAAAAATACCAAGTGGTCTTAGGCTAAAGCAATGCAGGGGATTACAAATTTGTCAGTGTAAGTAGAAAACCAGGCTTAAAAAAAAAACCCACACAGATTTGCACGTGACACAAATGGTTTGCTGTACAAATGATGCATACAGAGGAGGGTGGGGGATTGCCAAGAGATGAGCAGATGAGCTGAACAATGAGGTTCCAGCACCAAGGAATGACAGCATGTCCTAGAAGTTTCTCTCCCCTGGATCAAACAGTGAAATCAACACTTATTCCAGTAAAGAGAGATTCTAAACCACTAAATATAGGAACTACAAATCACAGATTCAGCACAATGAGTAATAAAGATACCTCAGAAATACAGGAAAAACAGAAGTGGCCAGATATGATGTCATGGAGCTCATTTAAAATCTACCTAAGGCTAATTACAACAGGCCAGGCTCAAGCACCTTTCAGGATAAATCAAGTCTATGTGCTCATTGCAGGGTAAAGAAACATGAGGAAGGGATAACACAGATTCCCAATTCCTTCCATGTCTCTGAAAGTGGGAATAAATTCAGCTTTTCAAGGAGCACCCTTGTCTACAGAAAAGGCAGTGGTATTGAAGGCAGCTCAGTTAGGAGGCTGCTGGTGTGGCAGGGACTTGGGCAGCAGTGAGTGAACACACTTCTGAGGGCTTTAGGCACACAGAGCTGTTCAGAGATGACTGTGACCTTTCATCATGGGGAAATGCATGTAGTTGGGAGGTATTTAGCTTCTGGAGGCCACAAAAGGATAACATTTAGGACAATGATGTGTATGACAGCTGTGGAGCCCAGTTTGACAGCTCATGTGTTAAAGAGAAAGGGGAAAAAAACCAAAAAATTGGTTACCTCATCAGGGAGTCCTGAGGTACAGAACAACCTTAGCATGAAGGGACTAAAACTTACAATAACCTTGCCTTTTTAGCAAGTCTGCCCTCAAATCCCAAAAGCAAATGGAATCAGACTTGCCTCTCATGTCCCCAGTGTACAGCACAGGCTCCAGCCACACTGGACAGATCCAACACCTGATCCTTACAATAAATATGGAGTTAAGGACTGCCATTTAACAAAACCTTTCTGAGGTTCTCACCTTCCTTCCACCTGCTGCCAGCCAGTCAAATTAATTCAGCAAGCAGATTGTGTAAAGGCAAGATTATATGAGTTTAGTTTTCCTCCCTTGTGCCATGTACTATTTCCACCACCAGCTGGTTGGAAATGCCACCTAGGCAGTCCTGGTGAAATCATGGAACTTGACAGCACTTTGGAATTCAAAAGTTGCAGAACATGAATATAAAATATGATTAGAAATATCAAAACTGTGAAAGAAAATGCAGATGGGTTTCCAGAACAGGGGACTTATACAATTCAATCTGCTGGAAGGAAATGTGAACAGTCAGTACTTGAATCAAACACGGCCCTGCAGCACATGGGCAGGGCAGCCCATCTCATCCATGGGACTTGGACAGTTTTTAGGTCATTCCAGCAGCATTCCATGTTGCTCTTCCACAGCCCAAAGGTGTAAGAAATGCTCTGAGAAGAGTCTTTGTTGCAGTGCTTGTATGTAGGTCCTACAATGCCTAAAGCTGCTCTTTGCCTAGACAATTAGGCAGATAAGGCAAGTGATTTGGGGGTTTTCAAGACAAAACTCCAGTTCTCCACTTGCCCATACCATGAGGCATTAAAACTGTTATAAATGTCTTACTTACAATGACAGAAAAGTTCTGCTTCTTGCTCTTAAATTCTCACTTCACAAACCAACAGCCATAGCTCTTGCTACAACCAAACTCTGTTTCATGTACTAGAGGAAGTAAACTGGAGTAGAGAAATGACATTTATCAGTCCTGCAGGTCTCTGTCCTGTACCTAAACCAGGAGAAAGGGTAGGTCTGGCCAATCCCAGCTCAGCTGCTGCTGAGCCAGCCCTATCTCCAGGAGAAGCTGCCACTGGAAAGCTCACATGCCACAGAAGGGCATTGTGTCTGTGCAGAGCACAAGTCAGTAGAGCAGCCTGGATAAAACACTGCAGATTAAAGCAGCAGCAGCAAACCTAAATGCCAGCCAGAGCAGCTCTTGGATCAAAACCCTAGACCTGACCAGCAGCTCAAACTTTGGAATGTCTCAGTGCTGGACTGTCTTCCTAAGAAATACACTGCAGGCTTTGTGATCTCCCTCTGGTGAGAAGGCTGCTGGGATGAGCTGGGCAAGAGTAATGCATCCCCATGGGAGGTGAAGCCACCCCTTTGTGAGGGATTTGTCAGTGCCAGTGGATGGAGCAGCTGTGTGCCAGTTACCAAGGGGACTGACAAATGAGGTGTGCATACAGCACAGAGGGTACAGAGGTTTTCTGCAGGAGACAAAGGATCTGCAAAGCTCTTCTCTTCACATTTGTTTCCAGATGTTCTCAGGGTCTTGTCCCAGCAGGTGAGAGAGACAGGTATGACAGGTATGACAATGTGTCTTGCAGCACCATATTAAGCCAGTCTGTGAGCAGATCCACACCAAAGAATGGTGGCACAGATTTTACAAGCCAGGAAACCAAGCAGTGGCAGTCAGGTGTTCCATGTGCAGGGAATGTGTGCAGAAAGAACATAGAAGACACAATGTCCTGAGAACCTTTCCCCTGTGTTTGACATGCCTTTGTACCTTCAAACACTGAAAGCCCCAAACAAAACCCCTCTGCAGCCTCCAAAGGTGTCCTCTTCTTCCCAAATGCCATTTAAAAGCTTATTGAAAGCACCTCATTCTTGTGGCAGCTGTACTTACCCTGAGCACCAAGACTGACCTTCCTTGTAATCACACACTTGCCCTCTTTCTAACTTTATCAGACATTGATCAGATCTTTAGCTGCAGGTTACTTAGGAAAGGTCTTATTCTGTTCAATCAAATTGAATGGCATGATTTGTTTCATAGGATACTACCCAACATGAGAAAGAATGGATAAGCCCAGCTCCCAGTCAGGTTTCTGTCTCATCCCAGCTGGAATTGTGTTTCTGCTAACCACGCAGACGTTACATGCTAATTTTCTCCCATCCTTCCCCTGTGCTAAATTTCAAGTGGTTCTTAATTAGCACTGGTTTATTTATGAAAGCATATTTTGCCAGACTTTCCCCAAGAGCTTTAGTAAACAGCTATATTAAGCCTGTATTTACTTATCACATCTCCTGTAATGCTTCCAAAAAGGAGGTGGGAAGGGGAGATGGTTTAGAGGGGCAGAGCTGTGCTTGGGATCTGAGGGCTATTGCTGCTTTTAGTCCATCTCTTTAGCCTAATTCCCTTTGGAAATTATGCTTTCCCAAGCATGTCTAGGTGCAAATGTCCATTTGTCTCCTTTCTCATTGGTTTTTAGCCAACTAAATGAGGCTATTTTGGCCTTTTTAGTGGAAGGCAAAGCTCTTAAAAAGACAGAATTCTTTTTAATTCTGTGAACAAAATATGAGAGAGCACTTGTATGAACATTCCCATAAACACCAAACATCTGCTAATGCTTTTTTTGATCCTTCTCTGTCCATTTGTCTGCTTTCCTGTCACTTTTAACCAGATGACTTGTTCTGGCCTACTTTGACCTCTATCTTTTAGCTGATTTTTATTATGGAAAGATAGAAAATTATAATTTATGCCATTAAAACTGTGAGTTCTACAGGACAGGCAAATGAACATGGAACTTAAAAACTTTGAATTTTTACAATGCTTGCCATGAAAGCACTTAGAAATTTAATGAAACTAAATTGATCAAAAAATTGAGCTGCAAATATCACTTCACTCTTCTTTAGATTCCCTGACTAGAAGTAGGCTAAAAGTGAAAAAAAAATCAAAATATGATTAATTTTTTTTAATTTCCCAATTTAAAAACATTCTTATAATTAATATTTTTTTGCATTGAACAAAGATGTTAATGAAAACATTTTTGTAAAGAAAACATGCTGACTAAAATATATTTTTAAATCAACACATTGAAAAAGGGTCATGTAATTAGATGGCACTTCTATTCCACAGTGCCAATGTTTTGTTTAACTGAATGGAGCAAATAAGCTTTCTCCTATTTTTTCTGACCTTTTATGAGTTGTCTTCCATGAATAAAACATACTTCTGATAGACACCAGGGTTTTCTAAACAAATATCAATGTTTTCCACTTCTGTCTCCCTGGCAGACTCCCCACTGCTTCAAAAGAAACCTCCTGCACCTGCAGCCTTCAGTTGTATTTTTGTTTCAGCATGCAGAAAATTAGAAGCTATGGCAGACGCAGAAGGAAATAAAATAAATATGTATTTTTAAATAAAAAACCTACAAGTGCTACCTCCAAGATTTTCATTTAAGTTCACTGAAGTTAATGGAGAAAAACAACAGCACTGAATCAAGTAGGACTCCACCCACACGGTCACTTTATTGGAGGCTGGTGGCTGAAAGCTTTTTGGAGACTTTGTGTCTGAGAGAACCACTGGGCATCTCTAAGAACTACTTCAATAGCTCCTGTTTACATCAAGCACCATTTAGAAACATTTTTTTTAAAGTTTCAAACTGCTAGCTTACAAATTCCTCAGTAATGTCCCAGAGCAACCATCTGCCTGCTCTGAGTCAGCACCCCCTGACAGACACTGCACCCTGCCCAGGGCTGCTGCAGAAACAGTGGCACAAACACAGAAGCCTTGGAGGGAAAGCAGGGATACATAACCCAGGCCTGAAATGCACTCCCATGGCTCTTCCCAAAGTCCTGAGAAGGGCAGCTAACTTCTCTCCTTCAACTTCGCCCTCTATAAAAAGGGAATATTAACCTTTCACAGCTTTGAAGGATATAATGAACATTAAGGCTCACTTGTAAACTGCTTGAAGGCTAAAAACACTATCTAAAGGCTAAGTGTCACCCCCATCATCAGAAATTCATGGTGTATCCTTTCCTCCTCCATATATATATGAAGGCAGGAAATTATCTTACCAAGGAGATTGATGGCACCTGGAAATTGTAGGCAGCCACCCTCTAAATTACTGTGCATGAGTCACTTGAAAGTATTACAGCTCTTCCCTCAGTGGGACTGTATTGGCTCGAGCATACATTGTCAGAACCTGATTGTGGAGATGTTTGTGAGAGAGAAATCATTCTGAAGATGACCTGTAGCCAGTACACAAAGCACCTGGGGCAAACTTCCCAGCGAGGGAAGCGCTGCTGGCTGTGGCAGGATCCCCACCCCAAAGCAGGCATGTCAGATCACATCAGAGAGAAGCTGTGCTGAGGTGTTACACCACCTGCAGCACCAGCAAAGCTGCAACCAGCCTAAATTCACATCTCTAACACTGTGCTGCTGCTCTCTCCATTCCTTTTGTCCCCATGGACATCATTACCTCTACACACCCATATGGGGAAAAAAAAATCCAGTCAAGAAGCACAACTTATATTGAAGTTACCATAACACATCAGGCAGGGAACTGCCCAGATAAGAAGATACATTAATCAAAAGCAACTTTAGAATAAGTTCTGACTCTTTCCAACAGTTCACAGCAAGTTTGAGTTCAGATAGTTTCTTTGATGTTAGGGGTGTTCTGCTGCTGAACAGGGGATCAAGATCAGTGATTTAAACTCTAAGAAATAACTAAAGCAACACCTGAGATATCTGTAGATGAAATGCCACTGAAATTTCTTTCATAGCTTCATCTTTTGAGAGTCTGTATCTGTCAGTCTTTGCAGGAAGCAGTTTCCTTCTGTTAATTCTGTCCCAGGCACAGTATAATGCTGGAGCCCTTTTGGTTTGGTCTTGTGCAAGAGAAATAATATTGAGTGACATTCTATGCAGCAGTGACAGCAGGTTCACTGAATTTTAGAAAAGTACATCAGCATCTGTGAGCCACCTGGACACCCACCCTGTGTGCCCAAGCTCTCATTCATTATTCTGGAATCCACCATGAGACAACCAAGGGTTTGCCCAAAGACCAAGGACCTTGAGTTAAAAATATTTGTCATTCACAACCTCAAAATGTGGTCATATGCATCTCAAGAGCAGAATACTAAAAAGGAATCAACAAAATCCAGAATGTTTTTTCTTACCTCACCTCGTAAGGCTGCAAAGTGTCTCAGATTTTGGTTTTAGACTTTAATTCTGGCACTTTGACTTCAAGGGTTAAATTTAACTGCTAGGATACATTACCTTCTGAAGGCAGCGAGCAAGTTGAACAGGACTTCATGGACTGAAAAACTCTTCTATTCACTTTTCATCTTATTGCTTCTAGACATAGCAAGACCAACTCTTTCAGTCCTTCCTCATATGTATTATCAACCAGCACTTATGTCTCCAGTGTGTTTACATCCTAACAGTGATGCCCAAACCCAATACAATGTATTTCCTTTCCACAACTGAGGAGTAGCCAAACTGACCTTGTCCTAAGCAGGAGTATTACAAATTTTTCAGCAATATCTTTTACCTTTGTAAAAATAGATATGAGCCTCCCATCTCCTGAGATTTTGCTGTGTGCACAAAATGGTGAGAAAAGTGAATTATATGTCACTACATAAAAAATGGTCCAAATCTTGCTGTCTTGGCTGTGAGGAAAAGACTGAAAATCTGAAATGAGCAGACTCCAAAACTGAGGGGAAAAATAAAAATAACTTTTAAATATTTCATTACTTTAAAATTCCTCATCTCCATTTCCAAGCCTTATACTCTGATTTTGGACAGTCCAGCTCATGACTTTTGACCATTTCTGAAAAATTGCCAGAGTTTCATATAAGAATCAAGGCAAAAGGCATCCCTGAAAATTCTTTTCTCTGCTGCATTTAGAATAACATGATGTCTACTGAGCTGGTGTTCTCCCAGCACTGGAGTAATGGAAATCATAAGTAACTCAATCCCTTCTATGAATTTTATAACTTGATTCTTAACATCACTTTGCATTTCCTGTTTGCAAAGAAAAATGAATACTGTCATGCATGGCTCATTAGGAAGTGTGCTAGGCTGCTTTACACATCATGATTGATGTTGGGAAGAATACTCTGGAAAAACTGAAGCTGAAAATCTCATTTGGATTAAGTTCTTTCACATGATCTCTAAAAATGAAAAATGGTTTAAGGCCAGAGAAAGCAATTTCCACAAGTATTTTCACTGTGCACAAAAGACACGTGAAGTTCTGCCTTTGGTAGATGCAATTCTTCAATTTAACATTGATTTTGACTTGACAATTTTAGGGGTGACATGAGAAAAGTAATGTAAGAAAGCAGAGACACATGGAATCATGCCAGTAGAAGTTAAAGGCTCAAAACACTTCTCGAGAGCACAAGGTTAAGAAAAGCTTTCTATTCATCTTATTTAACACTGCATAGAAAGAGGTGTCAATTTATTCCTAGCAAGCTTTTTCCCTCAGTTGTGCTTGTTTCCACAGGCGAGAAAAATCAAATATATTTTAAACCAACCAGCAACACAGCATAAAAAGACTGCAAAAAAGGTGAGGAACCGCTTAATTCTCAACATGTTACAGACTAGCATAAGTTTTACTTCTATCAGGAAAACAAAAAAAGCAAAATGTTGCTGAAGGAATGGTGAAGTAGCCATTCACCTTTATGTTCACCAGTGCAAGGCCTCAAAACACCGTGGAGGGAGTCTTAAGCTTTCAGCACTCCTTCCCATGCAGCTTGTTTTGCCCTAAGACAGACTTTGGTGTTTGTCATAGGACACTAGCACAGCTCATGCTGGAGATCAATGACCTGCCTTGCCAGGGTGTTCTGTGTGCTGTAAAACAGAGAGCAGAACTCAAACACTGCAGGCATTGACCTTGGCCACTGAGAGCCTGGCTCCAAGCACATCATATCTTAGATACACCTGCACTTGAGACATTTTTCCAACTGTGCTCATTCCAGCTGGCTCTTTATTTTACTGGAGCAGGACAACCACCTCAGCACGTCCTGCACTTCTGCTGTGCCTCTTTCAGGCAATGTTCACATTCTGTTCCTGGCCCTGCCCCTTGTACTGCACACATCAGATCTGGGGTCTCAGTGTATGAGAACACCTCAGCCCAAAATCCCCTGTCAGGACTGAGCTGCAGAGCAGTTTTATAAGGATGTGGCTGGGCATGAAAAACTAACGACTGATAACAATCCCAGTTCATCAGTAAATCAAAGAGCACTGTCCAAAGGTCAGTGTTAACATCTGTAATCCAGAGATGAGTGACCTGAGCTCCAGAAAGGGATGACCAAGCCACTGGCAGAGGCAGGTGACAGGAGCCAGGCCTCCTGCATCTCATACCCTGTGCACTCAACAAAACTCAGAAATCCCCAGGTTACTGAGCCTTTGTAAACCCAGGCAATGGTGTTAAAAAGGAAATGTGTCAATTCAAGCAAATTGTTCACTGTTCAGAATAATCAACTAATAACAGTCACCTGTACTGCTGCTATCTTTGGTTAGTTGAGATTTTTTGTTGTATCAATCATGAAACACAAACCAGCTGATTGGCAATAGTGCCACCTTTGAAGTGAGAGTTTAAAAGACTCAGTACTGGAAGCCTTTCTCTAGTAGAAGCATAACTTTGGTGCAGAGCAAATGTGATATAAAGCATGTTCTTTATGGAACTCCAGCATTGATAGTAATGAACTAGGCCAGGCAGGTCTCATTCACACATCCCCATGAAGCTCTGGGAATGCTCAGGAGTCCCAGCCTCTGATGTTGTGGCATGTGCTTTCCAAGAGTGCTTGGATCTTAAATGTTTCATCTCTCATGAATAAATTCTTACTATTCATGATGTTTCTTAAGACTGCTGCTGACCTAGGAAAATTAAAATGGAAGAAAATTACAGGAAACTATTTCAGCCCCAGTGGAGCTGCCAGACTTTTGTTAGCACCTTTCAGGGGCAGTAAATAGCAGGGCCAACAGGAGGATGTGCGTGTCAGGAGCACTAACTCCAATTAAAGCTCTCTGTTCATTTAGTCCACTAAGTGTTAACCATCTGGCAACCCTGCTTTTCCTCCCTCTCAAAGAGCACCTGAAATTGAGGATGTTTCAACAGCTGAAGCAACCTTTACACTTGGAGACTCACTAAAGGGAAGAATCCACTGGTCTCAGCCCAGTCTACCTGCAGTTAAAGCAATCAGTGCCTTGCTGACAACCACAGGTTTCAAAGGTGTCAGATTTCTGAATACAGCAAGAGACAGATAAAAAGGTGCTGTTTTCTGTCTTTACCAGATAATTCCATAACCCAGCTCTCTAGTAAATAATCTATACTAGAGCCAAGCTAGTCCTTGCAGCAAACTCTAAGATTCAGTGATGATAAAATAAAGTACAATTTCTGTAATGGCTTTTTTTCCTTCTGGAAACTGTTACTTACTTACATTTGGAATTATTCTTTCCTTGACCACTACAAAGCAAGTGCAGTGTAACCCCACTGAATGCAAAAAATGTGAGGCAGAAATGCTGGAAGCTCAAAAGACAGAAAGTCTTTGCTGCCTACAGACAATACCAGGTAAAACACTTTACTTCTACACTTCTGCTACACTAAGCAGAATTAGCATCATTTTCAAAGTCATCCATTTTATCCAGCATGCCACAATTTTTAGCACTGCTCTATTTCAGGTGTTTAGGAAGCTGTCTGGATTATGGCAGTAGTCCATCAGTACTTTACATTCCCACTGCTCTCTCTTCTTTATGGCCTGAGAACATCAGAAGACTCTGAAAGCATTGGTGAGTACCACTCACTTCAGCTTCCTGACTGGATTTTACCAGACACCCTCTGTCTTCTCACCCAATGCTTCTCTCATACAGCAATCACTAGTTTTCAGTGAATTTAGAATAATTCTGTGACTGAATAGGTATCTACCAGCATTTTCTTAAAATTGGGTGTCTTAGTCTCCCAAATGAATTATAGTGCCAATACAAGGAATTAGTCCTAATGAACTCTCTAATAATGGGCCAAATCTTTGGATGCTCTAAGTGTCATCAGCAGAATTTTTACACTGGCAGTAAATTTGACCCTACAGATTTAATAATGCATCAGCAGACACTTTTCAGCATTTTTGGAGGCACAAATTGGAACTCACCAGGTTTCTGCCTAATGGAAGTAGCTGACAGCCAAGAAACTCATCAGGAGTATTTGAAAATTAACTTTACTCATCCTCTCCATGCATTCTTGCCTTCTCCTCCAGCTGCTGAGGTCATGCTTTTTGTGGGGGACACAGAAACCAGGGGAACAAGGGAATGGCTAAGCCAGGATTCATTTAGCACATGACAATGTGTTGAAAGCTCAGCTTTATGACACATTTCTCACTAATGTCTCAATAGTTAGAGAGGAAGGATAGGTTTGATATGTCAAAATGTTACACAGCTTCTCTGTGTTCCCACTGAAGTTCATTTAAAGTGAACTTGTAAAAGGATAAACTACAGTGTTTGTCATTTTCTTTCAGATTCTTACTATCCTATTCACATCTAAACTGCACTGGCTCTATTTAATAAATGTAATCAGACTCACAGCTTCATCCTCTCATTTTTGTAACATGCTATGGAATAGCACACATAGCACATGCTCAGACTTCCAATATGGAAGTTTCTCATTACCTGTGTAAGAACAGAAAGAGCAGAAGATAAAAAGCAGCAGGTTCAGCTCATGGCAACTTGGTGTGATCTGATGAGGACTGCACAAGCTTCCAGACTGAGGCAGCCTCAGGAATAAAAAGATGCATCACTTCTTGATGCTCTGTTAATAGTTATAATCCAACTACTTCTAATTACTGAAATACTTAGAGTCTAAAAGAGTCTGAATACAGTTACAGCACTTAGACCTGGTTTAACCATACAGCATCAAAGACATGAGAGGAGTGTAAGTCAGCCACAACAACAACAAATTCATTGCATTTTTCAAGAGAAGCAGCAGTTCTGATTCCTGAATTCTGCCACTTTAGGATAAATAATGTATTTTCAGTTTGATTTCCTACAGGTATCAGATAGGTAGTGAAGGATTTAGCAAAGTACAGTTGCCAAAGCAGTATTCATCACCAAACTTCATCAGTTAGTCTAAAGATGCAGAGCTGGCACCTGAATCAAAGGAAATGGAGATCAGTTTTGTATGAGAAGTGCATTCCCTGTGTGTCAGCTGATTCTCTTTTCAAGGGACTGTATTAGCCCTTGCCCCAAACTCACAGCACAAGCATCTTTAATTTCTTCTAAAATCTTACCTGAGTCTATCAAACTGACCATGTTATCAGCCTGCTCTGGCAACCCTGCTGCCTTGTCATGTGCCACAATTTACATCCTATTTTCTGACCCTCAATCCGGTGAAGGACTGTTTCTCATCAATTCTACATTCCAGCTCTGAAACTTCTTCCCCTCTAAGATACACCACTTTGATAAACCAAGAAGCTAAAAAAAAAAAAAAAAAAAGCTAGTTTTGATGAAGAGATGGCAAGTAGAATGAGAATTCTGTAGTGGATAAATTTTAAAGATAAAAGTTTAAAAAGAAGCAAAAATTCAGTGTTTGAATAAAAAAATAAAGGCCTGGTTGAAAGATTGTAAGATTGTTAATGAGCGAGTAATGTAACAAAAAAAGTAAATTTATACTAATGACATTTGATGATACATGAAGTAATGCAGTATCATCAGCACAGGGGCACAGAACTATTATGCTGAAACAGGGAGATGTCACAGAACAGTGCAGTAGAAAGGAAAATATTCAAATTGATGGGAAATAATATAGTCATGAATTCAGAGACAATTTTTTTTCCCTGTAAACAATGGGCTTATTCACCAGAGATAGCAGCAGGGGAAAAAAAATGAATGTATTCATCAGTTCCAACCTTAATATGAAGGAGTGTTCCAATATGGCTTGGAAAAAGGTGAATCTGATTCTAAACACATCATTTGAGTAATTTTTGGTAAAGAAAGAGAAGTGTTAACATTATTATGAGAGGTACAAGCAATTTCTCCTGGATAATACATCAGGCTGTTCAGCTGTATTTGAGAAAAGGATTCAAAATTAATCTCTGATGGAGAGAACAACAATGACAATCACTAGTATGGATGAAAGGAAATTGACAGCTTGGATTTTTATTATACAAAAATTAAGGACAAAGGAGAAAATTAGGTATATGGCAGTAAATATACCCAGAGAAAAGGCAGATTAGTTTAAACTGGAAGCCAGTGAAATGTCTTTATATTGACCCTATTACAGTGTAATCAGAAACGGAAGAATTTCTAAAGCAGGAGGATGAGGCCCTACAACAAAATTAGCAAGACAACAGGAAAGGGAAGAAACATGAGTTTCAAGCTGGATTCAGCAAAGTGACATTCCACAAGTCCTTGTCTCAGATAAAGCATTTTCCCCCCAGGTTATGTGTGACAGTATCTTGCACTTGGATTAACCACACAGGATTTTAGGCTGACCTACTTCCCCAGGTTCTCCTGACTAACTTCATGTTCATCCCAAACAGCATCTCTGGTTACATGCTCTGCATTCTGGGAAACCTCCAAGCTCTGACATGCTGTGCCAAAGTGAGCTTCCATACTCACAAGAAATGCTTCCTGAGCTATTTCTAAGGTGTCTCTCCCAAGATTTCAGAAGCAGAGTTCTTTGGCCATCACAGGATTTAATCAAACAAGTACCAACAGGTAGATAGACTGACCTTTCTCTTGTCCCCAAGAGGTCCCCTTCAAACACAAATGAACATTACTGCCAAAAGGAGCAGAGCTAACTACAGAGCCTAGAAAACTTGTTCCAGTCTTCCAGTGAGGCAGGACCTTTTGACACAGGTGTTACAATTCCCTTTTGCACACAGAATGCTTAAGGTCACCACTATGGTTTCTACAGCGAATCCTCAAATATGAGAAGAGTCAGAACAGGTTTTTATGGCACTACTCCATTCATTTACTAAACTCCTTACAGGTGAAATTTGCCCCAGGTGCTTTCTTGACTGTGTTGTTCCAGAAGTTATACTGGTATAAAATTTGCTTTTATTCTCAGGGATTTGAGATGATCAATGACAAGCCTTAGGCCTTAAATATTCCTGAGGCAACGTGGATACCAAATATCCCACTCTGTAATGCTTTAATACTTCTCCAGAGAACTTCAGGATTATAATAAAACCTGAAAGCAGGGGAACTGATGGCTTTCCTGAATTCACTGACTTTTAAACTCTCTTGTTTACAGAAGGTGTTGTAGCTTTCAGACAGATCATAGTAAATGCTCAAGGCACTTAAAGCACTTGCATTTGAAAACACCAATGGCAATGCAGGAAGCACAGGAGTTTATTAGCAGGAACACAGTCCCTACCACCCCTCATCTGTGCTGTACCTACTGACAGGTACTGCCCATTAACTGTGGCTGTGGACTACTGGACTGGTTGAGGGAAAATTATTTCAGTATATTTGACAAAACCTACACTATAAATGGCTGGGAATTTCCACCTTACCCACCTGAATGTGTCCCAGAGCACTCAGCCAGGCACTTCAGGAGCTTTTCACTTTGGGGCTGGCTTTGTGTAGGGTCTCAAAGCAAACCACATTCCCTCTGCAGCCAGCTGAATCAGAGGATGTCCTCCAGGGATGTTCCAACTGCTTGGGAGTGCTCCCTCCACAAAAGAGACAAGCTATGGTGCAGGCAGGGCAGGCTCCTGGTCTCCACACATCCTGTGGCTGCTCTGGCTAATCCAGGTGTGCCCAGAACTCCTCTAACAACACCAATACTGGCCACAAACTTCGCCCAGTAGCTCTGGCAGAACTTGCAACAGTGGAAGCTGAGGGAAGTCAATAATTAGCCATATCTCTTTCTGCCTAATGGAAGATAGAAGTAATAGTAATTTAATCAAGTACTATATCACAAGCTCCTGTAAAGCAGAGGAGATCCTAGAACAAGATTAAAGAGTACAAAGCAAGAGGTCATTTTCTCTCATCCTGAAACTCTGTTCCCACGAAACAGCTCTGAACATTCAAACTACCCTGTGCACTATAGGCCATCTTATATAAGCAACATTCCTATTTTCAATTCCCTAACCTGCTCCACAGCAGCTGTGATGACTATGAAGTATGAAAGGCTACAAAACCTGGCCACATTAATCTTCCAGTAAAATCTGACATTTGAATCAACCACATTAAATGCTTTGAGTCATAGCATCAACAAAGGTGCATAAAAACCAGCTAATTGCAATTTCCAAAACTTTCCTTTGACAGAGTAAGGAATGCTTTGTCCTTCATGTCACATCGATTTCAGACTTGTTTTATAACAAAAATACATCAATATACAGATGCACAGACTATCTATCACTCTTGTAGAAATTTCCAAAAATAATTATTTCACTGGTCATTTTCTTAGTAAAACATTGCCTGTGCCATAAAAGAAAACTTTTCATATGCTCTTGATGAAGTAATTTCTCTGCAGTATTTCTTGTCAGAATAGTTCCAGGCTGGTGTCAGTGGAAGCCATGGGTGGTACAGCTGCAGCAGGGAGTGAAAATGCAGAGGGGATGCTGTGCTGTGGGCCCATGACATCACTGCCAGCCCGAGGAGGTGACTTCAGAGCAGTGGCTGCCATCAGAGTCTTTGGGGATGGCACCATGACGGCAGCACCACACTGCAGTCACAGTGAGGTCATCACACTCTGCAAATTTAATTGGATTGCTTGGCATCTCAGTAAATTACTCACACAGGCCCAGCTGGAAACTAATCAAGCATTGACTCAGCAGCACTTACTCACCAGTGCCATACAATGATAAATAGTGACTTTCAAAGCAGACGAGGTGTGAGAAGAAGGGACAGGTAATGAGCAAATTACTTTGTACACAACTGCTGGGAGAGACCTCCCCAGCAAACAGATTCTGCATTCATCACAATCACAAACAGGCACAACCCAAAAATATGTTTATTTTGGTGGCATTTGAGTTATAAACTCATATGCAAATACAATACAAATTATGTCTCCCAGAACTCTGAGAAATAAGATATTAGGAGCTGGATGTGAAATTTTCAAATCAAGTTTATTTCTACTAATATTAAATAAATCTTCAAATTTCCTGAAACCACAATATCCAGGTACACATCTAATGGGGGGCAGGGGAAGTAAGAAAGAAACAAAGAAAAAGAGAGGAAGATAATCAGGTAGCCATATTTACCTTCTAAAAATACAAACCCCTTCAAGTCAGGATTTACCTTGCTCTTACACAATGCACAAATTCTGTTTTCCAACCCCTCTGGTGATAGTAATATGAAGTAATCTTTTATGTATTTGTGAAATTAATAAAAACACTACACCACCTAGATGTTTTGCAAGTGCCAAACAGGATTTGATAAACAGAGGCAGTGGAAGGGGAAAATCTCTGGATCTCTGTCTGAGGCTGTTGCAGATCTGGGAGCAGGTATGGCCAACCCTTCCTGCTTTGCCATTTCATCTTTCTCAGTGAGCTGCAAGCCCTTGCCTGAGATGATCTGCCAATAGCAGTAGCCTAGATAAACAGGATTTTGCTGTGATGTATATTCCAGGGATGTGTGATAACTCTTATTGCTGGAGCCTTTCAAACTCACTCTCTCCCCAAAAGGCATGCTGTGTTTCACTCCTAAAAGCTCACTTGGTAATTATTTGAAGATGTTTTTTCTAGATTTTGTTATTGCTTTATTTTTGTCTTAGATTTCACAGGGTTGGTCCTGGCCACCTTTAAAGCAGAAATGCAAAATCCTTACCACTGTGCTTATGTGTGCACATAGTGAGAACATAAACTCCCAGCCATGAGTTTGCAGCTCTAGTTTTATAAAACGTGTGACACAAATGACACCTGTCACTCCTGCATGCAGATGCTTCCTGTCTCAGTTTCTTTTATATGGGTTGAGTAGATTTTACCTCAAAATTTATTGAATAGTTACTGTATTAGATGGGACACACAATAAAAAAGTTATGCTAAATTCTAACTTTATAATAAGAGCAAATATTTTCCATGGGTGATTAAGCCAATAACTTGGAAAAGCCCCATTCCAGCCTCATGTAAACCTTCCTTTTAACATTGAAACAAAAAAATAAAATTTTTAAAATGTCATGCAGAAGGTAAACTTATGGAAGTCCATAGGAATTTCAAATTAAATTTGTGACTATAATTTTGACTATCTCTTCCCCTTTTTCCCCCCTTTTTTACAGTCATTTCAGTCCAACCTCGGTATCTGAAAAAAGTGATTTTTCAAATACCTACTGCATATTCTCCAAGTAATACACATTAAACAACAGGAAAAATGTGGCACAATTTAAAGAAGCACAAACCTTTCTGTTATGCCTAAATGATACATATTTCAGAATATGGAAAATATTAAAAAAGAGTGATAAATCCCTTAACTCAAGGCTACTCTTATTAGATTAGCTTTTCTCTGAATAAATGGAGTCTTAATGAAAACTGTCACTGGAAAATGGAATGCAATCATTAGATAAACTATTGAATTACAAATTCCACCCACATGTGAATGGGTACATAAAGTTTTACAGTATTATAAGAGTATATTTCTGCACCAGGATTATTAAGGAGCAGAGCTAAATGATTTTCCCTTCCAGTTTATTCCCCACCAAAAGCAACAAAAATTTCCCAAAATTATTTTACAAATAAAATTTGAATTTTTTTTTTTTTTTTTTTGCCAAAACACTAAAAAATTGAGGGGGTGGCTATCAACAATATTAACATAACTCAAACCTTTTTCCCCTTATTTAGGTTTTCCAACTCTTCCCATAGTTAGCTAGAATTGCTGAGAAAAGGTTAAGGGGAGATTTCAGTAGGCACAGTAAAAAAACTGTACTGACAGGTAGGAATTTAATACATTTACAACATATTCATACATCAGTTGTTCTAATTACCACCACTGGAAAACTGTACTCCTGAAAGTGGCCAAGAATGCCCAGACCCATGCTGAATAAGTAGCAGCAGCTTTGGTGTTGATTATACCATCACTTCTGCTTATTTCTTTGCAAAATTCCATTGCAAATTCTGCTAAGTGTAGTTTTACTCCAGGACATAATGGCCAGCCTTCTGTGTGCCTCAGACTGAGGAACAGAACAAATGTTAACTATTCAAAATCACAAATTTATCTTTTTTAGTAAATGCATGAGACTTCAATCTTCTTGTCCTGAATGACTTTAGATTTATCTTATTTCTACTTTAGCTGAAATACAAAACATCTGCTTATGAAGATATTGGTGTGATTTCTATTCACATTTAATTTACTGTATTGCTGTGACTCTATCATAAACACAGCCATGCATGAGATTAAATGCAGTTTATGAAATAAGAACGTCACTTGTTTAATTTGTTTCAAGCAATTCAGCCCTAATGCATTTAACAAGATCATTAAGTTAGCACTAGTGCTGTTCTCTACTGCATTGTGTCAAGAAGTGCTGCACTTAAACCTGCATCAAGGTCACCTTCCCCCATAAGTCTCCCAATCCCAAATCACTACACAATAAAAAACCTGCTGTCAGTGACTGAACAGATTGGTATTATTTTTAACAGCCTAGCAGAATTAAAGAGTGGTGCCACCTCGAAGAGAGGCCAGATTTCAAGGCACTAGGCACGTAGGGGTATTAGACACGTACTTCAGATGAATGATGACACTCCCCACATTCCATAAAAGTCAGCTTCTTCCAGGCTCTTCCAGGCCTCTAGAACTGCACAAAGCCTTGCTGGGAAAGGAGGAGAGATTCCTCATCACACTGAAACTACCTCACAAAATGTATTTCCTTCCATTAATTGAACACTATCAGAGGGCATTTCCGAGGGGCTGCAATGCTCTGAATAGCAGCTGGAAAGGCAAGCTCTGTGAGTATGGAACAGGGCAGGATCTAACACTGCAATCAGCTTCCCACTGCTCCATTAGCAGGCCTGCAGGGGCCTCTCTCAGGCAGTTAAGCTCCAAAATGACTCTGTGGCTAGCAGATCAAATTTCATTAAATAGGACATTTCCTAATTTCCTTGTTTGCCCTTCCAGTGTATATATATGGCATAGATGGAAATACATACATGGAAAACATTTGTACTAATTTCCCTTAAATTAGCTTCTGTTAGATTTTAAAAGACTGTGAAAATCACAGAACAGGATTTGCTACATTTAAGGTCAGAGTCCCAAAGATTGTGTCTGTCCTCATCAATCTTCATCCAACCCTGTCTCAGTCTGGGGCCTAAATTATACTTTCAAGCCTTGATTCCTTGAATTAAGGCTTCCAGAAACAATATATTCTAAGAAGGGTACCAGGGCATTTGCCTCTACCCAGATTTTTCAGACTAGCTAATTAAAAGCATCTATTCCTGCCAGCTCTACTGTGTACCTCCCCAACAATTCAGTCTGTGCACTCTTGGCTACTCAGATCTCAGCCCACAAACACTGTGCTGCTCCTGAGCTCTTCCTGCTGCAGAGCCCTGCTGGCAGGATCAGCCAGAGGTTCCACAAATAAAAGCCTTTCACTTCACAGAAAAAAATAGTAAATCATAATATGAAATAGGGAGACTTTTACAGAGCCCACTACATTTCACTATTTCATTCCCCAAGTTGGTCACAAAGGTAAATGTAAGATATTAAGTAATATTTTTACTGACTTGGCATTTCTGTAGCTTACTGTGCAGGACAGCAGTCTCCATGAACTGCTAACTTGAATAGATCATAAAGAGCATCATCTTTTTCCTGTACAAGTTCATTTTTTTCACTGTATGATTAGTATAGAAAGGCTGGAAGAGAAATTCTTTGATCCAGGAGGATAATACTTTAGAGAAGACCAAATGATATTTTTCTGAATTCCATCACTGGGCAAGAAAGATTGACTTAATCAATCTGGATTTCTGGAACTACTCCATTTCTGCTTTTCTTTTGATCAAGCTATATGTGTAAAGATGCAGTAACTCCAGGCAGGCCAAATTTATGCACCAGCTTCTTTGAACTTCAAACGAGCTTGCTGGACCCTTTAAATTCAATTTTATCTGCAACTCAATTACAGAGAAGTTGTTCTCTCTCTCTGCCTAAGAAAGTATATTTCCATTTGCAGCATCTCATAATTTCATATAACCTCCCGTGGAATCCTATTTCCCTTGTCAAGTATGATCAGCTTCCCTAGGAAAGTTATAGACTGGAGTTAGCAAAGTATTTATTCACAAAGCTTTGGGTAGTGTTTGCTCCAGTAAGAATGATTTCAACATTTAAAGTAACTCCATTCTTGTCATATATGAAACACTGAAAATGTACCCCCCGAGTTTTGTACAACAGTGAGTTTAGCTCTCCCTGAGATCTTGCAGGAAGATCACCTGTGTCAGACATGAAATGCCTTGTTATAACTATGACATGCCAGAGATCCGTGGGAGGGAACTCCTTGAGACAAAAGCTGAGCCCACTGTTCAGCTGTGCCCGAGGGCAGGGGTGGGACCTGAACCCCTGAGTGGGCACAGCCCTGGCAGAGCCAACCCCATCCCATGGATTTGGGACAGCTGAGCACAGAGCTGCTGCTGCAGGGGGAGCAAGCAAAACACTTAAAATACCTACAGGGCTGCCTTTGGACACACCTTCAACCCTGCTACAGACCCCAGCTTGCTCCTGATGAGGGCCAACATGGCAAACCCCCCATTTACTGCAGCACACAACACTGCTGCCAGGTCACCTCAGCCTCAGGACACAGCTGACTGCTCCTAATCCCTCTGGCACATCTAGAAGGTGCCCCTGACAGAAAACCGTCCCCTGCCTACACAAACTGCTCCAACACTTTGGTACTGTTAGTATGAAACCAAATGAAGGTGCTGCTGCTTGCCCTAGCAGTCTGAGCCCAGGACAGCACGCCCCTTGCCCCTAAACCCAAAGCAGCTTTTAAGCCCCCAGTGTGGTATCCCCAGGACTGCTCTCAGATTCCTACAGTTTCAGTTAAGTGTTGCTGATGAGAGAAACAGAGATGGAACTTCCTACATCTTGTGCTTGGAGAGGCAGCTCAAGGTACCTGTGCTGCCCACGGGCTGTTCCTCCATGCTGATTCTCTTGCACACCATGCTCTGCCATTCGGGCACTCTGATGAGGCCAAAACTGGGAATCTGCTCCATTTCATTAGCTGCATTACAAAAAACCAATCAATCTTTCCCAATAAAACTCCACTGTCTTTGCCAATAACTTGGCTCTCTAAAAGCCTGGGCAAAACTGCTACAGAGAGATGAAGATAAATCTTGAGGCCAATTAACAGCTCCTGAATTTCAAGCTGAATTTTCGCAATTGTATGGACCTGAGCTCTCAGGAGAAAGTACACAGAATAGACAGCAATTATAGACACTCCCCACTGCTTTATATGCAATTACAGATATCCCCCAGCAACTGAATAATTTTCTTTACAAATAAATCTGGCAGTGAGAACTTTTTAATCCATTCTCAATTTGTCCTTAAGCACGCAGCCTGTGCCAGCTCTACACTGCTTCCACACTCATTCTGCCCCAGCACTGCAGCACACTGAGTCCACTGCCATTTGCAGAAAAAACAGGGCCTGCCTGAGAACACAGTGCAGGAACTGAGGTTTCTGAAAGATGCACCAGCCAGGAGATGCCCAGCTTCCAAGGAACAACTCAGTGCCCTAGAGGTACACCTTTAGTTTTGCAAATAACCCAAAAGTTATTCTGACAGTTGTGGTGAATTTATCAAGCCCCAATGAAATATATCAACAGATTAACCCCCTGATTTCCCTTTACATATCCTGTGCTATTGGCATTAAACCCAGCTAGATCAGTTTTGATTTATGATACTGAAATTAAGAGAATAATTAAATCCATTAGCCCACTCTCCCAGAAATAAACTATGATATATATAGCATTCTAAGTGGCTTGATGAGGAGGAAAAGATTCCATCTAGCCCAAATCCTCTGTAATTCAAACATGAAAGCCCCTGTGCTGTCCATCCTACGTGACTCTCTCCCAATTACTGCTACCACTTTCATCCTCTTTCTTCAGGATAGGGGAAGAGAGAAACTCTATTAAAACTCTTACAGAGAACATACAGAAATCAGACAGATTTCTGAGCAGACATCTTTATGAGCAAAATATTCTTCATCTACACCAGTTCAAGATAAAAGAGAAATAAGCTTTTCCACTAGGAGTGCCTCTCTCAAGAGGCAATATTTTCCCAGTGCTCCAGTAAGCCACCAACAACCAACACCCAGAAATATTCCTCAGGGCCACGCACAGGGTGCTGGGGTCAGTTGCAAATGCAGAATTTCCAGTGTTACAAGCTCCAGGGGCCACCTCTCAGTCAGCCAGCCTCTGAAGACATTCCCAGGCTCCAGGCTACCCAGGGTTTCCTTCTGACCGAGCTGTGCCATGCACTGTAAGCTATATGCTGGCAACAGAGGATTCAGCCCTCAGTTTCCAGGCTCATCTTTTCTCCTCAGTTCTTTTGAGGTGGAGCTCTAATTTTGCACAGTTTAACTCAAGGAGGAACACCAGAGGTGTGATTAAAACACACACTAACAGACAGACTTTGCCAGGAGTCCTGAATACACAGTTTCACAGACAGCTGCAAAACCCCTGGGGAGTGGGGTTATCTCTGTCCAGAACAGCACAGCTGTTCCTTTACTTGCTCCCCAGTTGCTGAAGATGGTTTCTTGGGCTTTCCTGAACCAGATTGTTCCTGGTGATTTTACCACCAGTGAAACCTCTCCTGAAAGTGAAAACTCAGTTGCTCTTTGGATCCCTGCATTTGAGAGACAACCAGCACGACATCTCAGCACTTCAGTCAGACAGTAATGTCTCCATTTGGAGTGCAAGCACAACACAGAGGTGAGAAGAAAACAGAGCTGAAGGAAAACTGAACAGATGGAACTTTGGCAAGAATGTCTGAGATCCCACACAAAACACAGCTATCTCCAAATTCTCTTTTAACCTACTTGTTGCTCTATTTCTCTTAGAAGGACTATCCTCACTCAAAAGTGTATTCCTTTGATCTACACCTTCTAATTCTGGGAACAATCAATATCACTTACCAAGCTAGGAACTTTTCAAGACTAGAAAGTTATTTTTTTCTTTTTTGGAGGATTGGGGAGCAGAAAGCATGGAATGCCAATGCTAAATTCCAACAATAAACAGCCTTCTATCTAGAAGCTTACTGAGAAAATGTTTAATCCAAATCACACTTAAGAAACACAGAGAAGTTCCAACTCAAAGTGTCTTTGAAAACTGGTGTTTTAGAGTGGGGCTGAGAGTAGTTGGGGAGATCACCTTTTCCATCTCTAGCCCCAGCAGCAATGGCCACAATACATTCTTGGCAGAAGTCTGGCTAATCTGTTTCTGGCTTGCTTCCTGTGAAGCATACTTCTCTATTTCCTCTAGCAGTTATTACAGTACTTAATTATCCCTAACAGAAGTTTAATCCAATTTAATCCTATTTAAGACCTGCTTCTTGTTTTACCCACCACTATGATGGAGAACAGATACTCCCTTCTTTGCAGCAGAACTGTACATGTCTGAGGGGCTTTACCACATGTTACTTCATGCTCTCTTGCCTGAAGACTCCACATCATTCTTCTCAGTCATCATTTCTAGATTCCAATTTCTCCCAATGCTGTCCTTCAGGAAATCTCTGATTACTGTGCAGCTTTAATGACACAGCTCAATAGTGGACACTGTTCCTCTCCAGCCAAGGCCTCACCAGTGCTGGCCTGAGTAAAACAATGGCAGGACATGCCCTGGCACTGAAGTACCTCATATGCCACATCTTTTTGGTAGCAGCATGCTGATGGTGCTGCTCTGCCCCTCACCCAGCTGCTTCCCCCACCATGGGGGCACAGCTGCCCAGTCCCACATGGGGCAGAACCAGGCTCCCTTTGCAGGCCACCTCTCCCTGCTGCCCATCCAAAGTCTAGCTCTGTCCTACACCATGCCCACAGTCTCCTCCTGCAGTTTCAATCCTCAGCTCCACTCAGGTGCTGCCTTGTGACCCACACATCTAGGAGAGCTTTGTGCAGCCCTCATTTGCTGCTCCCCTGATCTGAGAGTGAAACCACACAGCTCAGTTGTCACAAAGCTTCCCCCATGCCCTCACCTGCATTTCAGCACATACCAAGTTCATCACCCAGTTCCCACTCCCTCCCATGCTCTCTTTCACTGCAGGTTATCCTGCAGCACCTCAGTCAAACTGCACACATGAACAGCTAGGTACAGTACCCATTTTATCACTGGTTTTTCAATTTAGCTCTGCACAGTGGCTAGAAAGACAACCATTGCTACAAACACATCAAATCCCTGCCTTCTAAACACACTATAAAATGTGTATAAATATGTATTAAATGTTTGCAAATGTGTATAAAATACACAAAACAGCCATTCAGATTCCTTCCCCAGTGTTTGTAGTTTCTCTGGCTCCCATGCAGAAAACAGTGATGGTGACCCTGTGTCCCACAAGTGCCACAAGCAGCCTGAATCACCAGGATGTTCTGGTGTTCTGGCACATGTCCTGGGCAGTTCCCAAGTCAGGAATGTCCCCCTGCACACCCTGTGCTCAGCTCAGGAGCACAGAGGCACCTTGCAGGAAAGGTTCATGCAGCCACCTTTCAAATCCTCTCTCTCCCATTTTAATATACTTAAGTTAAGAACATGCAGAAATCAAATAGAAAAGAAAAGCCATTGTGATTATAATAAAAGCTAATTTACTTACCATGCATTTGTCTATAGCTGCTGTGAAAATTGCATTAACCAGTCCTAGCTGTGGGCTGAGGATGAAATACACTCTTTTGAAAGCTCATCAGAAGAAACAGGCATTAACGAAACACTTTGATTTTAAAAGTAAATAAGAAAATTGGAAATTAAAGTTCCCAAAGTAACTAGAAGTCTGTCATATTGTATGTGTGTATTGAAGTGAAAAATTAAAATACACATATGCACAATGGAGAGACTTAGAGAAGTGCCATGGAAGAGTGTAACAGCAGAGTACTTCTTCAGGGGCAGGATTAAAGAGATTTCTGTTTAGTTCCCCACCTGGAAAAACAGCAGACCCCAAAGGAACTGAGACACAGGTCCAGAAACACAAAGGATTTCCTCAACAATCAGCAGAAGCATAAGGACCTTTCACCTAGACAGGTTTGAAATCCCCATTAGTGCTGCTATCCTGGCCAAATGGACTTTGCCATTTTTCAGAGGGAAAGTTCTTCACAATCAGACCAACTCCTGCATTAATGAATGCCTGATTCAGCTTAAAGTGCTGATCTTGATGAAGAGGGGCATCAGTTCTGACAGGAGCAGGTGTTTTTGTACCATCATCACCACCCACAAACAATGACTTCACAGGCAGGCTGTTATCAGAGTAACTCACCATGCTCCTGACAAGCTGTAAACTGCAGCTGAGAGTCAAATGCAGCTGTGCAGGGGGCCATGGGATGTTGGAAATGTCACAGCCTGACTATGGCTTTTAAAAATTCCCTGGCAATAACCAGATGCCCAGCACCATGGATCACACACTGAGGCTTTATACTTGATACCCCACTGTCACCTATCAAGCCCCCATGTCACAATTAATTGGGAGATCTCTGAGAGGATACCAAATTACATACTTTCCCAATACTCTGAAATCTTGATTTAGTAAATCCTCTCACCCTGATTTATAATAAGTGAGTGATGATCCAAAGCCTGGATTTGTGGGATTATCCAGGGACTGACAGTATCTTTGTCAATGAGAGTGAATGTATATCTGTCAGTCTCTGTTAATTCAAGAGTCAGTTGAAAATATTATTTGATCAAAGTATCCATAATGCTTTAAAGGCCAGTAACAGATCATAGAGATGAGACATCAACCTTCAATTCTTATCATGTATTTGAACAGAGATTTAGTAATGTATGACATTTAAGTAGGTACCACAAAAATGAGAAACATCTATGAAACTGGTAAGATACTAGCAATGTTTTACAGTGACTAGTTTAAAGATCCCCATCCTATACTTTCAGCAAGATAATTTGGCAATAAGCAGCCAGTAACATTAGGAATAAATATGTATATAGTTCTCTGGTCTAAACAGACTTTTCTATGCAAAGTCTACTTGTGTATATTACAGACAACACAAGCAACTGCCTAAACTTCAGCCAAAAACCCAAAAAAAAGTGTAGCAGAAAAACTGTTATGCTAAAATCTTTCTACAAAACGATTTTCACTTACCAAAAAAAAAAAAAAATAAATAAAGGAATGTAAATGAAATGGAATTTCTATTATTCAATCCAGATTTATCTGCCAACAAGCTGCCAGTTCCTTAGTTGAGGCTACAAAGGCTGAACTCTACTGGAGGACCCAATTTCCCTTTTGGTGGCAATCAACATTAGATTTGCTGTGAACAAAGCACTTTGGGATCCCTTTTCAGACATCTGCTAACAAACCTCTTTGCATACCCTATTAACTGGTACATGAGAAAAGTACTTTGCCCAGAAAAACAGATATAAATGTATCAGACTGCTTTTATATTTGTCACATCTACATAAACAGTATGGTAATAGTAGCACAGCATTTTTTCTAAGTGGGTCACCATAAATACTTGAAATTATATTACATTTCTCAAACCTGAAAACTAGGACCTCACCCTGCCAGTTGTGTCTCTTGGCATTTCTACCTTAGATGTGTAGCAAATACTCTGCAAATATGGAAGAGTCAAAACTAGAGATTTTAACTTAACCTACAGACCAACAGGTTTCCAGAGCCTATAATACCCCAGGGCCATGACAGCTCCATGATTAACAGGGCTATCACATGGGCACTGGAGCACTGTCTGCTTAGCTGATGGAGGAGTCACCTGTTTCTCTGGAAGCTAACACTGACAGAGTTAATTTTGAAGATGTGCTTTGTTTTACTGTTGCACATTCTGTCCAAAGTGGTGGTGCAGTGCTGAGCAAGGGAAAAGATGGCTGGCAGGGGCACTGTGAGTTGTTTAATTAAAAGAAGTTATGTCCTGGCCAGGGCTTTATGTTAAACAATTTGCTGTTTAAGCAACCACCTGTTCCATCAAGTTAGTGTTGGCTCTGATTGAGGAAAAATATTCAGAGACGAAGCTGAGAAGTATTCATAATTCTCCAACACTGAAGAAAAACAAAAAATTTGAAAGGACATACAGTACTAACAATCAAAGCAGAAGATTCCATAAAATCAGTATAAACCACATTTGTTGAATGTATTTTAAATGTTAGAAAATCCACTGAGCGAGCACATTGCTGATTACAGAATAAAATGAAAGCAGACAAAGACTCTGCCAATGCTCATTCTAGCACATCCATATAACAGAGCTCTCAGGAGCTCTCATGAGCTGAGCCAGGCACACACACAGGGATGCCCAGCCAGCCAGCAGCTCTGTCAGCTGAGCCACCCCAGCACAGGGGGACAAAGAAAGGGAAAAGCAGCTGTGCCACCAGCTCCCCTGATGCTGCACAGCACTCAGTGGGTGACAATCCCAGCACAACAGGCACATTAAAAACGAGCCCTGGCCCAGGGGAACAACACTGGAGAGACACATCAATAAATTATACTATGGCAGAGGTTCCCACAACTCTGACACCGAGCATTGAGGCTCCCAAACACTCCTGCTCTCACTGCATTGGTTTGTTTCAATCAGACACCCAGACAAGCTTAGCTTTCCAAAACCTTCTTACAACACGTGCACTTGTGCTGCTTTTCAGTGGAGGTCCTGTCCCAGCAACATCATCGTGCTTCTCATCTTTTGGCTGAGCTACAATTTCCTTACCTTCCTTAATTTATCCAAACAAGCTGCAGGAGCTGAAGATTGCCTGGCCCTGAGATCTCTGTACAGCTCACACAGGCTTCCCTCCTGGGCTGTGCGCATCAGCAATGCCCCTCACAGCTGGGGCAGTGCAGGAGGCACAGCACATGCAGCACCAGTGACAAGCTGGCTGCTCAGCAGCAGTACAAATTCTGAGCTGGAGACCCTGATGGCTGCAGGGAAGCCAAGAGGTGATAGCAAACAGCTCAAACCTCTCCAGGAGTGGAAAGGAACACAAAGGACAGGTGCATTAAGGATTGAGCCTAGAATGCTTTCAGGATTAGTACGTGAAAACACCACATACTAATTGAATAAAAGCCAGAAAATAAAGAATCTTGGAAACTGAAGATCCATTAGGCTATATGTATTGCTCTTAAAGAATCAAAGGTAATTTGTTAATGAAGAAGAAATGAACATATCAACAATTCAATGCAAATCATCAGCCCAAGCAAATGCATTAGCTTCTCTGAACAAGCTAGCAAACGGCTTTTACTATCCTCATTTTTGGTCTTTAAAGCTTTTCTTTTTAAACAAAAAAAATAGTAAGACAAAATGTGTTATTTATTCAAAGCACATAACTACTTTCCAGAAAATGAATTTATTAGAGTGTTTTGAAAGCTCTATTGCAATTTTTACATTTGGTCCAGAAAGTGAATGATGGCATGTACTGAAAAAGCTGGCTGTCTAAGATGCTAAGAGGTTTGTCTTACAGACACAACCCAAGCTTAAAATTAATTATTTCTCCTTTCCTTGCTGCATTCATCTCAAGTCACCACCTTACCTCTGGAGTAGTACATAAGGCAATTCTTTTCATCCCTTTTCTCAGTGACATCGAGACAAGGTTTACCTCTGAATACAGTGTTCTTCATAATTGTACTTTCTTTTAAATCATCAGTCATTATTTTTATATGAGCCAACTTTAAACTATCCCTGTTATGAGATTTGAAAGACAATCTGCACTGCAGAAACAGAGAAAGTAAATCCAGCCCTGGCTGAGCCAAGGCAATGGCTGTGGGCAGACATGGCACACAGAGCTCGTGTGACCATGGGATGTGAGGCACAGCCCCACAGCACAGGGTGCAGTGCAGAACTCCCTCAGAGCCCTGCCACAGCTCTGCAGGCCAGGACAGTGACCTCCCTGCCCAGTGTTCTCACAGTGAATTCCTTGCACAGAGCGCTGTGCACAGAGTTCTCAGATATCCACAGCCCAGCCTGTGCAGGGCTCTGAACTGTCAGGAACACCATCCTCAGTTGTGACCTGTCTGACACCCTAGGGAAGGGTAAAAACAGTGACAGAGGAAATGCAAGGTGTGAGTTTAACTGGCAGGAAAACTACAAGGGACTGCCTTGTGCTGACCATGAAGCAAGAGCATTTTCTGGGGCAATCACTGCAGCATTAACCAATCTATTTGCCAATTTGCTTTAGAGCAGCTTCCTTCTCAAGCTAGCCTTTGCTTACTACAGAAATTCATAGAAGTGAAATAAGTGCTTCAACAATCAGTAATTTGGCTGTCTTTCCTAAATCATGATACTCTAATAATTATTTTATCACCTTTCTTTTCCAACACCCTGCCAAATCCCACATTTCCACCAAGTCCTCAAATAATCCCAGGCAAAAGCAATCTTTTCTGGGCAGCACTTGGCCTTCCCCAGCCCCATTTCCTATCAATGCCAGATGCAGAGTGCAGATACAATCAAAAACTGTGTGGAAGGCAAATTCCAAGTGAGGCCCAGCCTGTGTGGCTGGGACACAAAGCCCCAGCAGAGGCATAGTCTTCTCATGAACTCCTGGGGCACCAAAGGCAGCTGCCTCTCAGGAGCAGTGCCACAGGCTCACTACATAATGGGGAGAAGTCAGCAGCACTGAGATCTTCATAGGCTTCCCTTTTATAGACCCTTATGCTTGTAAAATCAGATAGGAGTTACAAAACACGTTGCTAATGTTCACGACGTTGGAGAATTTTTTTTCTGTACAACCGTAAAATCCATTGCTAGAAAACAAACGTAACCCATTCCAGTGAACTTCACCAGCTTTGGGGTAAAAAAGTCTTTCATAGGGAATTTTCCTATATAAATTTGAGACTGGCAGATTTCTGCACCAGCCACCTGCATCTTTGGGTAGCTTAGCTGAATAGTTCTCTGTTCATCTATTTTTAATGTGCAAAGCACATTACCAAAAGGAACAAAATGCTAAATAGCAAACTATTCTTTTAAAAGGCAGAAAACATCTCTGTCACACAAAATTCTATCAAATATCTCTCTCTTATTCTAAAATCCCCCTCAAGAACTTCTGCCCAAATATTTAACAAATAGGTTTGTAAATTAGATGTGACCTCTGTTTGACATCTGATTGTGAAATTTGGTCAGATTTTTCAGCCCACCTGCTGCACATATTAAACCACACAAAACCAGATTTTGAAAAAGCAGTACTAGAAATTAATTTTACTTTAGTCATTCTGGCGCAAGTTCTTGTGGTCAAAGTTTTACACAAAGGCTTTCAAAGCCAATGGCTTTGGAGAGAGGTTTGTGAGAGGTGAAGTTAGACTCCCTGAGTCACACAGTGGCATCTCCAAAGGCCTGGTCCGTGCAGCAGCTGTGCTGGCCCTGCCACAGGCCTGTTCAGCTCCTGGCAGCAGTGCTGCAGGCAAACACCTGCCTGCCATTCCTGCAGGGCTGCAGGGGGCATGCAGCACCTGGACCATGCAGCACATTCCCAGGGAGCAGCACTAATGCTGACTGGAGAGCAGGTTTTCACAAGGGATCTTGTATCCCCCACGAGAGCACTCCCTGGTGACCCAGAACTGCAGAAATGCAGCTCTTCCCTCTCCCACAGAATCCACTGAGCTTGGATTGCCAGTCCAGCCCTGTGTGAGTGAGTGAGTGAGTGAGTGAGTGAGTGAGTGAGTGAGTGAGTGAGTGAGTGAGTGAGTGAGTTGTCACTGCTGCTTTGCCAGCCATCCTGGGCAGAGAGCAGCACTCCTCAGCAGTGACACGTCCTGACCTTTCAGTGCTTTCTGGCTGCCAGGCATTCAAACACAACTGATGACTGCAGTCACACAGCTCAGAACCACTTTTGCCTTGAAACTCCTGACACTCTGCAGGTGCCACCAGAGCCCATGAGCCTATGGGACAAGTCAGAGTCTGGACCTGTTTTTTGATTGCTCTGTTGCAGAAATGCCTCGGGACCTGAAAGGCAAAACAGGGGGCCCACGCCACATCCTGATGCATGGCACACACCAGACACTGATCTGCCCTAGCAGCCAGATGATAACAAGCAACTGACATAGGGATTATCTACATTCTGTCCTGACAACTTAATTAAGTCATTCAATTAGCCACCAAGTACTGCAGTAGCACTGGTACTAACTCCATCTGTTGTTGCTAGATTACCTTTTCTGTCAGTGTTTAATGTCTGAGACAAGATGTGATGGTACTTTGTGATCACCATCCTGCTAATGGCATGGTTGGGCCTGAACAAAGGAACCAATCCTTGAAATTATTCTCAGGGTACTCAGAATTGGTCAAAAACACGTGGATGCATTTTTTGCAACAGAAAATTTGCAATTAACGAAATTAATTAGAAAAAAAAGAAAAAGAAAAATATATGCACAGTATCTCACTAAAAAATCTGGAATATTTGGATTAGACTACAATGTTCTCATTACAATTTTAATACACTATTTCCATCTTACAGATTTAATCAACATTTCAAAAATCAATTTTGATAATACATATTGTTGAAGGTTTAATTACTAAGACAGCGTGTGACAAAAACCAGTTAGAACAAAATATTCTAATTCAAAATGAAAATATGTCAAAAATCTCAAAAGTACTTAATTGGTTTTTTCATTCTAATTCACACCAACATCTCTCAGACTCTTGAATTTCCATCTAAGTGGAAGTTCATGTTCCATCATCAGGATGTGGGCTCTTGCTAGACATGGGGGGTTTGATACTGTTTAACATCTCAGCTCCATGAAGAGAGCCATCCTCCACATACTCAGTACCAGAAATACCCAAGCAGCTTCTTTTATCTCACAGCAATTTTTATTTTATTTTGACCCTAAAGAAACATGCTGACCCAAAGCAGCCATGCAGCGAGGGCTATGGATTGCTCCCTGCACAGCTGAAGTGAGAAAATCAACATATTTGTATGGGTTCTGGCCAAGATCAAAGGGACTGCATGTAGCTGGCTGGCTCTAAGGAAATATCCCAGCCAGTGTCCCTTTCCCTCACTGCTCAGGTTTCTTGAAAGTCTTTCATTATTGAATTGCCCAAGTAATGCTTTCCTGCCCTGAAACATTTTACTCCTAAACTGGAGAATTGTTTCATTTTGGACACTTCAATACACAAACAGCCAGCCTGAGTGCCACACACAAATATCATAGCAGCAGTGCACTACTATGCACAATAGAAGTACTTTAATAGTAATACATCTTAGAAATAAAAAAATCTAACATATACTGTATACTGCTTGGGAATTTTTCCCTCAAGAATTACACAGTGATAAAATATAATAGGAAGGCCACTCAAAGAGGGAAATAAGTTTCTAAAAGATTTTTTTTTTCTTTAGCACAAATATCAAACTATGTAGAGGATGTAATGGTTGAGGAAAAGAAACAATCTATTATTACTTCTGTCCCATCAGAAAATATTTTTTTTATCAGTCAGGTATATACAGTAGCCTTATTAAGAACCTTAACTAAGAACTGAATGATCAATATATCCCATGCTCCCCATCCATGAAATTTATAAATTATATTAAGCCCTGCTCTTGCTTTTCAAGCTGTGTCTGGAATTAGTCTTCTGTTGTAGTATCATTCAATTTTTAAGCAACATCTTAATTTAATTTACTTAAATAATTTCACAGAGCCATTCAGTAATGTAATTGGAAATACTTCATCAGAAGAGTTTTACGAAATTATACTAGTCTGCAGAAATAAATAAATAATATATAAAAATACAATTCTGCAGAAATAAACAAAACAAACACTGCTCATTCCATGGTAAAGTCTGAGAATCAAGTCTGACAAAGCAGTATTTCATTTAAATATTCAATGTAAATTTCACTCTTCTTTTAGATATATTCTTCTCTATTAATTTTTTAAATTTTCATTTAGAATTTTTGGTTTAAATTCTTCTGTGTTTTGAGTTGTTTCTCCTAATACCCCTTAGGAAGTCTCTTCCCTCTGTGTGAACATATCATTTCTCCTACCACTCACAAAGATCGAGGGCTTGATTCCAGGAGAGCCTCTGCCAAAACTGCAGTAGCATTTTGGCATCATTCAAAGGGGTTTTTTTAAGATATATGAAAATGCTCTTGTTCCAACAATTGGAAAATATCAATGTGCTAATTATTCAACCAAAGTGCAATAGTAGCTATATGGCAAATTGGTCTTTTGCCTATTTCAATTATTCTTTGAAGAGATTATCATCCACTCCTCTTTGAGAAAAACAAACGCATGTCACAGAACAAAGATGGAAAAAAAGATAAAAAAGCAAGAAGAAAACCTGGAATTCTGTGCAGCATGTATTACTTTTTCAATGAGAACAGCTGCATTACACAGTGCCAAACAGACTTCAAATGGAAAATACTTCCTGCAATAAACAAACCATTTTAGTTTTAGAAAATTGTTAAATCCCAAGGGAATCTGTCTGTATCCTTCAACTAATTTAAAGATTTACATGCAAAACTCAGCATGTGGGGCACATCTGGATTTGAGTCAGGTACTTCAAGGGACTTTGAGACCATAAAAATGAGCAAAGGGATTAAAGCAGTCTCAGCACAGGCTTTCCATCTCTGTGGAGGACAGGTATGTCTGGATTAGTCACTGCAATAATATTACTCACATTTTAAGCTGATGCAGCCTGTGAATGTTGGATTTTTCAATAACTTGGGAACACTGCACAACATGACACCGCTCCATAGAAACAAATTGCTTGAAATGGAAAGAGCAGTTTCTATTGCAACATGTTGGGACAGAAATCAAACCCCCATGATTAACATCCTCATTGCCCATGAGCAGTTTCCTGTGCCCAAAGAGGCACTTGGATGTTATGCTTTTACATGACCTGTGCACACCAGGCAGCTCAAGGTGTGCTTTGCTCGGCACAGCACCACCAACTGCAGCAGGACACAGAGAAGGGGAGCTGAGGGATGGAGGGAGCAGCATTATTTGTACTTTTAAACCTGTCTTACACACTTCCCAAGGCTCTGGGACTTGAGATTACATGGGAATGTCCCTGATGCTGCATCACCGACCACTGAATGCCTCCAATTCCCTGGCAGCCACCTGGGAGTGCTGTAATGGCAGCAGAACAATGTGACTGCAGCCCCCCAGCTGCAGAAGGTCCTGCCTGACACACACCAGGGTAATAAAATGAAGCATGACTGCATCTGCAGGAGAGGCTTTGCCAGCACACCTCTGCTGAGCCAATGCTGTGGCTTCAGCTGCCACAACACTGTGGGCAGGATTCTGTCAGCTGCAGATGAGATAGGAAGATCTGTCCTCCAAAAAAATCAGAAGAAAAACATCAAAAACATCAGCTTTTGGTTTGTTTTTGTGGGTTTTTTAATTGGTACCCCCTTTTAATCTCAAGATACAATACAGAATACAAATGAAATACATAGTTCGTCTTCAACTCAGTTTCTACAAACTAAATTCTGGGAAAATCAAGCTAGCAGAGTAAATAATAAAGGCCTCCTCCTTGCTGTCAGACACAACACAAGGCCCTCATCCCTCCAGATCTACAAATCTTGTGGCCCTGGCTTATGATATCCCAGGGAAATCCACTTTATCCAAACACATGCAGGTGTCATCAGCTCATTCCATGATGCAAGCCAGGGCTCATGCAGCACTTGGCAGGACCAGGCTTTGGACAGCCTCAAGCCACAGTCACAGTCCATGCAGCAGCAGAACTGTGTCAGTATCCAGGGCTGACAACTAACACCCAAAATTCAGAACCACAGAGTGTGGTTTCACTGTTTGTCTCAGCACCACCAGACTCTCCTGTATCTGAAAGCCTATTTTGGGATATGGCACTTAAGGGAAGAGAGCATTAGGGCATCTCAGTGAAAAGCAGCCAAAGAGATGGCATGGACTGCAAAGAACAGCAAAGGTGAATGAGAGAATAGGCTAATGGCAGCCAACATCAATGTAACTGGAAGATGGAGAGCTTACACAAATTATTAATATGGTCAGTAAAAAGAAGGATTCTTCCTTCCCAAGACAGAACAAAGCAAGTAAGAAAGGTTAAGATCTGGAAGGTAAGAGAGAGAAAGGGCACAGCATTAAAAGGAAGATGTCCACATCATCAGTTTATCAGGTTCAGTGGTATTTTCTAAACCCCCTCTTACTGGAGTTTTGATAACTTCAGCTTGCACTAAATTTAGAACTTAGCCTTCATAGTGAGATGCACAGACTATATAAAATTTCCCAACTGTTCACACACTGGAAAGTAAAGAACTAGCTAAAGATTTATCAATCAAAATACCTTCCTTTTCTTAAGGTAAACTCGTAATCTGTGGAGTTTGAGTTGTTATTCTGAACACTCAGAGTAGGTAATACTTCAGCTTCTGGTTCATTCAGTGTTGTTTATTCTGCTGCTGCTTTATTTCTCTGTAAACAAGCCTGATGAAAAGTAATGAGATTGCCTGTTATAGTACTTAGGGGATATGAAAATTGCCTGTTACATTAAAATAATTAGAGAAGAAAATAAGATCATATTAATCGCACTCTACAGAAGCCTACCCAAGGCATGTGAACCCATTCTCTGAGGAATACAAAAAATTCTACTTAGAGCCTACCCACGGCCCAAAAAGTTCAACTATCAACCAAAAGAGGAGCAATTAATAAAAATCTGTGAAGATAACTGCAGTTGGTGTTGTAAATGACTGGATGTTGCACCTGGCAGTCTGCAGTGGGTTTTGCTCATTATTGCTGATTACCATGCACAGACCTTGCTCTCCAAAACACCAAGTGTGCCCCTGGGTTTGTGGAAGCCTTGCTGCACAACCAGGCCCCAGGCTCTTTAACAGAACAAGGAACCCTGATGTTCAACTAAGCCTGGTTTGGACAAGTTTAGAAGAACTTTAATTCACTGTTCTACTTTGTGATACAAGAGGTTTTGACTTGAGGGAGACAGACCTCCCGTAACCATGAAACAAATCTTTCATGAAAATCCAATTAATTTCACAGGTTTTCTTCTTAGCATTCTAGGAACTTTCAGAGGAGAAGGGAGGGGGGTGCACTGACCCACATGACTTACCAAGTGTGCAGTACAATATACACACATTACCTACATTGTGGCTTAAACACACATTTGCTAAGACATCTCTACAAATTCACTCTTCAAAGGTGTCTTTTGTAACGTGTTTTCATTCATACAATTTCCTCATCTTTTAAGATAATCTGTTGATTGCTAAATAGAGAATTGTAACTAAGAGACAGTATGATGCTCAGGGTCTCCAAGCTCCCACAAACCCAGGACAAAAGATAGCTCCCTTTTTCTACATGCAACAAAAGCTTGCTAGGCAATACTTTGATTTGAGTCCATTATTTATCCAGCATCTAAGTAAAAGCTGTTATCTGTGCTGATTCACTTTTAGTCCCACAGAGTTCAGCACTGTTGTGTTTAAATGATACCTCAGTAATTATGCCTTCAGAGCCTATCTAATAAACACCAAGTTTTGCATACAAATTAAAAACAAATGAGAAGCCTAAAAAGGTTAGTGCTCAGTTAGATACGGATCTAATTATAATAACATTTTAGAGCTACTTTAGGATAATGTACACCTCTATTAAATATTATGAAGCATATTTCAAGCAACTGAATGGATTAATTTTTATTTAGTCACACACACTCATATCTACTTCCTTAATTCACTTTATGTTAGAACTTGAAGGATTGCTATTAAAAAGAAACAAAAATCCAAAATTGCAGTTGTTCAAATGAAAAACAAAACAAAACCAACCAACAAATAAAAAACCCACGCAACAAAGGAATCCACATAGAAAAAAAAAATTAAAAAAGCAAGGAGATATTTAATTTGTCAGGCAGAACAGTATTTATAACTTGTTCATTTTTCTAACATTATTAGCAAGCAGAAGTGTCTAACTGAAAAAATGTAATACACACTCCTTTCAGAGTCAAGCATGCAATTAGAGCTAATCAAGACACAAGTTGTTCTTGTCTTACAAATGTCACATTCTTTGCAGGAAGGAAAGATCTCAAGTAAATATCACCCTGTTCAAATTTTAGAAAAATTAACAAGATGCAAGACAAAATGTCCAGCAACTAGGAAACCATGGCTCACTATGTCTTAGTCTGAACTCCAGTGAACTGAATGAGTGAAATAAAAAACCTCTTCCTTCTGCTTTCTCCTCTTCCTTATCATCTTCTTAAAATTAAGAAGAAAGAACTTAACAGCTGTTCACTCTGGCATTTCAAAACCTGGTAAAGGTGACTGTAAAAATCAGTATGTGCTAATTGCTGAAAAGTTTTTTTTTAAATCCTTCTCCTTTAAGATATCAAATCTACACTGACATAACAACAACAACAAAAAAATAGTGTGGTTTTCCCATGGAACCTATCAGTGGTTGAATGCTCTCTGAATCTCTTCCAACCCTCAGAAAGTATCAGTTTACTGTTCAAGTGTCCACATTCAAAGCAAACCTTCAGAAATTCTGGTCTTTGTCTGTCAAGGCGATTTTTACTTTTTAACACCACCCTCCCTTTCCCAGGGAATGTGCTGCATCATAAATTACTAAAAAGTCATGTTGAACACTGAATAGGAAATATTACTATTACAGATGGACTACAGTTCTTATCATGCACTTGGTAAAGATTTTTTTTAGTATCAATATAAGCCTGGGGCATTCAGCCACTGAAACAACTGAAGTCTAGACACAGCAGCAACCTCAGTAAGAGATTTTTTTGTTTATTCTGCCATGGAGACAGTGGGTCCTCCCCTTGAGAGTGACTCAACTGATGGTTTAAAAGACTTCCAAGTATTTCAGGCTCCTCACCTGCCCTTTGCTTCCTCACTCTGGTCTTTCTCTGCCAGGAATGTGCATTTTAGTCTGACACAGCAGTGAAGGTTGGGCACAAAACACCTGTTTGGATTCAGCCACATTGTTTCTCACTATGTGAGACCCCAACTTAAGCACAGATGAACATGGTAGAATAGAAAAACTGCCAGAGCCAAGCAGGACACATGAAACATTCCACAACTGTGTAGCAGAAGAGAAGCAAGAGTTCCTCAGTATTGAAAATTCATACACCAGGCAGGTGAAGAAGAGGAAACACAATTTTCTTTGAAGAGAAAACACAATTCTCCCTTCACCAAGAGGGCATTAGCATTTGTGTGAAGAACAAGTTTGCTGTTCAGTGAAAGCTATTCTTGCTGCTTACACTTCTGGTAGGTTTTTAATTACAGCCTGAACTGAGTAAAAAATTAGTTTGAGAGAAGCAGGAAAAAGCCTGAAAAAAATCCTTCCCTTTGCATTGAACTCCTCAGTGCCAGTGCCAAGGAAACTGGCTGAGCTGATAGCTGTCCTTGGGACATCTCGTGCCAAAGCTCCCACCAGCTGACCCAACAATGCACTCACTGCCCCTCACCAGGCCTTCAGAATCTATACTTGGAAAGGCTGAAATATGTAAACACCAAAGAGCATCTAAGAATTGAGAAGTCTGGAGGAAAACAGAGGTCTTTAAGAGTGACTAGAGATTGCTGCAGCCATCTCTTTTCAGCACTTTCAAGGGACAACAATTCAACCCCAGACATTCAGTGCCTTACAGCATGGTCTCCTCACAGTGTATGAAAGTTACCACAAAAATTAGCTTTGGTAACTTTACCCTCACAGCTGAATTACTTCTTGGTAGGGAATCAGAAGGATCTAAACTCTAAATCCATGACCATCACAAATTGGCTGTAACAGATTTAGCTGCTCCTTTAACAGAAGTTTAAGTATCTCCCTTGTTTCAAAGCACAACAGTTTTAAGTAAATAAGTGCTTGAAGAAGCAGACAATGAAAAAAAAAGGGACAAGGTGATAATTAGATAGGTATTTTCTGTTCATAACTGGCTATCAGACAGCTCTAGGGCATTCTAGAGGGAAGTTAAGGGATTTGTTACATGCAAGACCTGCCTAAATCACAGGGAGAACTTAAAAGCAGGGGTACAGAGGCAGGAGATGTAAATGCAGGTACAAAACATTATAGCCCTAAGACTCCTTAAGGAAAAAAAAAGTCTCAAACTGATGGAAGAAGAAGTATCAGGTTTGTTTTGAAGTCCATTTGAAATAACAAGAATCTTCCCATGGCCACAAACAAAGCATTTAAATTTGTGTCCATAGCAGCTGTATAGTTCCCTGGTGTGTATTACAAGGGCTTGCTTCTTTTTTTAATTGAAGGGAACAGCAAAATTTGTATGTGAAATAGATGAAATTCTCACATATTGACCATATGCTGATATAGCACATTCCCATGCCTAGTCTGTGTATGACATTGTCATTACACTCTAGTCCTGAACATTTTCAGAATGACACATCACAGCTCCATCACTTCTATTGCTTCCATCCTTCATTCTCCTGTTTCAGTCTGGTCTACTTATTTTATATCCCTTCTCTTCACAATCATCTGCTTTTCAGCTCTATTTCTGTCATCTGCATGGAAAATATTCCATTGCCCTATCATCATTTCCCATCATAACATTCTCAAGCCACTGCAGGTCTGTGGCTGTCCCCTTATGTCTTTATTTTCCAAGTTTTCTTTCTCAAGATTCTGTGGCTCACTCTTGAAATCACCCCAAGAGATCTGAACACCCCATGTCCATTAAATTTAACAAAATACCAAAATCCTTGGCTGAAAATATTGCCTCTGATTCTAAATACAATACATTCAGAACAAAATTGCAATTTTGTGTCTTATGAAGGCGCAGCCAAGGTCAAGCCATCAGATAAGAACACAGGCACAACAGCAGAAGTTTAATAAATGCTGTAAGGCCTCTGCAAGAACCTTTCCCATCTTTGCTGACTGCTGAGATATTCATCTGGAGCTACAAGCATTCCCCTCCCCAGCCACCTCCCATCTGTTTAGAAGTAAATACACTTCTGCAGGCTGGAGAAAATAACCCATTTCCTGCAGATCCCTGTAATTGCTACAGAGAGGCCAGACCCAAATTATCTGCTTCTTTTTTTTAAAAGAAAAAAAAAAAAATAAAGGCGCTTTCTTTTTAGTCTGTGGTAACTTTTCAACTGCCAGTGATGATCAAAAGAGAAACAAAACAAAACAAAACAAAACACAAACAAACAAGCAAACAGAAAATTCCAGACACTGGACTACATTATTTTCAGGACTGAACAGAAGTATTTTTTTAAAAAATTCTGATTTGCCATACACTTTTTTAAGTACAAACTTTTACCTGCATCACCTATGTAAAATAAGTCCAGAGCTTTACACTTCCTGACTAAAAAGACAGAAGGTTGCTGGAATTTCCCCCTAACTGCAAAAAATTTAATACTATGCAGTGAAATTCAGCTTGTGGAACAGATGCTTCCTTGAATAGAAACTGCAATTTTAAGGCTTCTGAACTGTAAATCTAAGATAAGCTGGGATGTTCTGATGCTCATCTGAACCTGAACTCCAAACAATATCAAGCTCACATATCACTGGTAATTAAACACTGCACTGGGTTTTACTCCAGAACTGCTGTCAGAGATGAGAACTAACCAGTACAATTGCTGTGGTGCTATTAGATTATTTATTAATTTCAAAGAACAGGAGGTTCTTCATAACTAGAAACTTTATTGAGACACATCCCACAAGGAACAAAAACAGGAAGGACAGCTGCAAAGGAGGAGATACAAATAGGGAAGCTCCCTGTTTAGTTCCGATGCCAGGAGGGCTGAGGTCTCCTTCCCCAAGCACTACAACAGTAGGAACCCTCTCACCTGTGCTTCCAAGCAGGTTTACCAAAGGTATCATACTCACTGTCAAATTCAAGCCACTCACTCACTTGGAAAGCATTTCCATTTCATTTGCAATATTCCCTGACAGAGTGATTACAGCTGAGGTTAATTGCACTCTAAAGATAATTTAACTTGGAGCACATCTCAATCTTCTCAAGCACATACAGAGAAGATGTACAGTGTTGGAGGCCAGGGTCAGAACACACCGCTGCTTTTGCAGAGCAGGGCTGGGTGCAGAGGAGGGCAGAGGGGTGCAGGGGCAGTCAGGGGTGCAGAGGAGGGCACAGGGATGCAGGGGCAGTCAGGGGTGCAGAGGAGGGCACAGGGATGCAGGGGCAGTCAGGGGTGCAGAGGAGGGCACAGGGATGCAGGGGCAGTCAGGGGTGCAGAGGAGGGCACAGGGATGCAGGAGCAGTCAGGGGTGCAGAGGAGGGCACAGGGATGCAGGGGCAGTCAGGGGTGCAGAGGAGGGCACAGGGATGCAGGGGCAGTCAGGGGTGCAGAGGAGGGCACAGGGATGCAGGGGCAGTCAGGGGTGCAGAGGAGGGCACAGGGATGCAGGGGCAGTCAGTCTGTTTCTCACACGCAGGTCAGGCAGGAGCCCTGAGGCTGTGCCGTTCGCTAACTGCTCTGTCCCTTTGCTCCTGCCCTAGATCCCGCTGTCAATGAACGTGTCGACGTTCCTGGCCTACGAGCAGCCCACGCTGAGCTACTGCGGGGTGCACCACGAGCTGCTGGCGCACAAGGCGTACGAGCCCAGCGAGCAGGAGGAGGCGGGCACGGCGCTGGAGCCCGAGCTGGACCTGAGCACCATCACCACGGCAGCGCGGAGCCAGCCGCTGCCCTAGGGCTGTGCAGGGCTGCAGCAGCCGCTGCCCTGGGGCTGTGCAGGGCTGCAGCAGCCGCTGCCCTGGGGCTGTGCAGGGCTGCAGCAGCCGCTGCCCTGGGGCTGTGCAGGGCTGCAGCAGCCGCTGCCCTGGGGCTGTGCAGGGCTGCAGCAGCCGCTGCCCTGGGGGGGCTGCAGGGCTGCAGCAGGGCTGTGCAGGGCTGCACCCTGGGCTGTGCAGGGCTGCAGCAGCCGCTGCCCTGGGGCTGTGCAGGGCTGCACCAGCCGCTGCCCTGGGGCTGTGCAGGGCTGCACCAGCCGCTGCCCTGGGGCTGTGCAGGGGCTGCACCAGCCGCTGCCCTGGGGCTGTGCAGGGCTGCACCAGCCGCTGCCCTGGGGCTGTGCAGGGCTGCACCAGCCGCTGCCCTGGGCTGCAGGGCTGCACCAGCCGCTGCCCTGGGGCTGTGCAGGGCTGCACCAGCCGCTGCCCTGGGGCTGTGCAGGGCTGCACCAGCTGCTGCCCTGGGGCTGTGCAGGGCTGCACCAGCCGCTGCCCTGGGGCTGTGCCGGGAGCAGGGGCTGCAGCAGCCGCTGCCCTGGGGCTGTGCCGGGAGCAGGGGCTGCAGCAGCCGCTGCCCTGGGGCTGTGCCGGGAGCAGGGGGCTGCAGCAGCCGCTGCCCTGGGGCTGTGCCGGGAGCAGGGGCTGCAGCAGCCGCTGCCCTGGGGCTGTGCCGGGGCTGCAGCAGCCGCTGCCCTGGGGCTGTGCCGGGAGCAGGGGCTGCAGCAGCCGCTGCCCTGGGGCTGTGCCGGGGCTCCGGGAGCAGGGGCTGCAGCAGCCGCTGCCCTGGGGCTGTGCCGGGGCTCCGGGAGCAGGGGCTGCAGCAGCCGCTGCCCTGGGGCTGTGCCGGGGCTCCGGGAGCAGGGGCTGCAGCCAGACCCCGGGGAACGCCTGGGACACGAATGACGGGACGGTGCTGTGCAGTCTGCATCCCTGTGCGAATTAAAGGGAATCACAAAGATTCATTGTTTCCAGTCTACGGTTTGTAATTAGTTCAGTTGTGCAGTATTTTTTTGACTTCAGAGTATGACCCTTGAAGTGAATCTTTTTCAAAACTCATCCTACCTACCTGTATAAACTGTACAGATGTAATGTATTTTTCATATTGTAAAGTTTCAATTACTGAGAACAACTGGTATGTACAGTACCATAATTTAATTACATCTTACAAGCTTCAGTTTCTAAAGCTTCAAATTAACAAAAGTTATTTCTTGTGTTATTAAGTTACTCTGTTTTGTAGGGATCATTTTGTTACTGCTTTTGTGCCCAGACAACTTTAATCTAAAATTCTGTCCTTTGCAGAATATGCACCATTTTTACTGTGTTTAATGTGTAGAATTTTATCTACTGTTTCCAGAGGGAGGGTTTAACTATTCAAACTTCTAAGAAATTATTGAAATATAAAGCCAAGTTTTCCTAGAAATGAAAATTTAAAAAAAAAAATTAATTCTCCTCAAACTTACTTGTTGCCTTGAAATACAGCCTGATTTTTAACAACAAAGCTTGGTTATGCAACTGTTAATCAAGGCTGATGATATTTTATTAAGTCTCACTGTTCTGCAAGGCAATACAGGGCAGGAGACTTCAACAGGCAGCTACAAAATCTGCTGTGAGAGTCTGCCAATTCAGGCATTTTTATTTCTGCTTAAAGACAAAGGGGTCCAAAACCTACTTCTGTCACAGGCAGCTGCTGGCAGAAGTGGCAACAGAAACAAGTCCTTATAAGACTCCTAGGATGCAAAGTGTTACTCAAAAGAAACGTCCCCTTGCTAAAGTATGTAGTAATTTGGAACAAATGATAAAAGTTTACAGTCCTTTAACATTATGATAAAGCAAACAAAGAAAAAAAATCCCAAAACCTTTAAAGAAAAGGGAAATTAATGTAGTATTAAGTCTTTAACAGTTACTACATTGCTTATTTGTCTATCATTTAATATCTGAAGCATTCTTATATCCCATTCTTTGGTTTTAAATCTTCAAGATTTCTCAACACTGTATGAGAGTAACTTTTTATACCACTACCCACTACCCTGTAATCATAACAGATTACAGAAATTAGGAAGACATTATATCATGCTGACTCTGTGAAAAACAAAATGGGAACACGAGCCTTCCAAAATATAGGAAAAAACAAGTTTCATATGGTGAAGCAACTTTTTTATAATAAAGAGAAATTATATAACCACAAATCTATTTTTCTGGATCTTTATCCCACCATATTTTCACGCAGCTTCAAAGCAAAAGACTGAATTTTAAAATTACAGGGCAACTGTACAGAACAAGGTGAATAGAATGAAAATTAACTTCAAAAATTGGTAATCAATCTGCATTCAGTTCCTGTTAAGTGGAAACAAAGTGTCAAAAGAAAATACATTGTACTGCTTATTTATTAGCATTTAGATTTTGTAACATATTTTGCATAAATTATTTCCTCTTTGAAATATTGTCTTTTTAAGACACTTCTCAAACCTGCACACTTCAGTTCTGTATTTCTTCACTACACTGGTGTGGTCACCTTCCACCGTGCTGGAATTTTCCTTCAAAAACATAGTTTGAAAATACATTTTGCTAATTGTCCACTGCCAACAAACATGCAGGAATCCCTCTGGAGCCCAGTGGCTTTTGGGCTGCAGGAAGAAATTACCTGAATCACTCCACAACTGTTTTTCAGCTTGAATGTTTTGGTATTCTGGCTATTGGAGCAGGCCTGAGCTGGAAGGAGCAAATGCCACCCTCCCAAAAGGTCTTTTCAGTTGTTCTTACTCTGTCCTTCCTATTCTGTACTTCCACCCACTGCCCTCAGGTATTTGTGGTGTGTGAACAAGGTCCTGGCACTAACAGAGCTACTCAAAATGCCCAGGTGTTCCAAGGTTCCATGTGGTTCCTGTTTTTGGAGAGCTGCACACCATGAGCATTCCCAGTGCTGGGCACCAGTGAGTTCAGACTGGGGAGCATGAGAAAGCATTTTCTTATGCAGAGACACAACAGGATTTTGATGTATCTGCTTGAAGAGGCACAGCTGGGGAAATATTCACATACACACCAACATTTCCCCTTTTCTCCTCCTCAGTCATGAATCAAAGACTCCAGTTCCAGACCCACATGGCACAGGACAAACAGCAGAAGCAGTCACAGAGTGAACCCCTGGCAGATTCCTCATGCTCTCACTTCCCAGGCTCTCTGTAACCCCAGCAGGCCCCTCCAGTGCTCTGCAGGATGGACCCAACATCCCAGAGCCCAGAGCAGCAGGGGGTGCGTGCTCACCCCAATCCCAGACTGTTAAAACATGCCTCTCTGTAAATATTCACTGGATACCCATTTTTTTTACTACATCAGCCTGAAACTTTTGATTCTCAGTAAGATGGATGTCTTCAGGAAGGCCAGATGGCAGGTAGGTACCTTCTCTATAAGATCTTCATCATGAAAAAACCTAGGTTGGGCTAACTCAGAAAAAACTCACTCCTGAATTCTGACATTGGCCAGTGTCCACCTGCTTGCCAGCAGATTGTTGCCAGCTGTGTTCTGACTGTAGCTGCACAGGAGCAGTAAATGCTTTCGTTCCATGGATAAAACAAAACACAACAGTATCCCTAATCCAACCCTCCAGCTAAGTTAGCAAGAAGAAAGGAGTCTGTGGTTCAAGTATTTTTTTGGGGGGGTCACTGTCATGGATTGTATCCCTTTGCAATAGGAGCCACACACCAGGAACAGAAGTAGCCAAAGGCATCCACCTCTGTCTCAGCTAAGTGACACCACCAGACCCTGGCAGGCCTTTCACCAAGAAAAGGCTGGGGGAAGTCATTATGCTTGCAAAATACAGACTGAGAGACAATATGACCTCTAGCAGTGAAAAACCCCAGACAATTTTAAAAATAAATCTAGCTTCAAGCAGCAATTCCTACCATCATCCATCAGTGGATCATGCTTGTACAGCAATGCACATGGCTGAAACACCCATTAGCAAAGCAAGTCTAGGTGTCTGACTGCAGGTCCTGTCTCCAGAAAGATTAATGACTAATTTGACAAATTTCTGCATGTATCTCAAGACAGTAAATTTAAAAAATAGCAAACGCCATCTATACAAGAAAGCAAATGACTGCTTCAATTAAAAAGTTGTGAAAATTTGCAGTACAAACTATTCTCAAGGGATCTGAGAGCTACCACTGACATAAAAACCCTCAAAATATACACAGTTTTCAGATATACATCATAAAAATCAGCCTTCTTTTGGCAGCACACAACAAAAGGAAAATGCCAGCCTCAGAGGCTGTGTACTAGGCTTGCTCTACTCGGAGTCCCTCCATTTCTCCCTTTCTCTCTCGAGGCATGTTTTACTTCTTATTATTTCCAGTCCTCAGACTGGACATGAGAACAGAAATTGTGCAAAAACTGTATCATGAAGGCTGAAAAAAAAAAAATAGAAGTGCAAGGGCAACACCATGACCTGAGAAATAAGCCAGGATTCCAGTGTCACTGAACTGTAATAAATTCTGGACATTGCTACACTAGCAGTGAAGCTCCTCAAAGATGGTGAATGTAATTGATGACGTGATCATGTACAGTGTCACACACAAGCAGCTGGATTCAGTTCCCAGCTGGGGTAGCAAGAATGGTCTGCTGAGCAGGTGAAAAGTACAGTTTAACTCATGTCTTGCAGCCTGATCCTCCTTTCTGGAGGGAAAGGTCTTTCTGCTCCAATTTTGCACAAGTCTCAAGGGCCTGGGCTTCCTAAAGGCAAACGTAGCCAGCGAAGGCTGAGTATAAAAATGGCTTCCCTTGGTCACATCAGAGGTACCCCCAGCCTCCAAAATCAGCCTCACACAGCAGCTGAGAGCCAGAACCCAGTGAACTGAAGACTGGGGCAAGCACACAGCTGTCTTCCCCTGGAAAGCCCCCCAGATCTCAACTTTCTGTAGGTCAGGGACTTGCTGAGCAAGTGTGCATCTCATAATCAAGAATCAACTAACCAGAAAGGAGAAATCCCCAGGTTTCTCAAGTCCATCACAATACTAAACAAACAATAAACCTGCTAGTCAGAAGTACTGCAAACATTTTTTCAACACAGAAAGATACTTATGAAGTTCTAATAGGTACAAGTTTGACCATAATGACCCATACTTAAAAGCAGATGTTCCTTCAATTCCTAAAAAAACTAGCATTTGACTGAATTGATAGCTCTATTATAAAATTGTTCCATTTTATTGTTCTACCTAATTACAGAACCTGATTAATTTCAGTTATAAAGTTTCAGAATAAGGTGAACATAATCAGAGTTCGTGATTAATGTTATTCTAATGAGCCCCAAGAAATTAACATTTTACCACCAGAACTCTGCCAAGAATTTGTATGTAAGCTGAAGTGCAGTGTGTACGAGTGTGAAAATCCCACATGGCACGGAGCTTCTATTCTACTCGATCACCATCAATTAGGAATGTAAATAACCCACGGGGAGCTGCCTCGTTAGATGGCAGCCACAGAGGAGCAGCAGCACAAAGCAGCGCCTGCTGGGGACAGCAACGAGCAGTCACACACGGCTCAGCACGCCCAGCCCTGAGACAGCAAAGCTCCCACATTCCTGACACATTCCTGACGGGGGACACTGCAAAGTCCCACCGCTGTGGGACAGCCGGCACGCTAATCATATACAATGAGCGTTAATTAGTGCTGCATTAGTGCAGCATTGCTTTGGATTTACAGCAGCGTGTGATGATTGCCCTATAGCTGCCCTAGGTCAGCCGACATGAACAGGATGGATGCTCTCTAATAAACACCACAAGAATTCAGTGTGCAGTTATATCAGAGTGTGCTTCTGGCCGCTTTTAGAGAGAGTATTTCCCACTTGGTATTCCCTAAGAAACAGACTTTTAAGGTGGATGCATTTCAGCAACAGCTCTATCTACAATCTAATCATGAAGTGAGTGCTTCAATGAAACATATTTCAAAGCCCAATAATTTAAACATTGTTACACACTAACTCTGTGTTTCTTAGAGAACAAAACCTCATCAAATTTTGCTGAGAATACTCATTAAAAGAAAATGATGTGTCCCTGCAGCACTGTGCACTTCAATAATTTCAGTAGTTTTATACAAGAGTGTGTCATAAATGAGACATGGAAAGCCATTAACTGAACAATTCATATTGAACAGTTTGTTGTAATTTATGCTTTCAAAAGAAATAATGAAAGTGATTTATTTTTCTAGTAATAATGACGCACCTCCCTTTTATGTCTCGCTGTTGGTAACTTTATTTTTAAAGAACTTGTAAACTTGCACAATTAGTCCAGCCTCCACTGCCCAAAAGCCTTATTCTCATTGTCAGGAAAGGAAAAAATACAGCTATCAGTGGTGTACCTGAATATGCAAATAGGATTCGTGAATGAGATTTACTTTTGTCTTCTGCTTCAGCATTACCTAGACATTTCAAACTTGTCTTTGCCTTCTGCAGCCTAGCTCTGTCTCCAAAGTCCAGCTGTCACAACTGAGACTGCCAGCAGTAAAAGAGAACTATTCCAGCTGAGATCCTGGAGGGGAATGCCTCTCAGGTGTTGTCACCTCCAGAGCTCAGCAGCTTTGCTGCCAACCAAGCACATGTTGAAGCTTGTCTGACTCCTCTTCTTCATCACCAGCTCTTGCAAATATAGATTCATAAATGGAATAATGCTAGAATATGCTAATAAAAATCAACCTTTTTTTGCATTCTACCACTACACAGTGATGTAAAGTTTTGGGTTTTCTATAACCTCTTTGCATGCTAGAGCCATGAAGAGATATGATTAACAAATGTTAGTATGAACTGCCCTAACCCCACTTTCATCAAGTGATTATAACAGAAACTTCCCAAGTTTCTGGAAAGGATGAACATGATGCCCTCCCCATCTCAAAGCAGAAACAACTGTGTAGCTGTGCCCTGTTTATAGGTGTGTACAGAAGTTTTACACTGCTTCTGTAAAAGCAGAAGCCAAGGAGGATTCTTTTGATCAATTTCTCAGATGAAAATAAAGTGTGAACATAGCAATGTTATATCTGCCACCTCCTCTCCCACACTCACACACCTTGGCACGGGTTCACTCCTTCCTTCCCTACCTGCATGCATTGTGCTTCAGGAATTTTGAGGCTCCACCTTTACTTCCACAATTAAAATACCCACTCATTTATACTACTAAATTACATTCTAAGATTCCTTCCTGTAATATGCAAGTATCTTACTATAAACCAAAATTATTCTTTGAAAAAAGTTGGGGTTTTTTGTTTCCCAGAAATAAGCATTAATGACCTGTTTTGAGAGTTTGTGTGTAAGTTCTTCTTTTACAAAATAAGGAGGGAGGAGGGGAGTTTATGCAGGGGCATTATTAATGCCAGAGAAATATAATAGTTACCAAAAAAAGAGTCACAGTGCTAGCTAAAACTTGAAGATTTAAATGCAGAAATAATTCAGCATTACTCCTGAGAGAGGATGTAAAGAAAGGGGCTATAAATACCATAGATGCAACTAAGTTATGCTGCAGGAACAAAAAGAAGTGTATTTTCAAAATTTATATGGACCTTGCAGAGAAGATATTTAAGGCTGGTTTTTAAAAGGAGGTTCAGGCTAATAAGGCACAAGATCAAACAGAAAATGAGAAGGATTAAACTTAAGTCTGGACTGGATATACACAGGCAAACCACTTGAGAATGGGACCCACCTTTCCCAAAGTGAAAACCATTTCCATTTTCTTTAGTACCAAATATCTCCTCTACATGTCAGTAATCAGTAGGATAGTATCTGAATGTCAGCCAGTAACAGGGATAAAAAAGTTGGCCTTACACACATGAACTAAAAGTAACTGACCCCAGAAAAAAAGACAGACCCAGATCTGCAAAACTGCTCAGGGAGGCAAATAATATAATGAAATGCATATAGATCTATATTAAACCCTCAATCAAGTGCTTTTATGTTAAAAATAGCATTGCTAATGACCTCTCACCTAAGAGGACTTCATAGAAATCAAGGGAAGTGGAAAAGTAAATCAAAGGCAGAATTATTAATAAATAATAATACATGCAAAGACACCAAAGTATTGCTCATATGAATATTAATTCAATTAGATGGGGCAGTAAAGACATACAGTGCTGCCCATTAAGAGCTGATCACTGGTCTGCTTCAGTGGTGGATTTTTCCATTAACATCACAGTTTTCTGGACTATCAGTTAATAAAGGCAACTTTGGAAAACCATTTAAAAATAAGAAAGCATTATAAACATAAAATCTTTATTACAGACATTGCAGCACCAATAACTAAGCTGAAATAGCAGTGTGAAAGGGAAAGTTCAGTGTCTGACTGAAGGGGTTAAACAGGTCAGCAATGAAGCATGAGGAGAAATGGGGGAACCCCATAAGAACCCTTGGGAACCTCACAGTTACCTCTCACCCAAAGCCAGTATCTCCACTAGAGCTGTCCAAAAATAAACCAGCACTTCATTGAAAAACACCTTCAGGAAAAACACCCAGAAGGAAAACAAATTGTGTAAAATGGAAAGAAAGGAGGGAAAACCATCGAGATGCTGATAGAAAAGGAAGATCCCAACGATTCAGTGAAGAAAGACTTGACAAAACTGTAACTGTTCACCATGGAAATGGATTAAGGTAAGGAATGAAACAGGAAGGAACAAAAATGGGGGGGCACAAATCCAGTTGCTCCTCCCCAGTGGCTGGCCCGAAAACAAATGGAATCCCCTGGGGCAGGGGAGTGAACAAACACCATCTGCATCCAAGGAGCTGCCCACCTCACCTGCCAGGGCTCTAAAATGAGGGGTTTGTCACATCAGGACAGCACAGTGACAATAGACACAGACAGCACCATTTGAATTGAGGTCATCACTTCAGTGTGAATACTTTCTTATGTCTCAACATCTCAAGGTAGAGCCATTCTTTTCCCTCTGTCTAAAAGAGCTTTTAATTTGCAGCAAAAAATTAGGTTTAAAAAATGCATTTTTTGCCTCTAGTAAAAGCACACCAAACTCCATATAATATTCTCCTCCCAAAATTTTTATAAAAGTAAGAGCTTTGCAATCAGGTATATGTGATTTAAGGATAATGAAGCAGGTTTTATGGGCTGCAGAATATTATAAATCTTTTCTGATTTCTTTCAGGGTAGTGGGAAAAGGGGAATTGTTGAAGTAAAAGATGATAGATCACATCTGCCTGTGGGTAATAAGGCTTCCTGTAAGGAGAAATGGCATACTCTGAATAATTACATACAGTCTGAGGCCAAAAGAGACAGAGTCTAGTCCTGGTCAGAAATTTCAGCTGCCACAAAATACTTGTAAAAAATGTGTGAGGAAAATAGGATGAATTCTCACTGGTTATCAACAATTTTTCTTTTGCTAATTTGCTCAGCTTCAACACTAGGTCAAACCATAATTTCATCTTTCTGCTTTGCAGAAATTCTTCCATTTTGCATCATAAAATCAGCAGAAGCATCAAAACCACAGCACAATTCAAAGAAAGGAAAAAAAAAAAAAACCAGGAGATAAAATACTGAGCATATTTTTCAAATGAAGTTTGTGAGACACTCCAATAAAGCAGAGTGTCAGGCAGTACAGGCAAAAGGGAAAAAGAACAGCATAAAATATTCAATACAGATGACACTCTTTAAAAAAGTAGTAAGAGCCCCAAAAGCTGAGCTTAACTCCTTGAAACTAGGTGATGCTCTGCTTCCATTAAAGCCAGCTGCAGTTCCACCACTGGCATTAGAGGATTTGATATTTTCAAGTGTCAGGATTTTTGCACTTGCACAGGAGATAAGTAGGAGTCAGCGCTGGAGAGAAGAATGAGAGCTTTCTGCAGCACAGCTGGACCCAGGCAATGGCCACAACACCCCAGCTGCTCTCATCATTAAATGCTCATCTGCACCTTTCCAGGTATTCCCTATACTCAATGAGTATTTGATTAGAGGGTTTCTCCTTCCTTCTCACGCTGAAGAAACCAACTCACGCATGTAGTGATTGAGGGATTTAAATTTTGTGTCACTAAGAAGTGGCTATGGGGAGACTGCCCCCCTCTTGACCACAACTTCCTCCACCTTGCCCTTGAGAGAATCAAAAAGCCACTAAATCGGAGCTGTGCTTTATTGCAACACAGTTCTGAGAGTGACAGAGCTGTCCTGATGGACAGGAGAAACTGCAAATCAAAGTGTTGCTCAGCCAACCTCTCCTCTTGCTCATGACGGACCTTTCCTTTCCTACAAACCTGTTCTCAGGCTAAGAATTCTCAGCAAGGCTTCTGAGATACCATAACTTTATGAAACTCCCTCAGGAGCCACAGAAATATTCCCCTTTCTCCACCAAGAGAGACCAGTCCCAGCTTAGAAAGCTCCACAAGTTTTCTCTCAGATGAGCATTTTCAGCTGTTCCCAATGAAAATTACTTCTCCCTCCCTCCCAAAAAGCTCCACCTGAGCAAGGGCTGCAGTGGCCAACAGGGAAATGAAGTGACCTTTCTCCCTGCCTCTGAGCCAAAACATAATGCACTGCAACATTCAGTGAAGAGTAAACAATTTAATAACCAAAATTATGCTATCCATCACACCATCCCAGAACATCAAAAGTCACATTTTATATCACAGTTCATAGATCAAAAGCACCAGAATAACTTATATTTTTCTTCTTTCTCGTCTCAGGATCTTCAGGCTATTTTCTAGGTTACCATATGTATGGCTTCAGCACAAGCTAACGAGATATTGAGTGAGAAATCATTAGCAGCTGGTCAACTAAAACCACTCCATCAATCATTTTCATTTCCTTAATGTCGACAATTCTAATTTCAACTCTGGGAAAAAATTGTATTTTAAACTGTGAAATACATCACATAAAAGAGTGGCATCTGATAGTATGCTTTTAGACTCTAATTGTGAAAAAGTCAGTTCAACACATAATCAAGTAATTCTTCCTTTACAACCACCAAACCCAGTTGCAGGGAGGGAAAAAAGCTGCTTCATCCAGATCAGGCAAACAAACTACCATCTATTCCAGAATAAATCCATCATTTTACATGTAAAGCACCAGTAAAAATTCTGGAAGAACTGCAAAGCTGTCTTCTGTTTACAAAGACAATTTTTAGGCTGTTCTAGTATTCCAGCCAGTGAAACCAGAACATGACCACCAAAGGACCTTTGAGGAGATACAGGTTCAACACAGTGTCCTGCTCAGTTTGCCTGCTGCTGGTTTTAGCAGGCACTTGTGTAAACAGCTCTCCTACAAGAACTCTCCCTGCTGCCTGGCAGAGGCTCCTGAGGAGTGGAGCACTGCAGTCAGCCCCACAAAATCCCATCACCACTGACACCCTTCTGTGCTCAGGACGAGTGAAAGGCTGCTGGGGAGGGAGAGGACCAGCTTTTCCTTTTGGCTATCAGGAGCAGAGGCACCCTCCATCTCTAAAGCTGGGCTTGCTGCAGCTTCCTGATTATTAGAACAGGAGCTCTATGGAACACAGCAACTTTCTGAGGAAGAAACCTCAGATGGCCAAGTGACTCCAGTGACTGCACCCCCTCATCTCCATGCTGGCATGAGCAGGTGCCTCTTTCCTTGCCTCCCAGCCCAACACCTTGCAGCAGCACCCAGCTTTGCATCAGTCCTGCAGAGCCTCCTCTAGAACCCTAGAGGCAAAATCTCCTCCCTTCAAGCTTTAGGCAAGGCCCACTCCCTGTGGACATGTCAGCCTGGGGCAGCCTCCTGCCTCCCAGGTGTCCCCAGCCACAATGTGCTGCAGGCAGCTTCCTCCCCTGCTTTCACTCTAACACTAGGAATTTACTGGGGATTGCTGCCATACTACCAAACCATAGAAAGAGTTGGTTGGTTGGGTTTTTTATATGGTGCATATCCATTCTCCTCAGGAAAACATGTCAGTATGAGAGAACAGCTCACATATTACATTACACAAATGCAATTTGGTTGCTGAAGTTTTAATCTTGTAGAGCAAAATTCCTATTTTCTATTTCTTGTATTTAAGTTCCAGTTTATGAACAGATTATAGGATGCAAAATGCTTAGGTAGATCCTGAAATATTAAATTTAGATAAATCTTTCTAATGTAGTTATAAATTTGTCAGGATACAAGAACTCCTGCTGATACGATAAGCTGAATCATTGTTAAATATACAATTTTCATACAAATAGCTCATGAGAAAATAAACTCCTAGTATGCCTACAACTATTAATAGCTTCTTTTATTAACCAGCCTTCCCCAGATGCTTGAACACAAAATTGTAGAAAGGACAGATTATTATCTGTAAATGGCCTGGAAATCTAAAAGCCCCACCAAATTTCACTCTAGTTTTGATCACTGCATAGAAAACAACATTCACTGTTAGAAACCTCCACTAATCTGTGGAAAAAAAGCAATTTGCAGTAAGAAAATGCAGTATGAAGGCTGGGAATATTACTTTTATAATACTGTAAATTGATAATGAGCGTGGCTAAGAGGGAGCTCGTGGTCATTTTGTGCACCCTGAGCACTCCAAAGCAGCCCAGGTGTCCCTAGAGCCCCCAGCAGATGCTGGGCAGCCCAGGCAGTCTCACCTTGTGCATCACCAACTCCCCATGGCCCCCAAGGGAACTGTTCCAGTGCCTACCCATCTACAGGGCTGGGCTTTTTTACCCAACACTGTACCAATTCTGCATTTGGCCAATTACATTTGTCTTTCTCAGAACAGATACAGAGAATAACTTTACAGCATAAACCTTATAAAAACCTCTTCTATATCTGAAAATATCAGCATGCTCCTCTTCTCCTCCACCTCTTCCTAAGCTACACAGACTCAGTTAAGTCAGCTGCTTCCTACTTTTTATAAATTCTAAAATCCCTGCATCATTTTGTTCCTCTTATCAGTCCTTGTGATTCTTAAGCTGCAATGCCCAAAATTTCCTACTGAGCTGAGCTCTACTGACAGTTCATTTCATTTCTGATTTTCATATGGCATTGGGAGCTGAAGAGCAGTACTACTGTGAAGCCACAAACCCTGCATTTTTTATGTATATAGTGATCTTCTTCCCAAGGGTAATTGTTCGCACTTATCATTTCAATCTGCAGATTTAAGACCATTTCTCCAAACTAAATAAAATAAAATAAAATAAAATAAAATAAAATAAAATAAAATAAAATAAAATAAAATAAAATAAAATAAAATAAAATAAAATAAAATAAAATAAAATAAAATAAAATAGGGGTAATCTTTCTATTGACCTATACAATCCTTTGAAGTTTCACTAGGGTAGCACCATTCAGCTTCTCAATTATTTCCACTCTTCATTCCCTACATTCCCTAAGCCATTTATCTACTTTTATTTCATTTATTACTAATGAAAGTACACGTGGGTCCCAAGCCAGTCCTTGCAGAGTCACACTTCACTAAGCTATCCCAAATGGACCTGCAATGGATTCAATACCAGTTCACTAGGAACACTGTTTTTCAGTGACCCATATGAGGGAAACCTCATAATGCAATAACTGTGCTTCTCAAGTTGGCTTATGAAAACATCCTCTCAGTGTGCAACACTATATCAGTTTACAGCTTCCCTTTTAATCCCCAGCCAGCTATTCTGTCAAAGAACTACATGTATTTGACAAAACATATTTTGAAAATAGACGCTTGTGGCTCAGAACCACTTTCTTATCCTGAGCAGTTTTAGGAAATGATTATAGAAAGATTTCCTGCAGCTTCTCCATGGTTATCCAAGTTAGAGGGACTGACCTATAAATTCCATAGATATGGGTATTTATCTGTTAAGATAAATTTGGCTTTTTTTATTGCCTGGAAATACTCATTCTTCACAGATTTTTTGCAGTCAAGGCCATGTTCACAAACTCCTTTCTTAAATATTCCTGAACTCTTTCTGGCACATATTCACTTTCCCTTATTGACTGCATTAGTTTTTCCCAGCTATTTACAGGAAGCCTGGAACAGGTAGGAAATATAGTGTATTTTTGAGTTCCTGTCCCCCATTTAGAAAGATCTTTCCTTTCCCTACTATTATTTCCTTCTAAATTGCTTCAAATGCTCAGATTCCCACCCTTTTCCTCACGATTAAATATGCAGGCTCTAACACAGCAAAGAAGCCTCTGGTGCTGATCAGACTATTGATCAGACTATTGATCAGACTATTGATCAGACTGTGCCTTGCTGCATCGTTCCTGCCTCACAATGTGTTATTTGGGTAAAGGAGCAAAGACCCACTCTGGCCTAGAAACCATCCAAAACAAATCTGTCTCTGCAGCAGCCAGGCCCCACAGGCCTGAGGGGAAGGCATGGCATTCCCAATGGCATTTCCCAGGAGTCCCACAGGAGCTGTGCTACAGAGCAATCCCTCATTTACCTCCTCAGCCACAGGGAATACAAGGACAGCGTCACATTCCAGCTGTTTGCCAGCAATGGATGATTCCAGATTTACAGACTGGCCTACAGATCTGTATCACAGATATACACAGACTCTTCACTACAAGAATAGCTAGAGGACAAAAAAATAAAACTTCCTTCCTTAATTAGTGGTCAAAACAAAAATCTAAACCTATTCCTTCTGGTGATTTTTCCAGCCTCCCTATTTTATCTAAGTTGTAATAGCTATTTAGGTCTGTAATAGTACTTTACCAGATCTGCATTTGAATAAATGCCAAGAAAATAATTGTAATATCTGACCTTTGCCAATCACATTTCATCCAGACCTGGAATGAGAAAAAGAGGGAATGAGAAATACTTTTTGCCTATAATTTTATCAGACATTTAAAATGGCGTTGACAATGCAACAGACTAACTGGAAAACATAGCAAGAAATGAAGCACAACATCAGAAATCAGGAATACAGCTGGAGATTCTCCAGAGGAATCTTTCTTCTATTAAATTTTGCCAATTTATCAAAAGCAGAATCTTCCATGGAAACAGAGAAAGCACAACAGATCTTCTGACAAAACACAGGCATATGCCCTGCCAGCTCTGTAAGACAGCCTTGGGAGCAAACTCTGCAAGTTTCAGATCTACTGTTCCCAGTCTTCCTGGGAAGGATGTGGAGGTACCAGTCCCTGAGCAGTCCTGCTCTACAGAAATTCCATTCTTCCAGCTGAGAGAGGCAGGTGTTCCAAGGCCCACAACAAACGAGGAGCCAAACAGCCTCAGGACCTGGCAGCCTTACCCTGATTTTGCATACTTACCCTCATGCACCAGCACTCTGCTCTCCCTTTGGGATCCAGGGTAATTCTTCATCTCAACAATCTGATCAGCTGTTCCCCAGCTGCTCAGGAGAGGACAGGTAAGGATCTGCTGACAGCCCTGGCAGTATCTGTCAGCATCCCCTACAACATCCCAGTGCACTTCATTTCAACTCTTGCTTTAATGTACACTTGCACACTTGAACAGCAGGTGGCTGACAGAATCCAAATGATTATTAGGCTTCTTGTATTTCAAATTAGAATCGAGTTTTTCTGATTACTTGAAAGCTAAGCAATAAAACCTCCATCTCCTTGCCAGCTGTAGGACACACCACAAATGCCACTGTGACCTTACCTCCTTAGCAAATAGCTACGAGCTGTCACACAGCATTCCACGTTTCCTTTCCCTACCGTTGACACTTTCTACAGGAACTTTGCAAAGTTTTCCCCTATTTCACTTCCTTATTGCTGCAAGCAGTAGACTGGAAATAGCATTATAAAACCAAAATGGTTCTAGATTATGTGCACCTGCTCTCTCCTGCGTGCCCTGTCCATGTGTGCACGTGCAGAGTCAGTAAAGGCACTTCAATAATCCAGTGATCTTTTGCTGTATTAAGCAGAAAAGAAGCACTAATCAAGTTCCCAGAGAAGAGATTTACCTTGGGCTCCAGTTTTGTTTTCCTTTAACTGCTGCCAGGGTGTATATAATTACTATATTTCTTATTTTCTCTTATTTACATGGAATAAAAATTGATTATTATTCTTCATTTCTCCTGCAAAGAACTAAATATATTCAAGAAAATGAAGGGCGGGATTCCTTTACCACTTATCTTCTTTTACAGACTGATAATTCCTCCCGTACAATATTAGGGTTTAGAAAAAATTAGAAACATCACTGCTTGATAGAAAAGATAATCCTAGATTATTCCTAAGTACAGCTCCAAGTCAAGTAGCTGACTTATCATTCCTTTCCATCTTCGTGTAAATTTCCTTTGTTTTTTCTCCTGATAATGAAACAATGATTAAAGACAATTAGAATAACCCAAGATAGCAAGGATTTTCCAGTAAATATAGTAATTAGAATCATTTATTTAATGTGTTCTATTGAGCACCACAGCTGTCTGATTTAAGACATTTATTTTCTTTGCATACTCAAAGGGAAAGGAAATGTGCCAACTGGCAACACAGGCTTAGAAAACAACCAGGAGCAGCAGCTCTTGGGAAGAGCTGATCTTGAAAGGACTAAAGCACATATTTTTTATTAATATGATGGGGGGATGGTTCAATTGTTTACTTTGCCAGCCTTCTGATCATACACATTGATCAGAAATGCAATTATACAAAATTATATTCCTTCTTATTTTACTGAATTAAGGAAAGAAGAGTAGCACGTCAGACAGGAACAACAAACAATAACTGGAAGTGAATCCACTCAAAGGAAAATGCCAATAAATGCTGTTTGTGACCAAAGACATAGTTTTGTTTTTTAGGCCTTGTTTTGGTTTTCTTTTCAGAAAGAAGATGGAAATGTGGAATTGGGATTTACATCTTCAACTTCTCGATCACCTTTAAGTCAGTTTTAAGATCTGGCTGAACAATTCAGACCAAGAATTACAATTTTTCCTGCAATAAATGTACTGATCTCATGAAAAGTGACTATAAGCTATTGCACATCAAATTCCATTGTTCACTCCTCATACAAAAAGATCAAGAGAAGCTAGGCAAGAAAGTAAGTCCAAAGGTCAACTGACAACTATGCAGGTATCTCCATTTCCATAAAAGAAAAGTCACTTCTGGTACTACAAATGCAGAAGTGCAGCATCTCCTAGGTTGCTGGTATACAATATGCTAAATCCAAGTAACTACAGGAAAGCATTTGGTTTTAGCCATGCAGTAGACCTCAAAAGTCACGAGATGAAATTCTTAGGGAGACCTTTTAATCAACCACTTCCCAAGTGACTCCTACAAGGTATTTTATAATAGTGAGGATTCATTACAGCAGAATTTAACACAGTAACTACTCCTCTTTCATCATCTGAAAATTACCAGAAATGAAAGAAATTTTCCCTTTACTACTTTATATAATTTCTTGTCCTGGCTTCATTACCTGAGTATCTTTCAATCTTCCATTAGTAAATAATGGGATTTACTGTATATTAAAAGGAGCTGGCAGGGTCATCCATGACATTGCATAAACACTGGAATTTATTCAAATGTTTAGCATCAGACTGCACAGATTGAAGACAGCAGCAATGTCTGCACATTATCCAGTCCAAGCCACTCGTTAAAGCAGGGCCAACTCCAGCCAGGTTAGTTTGGGTTTTGGATGGGCCTACAACACCACCATTCAATGAAGAGTTCCCTGAACTATCCAATTATGACTGATTTTTTTTTTTAAATAACAACTGTTATACAAACAAAAAGTAACTTTCAACCTGAAACAGAATGAAATTTAGAAATGTATTTGGGCAATAAGAATAAGCTGCTTTATACCAGAGGATAAAAAACAAGATAAAAGTATCTGAAACAGCAGACTTTAGTAGCATTCCTAGAAATGGCACCCTGACATTTCAGAAAATGACCAGCCTAACATCCTTTAAAAATCACAAAACTGGCTGAGAAAAATCTTATGTAGTAACAACCATTTTCAATAAACTCTAAAAACATGAAAATTCTTGTAAATTAAACAGCTAGGTAGATGATGAGTTAACAAATACTTGATTATTTTTAATGCTTGTCTATTACCATAATCAAGAATTTATTTCATCTTGGGAAAAGTAGATGCTACTTTACTGAAGGTTTCTTGAAAAAAAATTAGTCTTCAGCAGCCCAAGATATTTTCAGTGCTGCCAGGTATACTAAATACAAATTACTGACTTGTAGTGAATCTTCCTCCACAGAGCCATGCTATGTTACTCCAGTGCAAGCCTCAAGTTCAGATCTGATTAATCCTGAAATAACTCAGAACTGTTCAATGAAAAGCAGGGCTTAAGGAGAGAAAAGCTCTCATTATCCTTCTCCAGCTCACGTGCTGAGATCCCAGATTACTGAAAAGTCTCTAAGAGCATCTACAATCAGGTACATTTAACTGCAGCTTATTTTTCAGCTGTAAAATCTATTTGGGGAATTCACTAGACTACTTCTCTCTTTTAAGTACACTGAAGATCCTCCTCCTTAACAATTCATATCTCATTTCCCCATAAAACAAAATGTTCACTGAAAATTAACATTTAGAAAAATAATTTTCAATTACGCATACTGCATACAAAATGGAAGAAAATCTTCTGTAGGAGTGTTCAAAGTCAACTCAATCAACTACTCAGGCAATGTAAGCAACAGAATCATGAAAACTACATATTTTTTTGCATAAATGCCAGCATAATATACCATATAGGCATACCAATTTTAGTGGAATATATCCTTTTTTGAAAAACATAATACTCAAAGTCATAAAAAAACGTTGCCATGAATAAGAGAAGAACTGAGTGACACTTCCCACCCACATATTGAAATTCTTCTAGTTTACGTTTTGACATACCTCAATTTCAAACTTTGCTGGAACACCAGTTTTCTGAAAATGTTCGAGTGTAAAGAGGACAGTAAAGTAATCCATTCTTCTTGTAAAAAGGCACAAACACAAGTGGTTTTTATTTGTTCAGAAGTAAAAAAAAAAACAATTTAAAAACAAGGATTTCAATAAATCACTTATTTCAACCCCTTCCATGAATAACCAACAGCCATTCTGTTCTCGAAGATTTTAACAAGGAATTTCTTCAAACTCCCCGTTAGTCGAGTCTATCACGTTTGGGCTCCGTTTTTCAGAGAGCAGCTACACAGAACTTTGAGAGTTACATATTTGTGAAGGAAAGTGGAAGTGACCACAAAGGACAAGTCAAACAGTCCCATTTTTACCTCCTGGGTGTCACTGGCACCCCAGGGAAGTGTTAAAAGTCTTCATCAGGAAACCATGAAATACAAATGATGTCAGCTTGAGATACCAGTATGCTTGAGGCATCTGCACATCCCTGCACTCTCCAAGAGTAAAAATGGCAATAAAATACCACAAAAAACCATTATCAATCACAGTCTCCACATCCAGACAGTGGGTCAGACCTTGAGCTGTTGCTGAAGAGTACTTTATACAGAGGTAGAGCAAGGCATTAGCTCCAGAGCAATCAAATTTAAGAGCTGAGACAAAAAGCAAGGCCCAGAACCACACCACCAATAAATAAAAACTCCTGGTTTTCCACCTATTTTCTGCTTTTGAATTTGCAGTCTCAGGGTCTGTAAGTGAGCAATCAGAGTTCTAGAGACACAAAGCCCGAGTCCCAGCTCTGCACTGTGTCCCCTTTCCCACAGCTGGACCTTCCCCATGGTACAGTAGGCTCTGCACTGCCACCTTTTCCTTAAGGGCTGACCCAGTCCAGCTCAGTCCTTGTCCCAGTTCCCCCTCTGCCTTCAGGGATCCTGGCCCCTCGTTTCATCCTCACAGCACTTCAGCTGATGTGTCAGACCCAAACAGGTCTCATAGCCAGAAGCTGTGGGCACAATGCAGTGGTGAAGGACGAGGCTTTGGAGCTTGGAGGGAAGCCAGTTTCATAAAGCTCCAGGAGCAGCATTCCCAGCAAGGTTCAGGTGTGCCCTACATGCAGTACAGGGCATACCTGATCATTCCTGAGCTCTGCCTGATCACACAAGGCATACCTGATCATTCCTGCCCATCCTCAGCTGGCCTGCCCCCAGGCTACATGGATGGCCAGGGCTTGATTAGCAGTTATATAAATATGTACAAGGTGGGCAACTGCAGTTCACTTCCTGACGTGCCTCAAGGTAAAGTGTATTGTTATTCTCCTCCCATTTTTTAATGGAAGCCCTGCTGGTGTGAGAAGGGCTGGTTTGGCTCTGCTCCCTGCCACACACATGGCACAGCTGTGGGGCAGCAGGACACAGCAGCTGCCACCACCTGTGGCACAAGAGCCACATATGTCCAGACTAAATTACCCATGTCTAACCCAAACATTCAGGTAATCATGACATAAAAAACCAGTTAAGAAACAAACAGTTTTGGAATACAGAAGAAGGAAGTGTAATCAGAACCGATCAGAAAAATGCACTGACCCACATACATATACACCCACATGTATCTCCAACCTATAGCCACAACACACTTCATTAAAACTAATGAGCTCAAATAGCATGAAACACATTCAAACAGTAAGGGGATTTCAGTTCATAAAAGAAGCTCTCATATTAGCAGTGTATCTACCTTTCTTAATTGAAAGCCAGAGGAGGATGCAGAATAGTTGTTCACCTCCCTATTTAATGATGGCAGACAGCAGCACTTAGTGCTGCTCACAAGAGCCACTTCCACTCACACAATCACAACTCCACTATCCCTTCTGAAGGGAAGAGAATGTCCTTGCTGCATGTGAGTAAAAGCACAACTCAGGAAACATGGAGTTCGTATTGCTGCACCCCACAGAGTTCAGGAACTTCTCATTAGAAAGGATGAAGAGACAAGAGTTTGCCATTGGGAAAAAGCAAGTGCTTATTACTGGAACAACATGACTGCTCCAGTGGATACATTATATCATTATTATGCACACTATAGTTTGATTCTGCCATTGATAAGATATCCAAACCCACAGTAGTAATTCCTGTTACTGGATGTTCTACAATGCAAATATATCCCCTAACAATGTATGGCAATGAGAAAAATTCAGAAAGGATAACAATAGTACACAAATAATTTCGAAGAATTTTTGAAACCATTAAGAAGAAAAACTGCTGCTTTTCAGAAGAATCATAAATGCATTTGCATTTGATTATGTGTCTGAATTACTCTGTGAACAGAAAAACGTAGAGGTTCTTGTGGAGAGCATTTTGCTTCACTTTCCATTATACCATTTACTGTGATAAACCTCTGTGAAAAACACACACTCACATAAAAGCAAGTACCTTCTGAGACAATGTTTCTCCCAGCTTGCATTAAAAACTCTTTAAGAAAGAAGATTTTTAAAAATTTATCACTGACACCAACAAGCTCTTAATCTTCGATGCCCTTGAGGCTTATTAGACACTTTAAATAATTGAGGTAAATTTTAAAAAACAAATTTAGGAACCACAAAAGATATATTTCTTATACTGTTTCAAATATTAGGGCTAATAAATCCTATGTTCCTGTACAGTTTGTCAGGAAAAGGAATCCCCAAACACCAGAGGTTTATGTACAAAAAGGAAACAGAGGGGTCCCGTTACTTTATTCAAATAAAGGGAAAGGCCATGGGGCACTTTCCCTGGGGTGTCTCAAATTTTTGAAGGATGGAGCCTCCTTTTATCCTCATTTCCCAGCCACATGTCCCTCTCTCTTTCCCCACTGGCTGACGTACTTGAGAGCCCCTTCTAATGTATAACTCCTTTTCTTCTCTTTGTGTCAATCAGTGGAATTCCTATGGGATTTATGCTTCTTCCCATTGTTTCCTTCATCTCTCAGTATCCAAGTTTATTTATCAGCAGACCTCAGTTTGTTTGTAAAGACAAGTCTCTCTCATTCCATTCATCAATCAGTGGGATCCTTCCCATTGTTTCTTTTACCTCTCAGTGCCAGTTTTATCTCCTAGCAGACCCGCAGCTTGTTTGTAAAGACAAGCCCCTCATTCCTGACAAATTCAAGCACTGAGGCCTCATTTCAAAAGAACAGACCATGCAGAACCTACACAGAGTTCAGGCACCCAAACCCTTGGCAATGGCCCTGTTTAATCTCAACATTTACCAGACAGGGCACATCCACCACCAGCACCAGAGACAGAGACCTGGATGTCACCAGGGCAGCTTCCTGGCAAAGCAGCTGCTGGAAGAGGACCCGTGGAGGTGACACTTAGTTGGTGAGGTGTCTCTGAGGCAATGCAGCTCCCACTGGCAACACTCACATGGGAAGAAGCCTTAAGGCAAGTGTGCCAGCAAGAAACAGGAGACCCATCTGCAGAGAAACAAACCCTTGAAGCAGCTGACTGGCACAGCTCGTGAGAGGGAGTGCACAGGGCTGAAATGGCAGCAGAGAGGCCATGCTTGGGAGCACAAACCCAGAGCAAAGCATGCCCTGGGTGCATTGTGGGCAAGGAAAAGTTTCCACTCTCACATACAAGCTGTGGCACAGGGGCTCTGGAGCTCACTCAGCACAGGGCACAGGTCAGGAGGGCACACACACAAACACCATGAAGTATTTCACAGAGCACCTGCCTGTGGAGTACAAAAGTTTTCCCAAGGAGAGGAAAATTAAATTGTGCAATGGTAACAAATAGCTGTCATCATCTTTACAGCTCATTCAATTCCCAGGCCTGGCTTATTGAAACTACTAATAGAGGAGCCAAAAAGACACTGATAAATCAGCACTATTTCCTGGATCTATCATCTCTTCAGCGAGTTAGAGCTGTGAAATAAAGTAATTGACATCTGATAATCTTCTCATTGAAAAACTTATTTAACTCAGTGAGTGTTTCCATTTAGTGATAACTGTATAAGAAGAACTCTAGAAAAAAACTAAAAACTTTTCATTCCCTCCTTTTATGTAACCTCTTTTGTATTTTTTCCTTTCTGCTTCCTTGTCTTTGCTGCCTTGTGCAGTCACTGTGTTCTGCAGCAAATTATAGGACACTTTCCCTTACTGTCATATTTCAATAGCTGCTTTCTGACTCTCAAGTCAGTGGGGTGGGTTATGTTTTATTCTTTTCCACCTATTGTACATTATGTACCCCTAAACCCATGATTATTTCTGAAGAACAAAAGATCATCACAGTTTTGTTTCAAGTGTCTAAGAATTTAAGACCATTTGACTGAAAATCTTGTTTTCACACCAGAGATACACAGGAAAGTGTTCTTGGGACAAACCCACAGCAATCTTTTGGACTAATACAGGATGCTGTTCACCACATCTGCATCCTGCCATGTGCTCTGGATAGAATCATAGAATCATTTATTTTGGGAAAGCCCTTTAAGATCATTAAGTTCAACCATTAAAGGTGGATGACTTCCTGTATAAAACTTTCATCCACTTAACAGCAAACCCTGACCCATGCTAGAAGAGACAATTCAAGAGAAATCTGCTACAAGAATGTACCAAAGATTTACATCCCAAGCTAACCAGGGCTGAAGAAACCTCACAATCTAACCCATGTGTAAAGCAGCTCCAGAGAGGTTCAAGAATAAAGGCTGCATTCAACAGCATTTTGAGTAAAACTTCTATAGCACCTTGCTCTAGTATAAGCCCTGAAAGCATAACTTGACTTTAATAAAGCATCTGTAATCTCACAATAAATAAAGAGAAATATCAAAAAGTACAGTATCTGTGAGCTGAAAAAAATCTGATTTTCATAGATTATTTTAGTCCCTACACTCCATTATCCTAAGGACAGTAAGACAAAGCAAACAGTCTCATCAGAACAGCTTTAGACTGTGTTAACTGCTATGGCTTACAGAACAGAAAGGAATTTCAGCTTCCCAAAAATGGAACAAATATCTGTATAACACAATTGTTCTCTCAATGTGCTTGCTTGATGAATCATCCTGAGGTATCTTTAGAAAAGAACATTATGCTTACAGAAAATGTTTACAGATGAAAAGCATAAGATTAACATTGTGTACCCATATTAACAGGATTGAGTCTCCACTGTTTCAACATTAACCTGCCAGACGTAACAAGTGTCAAATCCATTCTTCAAATCTAAAAGAAAAATCACTTTTAAAACGCACACTGTGTTCCTTTTCTAATTCACAGCTACAAGCATATCAGACAACCAGATTTCTGGATTTACCCAACACTCCTGTCTTCCCAATATAGCAATTTAGTCATTCTAACACTTGTCAATTGGTGCTCTTCTCCTCTTCTGGTGTCAACACCCTACTTGAAAACAACAGTAACAGATTGCTTACCTTTTAAGAAATTATTATTTAAATTGTTGCATTCTACAGGAACAGAGATTACATTTTCAAACTCTAGTCTAGGAAGTGCAATATGAAGAAATTCTTGTTTCTGACATATGAAGGACTGTCTGTTCTGAACCAGTGACGGTTCACAAAAAGCGTAAAATAACCTAAACATGTGCATTTTATCTGTGGTATGGCATTTTCCACAGACTTTATATACACAATATAATACAATTCATACTCACTCTGGGGATGTGTATTTAGCTTTTGCTTAAATTTCTGGAGAAAAGCATCCCTTTCAACCTTTTAAAGAGCACATTGTAAAATGCAGGTTAAACTGCACTTTAATACTGGGTTGAATGCTAAGCTCCCCCAGCATGAGGCACTGAGGCAGCCCCTAGCAGGGACCTGTGTTACTCAGTGGCCCCGTGTCACATTACTGAGTTGCCCAGTGTTACTCAGCAGCCCCGTGTCGCGTTACTGAGTTGCCCAGTGTTACTTGGTGGCCCCTCTGTTACTGAGTTGCCCAGTGTTACAGCCCCGTGTCGCGTTACTGAGTTGCCCAGTGTTACTTGGTGGCCCCGTGTCGCGTTACTGAGTTGCCCAGTGTTACTAGGTGGCCCCATGTCGCGTCTGAGTTGCCCAGTGTTACTGAGTTGCCCAGTGTTACTAGGTGGCCCCATGTCGCGTTACTGAGTTGCCCAGTGTTACTTGGTGGCCCCGTGTCGCGTTACTGAGTTGCCCAGTGTTACTTGGTGGCCCCGTGTCGCGTTACTGAGTTGCCCAGTGTTACTAGGTGGCCCCGTGTCATGTTACTGAGTTGCCCAGTGTTACTAGGTGGCCCCGTGTCGCGTTACTGAGTTGCCCAGTGTTACTTGGTGGCCCCGTGTCATGTTACTGAGTTGCCCAGTGTTACTTGGTGGCCCCGTGTCGCGTTACTGAGTTGCCCAGTGTTACTAGGTGGCCCCATGTCGCGTTACTGAGTTGCCCAGTGTTACTAGGTGGCCCTGTGTCGCGTTACTGAGTTGCCCAGTGTTACTAGGTGGCCCCGTGTCGCGTTACTGAGTTGCCCAGTGTTACTCGGTGGCCCCGTGTCATGTTACTGAGTTGCCCAGTGTTACTTGGTGGCCCCATGTCGCGTTACTGAGTTGCCCAGTGTTACTTGGTGGCCCAGTGTTACGTGTCGTGTTACTGAGTTGCCCAGTGTTACTAGGTGTTACTGAGTTGCCCAGTGTTACTAGGCAGCCCCGTGGCCCGTTACTGAGTTGCCCAGTGTTACTCAGCAGCCCCGTGTCACGTTACTCAGCGGCCCCACGGTACTCACAGAGCGCAGGTACTCGGCCAGCAGCTCCTGCAGGGCCTGGCGGATGGCGCTGCACTCGGCGATGATGCGCTCGCGGTGCGAGTCGCGCGTGCACGAGGAGTCAGCCAGCAGCGCTGCCCCACTGATGATCGCCTCCAGCCGCTGCTCCAGCGATGGCCTCACCTTCTCCTCCTTCACTGCCAGGGGATCCAGGACTATTAAATTCTGTGAAAAATGAGGAGTACAGGTAATAACAGTCAGTTCAATGAAGCCCCTGCTTTATTTTTCGCTTGCAGGAGCTGCAGCGACCATTTCGTTTCGCACATGTGCTGCTAGCCCTTTCCACTGGAGGCCTCCAAAATACTTTTGACCATGGCAGATTCCCTCTTGCCTAGTGGGGCTGCACACAGAGGTCACCTGCAGACAAACCCAGTTTCTCTCTGCCATGCAGTCTCGAAAGAGGGCTTCAATGTCCATTTAGTCTTTTAGAGATCAGAAGAATCTCTAGATTTTACTCAGAGCCAGCAGTGGTAGCTCATAGCTGATAAAGTTAAATCAGATTACATAAGGAGTCCAATTCTGCTGATTTTTAGTCTTATCAATCGCATACTCTGCCAGAAAGCCACTGCTGCCACTTTTAATAGGCTGAATACGGGCAAAGAGAAGAACTGCAGCTTTTGTTTAACGATTATTTTTCCAAAGGACAGAGATATAAGTGTCCTTTAGCTTTTCAGTAGGTAGGGCAAACAAAAGTAGACAACTCTTTTGGCTTGACAAAATTAACTACATTTGTGTGGCAAGCAAATATTCTGAAGAGAAAGAAAAGGAGAGTATGAGATTTCCATGAAACGTGAAAGTAATTATATCTGAGCTTCAGCATTTGAAGAAATTCAAACCAGTAACTGATAATGTGACACTTGAAACCGTATCATTATGGTCCTGATCTCCAAACCTACACTCCACATACACCCATTCACCTCTTACATCACATCCATAGGTGGTTTCAAGCTTTCAGAAGAAATATTAAACAAGAAAACTATGCCAGATACCCTGATATGGAATTTAGGTAGATTAGAACTTATCTGTGCTTACCCAGTATGTGCCAGACTAATTGTAAACTGGAGGATTTTAACTATTTTTTTCAATTTAGATTTAATAGGACAATTTCAGGGACTGTCTACCTTAAGCTAGAAATGAAAGTGTTATATTAGAACACCATAAGATAAAAGCTTTAACAGTGAGGCAAGGAGACTAGAGTCACAAGTTGGGGTTAGAGATTTGAAACTGCCTCCCTTGTTCCCATTAGAGCCCTTAACACCAAGGTGTTCTGGGGTACCTCACATCTGCTCAAGCTGTGCCACATGGCCGCTCTTCACTGCAGCAGCAGCTTCCCCTCAAGCTCCTGGATATCAAGCAGCCCCCTCAATGCCAAGCTGTACACAAGGTATCCACTGTAATGCAAAACACACCTGGCAGACACAGCCAATGATCCAATTAGCTGGAAAAATGACTGTCTTCAAATCTCAGCTGACCCAAAATAGAAATGTCCCCCTTTGGGAGACAGTTTGGAGAAAGTTTACACCAAGATAGACAAATAGCACTGGCCAGAAAGCTACTATGGTTCATCTTTGAATAAAAAAATCTAGGCAGTAACAGCCAGGAAAATAAGAGTTCAGACTCTGCCCTACAGATAAAATTTTTCAAATTTCATTACTTATTCATAATCAGCAGATCTACACAGGAAAGACTCAATGAGAAGACATCAGACACACAAGAAGCAGTCTCTGGTGGGTCTGATTTACCATGCTAAACAGTAGTCAGCTACTCTTAGGTAAATTAAAGACTCAGGCATAAGGGAGCATTTAAGAGGAGTGATTAGACCCCTGTTTTCCCCCCCACTGGTGTCATTCAGAAAAAAGAGGGCCCATGGGTATGCAGAAACTTGGCTGCATTTGGTGAAGCTCTGGAGTGACTTACAGCCTTCGGACATCTCACATGTCACTGCCCAGCTGGATGGCCACGGTCCCTCAAGGACCACAGAGCAGCTGAACGCGCCCACGGAGACTCAGGCATGCAGGACCTGAGCAATTTGTGAGAAATCTCTTTGCATTCACAAGATGAAAGACCAGGGAAAGGCATTAGATAACCTGCACCCACACGCTCTTTTCACAGACCTTAATATGCAATTAAATTTTAAAGTTACAATTTTGTGCTTATTTACAAACAACACGGTAGTTATAGGGAGCCTCTAAGAGGAATTGTCAAGAATCTACTGATTTAAGAGTTAGCTGCTCTAATTTTACTGGTGGTTTCCTCACCTATAAATCTTTAATAACTTTCACAGTGCCAGCACTGGCAAAGAAAGAATGATATTGCAAAACATCTAGATACTAGATTGTTGGGTAAGCTCCGAGATACATTTCCACACTATAAACATTTAATGAGATTTGTTCCCACCAGACTATTTACTGCATCAATCTATTTCATGACACTGTGTTTGCAACCAGAAGATAGAGCAAAGGTTATTTCAGGTCCTTAGCCAATAGAACTTTCTGTAAAGGGAGAAAAGTGTAACCATCTAACTCATAAAATCATTTCAGAAGTTAAATGCTCTATAAATTGTGTTTTATCTAACTCACACAGCTTCAATTTCCATTTGTGCTACCTAGGTAAAAATTGTTGATAAACAATTGTTGATAAACAACAGCTTTTTACAACTATCAGAATTCAACGTTCTTACATTTCCAAGTAAAAACAAATTCAACGCAAAATACAATTTTTTTCCAGTTTGTGATTATCACAAATTTCAAATTTTGGAACAATAATAAACATTATTGCATTTTTAAATAGTACTACTTGCATAGCGTCAAGATTAATCCATCTGCTGCAAAAAAATGCAACCCTTTTGACATTTTTTTAATTTTTAAGTAATTCCAGGTAAATAGTGGGTCTCATATAAAGGATCTCATTTGTCATTCACAGTTACACTGCAACAAGTTTTGTATTAGTCTTACCCATTTCTTTTTCCTTCCCTTTATTAGGAAAATAAATTTGGAACTGTAATTTTAAAACCTGTTGTGAGAAGCAAGAATGGATGGCACATAAGGTACAATTGTAGCCTGTTCCTTTGGGGGGGAAAACCTGTCTGATTTGACATGGAGCATGACTGAGAGGTCTGTTTTGATCAATACACTGCCACTGTTTTGATCAATAAACTGCTATATTTCAATGTATTTCTTTAATCTTCCATTGAAAATTTTAGAGAAAAATCTACTACCATCAGTCCTAACATCAATTTTCCTGAAAATGTATCACAGTCTTAACACTGGGATGCTGGGATCTGCTAAGTTTGAGAATTCACAATCCAAATGACCCACACTTACAAATGTGTTTAGAAACACACATTCCTTTTGTTGATCTGGGCCTCCATCAGTTACACCCCATGAGGATCATGGTTTCCTACAGGAGCTCTTTTATGACTGGTGGCAGGACAATGGAAAATGACACTGCTGAGAGCCAGAGCAGCCATGAGAAAAAGGAAAACCCCATGGAAAAGCTTTGGATGAGGTCAGGAATAAAGAAAGTGCTGCCTTCCCCCAGGTATTTGCTTCAAGAATGGAAGCAGAAACGCAGAGGTGGTGAAAGCATATTGGCTATGTCATTTTACTAAATGATAAGTAGCAAATATAATGAGGTTTCTGAATGGCTCAATTACACAAATTACAGAATGATCCCACTGACACATTCTGGAGACAAGCACTTAGCTTGTGTGGCAGTAGCTCAAATGCAGCCAAGGCAGCAGTGGGCACTGTGAGCTGAGAATCACTTCTGAGCAAACTGAGCTCTGGGGCTCTGCCCACTTAGTGCAGGACATGTCTGTCTCCAGCAGCAGTGACACAACTGGAGCCAACTCTGCCCTTTGTTCCAAGGGAGCCAAATACTGAACACACATGAAGCCTTCATTCCAAACTCCTCTGAAAAAAGTGATCCCTCTCAATGAAAATAATTTCAAATGATAGTATTTAGACTAGGACTAAGCAGAGCAACAATCTGTAATGCCTTTAGGCTCATCATTTATGATACCAGTAGTTATTAAAATAAATAAATAAACCTCTTCTCCAAAAATATTGTAATCTCACATGTTTACGTACCTCAAGCTCATCAAGTGCATTTCCAAGAGTAGCTGTGTGAGATGCAGGTTGCTCCATTTTATTTCCAACTCCTTGGGAAGCATTAGAAATTACATTGAGAGCATTCTGTATTTCATTGCAAATTGAATCCTTGCTGGCTGTAAGGGATGCAACATCTGAATGTTCCAAACAAGCTGAGCATATTGAATGTAGGAAAGCAGAATTTTCCTTCAGGGATGCACGTGCTGCAGCAATTTCATCTCGCTGATTGCTAGATTTCAAATCCTGTCAGCAGAAGAACATGCTGTTTATTTCCAAAAGCACTCCAAAACTGACATGTATAAACATTTTTTCATTCCTATCTCTACTCTGCTTAAGGAAACATCAAGTTAAATTCATCAAAGTTTGTGAAAATGGACTGTAACAATAGTTACAATTGAATAATCATTACCTCATGAGAAATGAACAAAGTATGTGTTAAACCATCACAATTTTTAGTATGTCTTACAACCAGCACCATGAACTGTCTGAGCTTTGGTAGGTTTTAAGCAGTTTTCCTCAGAGAAAACTGCCCTGGGAATTAGCTGTCTTTCCTCCTAGCCATGTCTTTCTCCAGTGGCAACAGAGAAGGACAGAGGTGCACACAGAGTTAAGGCATTCTGTAATTGTTGCATCTGAACAAATTTCCTGTGTTGGCTTCCCTGCCCCAGCAGCCTCTGTCTCGAGCCCACTGCAGAAAGGAACAGCAGGTCAGGGATAACAACCCTGCACTCCCGGGAAAAGGGAAGTGTGGAAGGTGTGGAAATAAAAAAACGTGCTTGAGAGAAGGCACCTCAGTGCCTGCTTCCCCTCCATCCCTGCTGTGTACACACTTCGAGCAGCCAGGGATCTTACCACACCCATCTTGTTTCCTCCCTTCTCCACCCAGACCTCCTAAACCCTACATCCTCCCACCAGCAGGAGCAAGGGACACCCAGCTTGCCAGAAACCCCCAGTCCAATTTAACTGGTTCCAGGAATCCATTGTGGGCACTGTTATCTCCACAGCTGAACCTTATCAACTTTGGAACAACCACACAGACAACATCAGGCTGTACAGAGCCTCCTGCCTCATCCTATTTTATAACAGACATTTCCTCCTGCTTCTTCTGCACCATGTCCCTTTAAAAAGAAAACTAATAGATATTTCTGAAATGGCTTGGGTGAAGGAGACAGTTAAATTCAGGAGAAAAATAAAAAAGGGAAAATAGGACATCTGAGCCTGTGGCACCAGATTCAACTGATGAAAAGAGGCACAAATGAAGAATGAACAAGTAAATGCATACAAAACTTCTCACAGCCTGCCCACAGGCAATCCAAAGTCTAATTATTTTCCTTTGCATTGCATCAGGCTCTATATGCATTATTTACAAAAGCATCACAGTATCCACTTCTCACTGTGTGAAGTTTTGAAGTTAATGGCTGAAGAACATTTGATATAAATGAACCAGTCCTGTATTTTTAAAATCTCATTTACTCCAAGACATGCATTGGACATAGGATTGCATCCTATTTCCTCAGGCTAACTTGGAAATCTTGGGGATACAGTAACAAAAAAACCAAAAGCATACAAAATGAAAGAGATGTAGTCTTAAGCACAAGTAGAGAACAGTTTAACCAACTCATCATCTGAATCACAAAACTGTGTTTTCTTGAGTGTATTAACACATAACATATTTTTAAATTTTTAATAAACAAATATATAAATGAATCACCACTGTGCAAGAATGATTTTATTGCCTAGTGTGTTGAAATCCAAATACTACAGCATCTCCAACCTCAGTAAATCAGCTGCAATTTGTCCAGTGCACTGGAGTTGTTCAGAAAAGATGTGTTATTTAAACACTGACTGTGGCTCTAATTAGTGAATCTATCTTTCCTGCAACTATTACAAGACAGCAGACTGCCCTCTTTTCTCCTGTGCTACAAGGAAGCCACAGACCTAAAGATCCAATGGAAAGAAAACACAACACTTCAGCCTAATGGGCTTCTATTATTAACCATTTCTTACCTTGCCTCATCATATGCAAACACTCAAACCCAAAAGCCTTTAAAAATTGCTTTTTCTCTCTAAAACAGTACTGTCTAACCAGGATTGGGATGTTCATAAGAAAAGCAAAACTGGTAAGCCAGTAGCAGAAGTCAGTAACAATGTCTGGAAAGGTTCAGTAAGTTAATGCTTTTGTTTCACACAATACTGTCAAGAGATTCAGAGTCATGGCATTGATAAATTCCTCTACAAAGAGCCCCAGTTTTGTTCAGTAACATGTTAAAATGAAGAAAAAAAATAAAGCTCAGACCTATTAAATTCATCACTGCTTTGTTTTTTAGCTGTGAGCTTGGAGAGCCCCCAAAGAAGAACTGTTATTTTATTCCTTTCCATATTGAGGAAGAATTTATTCCTTGAGATTTTTCATATGAAAAAGAAGAAACATCTGATAGTCTTAGTCTGATCTTTTGCATAAATGGACCAAAAAAAGACCCTTAAGATTGAGTGAATTTACTATTAAAGCTCTGCATATGTGGATTAGCAGAATAATGAACTAGTTCTTTGGAGGAAGAACTTAGTCTCTACAAATATCTGCAGGTCACCTAGCTACATTACTGCACTTCAGGGTATTTTTTTTTCAGGGTTTAGCACTTTCTTCTTATTCCAACTTCTTTTTAGAAATCCTCTTATAGTCCAGCACGTGTTTTTCCACATTAAATCAGTTGTGCCGTGTGAGACCAGATGAGATTAAAGATAATCCCATTTCCAGCCACTGCCAATCCAAGAGCCCCACTATGGTAACACTTCCCCAGGCTGCTGTCCCAGTCCTTCCAGGACATACTTGTGTGTCTTCCTTTTATATGGCTGTCCATGACAAGAATGGAAAATTAATGGATAATCAGAGATTCCCAGCTGTGGATTGTTCCAGTGAATGGACAAGAAAATTTTTAAGAACTTGAAAACTACCTTCACTGTTAAGCTTTGATTGCACTACTTCAATAAGAAGAAAAAAAGGAAGGAAAAAATAATCTTTTCTTTATACCACATAATACATGCAAGGTTTGACAGCTCAGTACACCAGGAAGCCAGCTCCTGTTCACTGAGCATTCCCATCAGCACAACTCACAGGGGCTGGGATCACCATGGGTACTGCTGTATGCTGCACCAGCTGGAGCTTCTAAGTGCACTGCAGTACCCAGCCTGCTCTCTGCAGACAGATGTTACTGAACCCAGTTCTGTATCCAGGAAAAACACACATACAAACCTCCACAATTTCATACTAGTATAGAAACAAGGGACAAAAGCATTAACTTTTATCACAGCTTAAACCTGGGCTTTAGCATTCAGGTTTGACAATTTGTGTGCAGTTGCTGATTCAAAGACCATAATAAAGCCCAAACTCTTCCAAGATGATGGATTTCATTAGTATTGTGTCATCCTTTTCAGTGGAAGAGTGTCTCACTGACAAAAGCAAGTGAAAAAGATCTGGGGGTGACACTGAGCAGAGATCTCCCTGAGCTGTGCCAGTTCTGCCGAGGGAATGCTGTTTGCACAGGTGTTAGAACTCACACCCCTCTGGGCTCTGCACCCCACAGGACTTTTTTCAGATGAGCATTTACCATCAGTAGGGATCACCTGCTATCAGCTCCACCACCAACCTGACCCTGCCTGCTCTACAAAATACTCAATTTGCCAAGCTGCAAACAGCATGACCTGGTCCTTTCCTCCACATAAGGCTTTTAACCACATCTGAACTGATGATGTACACAACTGACTGTAACCACACAAAAAAGAGGCATAAATAAACATTGGGGAAAGCTCCTGGCAGGCTTTGTTAAGACAAATGAAACACCACTTGATGATAGAGCTGTGCTGCACTGACCACCAAAGGTTCCCTTACATGCATTCACAGCCAGCTAAACACCACGCAGCCTATCCTTACCTAGCATAATCATAGCATGTGCTTGACTGTGAGGAATTCCAAGCTAACTGTCTAATAAAAAAGTCCTACCTGGAATCTAGACTCATTTTTTCTGACCTGAGAAATCATCAGCAGTTCTTAGAGTCTCATGGCATCACTACAGAATGTATAGAGCACAGAAACACCACATACACAAAAATATGGACAAAACTGTAGGCAGAATTAGTTTGCATCATATGCATGAATATACAAAATATCAAGTGTTACAGTACAAATGCCTATCAATGCTAGCCTAAGCCTTCAGTAATACCCTCTGTCTCTCTCAGCAGCCTTTATAAAACTGCATCTTGGAGTCAACTGAGAGCAAGCAGAGAAAGGATTCCCAGGACTGAGGTTCCCAGCAGAACCTGCTCTCTCTATCAATACCTATCTATATTCATCATACAGGTGTGATATATGGTACCACAGAGCAGCAAAGCTCTCTTATACAAAGCCATGACTGGTTAATACCCCAGCTCTTGCAATTTACTCATGTTTGCCAGGAATTCCTTGTTCAGACAGGGAAGGATGAGGTTTCTCTTGAGGATTCGTTGCATCAGATTGCAACTACTGCACAATAGTCTGTCTCCTCCATGCTCTGGCAAATTCTAGCCCAGTTATTGATGATGGAGCAATCCTTGCTGTCACTTCTCTATCTGCTATTTCAGGATCTGGTCCCTGCACTCCAACACCCTGCTGTTAACTGCAGTCTCCTAGATGAAGTAGCTGATTTGGAAAGGTAGCAAAGCAATTTTTCCCCTATAAGAAGGAATACATTAGCTCACAGAGGTTTTCACCTATTACAGCTACAGTCACATTTGTCACCAATGAGCTTGCCTAGAACTAGAGGAGGAACCATTCATCAAGGAGAGGGCTCAGAAGGTAGGAACCTCCAAAAGGTCTTATCACATCTGGAAGCTTTATCTAAGCTGTTAAAGCTTTCAGGAAATGTTCTGGCCTGGATTTTTTTCAATGGAAGACGACTCACTGAAAAAAGCAGCAAAACAGATGAATGTGTATTCATCCATAACTGTTTTTCCCATTGTTTTATTAAACTCTCATGATGCTATATGTGATTATTTTGCTTGCTTCTTTTCTGAGGTGTTAAAATTAGAAGAGATTTGGGGATGTGTACTGGATTGAAAACTTGTTTCAATCTCTGCCTTAGTGGTATTAGTCTACTTACAAACAGCCAAAGTAAATAATTTCTGCAGGCAGATCCCTTCATCCAGGGTCCAGAAGCAATTTCACTGATGGTGTTTAACAGACAACAAAAAACTCTCCCACATTTATCCTGATTCAGTCATCTTTGCATGTAAGTAATCATGCCAGAACATACTACATCTGCCACAGGAGTTCAGGATCTCTTCTCCAACAAATCAGCTCAAGTTCCCCCAGGTACAAGCTTCTCCTCATTTCAAGCAGAACATAGTTCAGTTTTCTTAGATTTCCTATTTTATTATGAAAGATGGGAAATCATCAGTAATAAACAGGTACAGGACTCATATAAGGCAGTCTGTTCCACATGCTCTTTCCTCACAGATTATATACTCAGACAAATCTCCATGGCCTTTGCCCCTATTCTTCTGTCAAGTTCCAGTTTAACTCTTTTTAATATTAATTATAAATACTTCCAAAATATTTAAAATAATATGCTTCTGTTGTTTGGAATTTTAAAAAGCCCACACTGAAAACAAGGTGAATCAAGTAAATCAATGAGAGCCTCCTCCAGCCTAAGCTGCACCCAAACCAAAGTGCAGGGAATATTAAGTTTCTCTAACTTGCAGACACGTCCGATTGACGTGTGTAAAGAGCATCACTCAAGCAAACAGGACTGAAGTGCTAATCCATCAAAACAAGCTTATTAGCATTACCAATTTCAGCAATGCTAACAGCAGGGTTTGTTTTCACTGCTCAGCTGAAACTGCAAAATGAGTTGGGTTCAAGTATTTATCATGGACAATCCCCTTTTTTTTCGTGTATATCAATTTAGGTTTTTAAATTTTGTTTTTTGCATACCTTGCAAACACAGAAACCCAGAGCGAGAAAGAAGCAGCCATAAGCCCTTGAGCTCTGAACTGAATGTTAATGCATTATACGTGATAGATTTAATACAGAACTGAGAATAAATGACTTCCAGCAGCTGCACTCCAGACCTATAAATTGCTATGACTACTACAAAATCCATACAGAGGAAGAACAACTGTATAATTTATAGCATCAGTATCTGTCAAGAAATGCTGCAAATACAGAACTTGATTTCTTCCTTTTAATGTTCCTATTAAAATTAGAAATTACCCTTACATAGATTCCATTCAGATTAGGAATTTTATTCATCTTCCCTGGTGACACGTCAATGCAGAACACCATTTAATTCTTACCATTAAACTAAATTCAAAAAGCATAAACACCAGAAGAGTTTGATAGAACAAACACTTAACAAGCTACAGATTATCTTGTGTTTTACACAGCAAATGCTTTGAGCAGATGAGGAAAGGGCAGTACTCTGATGAGATTTATACTACACAGCAGGCACATGCCACACAAATGCACAGCAGCAAATCTTAGGGGCAAAGGTTTGCACGGTTGGATTTTTCTCAAGCTGCATCCCTACCAACAGTAGGAAGTACCAAACTTCTTTTTCCAGACAACAGACACTGTAACAGTTGTTTTTATTAAAACAAACAAGCAACACACACACACACCAATCCCTATTCACATCCTTATTAACACAAGTAATTTCAAAATCCATGGACCCAACATGGATTCTGTTTTGCTGAACCCATTACAAACAGCTCTAGGACTGGGATCAGTGTGAGACTGCATTGCCTGCTACATTTAATACCTTAAGAGACTACTGTCTGTTAACAGTGGTTTAAACCTCCAATTTAAATTATAAGCTTCAAACTTTTATAGTTGAACTGACTCAGCTTTTACTGTTTAATTGACTCAATGACTTCCAGGTCTCCCCAAAGTGCATTTTTTGTGTAGCAATAAAGTTGGTAAATGCTGTTTTCTTGATCTCTAAATAGGTAAGAAATAAGGTGTTCAAGTCCCATGAAAAAATCCAGCTGAAGTAAACTTGTCTGAAATCAGGCACAATTTTTGTTGCAGAAAGTCTGAAGTTTCAATACATAATTTCCATTTTCCTAACCTGAATGCCCTGTCAGAGATTCAGTCAACAAAAGCCCTTCAAACTGGTCAGAACTCAGCCTTACCCGTGCCAGACACACAACACTAAAAACAAATCAGCAAGTCTGTTTGTAAGTATTATCTTACATGGCATTCTTTTAATAGACCTCTCCTCCATCCCCTGTCCACACAGAACTTCAAATTGCAGTTCAGTTTGGAGAAACTTATTGGAGAAAAAATTGCAGATGAGAAATTAAGTCTGAAAAAAAAATTGGCTTACTTTGCACTGGCTTGTGTAACATTTTCCATTACAAAACCCCTGCTTTCACCTGTTCTGATTTGAACAAATTAACAGGTTGGGCTAAAACTTCTCACATCAGATCTTTGAAGAGGGCTGTTGATTTTGCCTTATTTGATGAGGTATTTTGTTCAGAGAAAATACGGGTTCAAGCACTTTCTGGTTAAAGGTTAAGGAAAGTGTTCTCTCCATGCTAATAAAGCCTGAGCAGTATTTTCTGGAGGAAATACACATTTGAGGTTTTTTTGGAACAACTGATTTAAGATTTGCTTCCTTTAATATCACATAAAGTTGAAACAGCAGCAATAAATACCGAGCACAAAACACTACAGAGTAATGGGCAGAGAGAAGGACACTCAGGATCCAGGGTCCTGGGGGACTGCTCTCACAGGGTGCACGAGGTGAGGGAGCACAAACACCATCCCAGCTCCCCCACATTTGTTTTGTCCAACTGAGAATACTTTTTAACTTCAACTCTGTGTCACAAACTCAATGTGAAAAGGCAATTTTCTCTAAATTGGTTTTAAAAACTCTTCTTTAAGAAAGTAAGTTATTCCTCCCTACTAATTAGAAGCCATGGTATTGAAGCAATCACATACTATTCTTCCAATTAGTCAGTCTGTGCAAAGCTTGGCTATTTCACACAGAATTACAGCAAAATTGTACAGAATCAAAGCAATTCCTGTAATTGCCATGTTAAGTCTTTGAAGGCCTGATGGTTTGCTGTCTGTAGGCTCTTTTATTTTTTCTGTCTGCATCCCACCAAAGCCTGCCTATTCACCATCAGTAGACACATTTCTTAGCCCTCACCTGATGCTTTACAGTCTTTACATCCCAATCACATCAGAGGAAGCAAAAATTGAGGGGAAAAGTACTTGTAGAGAAGAGAGTAAGGAGGAGGAGAACAGAGATGAAAAGTAAGTTACAGAGTGGGAATGCTAAATGAAGGAAAGGGGTAGGGGATTCCTTAAAGGCACCCAGCAGAGGGACCAGCAGGTATGGCAGAGCAGTACATGTGGCCATTGTGTCTTGGGCAGTCTGAGATCTTCTCAGGGATTTGACAGGTGAGCACAGCATCCCCTCCTGACCTGCAGGAGAAAGGCATTCCAACATCCCCAAGTCACAGAACACACAAAGCTCAGGCTCTCTGTCCCATCTCCTTCTGCACTGCCTCTTCTGTGTGTAACAGAGAAGAAAATAACATTGGGTAGATGGGAACAGAGGTCAGCACCCACCACTGGAATTACTCTCAGAGAATAACCTTGTGTTTTAGATTTCATCTAGGAAGGCCCCATTAGCAAAACCAGGCTAAGAAAATCAGTCTGTGCAGTACCAGATTTCCTAACACCAAGTAATTTCTCACATGCAGGAATTCAATACTTATTTTTTCACATTTCATACAGAAACTCAGCTTCATGTGCCCAGCAAGGGCTGGATGCTTAAGCATCAGGACTTTGTGCTACTGTGAACTCCTCATGAGCAGCCACTCATCTGAGATGAATCCCAAGTTACCAACGATCCCCTGGTTTTCCAGGGGAAAATTTAATCAAACTTACAATTTGATTAAATGCAGATTAGATCAAAAATCTTCCCAAGCCAAGCGAGAAGTACCGCACGAGCCTTTGCAAAATATATGAATAAATGACCACAACAAAATATCAACAGTCTTATAGTTTTGGACCTGCTCTTTTAAGAGTTGACTTAGCCATCTCTTTCATTGACTAGCTAAGTACTGCCCAATTAGTTGAAATGTAATTACTTTCCTCTCATTACAGTACCAAGTCTTTGGTTTGCAGCACACTCACAAACTCCAAGGCTTACAAGTATCTATAGTGCTTTTCACTTACAATTCTGGATGAGGGCTGTAATTTCCCGGGTTGCTGAGACATATCATCTCATAGTTTCAGGACTGTGAATTCCATTTATATAAAAACTGCAGAAGAGTTCTTTTGTCTTGGAAAGTTTATTTAACATGAAAATAACCTTTCTGAAATGTTTCCTTTCTTCTAGAGCATTCTTCTGACATATTAATGCAGCATTGAAACTTTTTTATAAGACAATACCCCACTGTTAAAATGATAAATCACACCCAATGACTATCTAATCAATTTACTTTTTAGATTATTATTATTAGAACATAGTTTCTGAAAAGTGAACAGAATTTTTAAAAAGTGTAATCCTTCAGAGACCTGATCTTCAAAACTAAGAAGCATAACTGCCAACTGAAAGGGAACAAATCTTTTCATTTCATTATAATAGTCAATTTTTGCACAATATTGAAGACATTACTCTTGCTCAGGGAAAAAGTTCCAACATTTCTAATATAAATTTCTTTCAGCAGGAATGTGAGATGAGTTGTGTATCTGTACATTTTAAAAGTAAGTTTCCTGGATGCCCTCCCACAGTGGATGTGAAGTTTGTGGCCCGCTCAGAGCTAAAGCTGCAGAATCAGAGGAAGAGCAGAGGTGAAGGATGGCTGTGGGATGAGCAGCAGCCAGGAGCAGAGGCACAGCACACAGCCCCTGGGAGCCCAGCAGCAGGACACAGGCTGGCAGCACAGCTCATGGCCTCCCCAGGCAAGGGAAGCACGGGCAGGAGCACAGCAGCATGGGAGCAGAGGGAACCAGCACTCCAGCCACACATCCAGCTTTCTGTCCTCACCATCAGCCAGGGCGAGAAAGGAAGGAACAGGAGGAAGCAGGAAGTGGTTGGGACTGCAGCCATCTTTGGAAGGCTTGATAAACACTCCTGTCTCATTCTAAGCTATTTGTATTTCCTGGGTTTGGGGCTTCTTTCTGCACTGTTTTGTTATGTTGGTTTGTTTTTTAAGAGAGTTTTTTGTTCTGCTTGAGGCTTTTCTGTCATTTCGGTTGGGTTGCTTGGGTTTTCTTGGAACCATTCTCTGAAACTAAAGAAATTAATTTCCAAATTGCCCAAGTCTTCAACATATTTTTAATGTTCTCCATCACACATTCTCTCTACAGAATTATTATCAAACTGGAAACTTGATTAGGAAAGCGTAGCATGGAAAACATTCTCCTGTTAAACTGGCAGTCATATACTAACAGCAACAACAAGAAAAAAAAATACCCAAAAAAGCTATTTAACAAGTGTATACACCTGCATTCTGTATACTTACTCATCTTACAACACCCACACAGCAGCTGTGGCATGTCTGTTATTAACTGTTTTTCCTGCTTTTTAGACACTCTTCTTCCAACTTAGACAAAAATAATTTGTCCTTGTTAAGCAGTCACAGAATGACAACTTCTAGGTTTAAAATTAGTCTCATCAATCACTTCAGCACAGAAAAATGCCCCAAAATCAAAACATTTGAAATTCTATTGAGCATTATATTGAACAGCTAGCCTTGAAAACTCAGGTTTGTGAAAATCACTTAAGTGTGTTTACATCTGCTGCTGATTCAGCCTATTAATGCCACAGTAATAGAAAACTGCCAAAAAGCCAACCACATAATAACAGTTACCCTGGAAAACAATTTTGGTAATTACAGTCTTCTCAGATAATCAAGTAAAAAGCTATTTACAATCTCTATAAGATGATTTTTTTCTAACATAACAAAATGATCTCCATATAGCACTTGGATGTTGCATTCAATGGGTGCTACATTGCAAGGAAACTTCCTGATCATGCATGACCATTTACAGCAAGTACACAATAAGCAGCAAAACAAAAATACACATTTTGTCTGACCTGCCTAAACTTGCAGTTTCAGTAAGTTACAAGAATAGTGGTGTAGGTGGATCTATGTGCCAGAGAAAAGGCAGTCAGCATGAGAAAACTACACAGCAAACTAGCCACATATTATATGATAAGGGGAATATATAACATTCCCCTTATCATGTAATTCACTGTTCACTGTTATAAAACAGGAGAAAATAAGAACTTTAGAGGATAAATCAGTAAAATAAGTTTTAGCTACTTCTGATGTGGAAAAATAATAATTTAAAAAAACCTGCTTCAAAAATGCAGTAATTCACTTCTTAAAGAGAACAAATCCAACAGATGGATGTGAGTACTCTCCTGCTCTTTGCAAGAGCCCCTTATCAATACACAGAGCAATGCCCTGGCCTGTTGGTCCCTGTCAAGCTCACAGTCAGTTCCCACACAGGGCACCAATCCAGAAGAAAATGAAGAGGGTGACTAAGTTTTAATCACTGAGCTGGAAACACTACCAGCCAGAGCATGACCTTCAAATGAGGATTCATTTATCTTCAAAGAACTGACCCAAACTTTACCATTAGGCTAAGTAATAATTTATTCCTCTCCAGGGAAAGGTATAGAATTTTCCCACAGACTATCTATGCATTAAGACTGGGGAAAACTCTTCCAAAGCCATTAAAACTCATTATTTTTTTTTTTCTGCAAGGAGCATTTTTTAGAAATAACTGCTCTAAGATAACAAAGGGGCTTGATTCATGAGGTACTTTGTGCCTACTCACTACTGAAATCATTCTCTTACTCAGGCTCTGATTCAGCAAAGGCCCACAGAAGTGTCTCTGAAAACACCAGTGACACCACCAGCCTCCACGGGACTAGAGACATACCTGCTGTTTCATTGAAAATAATTATGATGTAGGAGTTGGTGGACTGCTAAATGGACAGGCTGTCAGTAGGACAGAGAACAGCTGTTGTGTGTCATCTCTAATCATCAGAAAAAAGTAAGAGTTGAACCTCTGGATCTCAAACAAAGGCCCCATACACTGGTATCAAATCCTTGTACTGTACAATTCAGCAAATACCATATGTCAAAATCAAAAACTCTAACCAAGTTTTCCTAGTCAGTAATGAATCCTAAAAAAAATTCATTCTCAGAATTTTCCAGATTCTTCTATTTTAGAAAATATTAAAGATTTAATTTTCTAAAGGAATGCAAGGCTTTAAATTAATAGTTTGCACAAACCACAAAGCAAACAGCTCATTAGAAATATCACAGGTAACAAGTTTATAATCTTTCTGTTCAGTCAATAAAGAAAACCAGACATTTAACTGAAATGAATAGAAGGCATTAGCTTTTCATGAGTAGACAATTCATGATACAGTTACGAGAAAGCCAAGAACCAAATTACCACAATATGGTGTGGTTAACACAGCCAACAAATCAAAGCAGCCTGTCTTGCATATAAAAAAACCCAAAACCAGTTAAAATTCAACTCTCTTGTTTTGCACTTCCCACATGAGTGCTCTGAATGTCCAGTTCCTACAGCCAGAGATACCTTTTTTGTCAGGCTGTGTATACTCACACCAACAGATTAACTTCTGTAGGATTCAATACTCCAGCTTTGTAAACCTTTTTGGAATCTCTTGGCTTGCAGTTCCTTGGTGAAACATCCAGTTAAAGGAAGGTAAGAGTGTTAGAATAATAGCTATACATAACTACTTCTCTATTTATGCCATCTGCAGTTCTCTAACTCACATGGATGTGTGCTTTGAAGAATATTATACTTTTGTATTTGCAGTTTACTATCACAGTAAAGGTCAAATGGAGAAGCTACAGTTGACTAAATTACTTTAAAGCTTCATTAAGAACTTTTATGCACAGTCATGTTGCAATGAATTACAATATCTAAATCATTAAAGATAAAAAGCCTTACTATACTCAGAAATACTCCAATGGGTAACAAGCTGAAAAAAACATATTTAGTAACTCATTTCATCTACATTTTAAGTCAGAGAATTTCTGAACAGTTCCATTATCAAAAATATTTGCTAAAGACAGTCAGCAGAAATATTTAATTAGTTGCAGCAGCTTCAGTGCCAAGCAAAAACACACAAGAATGAATAAACAGGTTAATTCCACAGAGGAGCAGTGCCATTATAAGTCAGGCTAAGTACAAATAATGAAGCTGCTACATCCAGGAGAAGCAACACTTGGTTATACAACGATGCCTTTGGACTCACAGATTTTACTCTGCCATGGTACAGTTTCTTTTTTTTCCTTCAGCAAAATAAAAAGGATGTCCTTGAAGAAAGATGACTTGGGCATAGACAGAGTGACCTATGACAAACAGTCACACTGTGGGAAATTGAGAGAAAGAGACCAAATGGATTAATCATCCAAAACTTCCTTCTCTTCTCAGGAGAATGAAGGTAGCTTATTCAAAACACACTCTGTCAGATACTAGAATTAAATATACAAGAGTAAGTCAAACACACAAAGGACAAAAATCAACACTAGCAAAATATTTTTTTAAAAATTAATTGTAAATAATTTTAAAATTAATTAGCCAGGGATAGATACCAAACACTAGAAGAAAAGTTCTGGAAACATTGATAGAGTAGGAGGAAGTTGAAGTAAATGCTGGAACACTAAAGGGAAATCTCTAGAGTCAGATTCTTCTTGGAATTTTTTTTTTTTTTCTTTCCAGACATTACTTCAAAGATCAGTTGCAATCATAACTTAAAAACAATCAAAAAAAAAAGAATATAAAATTTCAGATTAATACTGGAAAAGAACACATTGAAGAATACTTAAGGCAAACTATTATCTTTCAAATTGCTGAAACCTGTTTAGTTTCATCCCATCTTACCCTGAGCAAGCCTGAGAGTCATAAGTCATTCACCTGACACCCTGGAGTACTGATGAGGCAATTAGCAAACTAGGGAAAAATAATACATCCTTAAAGTGAGGATTCCACAAAAAGAGGAAAACGAGGAAGAGCAATGGAACAGCAGTCTAACTCTTAAAAGAAAAATCCCCTGCAATTACAGAAAAAGAAAACTGAAATTGGTGAATTACACCAGTTTGGGCTGCCTCAAGCAATCTCCTCCTTCCTCTAACAGGACCAGGCGGGTGTGATAAAAGGAGATAATAATGTATCTCCCTTCTCCAGCATGGCTTTTAACCCCTTGACAAATGAGGTTCAGGAAGCAGGTCCAAAGAACATGCTCCAAATGAAATTAGTGCAAGGACTGCACAAAAAGATCATCAGGGAAAACATCCTGGAATAGACAGTGAAGGACCACAATCAAATGGAAATATGTATTAAATTAAGGCTTGTCAGAACTTTTTTCTGCAACTGGAAAAAACTCTAAATATTCTCAACCAAGGTTATGTAAAAGAGAGTTAGCTGAAAGAGAAAACAAAGATTACAAAGGGCAAGATGAAAACTGAAATAGTCTCAATAACTAGCATAAGCAGACCTACACCTAAAAGCAATCTAAAAACACACATTTCAACATGCACAAATGTCTGCACTCAAATTGGAAAGAACAAACTTCCAGCTATATTGCAGTCCTACAAGAAAAAAAAAAAAATCCCAATGGGAATTCACATCTTAATGCAAAGGAAACATGCTGCCCTGTTGTAAATCCATCTCCAATTCTGCCTGAAACAAGCAATATTGAAGAGAAGTGAATTAATAGATTGTAGCCTGTAGAAACATCTGGTTACTTTTCATCATCTTTTACAATGATAAATCCACAGCTGAAGTGATGTGGAATAGTTGTGAGCACTACAAACCCTGCTCTCTGCCCCCCCAAGAACAAGAAGGGAGGAGAGCACTGGACATGCACAAGAGTCCTCCAAAAAAGAGCACTTGGATTTAGAGAAATGAGGAAACTGAGGCTGCAAAGAAAGAAATTACAAAAATTGTGGTCATTTTCAAGTACATAAAAAGGAATTTAATCATCTGTTCTCTGTGGACAGGAGAAAAGAAAAAATACAACAAATAAAAGGGGAAATACTTTAAAAAGAAAGATACTGAAATACCAGTACAGATTGCACTGAGGGTTGCAGCACACATAGGGACAAACATTCTACAGAATAAATCCCAACAGTTGGAATTGCTCTCTTATATATAGTTCTGGTTTGGGATGCATGGATTCCAGAAGACCTCCTGTGCTCCTTTCACAACTACTTTTCTGATTCTATGAATACATATTTAAAAACATAGCAAATATCACAAGACTTCACCAGACTAAGCAAAGAGAGATTTCACAACCAGGACAGAAGGAAATGTGTCTGACTAACAGAAGAGAGTTACAAAGCCATAAAGAGGTTTTCATTAGGGGTCAGTAAATTGATCTCAGTTATTTTGGTCACGACCAAAATATCTGTCTTGTACAAACTTGTGTAAAAATATCATGTACATTGTCAGAACAAGCCAGAAGCACACAGGGTCTGTGCTTTGTGCTTCTGCTCTGCTGTGCAGACACAGTGTTTTGGGGCTAAGCAGACCCCAGCACATGAGTTATGCTCAATGCAGCAGCTTACACAGCTTTAAATTAAATGCTACAAAACACAGCAATTATAACTGATCTCATGAGTAAACTGCAGGTGAAGTACAATAATCTAAAAAGAAGACATTAAAAACAACCACTTAGTAAACACATGTTCTCTTCATTCACTGTGCCTGAGCAAGCACCTAAAATGCAGTACAAACCAATACAGACTGTGGTGCTTGTTCTTTGGTTCCAGGCTTTAGGTATCCTCATTTCAGCAGTGTTCACATCTCAAATCTGTTTATCAAGTAGATTGGAAATTGTGCCATAGAGCACCTGAAATGATTCTGACAGCACCTGGACAGTGTTCCTGAAAAGCCTGAGCACTGATCCTGCAGAGTGCAACAGTGCAGAGATGTCTGCACTAGCATTGAGTCAGAGAAATGCAGCTCCACAGCACAGACGCGGGCAGGCAGAGAACACTGCAGAGTAACTGCAACAGCACACTCAGTACAGGGCTGGGCCAAGCCAAAGCCTGGCCCAGAACAACCCGTGTGCACACACAGGGCTCAGAATAACCCCTGCACACAAACACAGGGCACTCAGAATAACCCCTGCACACACACACAGAGCACACAGAGCACTCAGAATAACCCCTGCACACACACAGAGCACACAGAGCACTCAGAATAACCCCTGCACACACACACAGAGCACTCAGAATAACCCCTGCACACACACACAGAGCACTCAGAATAACCCCTGCACACACACACAGAGCACTCAGAATAACCCCTGCACACACACAGGGCACACAGAATAACCCCTGCACACACACACACAGAGCACTCAGAATAACCCCTGCACACACACACAGAGCACTCAGAATAACCCCTGCACACACACACAGAGCACTCAGAATAACCCCTGCACACACACAGAGCACTCAGAATAACCCCTGCACACACACACAGGGCACTCAGAATAACCCCTGCACACACACACACACAGAGCACTCAGAATAACCCCCACACACACACACAGAGCACTCAGAATAACCCCTGCACACACACACAGAGCACTCAGAATAACCCCTGCACACACACACAGGGCACTCAGAATAACCCCTGCACACACAGAGGACTCACTTTGGGCTGTCTCACCAATATCAGTAAGGCAGACACAGGAAGTCCAATCATATTAGTCTTGTGCAGATGCAGCTGGACAGCTTTAGGATTCTTGACCATCTCTGTACAGTACACACACATGACAGTTTGAATCATTACTTTCTTGGGGGGTGTGCCAACTACTTTCCTTTGCTTAGTTGTAATTAAATCTCTGATTTCCTCCCTGCATGTGAAAACCATTCCATACAGTTTGATTCCCTGAAATATGCCAGAATTTTTACCAAAATAAATGCAACAGTGTTTGCTGAGTGGTATATTTATTTTTCTCACAGAACCTGTGAAAAACAAGTAATTAGTCATAGCAATATTCATTTTATTATTAATAGTAATAATTTAGTTATGTATTTTCCAACGTTTCACATAACCTCCTCAAAAGCTATTACTTATATTCTAGAATCTGTAATATTACAATTCTCAAGCTTAGCTTCAAACACTATCAAGCTAAGAGCTTCTCAAACACTCCTGAACACATCTCAAAACTTGTAACTGAAAAATCTCTCAGAAAACACTGCTTCCAACAGTTCCATGAATCAGGTGCATATCCTGGCATAGCTTTGCACACCACTAATCCACATCACAGGAGTGTTGTAATTAGTGCTATACAAACTGAAAAGCAGCAGAGAGACCTGGTTAAACATCAGCAGGGAAATGATTTTGCTAAATGTTAAAGGTTGCATGGAATTCAACAGGCATCCATCCCCATCAAGTGGTGCCTTTTCTCCCTCACTGATTAAAATGATGTGCCTCTGATGAGCCTCTGCCATCATCATCTGCCATCATCCCTCCTCTCCAATTGCCTCATCTAAGAGCCCTTTCTTTGCTGCTTTATTGGTCTTGTGAGTGAGCAGGCAAATTACAGACACTGCATTAATCTGTTCTAAGGGCAATGCAGGTCTCACAGCCCTCTCCCTGCAGGCTCTAACACACAATGTTTACAAACATCTGTTATTATCTGTTTCGACCACCCTGGGTCTTTTTTAACAACACCAAACCAGTAATCACCCTGAAATACCTCCTCTAACAGCATGTTCAGGTCACACCCAGGGCAGCCTTGCATTTAGTGATGGTGAGACCTCTCACAATTAGCTTCCTTCAAAGTCATTCACCGTGGGTTCAGGTGACACTTTGCTGACACTGATGAGCCTCCCAAACACTTGCTGGTAGGCAGCAGTGATGAGCAGGGCATGCCTGGGAAGAGTGAGTGATCCCAGGAGGGCTGTGCTTCCAGGGCATCCAGAGGCATGGACAGCACACCTCAGACAAGCCCAGCAGTCAGTGCTCTTGGCTGAGGAGAGAAAGAGCATCCCTCCACAAAAGCACTGCCCTGATCAACGCCTTCCATGCACACCCCAGCACAAGGGAACCAGAGAATCATGCTTTGTTTCACAGAACAACTCACCAAACTCAAGGTTTTGCACACTCCTAGTCATAATTCATGACACTTTCTTATTCAAATACAACATTTTTCAAGCATCTTCCTGCTCCCCAATTTCCCACCCATCCACAAAGCCATGTCAATCGTATGTCTCCCATTTTCCATCACCACAGCAGTTTGAAACAAGACAAAGGGGAGGACAGTTAAATCACTTAACATGCAATTCTTCCCAATGTGTCTGAATAAATCAGCATGAGAATATAAAAATGACTGCTTTTTCAAAATGACATGTGGAAGGATAGAAGGCTAAGACTCAGAGCATTCAATATGTTTTGTTTTCAATTTCATGTTTACAGTGAATGAGTCACCTTCCATTTTCATTTCTTGGAAACTCTGGGTAGATTACTAAAGTGACAAAAATACTGACATACTTTTTGCACTAAGATCTGAAGAGTTTTTGTACTCTTTTTCTCCTTATTTGGTTGTATAGTGATTGATTTTGTAAATCCTATGCTAAATGTAAAAACCTGTGCTCTTAATTTGAACATCTCAGGTTCCTGAACTGAATTGATTTTCAGACAGCTTTTCCCAGTTTGGGAGTCAGCTGCCCAGGCTCAGATTGCCATGGCACAGCCTCTCATCCACTTGAATTCTGCCTTCCCAGTTTCCCCTCTCCAGTGCAGCACAGCAGATGTCTGCTGAGTTCACATGGAATGCTCAGTGGCTGACCATGGGGGGACAGTTGTGTTTCACTGCAGGGGTCCATCTGCTTCACTGCAGCACTCACACAATGTGGTGAGGCAGAAAACAGAAACATCAAATCCAGCCTTGATGAGCACCCAACTCTTCAATACCCCAGCCCTGGCCTTCCACTTCCTGAGAAGGAAAGAACTTTTCTGAAAAGGCAAGATTGGCTTCAATATCAAAACCATTCTCACCTACATTTGGTGTTTATAGTCCTTATGCTTAGTGACCTCAAGATTGAAAGCTGAAAATCCTAAAATTATAGCTTCAAAGAAATCTTTGTTGTAATTGTGAAAATTTTGATACAAATTCTGAGATGAGAAAGAACAAGCCTTCACACATCTCTGCACATTTCAACAACAGTCACGGCTCATCAATCTGTCATTTACAGTCTTATTTCTTTTTTTTATTATTATTTTAAAAATTGTTTCCTTAATTTCCTTAACACCTCCCCTACACAGAGAGGGAGCAGCTTTAAAGGAACAGTTTTAAAATACTGTGCTGGAATCCTGGCCCCATCAGAGCTTCAGCACTGACTAAAATATAAAACGTATTTCAAATGTCATTTATAAAGGAAAGTACTTGCTGGTCACAAGGACATTTTGCAGAAGAGAAGGAAAAGGCCAAGATCATTTTCTTCTGCCTGGCCACAAGTAAGAATTTCCAGCGTTTGTGAACCTTGTCCAGTTAAAAACCAGAAATATCTGCAGCACTACTGAGCCAGCATCTCAATGTAAAATATTATTCCTACAAATATCATAAAATCAAAAGACTTTCTAGAAAATAATGATTCCATTTAAGCCACTCACAGTTTCAGTCCAACCCCTACAATTATGACACAACACAACTTCAAACCCCTCCAACAGCCTTACTTGGATAATACACCTCAAGCTAAAATCTATATGCTACTGCAGCAGAATAACCACCACATTCCATCATGAGTGCTGAGATCAAGAACTAGAAAAATATATAGAAGGTTTTTTACATTGTTTTGGAAATGTTTCAGTAAATAATGGAAAATATACCTACTAATTAGTTTCCTGAATGCTGGATTCCTTGAAAACTTGGTAAATATAATAATTCATGTTCAGTAAGGTAACCAGAAAGGCCTATTTAATAAGTACGCATCCTTTGATAAGCTGCAAAGCTAAGCAATTTTTGAACATTATAAAACTATTAAGGTTAAAATATGTCTTACTGAACAGGGGGTCAGCCCACCCTGCCCACAGCACTCCCAAAGAACAGAGCACCCAGGGAAGATGCCTGTGGAAACACCCAGTGCTCCTGCCTGAGTGGAAGAAATAATTAGGCATTTAAGATGCAAATATTTATGTATTTACATAAATAAATATCAAATTTATTTATGTAAAAGTAACTCTAGGAAAGGCACAGTTGTGCCACTTTTTCTGAATAAATCACGCATGTAAAAAGGATTGTTGAAAAAGAAAGAAAAAGATTAATCAGTGTGTATTATGTTTTATGGTCATACTAATTTATGTATTAGCATACTTAATTTAACAAAAGAAATAGAAATGCATACAACAATACTCTAAAAAGAGCTTGTTTTATTTCACAATGCCAAGGAAAAGCCTTAGAGGTTATTCACCAGAACTTAAATCCACGTTTCTATTTGATTCATAAAATCATCCATGATACTGATGAAAATACGCCTATGAAAATGCTTCTCAAACTGCAAAAATATGTGACTTCACAAGAGATCTATAAATACACTTAAACACTACAAACACTAAGCTACATAATAAATTTGGAACAAAAATTTTAAGTATGCTCTATTCTTCCAGTGTTTAAGCTTCACCTGAATCTGCAGGTCGAAGATGTCAACACTCAGAACATCACTGCTCATCATCCTTTTTATTTTCAGTTTGTCATTGAAAACAACCTGGTATAATGTTGTCTCACTAGCTTTTTGTTCCCAGATCCTATAACCCTACCTCCTTAATGGCTGCTGTGATCAACCATGTGAAAACTATTGCAGCAAACGTTGAAATTGGAAAAAAAAAAAAAGATTAATTGTGTCTGTACCAGAAGGGATATGTAAAGCACATCACAGTGCTCAGTTTTAAATAGGTCACGAGCTAGAAGGGAAACGAACACCTCTCATGCACCAGGGAGCTGGGTAATGTTAAAAATCTTATATTTGCTTTGACACCCTAGAATGAGCAGAAATCTCCTGACTTCTGTATTGTTGCAACAATACTGAAACAATTTCATTTTGAAAAAAATTATTCAATTAAAAATTAAACACTGCAAAATCAAAAATAATTTTTCCTTAACAAAATGGATGGCAGTCACATCCCATGGCACCCAGGAACAGCCAGGCTTCTATTCACACAGAACCAGACACTGTGTGGCTCACCTCTCATTTTTTTCACCCTGGGTTTCACCTAAAGCCCTGGAAGATTTAGACCCACTGAACATCAGGTATTGACTGAATGGCTCTCATTTACTTTTTGAGAATGCTTTGGAAGGAACTGGTTATGTTCCAAAGCTTTTTTTAACAAGCTTCTGCCATGCTGTCCATGAGGATTTAGGCCAGTACAAACAGGCATGCTGGCAACTTCATGTGAAAAGCACTTTGATCCAAATCCCAGCAGATAGAGCCTTCTCTGAGAGCATCAAATTCTGCATGAGTCCCGTGGTTACATAGCTGCCCCTATTTTTGCATTTTTCAAGCACACAGTTTAATGTGCAGTCATTTAACAGTAAATAGGTTTTTCAGAGAAGGTCAAAGGTCCTAATGTTCATAAAACTCCTGAATCTCTTCTCTTTGTAGAGGATAATCATGTAACTATATCATTTGGCACCTGTCCTAGGGTGACTTTATGATGCTTGTACCCCAATTGTCTGTTCTGCTTATGCTGGATCTTGAGCTCTGTGCTTTTAAAACTATATCTGAGAACAAAAGGGGAAGAAGGAAAAGTGATGGAATGTCTGAGGCAGCTGTATTCAAAAACATCAAAATAAGAACTTCAGCTCTCACTTTCTCTCATGGCCTGTGTGTTGTCTGCAGCACAGACAACAAAAAATAGCTCTCCTTTAATTAATTTTTTAACTAATTGAAACAGAAAAGTTCCCTGAACTAAGACTTTTCTTCTTTTTGAAACTGATTAGGCTGCTCTAGACCAAAAACCCAAAAAGCATCAAAAGCTCACTCCTGTGACCCACTGGGGCTCAGGACACCACATATTCCAGCGTAGGAGGGACTGATAAAAAAACTAAATGAGCCAAACCCCATGAAAAGAACTCTCTCTCTACATCTGCCATCTCTTAAAACCAATGAAAAATTCAGTTGTTTAATATTATTCATTTTCCTGCTTGTAAATACTTTACTTGTTAAATGAACAGGTTTGTTCCACTTTCCTAAAAAAAAAAAAATTACCTCCTGAACTAGTTGGGGGAGGGTCCCCTTGAGTTTGCTTTCTAAAAAAAAAACACTACAAAAATTTCCTCCCAAAATTTGCCATAAACCAAAACAATTACAGCATCATACTGAGCTCTCTCTTCACTGATTATTGAATTTTTGCCAGCATATGCCATTCCCTTCATTTTTCATCATCACATGACCACCAAAAGCATTAGAATCAGTTCTTAAAAAGACTAAATATGGTAATAAATTCCTCATCACAGATGCCTGCTCCCTTCCACACTTCTTCAACACTCTGTTATTCCAAACAGGCTTCACTTTATTCATGGGTACTAAGCACTACTGCAATTCCTGAGCAAACTCCTATGAAGCTCTGAAATACTTTCATAAGCAAGAACACTTTCAATTTCTTCTTCAAAATTTTTGTCACAAGCCAGCACATCTTTCAAACCATTAAAACAATTCGTGCTAGCACTGAAGAGAATCTGTGTTCCTAGATCTAGGATCTTATTTCAATCTGACCCTAGCTGTCACATCTATTTTAAATGCAAGGGATCCCTTCCAACCCAAACCATTCTGTGATTCAAAGATTCTGTGATCATCAGCTGAGGCCCTACCTCTGGAGAAATGTTGCAAAAAAAAAATGAAGAGAATTTATACAGATTTAGAAATACACTTACATCAAATGTCACTAAAAGAATGCTGCTCCAATTCTCAATCTAAACTACTTTACTAAATAAACACTTCAAGTAGAAAAGAAAGGAGGAAGTATCATTACCTAAACTCCTCTACCTATTTTATCTAGAGAAAACTAAGCTTTCTGCCCTCATGTCTTTGATGGATATCACCAACAAAAGAAGACAATTAAGGCTTCAAGGAGAGGCACATTCACCCTACAGAGAACACAGTGGAGCTGCAGCAAAACCCTGTCCAATTCCTGCAACTGTGAGAGATCAGACATGTAGTTACTGGGATGGCTGAAATATCTCTGCCTAAAGCACAGAGCCAGAAAGCTTCAATTGCTGCAGGGAAGCACAAGATCTGGATGTCTCAAGGTCACACAGAAGCAATGACTCTAAAATTTGTTCCAGTAGTACTGATTTATCAAGGCCCTGGAGGGCTACTAGCCAAAACCACAGTAAATTTCATATATATTCTCTTCTGGCTACTGCTTCAAGAATCAAAAAATCCAGGAGAACAAGAACAGCTTAATGTTTGTGGTAAGAGACAATGACCACTTAGATTAGGAATCATAAATTACTGTCATTAGACAAGTTACCAAACACATCCAGTTTTACCTGAGTAAAACTGAACAAGTAAAGGAAATATTTATTCATGTTTCAAACATAGCTGGAGATAAAATCTCTGGATTACTTGTTACACCTCATGTGCTGTTTCAAAAGCTTTGGGTTACAACACCTGAAGGAATCTTTCGATCTGATTTGTTGATGCAAAAGGTAGGTACTGACAGAGTAGAGCTGCATTATTTTCACCTGATTGTTTATTCTTTAATTGGGATTGATGGAGTAGAACCTTCAGCAGTTTGTCTGCTCTCCCATGTCTGCTCTTAACTATTTTCAGACACGAAGTGACTCTAGATAGGCACCACACAATCTTCTGCGGGAAGATTATTCAGTAATTCCCTTTCATTTGTATGTGAGCACTCATTTTGTCTCCACTCCACTCCCGGGAGAGAGTGGCAGATGGAAAACCTCACAGCTAATCAGTGCTGTCTTATCTCCCTGATCATAGTGAAAAGTGACTCTGGTGTGAGAAGCATTAATAGATGTCTTAGCAGGTCAGGATCAGGCAGCAGTGATGAGTGTAGTGTGTGATGGAGTGTTAAAGAGAATTGCTACAATATCTGCAGTCTTGGATGGCCAGAAATACTCAAGTAACAGAACTAGGATGTAAGGGAAAATATTCTGTGTCAACTGATGGCTTCTCCACACTGCTAGTCCCAAGCTGGCACAACTACACTGCAATGGACTTACAGAGTAATGTCTTCTCACTGCCACACGGTGCTAAAGCTGAAACTTGAATGGTGTTCTTTTGTCTAAACCGGAAAGGGTTAGTTAATGCTTGGATTTTATTTTAAAGGAAACAACCCCTTATATCCAAAATATAAATTCAGTTCACAAGTCTCACACTCAGTCAAAACTTACTGCATTTTGCTGCAGCTTTAACATTGCTAGTAAAGTTTCTGCTGATTTCACTAACAAGCCAGAAACTAAAGAACCATGTAAAATCAAAGCTTTTGATTTTACAGCCTGCAGGCTGTTTTAAATTTGCATCTATTTGAAACATGCAGATCTCTTGTTGTAATTTTTCAGTAATTGCAAGTAGGGCAGCACATCAAAAGTAGGCGGAGCAGGATGATGTGTTGATGTCAGAGTCCAGCACCGCTGCCCTGCGTGAGAAAAGGCTGCACAACAGGTCCCCAGGGATGAAAAATCCTCTGATTGCAAACTTGTACAGCACAGCATTACAATCAGCACCGTGGACAGCTCCTTATAACACAGTAATCTCCATGCAGAGGGTGCTCAGCACCACGTTTTAAAAGCCACTTAAAAAAAAAAAAAAAAAAAAAAAAAAACACCTTCCACAGCACAGCTCTAAGTTCTGTAAGTATGTTTTACCAAATGTTCTTCCTCTACCACTAATTTTTTGCTCATTACTTCATCACCCTTTCAGTTCTGTGGAAAGCAGGGGAAGAAAAGAGTTTTTTGTTCCTTCTGCACTCCCGCCCTCTGCTCCTTAGCTTTGCACAGACATGGTCTACAACAGCAAAGCTGGGAAGGAATGATTTAGGAATCAACTGGAATACCTGTCTGTTTGTGGTTAAAAAGGTACCCAGATGATAGGCTCATTCAGGACTCCAGCAGTTTCAAAAAACAAACAAGCATTAACAAGAGTCTCCGCATTCCTGGGTTGTACAGATAAATAATGAGCTCTTTTTTAGCTTTGGGGAAGTTTACTTAAAAAGGAAACTGTATCTGCCTGTCTGCAGCAGCTGCTGTGAGAAAAACACCAGCATTACATGAATCAGTCAAGAGGGAAAACTGGAGCAGACAATTCTTTTAAAAAGTTACCTTAAACTTATGCCTGAATGTGGATGTTATGGTTCCTTAAGAATTCAGGGATTGGTTAAAATCATATCAGAAAGAATAATACAGACTTGCAAGGTAGGTACTGTCTGCCATTTTAAAAAGAAACTTTAATCCTAAAAGCACATATCAAGACTCTATACTGAGTGTCAGACATAACCAAAGCTAACTTCTAACAATCTCACAGAGTAGATTAAATTTCTGTCTTCCCCATAACTTTATGAATAAAGGGGCTAGACAATGTTTTTTTCCACATTCAAAAATAAGTTCACCTTTTAGAACAGGTCATCCATGAAAAATTTCAGCCTTAAGGATGAATATTTTGAAAGCTCTGAGCATGTAAAATAGAATGCCAAAAGAAAAATAGTGTTTCAACTCAAACCAGGGACTGGCATTCTGAACCAGAAAGCTTTGAAGGAGAAATATCTTCTACTGCTACTGCAATTTTCTCTTTCCTAGCTAAAAATAGTGACTGAAAATAAATTCTCTTGAAAAGGCACTCATTTTGGAAAATATAATATTTTTGTTTAAATCATTGTATCAAGGACATATTAATTCCCCTCTTATAGAAAAGTGCATGCAATAAGGAAAAAAATATGTACAGTTATTACTGAATTTACAGAACTAATATTAACAGCCTGTAGGTAGCTTTTTTCCCCATAGAGAATTATAATGAGTTACATCCTTGTCTGTTTTGCACTTCCTTTTTAACAACCCCCAGCAAAGACCAGGAAATCTTTCTCTCACACTTTCCATTTGAAAGATTATAGCCTGAAAGTTCATTTTGTATGAGGCAATAAACTGAAGAAACTAGAGTACAATTTTATTTAATTTTATTTATCTATTTAGTTAGACCCTTTTTATACCATTTCAGGATTCCTATCTCCCATTCCAAGGTTGCAATTAAATGAACCAAAATCTTCCAAACAAGACTAATTAAAGCTGTAGTTTCTCAACTACAAAGTCAGTATACACAGTAACCTATGTACATTTTCCTTCAGTGTGACTGCTGGTGGTAAATAAAACACAAGCACAAAATATACATCAAAAGCAAAAATTCTTTCTGCTCAGGCCCTTTCAGGAATGATCTGCAGGAAGGGAAGATCAAAAAAGAAGGTAAAATACATTTCATTTCAATGCGCGTTTTAAATAAACCATTTGCTCATTGTTTGCACTGACAAATGCTAACCCATTTGGTCCTTATAAAAATGTACACATAATTAAATTCATGGATAGATTTTATCAAACACAGGTCTTTACTGTATCTTGTATCTTCAAAAATAGTTTCAGACACAAGCCAGACTGCAGCTGAGTGCTGCCCCTGCTGCAGCCACCAGGCCCTGGCTGGAGAGAACACCCTATTTCTAAAAATCACCTTTCCCTGAGAACTCTTCTTGCAAGAAGAGTTCTACCAGAGACAGCCTTCCATTTCAGAGCTGGACTCATTGCCAGGCACCAGAATTGCACTTTCTGGAATTCCTCTGAACCCAAAGAACAGTGTCCCCAAAGGCTTTCGGGGCCCTTTGCAGCAGAGGAGGAAGGAAAAAGAAAGAACCAACACCTCTGTGTGTTGTTCTCCTCAGAATATTCATGGTCCAGGTCCAGGTACCAAAAGAAAACCAATCTGATTCTTGAGACACAAGTTTGGAGGGTTTTGGGTTTTCTGCTCACTGACTCATTATTCATTAGCTTTATAATGACATGTAATTCCCACAGATTAAAACTGGTGTGTTGCACTGTGGTGCAGTTTATTACAGAGTGAACATCTAAAGGACCAAGTTCCAACCAAATGCCAGTTTTAAGGCAGGAGATTATTTTGGTTAACTTTCTACTTCTGCAGTAAGAATATTCAATGCAGAAGCCAGAGACAAACATACACCTGTACTGTTCCACTGTTATTAAATCACTTTTCAGAGAACCACACTGTATGATTTAGCTCCTTTCCAGAGTAGCTTGACGGCTCAGATCAAAATGGCATCTTGTGATAAAAACCCACAAATTCACTCAAGAACAACATCAGGTACTTATCACAGTTTATGAACTTTAAAAAGAAAACACCAAACAAAAACCATGCACAAAACCTACAAGCACTACACACTCTGAAGTAGTGCTACAATAATTTCCTCTAACAATAAAAAATGCTACCAATATCACTGCATTTCTATCACTTGCAATCTTACATCCTTTCATTTGTTAGAAGCAAGTCTAGCAAATCTGTAACCAAGTGTCAATCCAGGGCTTTGTTTGTCTAAATACACAAGTGCACTATATTTCCCTGTTTCCTACAATGGAAGATTATGATCGTTTAAAAGAATTTTCTCAGTTGTCACTCTGTGCATGCATGTGTACTGACAGTAGCAATTTCCTACTAAACTTACTTATCTTACAGGAACTCTTTGGACCATGAAATGGGAATACTTGGATGGGTCTTTGGAGGCAGGGTCACTGGAAGGACTTTGCAGCAGGGTTCAACTGTCAAGTGACAGGTACATGGGGATAAGAGGCAGACCATTTTGTTTATTTGTCACTTGCTAGACATTAATAAAGGAGGAAAATGCTTTGAGCACAGCACATAAAAGGCAAGAGATGCGAGAATATTGTCTGTGTCATTATTCCTTGTTGCTAGAAGTATCATGGAAGAAGAAATATAATTTTGCAATGCATTTCAAAAATCTCTTTCATGTCCTATCTCCTGAAAATAACTCAGAATTTTTTCTGTTTTCTTCTATTGTTAATCTTTACATAAAGAATTAGGATGCTTTAAACAGAAAGACTGTTGAAAATGAAGGTCTAAAATGCTTTGACTTGTGTTCTAATAAAACAGGTCTAGAATCTCGAGCTATGTTGTGCACCTGACTTCCACAAATTGATACCATTGGAAGGGTTAGTTAGATTTGTTTTCATCTTACAGACTAATTATCTTTTTTGATCAGTCAACATGGTTGTTAGCATTTACTTTGCATCATTGTGATTTTATTATTTATCATCACAATCTCCACTCTTTCTGTTCCCCTTTGTTTCAAAGCTGGTGTATCGAGACAAATCATGAAGTGACCCAGAGAATCTGTAAGTCCATGTGAGTCCATATCTGCTTCCAGTGCATAAAATAAAAAATATCAAGAGCACTTAAGATCACAGCACCCCTGGAAATGTCAGGAAGGACTTAGAAAGGAATCTTGTTTTGAACAGCTGACTGTGGTCTTGTTTAATAAGTGACTCACCTGTGCTGAACAGAGCTTTCAAACTTGCTGCAGTTGATTAACATGACTTTGACAACAAGCATCAAAATGCAGCAATTCTACCTGGTCAAAACTCTTCCCTTTTCCCCCCCTGCTCCCCTTTTCTAAAAAGTTTCTCAGATGTAAACTGTTAACAAAATTGAAATAATGCTGTGCAAGCTACTTTCAGTGGAAACACACTTAAAAACAAAACTATTTTCCAGATTTTTTCGAGGTAAAAACAAGTTATAAACTTCTAGAGAGCTCCTGCATTACTCCACGTATGTGAACCTACTTACACATTTAAACAGCTTTACTGGATTATGGCCATGAAGACTGATGCTTTAAGTCTCTGTACACAGAAGTCTCATTTGACTCAACAGGATATTTATCCACTAAAAAACTGCATAACCAAAGCCATATGGCCTTTTGGCTTGGATTACAGAATCATAAGAATATTGTCTTTTTACTCTCCCAAGGGTGAATTAACACAGTAATGGAATATGACCCTAAGGAAATATTTGTGCCCAAAAGCACGAGCTGACTTTAAAAGAACAAAGCCTGTTCTTTCACAAGTGTTCCTGAAGTAAAGCATTGGACTTCAGTCCAGTAGTAAAAACTGTTAAGAATGGTTAAATAATTTACAACATCAATATATAATGTACTTATATGGGTTTGGTTTGTTATCACAGAATCATAGAATATCCCATGTTGGAAGGGACCCACAAGGACCAACCAACTCGAACTCAACACCAACAAATCTGAACAGGGACATGAAGAGAGCCTCTTGCTTCAAGTACTCAGTATGGAGGTCAGCTGTTCCACAATGCTGAGGTGGCTTAACACACTGCTTGTGTGACTAATGCTTTAATTAACAAACTATTAACAGCCCACAGGCTTCATAGACAGAGAGGAGTGGAACTAACAGTTCATATTTCTAAGCTGGTGATCTTACATCTGTCATAAATAAGTCCAAGTCATTTATATTCCCACTAATACTCAACCTGATAAAAGCCCCACAACTCACTGCTACAGCAGCCTTCCCCAGTGCCCTGTACCTCAGTGCTAATATGACTGCCCTGTTACAGTAGTTCTTCCACTTTTCATCACTGAATTTCTTAGAATGAAGATGAATGTTGACTTGTGTAAAACTCCTGCTGCTCTGTACACCTGCAGTTTGCCTTGTGCAGCTCCCCTATTGCCCAGAGCATCTGCTCATACTTCACTTTCAAAATGTACTGCTTCTTCACATTTTGATTTCTCCTACAACTCCTTAATAAAATCTTTGTAGAGTCAAATGATGAAAAATTGTAAGCTCAGCAAACTGCCTTTTTTTCAATGGCAGATTTTGTAGTACCTGAAAAACTGCTCCGCTTCATCCCCTCGGAACACTGGAGTTTTGTTTATTAATACTGTCTAATGCAATTAGGGGCCACTGAAACAACTTATTTCCCAGATGGAGAGGACATAATCTGAAAATACAGAACACTTACCATTTAAGATTGATTCTTCCACTATCTTCTAATTCCTTTCTGAATTTCTTACAACAGCACCATACATATAATTAAATTCCCAAGAACATATAAACCATTAAAATATTATTAGAAGAATTTGTAACCTGCTAAATAGTCATAGTAAATTCTGTTGAGTTTTACCAGTATTGCAAAAAAATACAAGTCATAAAAAGGTCACTTGAAACAAGTTTATCCTATTGAAATTATTCCATACAAAAAATTAGTCTCTTCCAGATAAAATGTTTCAGTAACAGCACTCTGTCTTCGATAAAGCTGACATCTGGCTTAGGGGTTTGCTATGAAAATTAAGTATTTTCTAACCATTCACAGTGAAGAAAGACGCTAATCTTAAGGAAAAAGCCCTACAGGCAAACACTTAAAATACTGTGTCCCACAAGGCAAATAGATGAAAAATTAAAAGAACAGTACATACTTACCATTTATGCAATATCATGAAATCTAATCATGACTATGCACTGTATTTGACAACAATTTAACATCATACAATGCTTTTGCAGGGTTGGGAAGGGGACGTGTGTCATGGTTTTCAACAGGGACACTCAATATATCCAATGAGCTTTCAAAGCCCAGGCTCTGCAGGAAATTTCACCAGGTTTAGTGTTCCCTGTTGTACTTCCAGCCCTTACACTTCAGCAACATTAAAACAGCCAAGTGAGGCTGCTGAAATGAAACAGCCAGAACAGTTTGCTTATTCACATGATGACAAAAGGGGGGGTGATAATTTTACCATAAGGAGGACTGATAAAGATGGGATTGCTTCCCTAGGCTGCCTGATCCAAAGTATGAGAATTCTGCTCATAGAAGCAGAGTAGTGCTAGACTAGAATCCTCAGATTAGAAGTCTTAACCTGGTCCAGTTCCATAGTTCCACGTCCTTTTTTTAATAGTTTGCATTTGAAGAGATGTGTCCACGGTAGCAGAATTATTCAATCCCACAAAAACAAATCCAATAGGTAATGTACAGGCAGTGTAAGACAAAACAGAAGAAGTACACATTTCTTTGCATTGTCTCTGCCTTTAAATTCAAAATTAACAGCATGTGTATATCACACAGCATCTGTCACAAAAATAAGTAAATGTAAAAATGTACTCAACAACATCATTTCAGAAAGCCACTGCCCAGTTCAAGGAGTACAAAGCTTACAGAAAACAGGTGTAATGACTACTAGAACTGTTCCAAAATCCTATTCATAAACCACATCTAAAATTTCTGATTTCTTCTTTAGAAACTGTACTAAAATAAGAAGATTCTCTGTAGCAGGGAGATTACTGCCATTCATCCTTCCATTACAGTGCAGCAGCTGCATTTGTCTGTTCCTGTCATGACAGCATTGCACTGAATGGACATGATAGGAAAATACAATTTTACATTCTGTATTACAAAAATAACTTTTCCACTGTGCCACACAGAAATTCACATCAATGTCTAAATGAATTACAGCATACAGGTAAAACCTGTCAATTAAAAAACTTCTCCAAGTCTCTACCCACCATCTACAGGAAGATTTAATAGTAGAGGTGGCAGAAATTCTGTCTTATCACAACTCCATTACTTCCACAAGATATTTATTAGTGCAGTGTGAATAGATCTACAACTACATAGCTATGAGTTCTACAGTTCTTTCAGACTATGCTAATCTACTCTATACTTTAAAAACCTATAGATTAGACATACTGGAAAATAATTCATCTTCCAAGACAATTGCAAAACAATTGTGAAATAAGATTAAAGCCTTTTCCACTCAAAACAACCACATGCTGGACTGACAAATGACTCTACCAAATGACTGAATTTTAAGTCACTTGGCCTGCCACTGCTGCACGTTACAAAAAGAAAGCAGTGTACATGCAGGAGAAAGTTTCCTCAGGTGTAAAAAAGAAACAAAAAACAGTTTTATGATACTGCCTTTAACAAGCCCTGAATCATAAACACATACAGAGAACAAGATTTATGAAGTCTATGCACTGTACTTTATTTAAAAGCATCTTGCACAGGAGAGATGTGCAATGAGACAGTCAAGGCCTGCACAGCACTGCATGGCAGCAGAACAAGACACAACAGGCATAAAATGAAAAAGAAAGCTACAGGTCAGATAAAAGCAAAATCTTTTTCCCTGGAAGACACCCCAACAGTGGAGCAGGCTGCCCTGAACAGTCTGATCCTCAGAAAATTTCAAGGCACGCCTGGATAAAGCCCTGAGTAACCTCATCTAACCCCTGAGCTGATCCAAGCTGAGCAGGAGGTTGTACCAAGAGCCTCACAAGGTCTCTTCCAAACGAAATTATTCTGTAATTCTCTAATTACAGAGAGAAAGCAAAGGAACTGATAGTCAAAAATACATCATTGTGACATTTTTGTGAGATATAAAATAATATTGCAGCAAAATTATTATGCAAGGGTATAAAGTCTTTATATGAAGGTCCATAAACTATTCTTATAACATACATAAACACAGTAAAATTTATGTGCATGATAAAAAGTCTAATTTAAAACTTTTATAAGATTTAACTAGTTACATTTTATTAGCATTATTTTTTTCCAAAAAAGAAGATTAAATATTACAATTAAGTACATCTTGCTAAGAGGCAACTATGCATTTTATTATTGGAGTGATGGACATGCTTCAGCTTTTAACTTTGATTTTCTAACTAAATAAATTTTGTATATGCCAGAGCATTTTACAGAACAATTCCCACCAGTGCTAGCACTGCCTCTACAGAACTTACATTCTCAATCTCAAAGGAAGCTCTAAGTCAAACTACATTCTTTGACTAGGAGCATTTTTCATTCTGCTCCCTATGTCCATAATTCTAATTGAACCACCAGAACAGTAAACGTGCTGCAATGACCTGAAACCTTGTTTAATTTAAGGTTAACCTCAATTCACCTAGACCCACCAGAGGAGGGATGTTTTGTTGTGTGATTTTTGTGGTTTGGATTTTTTGTTTGAATTCTGTTTTTGTTTTATTAAATGGTGTGCCTTAAGTGTTTTTATACCTGACTATGCAGAACTTGGGTCAGTTCCATCCCCAAGGTAACTTTTTGAGAGTACACAGTCATGTACACATATATTTCCTACATCTGTCTAACCTGTATGAGAAAAGACTGGGAACAACAAGATCTTGGCAGAGCACTTCAATTTCACATGGCACATGCACAATGCAACATCCATAAAGGAAAAAAAAAAAAAAAAAAGGATATTTAGTAAAGCATTCTTGAAGGATGGAACACTTCCTATAGTGTTTTATTTTTAGCAGGGCCTGTTGCAATAAGGCAATGGGTAATGATTTTAAAGAAAAGGGGGTATATTTCAGAGTAGTCAGAAGGATGAAATTTTGTTCAAAGAAGGTGAAACACCAGCACAGGTTGCCCAGAGAGGCAGCAGATGGCAATCCCTGGAAACATTCATGGAAAAGATGGCCAGGGCTCTGAGCAGCCTGAGGTAGCTGAAGCTGCCCCTGCTCAGTGCAGGGGAGTTGGGTCAGGTGGCCCTTCCAGGTCCCTTCCAACCCAAAGCCTTGTGTGATTCCATGAGCATACCTCTCACATGTGAACAGCAGCAGGTCAATCACAGGTGCCTCCAAGAGCAGGGATGAATGCACCAGAGTCAGGCTTTTCAGCTCAGGGTTTTAGAGTATCTGCTAGTGTAGAACTGGGCAATCAGTGGCCCAGGCTGGAGGAGCAGTGTGTGAGCAGTAACCCTGCAGGTCACTCCACAGTGGCACCCTGGGCACACTGGCTCACCAGGAACACACACTGCACAGCCTGTGGGTGATTGCTGGCCCCAGCTCTGCTGCCTCTGTGAGCCCTGCTTTTCCCACTGCGAGGGAGGAAAGGTGACAGCTCACTGCAGAAATGCTTCAAGTGCCATCTCTAACAACAGGTGTTAGAATCTCATTCCTAGTTACCCCTTGCAAAACTCCTGTAAAATGGGTTAAGGTTTATCTCTGCTTAGAAAGACAAAGACATTAAGGGCTGTTTTACTGACACTACCAAAAGCAGTGAAGAACTACTGAGCTACTAAAGGCAGTGAATGAAGGATATAGAGAGAATTTATTTAAGTTACTTTGAATTATCTTAAAATACTTCTCTTCTGCATCTTCTTTGGAGGACTCCAATATTGTTCACAGCTTTTTTTACATTTTTACTGTCTATATTTTATTTTCAGAATTGTTTTCTTCTCTCCCTCCCTTGGTAACTGCTTTAATTTTGTAACTGTGTCAGAAACATCTGTCATTTCTCCTCTAAACTATTAAAGACACTTAGGATGGGAGCACATTGCATTTCTAGACTATCCTTACTACTGACAATAAGTGATGGAAAAAGATTAGGCAAGATTCATGCAGCATGCAGGCACAGATACACACACTTTTTAAAATTCATTTTCATTTGTTCTAACCTTTTCAAGATTCTTAACAGCTTCTCAGCTAGCTCATTGCAATTCTAATGAACCATTTTCCAAAGCAAATAAAAACCTTCCCATTTCATTTTCACTAAGTCAAGAAGGTGGCCAAGGCCAGGATCAAGAACTCTTTAGCATGCCTTCAATTATTGTTCTCACTACCTCCCTTCCCTGAGCACCCAGGTTCAGCTCTCTTCACAGCACAGCAGGGAGTACACCCAGCCAGCCACCCACCCTTCCGTGGAGAAAGGCAGTTCACTCCTCCCACAGACACTCCCGCTGAGTTCACAGGGAGAGGCTCAAGTGGAAAAGGACACTTGGCTATCATTCTACTTGCATTTAAAAAATATAATCTACCTGTAAAATTGAGGCGGCAGGAAATAGAGAAGTAATACTGATCCTTATATTGCTTCTGTACCTATCCTTTCTAATCCTAATTATTTAGCAATAAAATATCATCAAAATTTTAGTTACAGGGCATTTAGCTCTCCCTTTAGGTTCAGATCTTTGACATACAAAGTACTGCTCTAAGAATGCTGGCTTTTAGTGAAAATGTCACTTTTGCAATTAATAATCAGTAAGAAACTTTAACATAAAGTTGCATAATCTTTTTCGATCCTGAAATAAGTTATTGACCTCTACTAACTTAGCAGAAGAGGCAAAATGCTGCGATATTCTCTTAAGATAATCAAAAAGAGACTGCACTTTCGATACATCTTCTGCAGGAACTGCTCAGACAGCTCCTTCCCAGCTCCCAGACACAAAAGAGGGAATCATCACTAGGACAGCATAGCCTCCAGTTCTCTTTACTCAAAAAGATATGTAACTGTACTCTTGGACTATGTGGTCTCTTAACCTTTTCCATCTTAGTGAATCCAGAGCTGAATTTTGCAACTGCAGACAGCATAAGCTGATAAATGCACTTTTTTTTTTTTTTTGCAACCATTTGTGATCTAGCTAAAATAAACTACATAGAATTGTCCTGTGGTACAGTTTGTACTTCTCTCTCCCACAAATCAAAAAGGATCATCTTTCCTCCAGTGCTAACCAACCAAGTTACAGCTAAAATCAGTATAATTGTTGTTTCATATATAAATCTTGACTGCAGTAAGATTTTCTTACTTACTATCACTTGTTCTTATAATGTTAGATCCATGGTGTTCTGGGTTTCTAGTTGTTATGTCGTCCGAAAAAATCATTTAAATTAATGCAGAAAAAAAACATTCTTACTCAAGGAAATGAATGAATTTAAATTGGACATAGGAAAGCTTTCACTGTCCCACCACCAGCAGAATTTATAGCTGTGAGCTATAAAAGCACTGTTACAACTGTCAAAATCTTACCTACAAAGTAAGCATTGCTCCATAATGACCAGCTCTAAAGGCCCAACTTCACTAAATCACATGAAGGCAAACTTCAAGATAGATCAGCTGAGTAATACCCACCGATAGCTGAAAAGTAACCAGCTGTAGCACTCTCAAACCATGAAGAACTTATAATACAGACTCGTTCTAAAAAAAGTTAGACAGCAAATAAAGGGAAATATTAGAGCCTGATGAGCCTCATCGAGTAAGGCCAAGGTCTGACAACTCTCCCAAGTCCCTGATGAGAAGGACAGCCAGTGCTGACAGGCCTATGTATCACACACAATCAGCTGCATTTTGGCTGGGCTGTGACAACGACCTGGAGTTCTAGAGGCATGGAAAGGAGGAAGTCAACATCAGGAAGGCCAGAATTGGGTTGGGCCAGTGCTCTCTGCCATGACCCATCCTCTGCCCTCCCTCCTGCATGCACGATGTCCCTGTGACCTGTCTGCCCACACATGCACAGGCTCCAACTCTTCCTGGTGATCCTTCAGACCCTGTGTGAACACCTGCCCTAGAGCACGGTGCTGTTTGTGCATGGACAGACAGGAAAACAGGAGACAGCGTCTGTGGGGGTGGGACTGTCACATGTGTTTGAATCTAACGTGATAAGCACCTTTCTGAGAGCAAAATGAATGAGTCAATACCTTTAGAATGCACCAACAGAAATGAGGTGTGGATGGCAGATGACAAAGGCTTGGAGGAAGGAGGAAACCAAGTAAGCAAAAAGTGATGCAGAGCGACTGGATAAGAAATATAAGTGCTAAATTACTAGAGTGAGTTTTAGAGGGAAATTGCACATGGGATTATGCAAATGCAAAATACAGAATGCAACTTGATGCAGAACACGCAGGACAAGGGGAGGGATGTGCACATGAGAAATGATAAAAATAGAAGGACTAAGGGGCCAACTTGGCAAGGTCACACAGACTACAAAGTGGGAATACTGTCTTGGACATGAGACAAGATAAATAAATAATTTGTCACAGTGTGTAACAGTGATTTCTCTCTTTAGGTTTTTTTTCAGCCCTGTGTAGCACTGTTCCAGCTCAACCAGAACAGCTGGAATCCAAAGGCTGAATGATTACCAAGGGTCAGAACCCTCATAAACAGAGCTAACAAGTTCTTCCCTCAAAACAAGGTTGTGAGCCAGGGAAAAGCTAAGAAGCTCCCCTGGTACAAAATCCTAACTGGTTACAGAACCTGAGTTTCACAGGAGACACAAAGATCCCCACCTCTACCTCCTAACCTGCTACCACATGAGAAAAAACCCCTACATCCTGCACAAAATGCAAGTTTTTTATTTCCTATGCTAATGTTCTATCTACTAAAGCACTGAAGAATGGCCAAGTGCTATGGCCACAGTAGCTGCCTCACAAGCTCAGCTTTCAGATAAAAACAGCAAGACACAATTGCTCCTGGCAGAGGCTGCTTTGGCTGCTGCCTGCTCCGAGTTCTGGTGCAAACATGGCAGGAACAGTGCTCCTGCAGGATTTGTCCATCATTCCCAAGCATTATGTTCTCAAACCATTTTCCATTCACAGCCCAGTCCCTTTGCAAGGCTTTGCATTTTATCTGATTTTTGCAAAGCACCCAAGCAGAGAAACATTTTACATGAGAATTTATTTTTCTGTGAAAAGCTGGTGTATGTCTGTCAGGCTGGGATCAATACAATATAACATTCCCCTCAGATAACTCTCTCACAAACTACCATTACTGTCATTTTCACCAGGCCATAACATCATTCATTAGCCACTCTTCAGTAATCAGAGCTCTGCATTCCAAACTATTATTGCACTTCTAACTTGTACCCTTTCAGCATCTAAATAAATTTCTCATACTAAGAAAAAAAAGGCACCAAAAAACCCCAATCCCCAAACAAAAAAACCTTCCACCACCAACAAAAACAGTAGCTCAGACTATATGCTACATACTGCCTCTGAGCCTGTAAAAATGTCACTTGTCCTCAGACTGAACTTTTTACCTAGTCTGACATAAATCTGTCATAGCTCAACAAAAGGAACTTCAAATATCCACAAAACATAGTGGCAAGTCCTTATACACCTATAAATCTTAAACTCTTGGATTGAAGCACTTAGTGATATCCTCCAGTAGATCTGGTACTAAGAGGCTTGCTCAAGGTCACACAGGATAACTGGGAGAAAGCAAATTTGAAAATGTTTACAAGACATTTATATATGTATCTCCCACTTTTTTTTGTCCTTTATGATTCAGAAAAGAATTTTTTATAGTCACCACTCCCTACTGCTCTAAGCCATTTAATTTCAAAAAAAAGGAAAGAAAAGAATGTCAAATCAAAATACATACGTCATTTTTACAGTGTTCAACAAAGGAAGCATCCTCTCTAAGTCTTGCTTTTTCTGTAGAATATGCAGATATGTTACTTCCCAGAAAATTAGGGAATGTATTTTCTCCTTCAATTATGGCTAAGAATCGTATATCACTTTACTAGGTGATTTCAACCCATAAAAACATACAAAGCTGTAGATCTAGGAGTGACAAAGAACTCAGCGCAGTCTTTGAAAATAATGTCCCTTAATTATTTCCAGAGATAGGAAATCAGCACTTAGACCTTGTCTAAGCATAAATATTGCTTCTCACGCACAATTATGAAAGTGTTACATTTTATAACATTGATAAGATTTGATTGCAACTAAGGAGGAGGAGCTATGTGAAATTCCAAAAGCCACTGCAGTTGTATGCTGGCTCTCTTGCAGAGGCATGACAAAAGCCTGCCAAATAAACAGCAAAGTGTTTCATGGAGTGAGCTGCATGAAGCCATCCAGTGATGACAGAGAAGCCAGGGGCCAATGGCAAAGGAACTGAACACTCCTTGCTACAGTGATCCAGTGTGAGAGAATGGGAGCTGCATGACAGCAGCAGACTGAAAGGAAGCAAACCTGACTAGTCCTTTCTCAAAGGCAGAAACCAAGCAATTAGTTCAGTCAGCTACACTTAGATTCCTGAGGAAAAACAATTACAGAAATAATGAAAGGCACCATTTTCTTCATCTGGAAAGAAATCCAAGAATGGGTAATAGCTACCACAGGTTTGTCCAGATCAAGTCTTGCCAAATTAGCCTGGGTTTGTAGTCATGGGATTAGTAGCAAATATCTCATTACTAGATTCTCACAGTGTCACAGGACTTTTACATAAATAAATGGGAAAAATTGATTAAATTTCTCTGGAATCAGTGAAGATTTCTTCAGAACAGTTACCAGTGATTCTCTGCAACTACAGAAACGCATTTAATCATTTTCTACAGAGGTCTGTTTTGGTTGCCTCACCATGGAGTATAACTTGGATAAGAAAAGAGAAGAGCAAGGGATTTCCTGAGGGGAGGGAGGACAAGGAACCATTAGTGCACTGTAAGGCAGGATTTGAAATCACAGTAATGTTCATAAATAGGATACATTAAGGATGAGCACAACTCATCACATGTAGGCAGGAACAGTCAGCTGCACAATGTATGATTTGAAACAACCAAATAGGCAAGAAAATTTCACAGGGAAGTGAAAAGGCTTCCCTCACTCCTGCTGTTTAAAACTGCAGTTTTGTTTTTTCCCTTGAGACACTGCTGCCTAACAGAATACTGCAATTGTCATAAATCAGTTATCACTGCTTCGTTAAGAACCATTCTCCTTCAACTCTGACCCCATTTACAATCCCTAAACTCTGGTTTTATCCTACCTTACCATAGACATATCACCTGAAGTATCATTCTATTTCATTAGGAGGAAAAAAATAAATTGGTTTCCAGTCTACTGAAAGAATATAATTCTAATCTTAGCCACTACTTACCACTGAGATAAAGCACCCAACACATCAAATTTCATATAGGAGGCATACATGGTACCATAGAAAATGTTCATGTACGAAATCTGTGGTGTTTCCAAGTCTCCCATGGAATGCACTGAAAATTCTCTCCAGCTTTTAAAGTCCTGCCCTTTTAACATTCCTTAGTTGTCTCTGTAATTTAATTTCTAGCTGAAGATCTCATTTCCTTCCCACTGTAACACTCAATTTTGTATTGTTTGTTTGTTGTTAAATTACCTGGGGATGTCTTGGTTGAACGTAAAGCATCATCCATCCTTGATTCCCAAGACATTTCAGCTACATTTATCAGAGACAAGACTAGACTGCAATCTTTTATCCAAACTGAAGACATCTTGGGCACAGCCAAAACAGTTCCATAATTCAGTTTCATAGAAACAGCAACATTCTGAGCCTTGCAAAGATGAGGGGAGGCATGACTTTTTTCCTCAGAGGTTTAGCATCCGTGCAAAGACAGAAAAATTGCACATTGGAGATACAAATTGAGATCATTCAAGCCTGGAACTGACAGACAAGTCCAACTGAACAAGGGAGTTGGCAAAACTGTGGTGCAGGCTGGGGCAATGTTGATGGGGGAAAAGTCCTCCCCCTACCACTCTGAATGCATATAAAAATCAGAGGCACAGATGAGCCGGGAAAAGGAAAACCTCTTCAGCCATTAAGCAGGCCACAGAGACACACAGGACAGACAGAAGCAAGGACCAAATGACAGAGCTATAATCATGGAATTACTAAAACAAGTCAGGTGGCTGAGAACAGAATTGTCCCAATTTTTCACTCTCTTACCTACTGAGACTAATTTGTTGTTTGCTTTTTTAAAAAATGAATGCATTAATCAACTATTTTAATTACACAACAACATGATAGATGTTGTTCCTATGTCAAGGGGAGATAAGCAGCTAGAATACTGGAAATATAACCTATAGTCTCATTTCATAATCAATACTGTGTGACTACATATTAAAGGAGAAAACAAAAGAAGGAATTTTCAGAAATCTAATGGAATCAAATGCCTTTATGTCCTTAAAATTACTTTGGAGTAAAGTACAGGGCTTCTTTGAAAATTCTTAAACAAGATCTCAACACATCCAACCCTAAAATCTAAAAGATTAGAGTGGTAGAATGGAAAATGCAGAAGTGAACAAATTCACCCATTTATTAATCCAGGATGGCAATTCAAAATACATAATTCTGCCTTTACCCTCCAACAAACAACCAAATGTACTGTCTTTTTTCTTAAGTCTGGGGAAAAAAAAAAAGTTAATTCTCATTCAAATTTGTCCAATAGCACAGGTCATAAAAAGATCCATAATTCCTGCCCTTTAATCTGCATCTCAGTTATTTCACAACTTTTCAAAAGGCATGGATAATGGACAGAAAGGCCACAAGAAGTGATTAATGTACTGTACCTCTTAACTAAGACCTCAGTAGTTAATTGTCAAAAATGTTCATTTGTTTTCTGGTTTGAACTTGTCAGACATTTCATCCATTGGTTCTTCTCATACTTCTGTGTACTAGAATATAGATTTAGTTAAGTACCTCTATTCCTGACATTTCTAAGCCATAATTGTTGAAATGTCAAAAATGTTCATTTGTTTTCTGGTTTGAACTTGTCTGACTTCCATCCACTGGCTCTTCTTATATTTATGTGTACTAGAATACAGCTTTACCTAAGTACCTCTATTCCTGACATTTCTAAGCCATAATCTTAGGTAACTTAAGGAACTGGAAAGTCATGCAGCTTTCTATCATAATGCTTGTGTTCTTGACAACAAATAATTCACCCTTCAATTTTCAGCATACTTTTAAAGGGCTTGCCACAAAATCAACTTGCCAGTTGTTAAGTGATAATCTTTTTTGAAAACTTGTCTCCAGCTGCTGGAGTGGAGCACTTCAGGGAACAAATCTCATACTGTGCTGGTTTTGGCTGGGGTATGGTTAATTTTCTTCACACCAGTCTGGGCTGTGCTTTGGTTTGTGCTGGAAGCAGTGCTGGTAGCACAGGGATGTTTTGGTCGTGGCTGGGCAGAGCTTACACAGAGCCAAGGGCTCCTCTGGCCCTCACCGACCCCTCAGCGAGGGGCTGGGGGCACGAGGGGCTGGGAGGGGACACAGCCAGGACAGCTGAGACCAAGTTACCCAGGGGATGTCCCAGAGCACGTGGGGCCAGGCCCAGCACAGAGCTGGGGAGGAGGAGGAAGAACATTCAGGGTGATAGAGTTTGTCTTCCCAAGTCACCATCACACTTGATGCGGCCCTGCTCTCCTGGGGATGGATGAACAACTGCCCAGCCATGGGAAGTGGGGAATCAATTCCTTCTTCTGCTCTTCTTGTGTGCATTGTTTTTGCTTTATCTGTTAAAATTACTTCATCAGCCCACAGGTTCTCATTTTCACTCTTCTGATTCTCTCCTGCCAAAGTGAACAATCAAAGGTGAAGAATAAAAGTACAATTAATCCATTTTAACAAAAATAAGTGCCATTTGACTGAAGAAGCAAGTCTTCATTCAAAATCAGAACTTTCAAAATGCAAGTTTGACCTGTAGGATCATGAAGCCAGCTGCAGTACTGTGTGGAACAGAATAAAACAGGGAATGGCTCTGCTCCATCTTCTGGAAGCACAGTTTCCCATGAGCAAAGTAAATTACTGTGTGCCTCATAAATATCTTTGATACACCCTTAACTCCTTCAGTTTCCAACACAACTTTTTAAAACATTTCTAAATATAATAAACATCAGAAAGAAATCCTAAAAAGATTTTTTAAATGCATTAACCAAAATGGTTTCCCATAGATTCAGTCCTTTAACACACAATTTCCTTGAGGGCATACAATCAACATCAAACAAGCAAACCTTAAATCAGAATACTGCTTTTGTGTGTGTGCACATACTAAAGTCCTGCTGTCAGCTATGAGATGACCACATTGATGGAGGCTTCTAGTCAAAAACTGAGTGTCTTTGGATTACAGCCAGCACTGCTACAGGCAACCTAAAGGCACTCTTAGCACTAAGAACAGCAGCAACAGTGGCAATTCTTCAGTTTGACAGGTGCTAAATACCACTGAACTTCATTATAAGTCCATTTTTATTGCAGCTATTGCCCAACACTGCTTAAAAGACCTTACAGTAAGATAATTCTAATAAACACCCTTAAACCAGTGCCATTCCAGATGAATCATACATGGACAACTTTCCTTCAATAGCAACAAAGACCCACGTAAGAGAAAAGGAAGCGTGCACCTATTACAGCATCCCAAGAGCAGAGCTGGGATCTATCACTGAGCCCCATCTTATCCCCACGTGCTTTATCATTTTGTCCTCTCATTTCCCCTGAAAACATTCATATCGTGAAGGTGTTAATATTTAGGTTGATACAAACCAATGTAAGCTTTACTTAGCTTTCATTGAAAACATTCCATGAAGTCACAGAGCAAGAGAACAAGTTTTAGTATACATTGTGGCATGTAACTATTCTTTTTTGTCAGATTTCAGAGATGTCCCAGTATCAAGGAAATTAAAAGCTTGTTTGAATTCAAAGGAACTGCCAGACTATCTCCTGGACAAGAAAGCAAATCTACATTTCTGAGACACAGGTATCTCCCGGCACATTTCAAAATGGCAGCCTGGCTATAAACAGATCTTCTCAACCCAAAGGAATTTCTCTAGTGCATGCAGCCCAACCATCACCCCAAATGAGTCTGCCACTTGTATACTGCTACCACTTGTGGAAGTTTGGTCGATATTTATTAGTCAGAGTCGATGTGGGACATTTTGAACACCCTTTAAAAAGCACAGCTTTGATTTCCCATCTGTCCCATAAATTTTCCCACTGAAGAAGTACATTGCTATATTGCACTTCACACTTCATGTCTGAAGAAAAGGTGCAGAAGCAAATAACTGTATTTCTTTCAAAACCAACATTCACTACTTTCAGTGTATAAATCACTTACTTTACCACCAATGGATTCAAACTCAGATCATATACAAACATTTGTCTCCAAACAGAAGCAGTTACTCAGCATTTTACCAGAGGGATTATGCGCACTTCACAAACACGTCCCAAACTCACAACAGCTTCAGTTCCAAACTAGATCAGTGATTTTTGCACAGTAAACCAACCAATTCTCAATCTTTTCACTAAAAGATTAATTTTAAAGCAGGACAAAATTCAAAGCATCTTCTACACTAAATACATACATACATGCAATTTCAAATCCCTCACTGCAGCTTCTCCATTGTTCTACTGAAATGAAAACCTCGGTATCAACAAGCAAGTAAAAACTCCTCACCATAACCATGTAACTACTGCTCAGATAAACAATGCAAATTAGCTAAGACACAGGTAATCTAATCAATTACCTGATATAAAGAGCTGCAAGTGATCGGCCCCAAGCACATTAACTGTTTGACAACACTGCCACCAAGTGACAGAATTCAGGAAAACACAAATCACAACGACCCCCACACAGAAATGTTACAGCTTTTACCCTCATGTTCTGGAAGAGGTAAAGTCTTATTTTATTATCAACGAAAAAATTAGCGAGTACCCATAATGAGAGCTGATATTTTCACATAAGCTATGTATAATGACAGAATATCCAACATTAAACACGCGTTAACAATTCGACTTAACCTTGATCTTGCAAACCCAAGCCAAAGACCATGTGCACTTCAAAGTTTGATGCCTGCTAACCTCATAAATTCATTTCTGAAGAAGAAAAAACTAGTGCTATGCATGCACAGGAAGTATTAGATTCCATTAACTTATGTGCATTTGGTTAATTTTTCAAGTAAAAGATTGTAAATAGTACTTCTATATACTTCCATTTAGAAAATTACATGTTAGTGCAACTTTCAATGTCTGCTAAGTCTCACTTACCTATTTTGCCCGTGCTCCTCTCTGCTGAGAAACCAAAACCCAGGCACTTACCTGGCACTGCACAGAGCACAAAACCCAAGTGACAGCACAGTAACTCCATCCAACACAGCAGTTTCATCACCCACCCTGGTGGTGCCCAGCATTCTGTATTCTTACAAGCTCCCATGGTCTTACCTGCTGACGTTTGTATGCCAAGTAATCGAGATTTTCCAGATCTTTTTGAAACTTCTGGTAGGTTTTCTGTAGATCAGATTTACTGGATACATTTCTTAAAGATTCAAATGTTCTTTGAAACTGTGAGGGGTAAAAAAACAAAAAAACAAAACAAAACCAACAAAAATTATCATTTATACAGTTGCTGTGTTTCACTCTGTATTACTATTATTTTCTACTAAATGCTAAGACTATTGAGCTTTGTCACCTCTAACCTTCCACATATTCCTACAGTTTTGTTTTGAAACCAATCACAGAATTCAAAGCATTGTACATATGCCCTCCTCAATTAAATGAAGTCCTCTAATTTCATGGGTCAGACAAAATATAAGCAATCAATTTCTAAAGGTGAGTTATTTTTCTGTGCCAAGTTCCAGGAAATAGTATATTCACATAGACTTAAATCCTTTCTTTCCAACTAAGAAAAGTGTATGCAACTTTATACAAGCCATGAACTCATTCTATCAAGCATAACAGTAGAACTTAGAAATCACAGGGTGCTTCTTATCAAGTTAATTTACTTAAGAGCAATTTAAGACCAGATAATCACCTTGGGCAAGGTGCTCACATTCTGCATGAAAACTGTGACAACTCAAATTATACTTCATTATAGACCTTACTTTTCAATTTAAAACTTCTTTTGTGCATACACTATATACTACTATTAAAAGTAAGACCGGTATTTTTCAGAGATGCACAATGCCAGCCCAGCTGCAGGAACTAACAGAAAGGTTAAGAATAGTGTCAAAGGAGAATTGGAGGACCAGTTTTCAATTGCTACCTTCAGGAAATCATGAGCCTTCTCCTCTGACTTGCTGTTTGCCCAGCTGTAAATACTCTTCTTCCCCTCATGAGCATGTGGCTGCTGCAAAGCCACAGGTAGCTCAGTCACATTTTTGTGATCCCTGTGATTACCATCAGAAGCAAATCTATAAACATGTATTTACACTGATGTAATCAGGAAGAACTACATGCTTGTAAATCCTTCCAAAATATTGACTTAGCCTACTGCAGTTCCAGGGCCTGTAGGTGAAGCTCACCTGTGGAACAAGTGCCCAGGGAATGAGGCAATGGACTGCTCTCCAGTCACTTCTGGAAAACCAAGCACTTCTGTAGTACCTACAGCCCACATTCCTCTATACCTTTGCTTAAACTACAGCCACTGAATTGGAATCATGAACCACAGGAGTAGAAGGAAAAAAAGAAAAAAAAAAAAAAAACAAAGTTAAACCTCCATTCATCTTGTGTCCCTCTTTCAGAAGCTGAGAACATAACTGACCAGGACCTGGAATGCTCCAGATCCCCTCATTCCTGAGCATGTGACTGAGCTCAAGCCCAAGCTGCACCTGATGCTGAACAGCCCCCAGGCACTGCTCCTTTGGGATAATAAGCAGCTGCAGTGGATTTCCATTGACAATTTACTACAACTTCAGGAACCTTCAAGCAAGTTACCACATCTTGTTTGCCACTCTGCAGTCTTTATTTCAGTCTCACTACTCTCAGTGTTTTTATCTATCTGTAATTTATCTTACTCTACCTCATTCAGCACCAGTACAGGTTAACTGGAGACTTTCTAGTTGCATTTAAAGTGTTTGTGAACAAAAAATAAAATAAAACTTTCTCACCCAAAGTATATCTTCCTGAATTCTTTACTGACATGGCTGACAGAACACACATGCTAAGACAAAACTGAAATATTCTCTGTTCTTTTCTGTTTGACCTAACCTTCCAATTTTTGTATGATTTGTTGTTTTCAGACTTTATCTCTGCTCCAGAGCTGATCTGAAAGCTTTGCATTTGCAGTATTTGCTTTCATCAATTCCCACTCCTGGCTTATAACCCCTTAGCTGGAAGCAACTTAATTACAATATTTGCAAACAAAACCTGAGTTAAGTTTAAGGTGACCAAAAGCACTCCATAGTCTTTGTTTTTTTTCAAGTGTGTAAGAAACTGCTCATAATGTCTCTGGCAAGTTCATCATGCACCGTGTGCTTCAAACCATGACATATTTCTCCGGAACTTAGCCCAAAGCTGTTGCACCCTGTTGTGGGATTAAATAATGCAGGGATAAGGTCTCCAATGATTCCTGAACTCACTAAATAAGCATAAGGTACAGTCTTTTCTTGAGGCTTTTTATTTTTATTTTTTTTAGATAATCATCAACATGTTAGACTACAATAGAGTTGCAGGACCATCATCATCCTTTTAAGGATGTACTTAATCCCACAGCTTCAGTTATTCATTAGCAGGAGCTCTGCTAGCAATTTCACTCAGTTCCTTATGTCCTGCAGCAACCTAAACATCAATAATGCATTTGGCTCTCTGGAAAGAGGTACATGAAGCAGCATGAGAGCATGAGCAAATACAAACCAAATGTGTAAGGTCAACATGCTTCAATAAAATTGATGGGCAACTACCAGAACATCCACATCTGTCTTCAGATGCAAGAGAGAAACACTTTTTAAAAATTCAACTCAAAAGTAAATAAAAAACAAACCAAGCCATTTTAAGAAAACATAGATATGCTCTTTCCACTGCCATCAGCAGGAAATCAGAAAACTGTGTCTTGGACATACAAAGGTTATCAGCACATGTGTTAAACTTAAAATTACATCTTTAAAACATCTGGATCTTTCTGCATCATACTTTTGTCAGTGTGAACCAGCATTTTGGGGGAAGTGGTAAAAACAAACCTCTCTCATCTCTCCTGTCTAGAGGTGAAGAGAAATATTAGAATTCCTGACTTTTTTTCCTCTTACCAATAGCCAAATATAAATAATCATAACAGATTCACAGCAGCTTTCTGCCTGTCACATTTTTTAAGTGCTTTGAGCAGTTTCTGGAAGCTGAGAAGTAGCATTCATTTACTACTTCTACTCTCAGTGGCACTACTAGGTAGCCACCTGGATGGATTTTTCCTCTGTGATAAAATCATATCTCTATGATTTTATCAGAGCTGCTTCTGTTTGTCAAGTTACTACACATAACTTCATAGCACAGATAGTGCACAGACAACTTTGTACCTTAAAGAGAAGAGCATGACTTTATATTCACTAATATCACAGCATTCCTTCCACAGGAAACCCCAAACCCACCAAATGCAGAAGTAGAGCCCAGCCCCCTAGCCCTAAAACGCAGGGTGTGTAACACAGTAGCCCCAATGTCCTGAGCAGGCACCATCAAGACATGGCTGAATGAAGGCTCTGTGCTCATCCAACTGGAAGCCAACACACAGTGAATGCTCCAACTAAGTGAAGCAACTCCCTGTCCCACTTCAGGTATCACAAAGCAACAAATTACATCAGAACTCTGAAAGCGATGAGGATCACAAATGTGGGTGGGCCAGAAGTGTTACAACACAGCCTCCTCGGAAGTGTGATGTTCATGATTAGTGTGAAGTGTTACAGCCTCCTCTTAGATACTGACCATGGTTTATCTAATCAGTAAGCATGACTGTAAACATCAGGACTGGAAGTCCTATGGTCTCACATCTTAAACACTGCACTGTCAAAAATGAGAGGTGAGTTCTGACTCAAGTTCCTCCTGCAGTAAAGCAGATTAACTGCTGAGAATCCTCTGCTGTCTTTATGAGCTCCTGACGTAGCATTTTTGAGGATTTACTCCACTATCCTTCTACCTACTTTCAGGAGCCTTGGAACTTCTGCTCTGCTGTCATACCTAACCAAAAAAGGCAATGAGATCAAAGAAAAGAGGCTGAGACAGAGTGGCTGTGTATTTCAAAAGGAAATCATATTAAAGTAACTAATCGTACTAAAATTTTGATACTGCTTAAGCCAAAATTTAATACTTTTCATCTTCAACACAAGCCATGAAAATTAATGGCTTACCAGCTAAACAGGAGGCCAGGACACAAAATTATGAGATTATAATCATGCAGTGCAAAGTGCTTCATTGCTTATAATTCAGAAATGTGGGCAGTGACATCATCAAACAGAGTACAAAGCCATATTCCTGGTAACCACTTTACAATCTCCATATAAACAGGAAAAGGGATGGGGCAGCAGGTCCTGCTCCTCCCATTTGTGCACAATGCTACTGCACAGGCCACACACCTTTAATGTCACTTTCCTGGGAGATCAGCTCTATAAAGATCATGTAATCAAAGGGCCTGTTGCACTTCCTTTACATAGTTTCCTTCTACACAGCTGGTTCAGATTTAGGGCCAGTGCTACAAAAAGCCACTGTTATTCATGAATTAGGAGAAATGTCGCTTTTTTTGTTCATCTAGAGCTGCACAAGTCAAAGAGTATTTGTATTTCAGAGTATCAATATTATCATGTTCCACTGCATAGGGCAGTTCAGTAGTAGCACTGAACTATTTTTTTCCATTGGTAAAATATTTATTCTTTATTTTCATATGGATTAATATGAGTTGAATTAAGGGCAGGAAGCAAATTGATTTCCATTTTGACATAAGAAAGCTGTCCATTGAAAGAAATACCTTCTTGTTTTCATAAGGAACTGGTTCTTTAAAAGACGAAATTATACTAAATGTACTATTTAAATTACCCAGAGATATGATTGGAAAAAAACCATTCACAACCTCTCTTAAATCCCAATTACTGAACACACATACTTATGAGGAAAAAGCTGCTCTTCTCATATTTTGCTGTAATGGAATGGGCAATGTGCCTCCTTTGGAGGGGTTTATAGAGAGCAGCTCAACAGCTTTTTCCATTCAGAAACTATCAGATGATTTTGCTGTCATTTTAAGAAGGTCTGAAGACATACACTTTGATGATAAAGCAGATACTGTTTGTTTTGCATGCATTTCCTCATTTCTGCCTCTCAAAGCACAAACAAGTTATAAAATAAATTTCTCTAGATCAGTATGATCTCTGCGTGCTTGAACTGTTGATCAGACAAGCCATTCTACATTACACCACATTTGTTGCTACACTACCAATAAATAATGTGCCAGGGGAAGATAATTTCCCAAGATGATTTTCGCAGCCTAGAATTTACCTTCCCATATTAGCACTCTAGAGAAGGAAATTTCAGAACATCACTTCCATGTTATTCTCCTATAAGTACAGCACTTCAGTGGTGTGTGCTGCTGTAGAGGCCAAACACAGGACCAGACACTCCAAAGGGAAGCCTTTAGCAATGCTCTTTCCCTGACAGGTTCAAAGAGTCAACTGCAGTGGAGCTCTGGTCACTGACTGGAGCAGCCAGGCATCTGCACAGTCCAAACAATTATTTCAAACAGGCCTCTGCTTTTCTAATATCCCACCTTCCAACTTCAGCACCAGATAATATGGATTTCTCACACTCAGCTGGACTTCTGATGACTTCGAGCATTGTATTAACCTCTGCTACAAGCCACATTTATGTTCCAGATCTCCCCGAGCTTTGAGTCTACAACTTAGCATTCCAGTAGGAATTTATCATCTCACAGCTTGACAATTACTTATTTTTACAAGTCACAAAGGAACTGTCCAGAGGCTCCTATCTCAAGCACAGAAGTGGATTCAGATTCCTGCTGCACTCAAAAGAACGCTCACTTTGAAAAAGCCAACTCCTAAAAGCAATTCTTTGGAAGCTGCTTGTCCTCTGCTATTTACTGGACATCACAGAGTGCCACAGAATTTGCAGACTGTAATGATAAACACTGTAGCCCTGATTCCAAACAGCTGCATCCCACGTACCACAGACAGACCTCTGATTGCTAGCAGGAGTCTGTTTGATGAGAAAATAAATAGGAGTATGAACCATCTCCTCTCAAAGACTCCTGCCACCTTCTTAATTCTCCTTATGCTCCAGAAGTTCCCCCTGGCATGGGAGTGACCCATAGCCACCAAAGGAAGGTGGTAAGAAGTTAGAACTTATTCTGGGCTACTGCTGTAAAAAACAAGGTTTCTATAAACACATTAGGAACAAGTGGAGGGCTAAGGACATCCTTTATTGGATGCAGGGGGAAACATGATGACATGGAGTAAAAGTCTGAGGTACTTCTCTGTCTCAGTCTTCAGGAGCAGGACCAGTTGTTTTCCAGGTGCCCAACCCCCTGAAGCTGAGCACAGGGATGGGAAGCAGAATGCATTGCCCCAATCCAAAGTTAAATGTTTAATGACCAGCTACACTATCTAAGACTCACACAAGTCCAAAGTGATCTGCTGGGGGGTAGGAAGGCCCCACACAGGGATCTGGATCAATTAAGCACAGTTCTGGGAGTTGAATCAAGCCCCTAAACCTGAAGCACAGGGCAGCCCAAGATGACTTTCCTCTTTGATTCCATGCAACCCTACCGAGCTCCTGCTCACAACATTTTTAATGCTGATGAATACTCTGCAGGAAAGGGAGGAACAGACAGCACTACGCTCACAGGGCCCAACTTCACAAGTTGTTTCTTATCTCTAGCCATTCTCTTTTTTTTGTTCCCCTGGCAGGAGTTTTAAATAACTCTAAGCAAGCATTTTGTAAAGACCATGCTGTCTGAGGCATTCATGAAAAATAAGAAGACCTACACAGTAAATCTACAAGCATGACATGAAGGGGAAAAAGGCAGATAAAACATGTTGGCTCAGCATGATCTGAAACCGATTAGATAAAGACAGACTGCCAATGCTCTTTGAATGAGATTCTCCAAACTTGTTACTTGCCTGCTGTTCTCCTCTGATCAATGAATTCTAGCAATTCCATTAGTCTGTTAATTCATTTAATTAAAGAATATCAAGCATTACTAACCATAATGGATGAGCTCTAACACAGCTCTGAATCAGGGAGGGCAATACATAAGACATCCCTTTGTCTGACCACATTTCTCACAACTCAGTTGTTTCTTTAGAGACTTCATTTAAGCATGGAAATTTAGAGATAGCTGTTTATTTAAACTCTTAACCTGTTTAAAAAAAAAAAAAAAAAAAAAAAAAAAGTTGTTTAAAGAAGGAAAACCTTTCTTTTTGGTGTGATATACTTTATTTTTTCAGTCAACTCTAAAAGGATCTTCCTGTTTGCACTGCACCCTCTCAGTCTAATAGGACTGTGAATTCCACAAGTGGCCAGAAGTGTTCTGTGCCAGAATGTGATCAGTCACTGAGAGTTTGTACTGGCATCTAGTATGCATTATTTACACACACATTTATTCACTCTTGGCTTGGTGAAAATCTGATAGAATTCATTAAACAACCAAAATTTTCTCCATTTTATTAGCAAAACTTCTAAAAAAAAGCTATCCTGTTGGGAAATATCCTGTTCTCAAAGCTAGGGTTTTGAACATTCAGTTTGAAATCCGAATGTCAGGATTACCAAATCCTTTCAAACTCACTTACCTGATATGTCCCATTTCAGTATTTTTGTGACAAAAAATATCCAGTATTTTCAGCATTACACAGTGTTTAATATGAAGACTTTATTACACAATTCAAAAACACTCCTAAGTCTAAGCAAACTGTACAGAAAACAATATTGTTAGAGGCTAAATAAACTGGAAGGAGAGAGCTGAGGTTCATCTTTTTCTCCTAGATACACATCATCAGGCAGATGTGACAGGTAGATGAGGCTTTCTATGACAGCCAGTCTCATTGTCTTTGTTTTCTTTCTATTTTTATTCCCAGGTTACTGAGGAAATTGAAGTTTAAAGATCCAGAGTGTATTCTGTCAGTAGAAAAAGGTATCGTTTTAAATGTCAGTGTGGGAATTAACTCATTTTAGTGAGTGACCAAGACCAAAAACTTTCCGCACTCTTTGATAAATAGGCTTGAAAAATATTAGATACTTAAATAGGTAATTCCCAATTAAATACTTCCCTATTGAACAAGATCTCACTAATACCGTACAGAGTTCTTTGATGATGCTGAACCCAATTCTTTCATTTTATACATGCAAATAAAGAAAGAATCCTTGATTAGAATTTTTATGTCTTTTATCCTACTACTACTACTACTTTTTTTTTTTTAATTTTCAAATTAATTTTGGCTTAGTCCTTTCTAATGTCTTCATTCTACCCCATGAAAATGGTAGCTCTCAGAAACACGGAAATAAAGAGCAATGACATTTCCCATCTCTTAAATTATAACAGCTGTAACACCCATGCCTGTAGAAGAGGATAATATGGTAGAAGTATTAAGGTTTTAGAACAAGTGCAAAGAAAAGCAGCTAATGACTTTTAAGGAGTTGATTTTCAAGGCATATGAACTTGTAAAACCCAAAAATATGCAGCTGATACAGCAAAGACAAGATCTACCTTGACACCTGTGTGAATACAATGTCTTTTTGTGGGAGCAAGTCCATGTTGAAGAAAAATTGAATTCCTAAGAGTTTTAAGGTATAACAATTTCAGTTAAACACTTAGAATAGAGCCAAGATGCAATTCATTGAAATATTTAACCGTATTTAAATCTGGCTCAGCTGTGACCTAAAGAAATTGAGGGATGTTCAATAGCATATGTTGAAATTACATTAAGTCAATTTCCTAATGAGATGTCAACATAAAAAGATACCATTACTGCTAATACCACTGTTGGCAACTTCAACAGCCAGAGCAGAGACTAAATAAATACGCAAAATGTAACCCTCTTCTCTAAGAACTAGGGTGAGTCTTTTTGCATAGGCATTACTGAGAGTGTTATACCACACTCATTTATTCTAAGGGTTCATTTATAAGTTCAGTTCTCTCTCCTATTAAGAGGAAGTATGGAAGAAGATGACAAGTTAATGGCACTCTTTGCAGTGCTGGAGGTTTTCCTGAATGATGCTCTGTATTCTTTCATCATTTTCAGTTATATTTTGTTTTCATTTTCAGATGGAAAACATGAAGCTAATTAGATAGGTGTTCAGAAACACTGAAACTCTAGTAAGGAACACCACCTAATTTTAGTTCTCTTATGTAAAACATACTCAATACATCTCAGAAGAGAGCATCTAGGATTATGAAAATAAATATTAAAAATGTAATATATTACCATAAAAATAAAATAATTTAAGAAAATTTTCCACAAACAGTACAAAAGACATGCTATTCCCTTTACAGCTGACAAACTTAAACATATAGAACAACACAGAAGCTTCTGCAGGCCAGTGTTAATTTAGCCTGTGGTGCATCTCTAGCAGAAGTGACTGGCAGACCTTTCAAGCCCAGTATTCACACACCACATTGCTTTATTATGAAGTACTTTTCCTGCTCTGATTTGGAGCCGCATTTTCATTCTCTCATCCTCACCAAATTGAACGTGCTTCAACATGGTCCCTTAAGTCACTGTGCTCTCTTGTGGCACTACAAGAGGTGGCACTGATTATTCATCTCTGCCCTGAAATATTAGCAAGTCAACAAAAATTTGTGCTTTTATCAGTCTCTTATAAATTACTGAAAGTACTACTGGGAAAAAAGAGAACCAAAACTAGATCAAGTATGCTGAGCTGCAAGTAGATGAGTTTTTTTGGTCCATTTCCAAATCTCATCCAGACTCTACACTTGCCCAAGTATTAGGTGCATGAGACCTGCAAGGCTCAAGTGCAGAGAGAGTTTTCCATGGCAGAGGAGCCCTGAGCAGACACAGCTGTGGCTAAAAGCAGCCTGAGGGGAGCAGTTACTCACCACAGTCAGGTGCTGCAGCAGGTAGGCCACGTCCTCCATGTCGGCCAGGATGAGGAGCCTGGTGACAGCGGCCAGCAGGGAGCGAGCCGCTGGCACAACAGCTTGCCTCCTGGGCAGGGAGCAGGGATCGCTGGTGAACGCCTCTGCTGCCACCTGCAAGGCCTGACCTGCAAAAGGAACACAAATTCCCTCAGGCTGGATCACAACACCCACAGCAAAGGAAGCCACTGAAGTTCTCTCAGTTATTTGGCAAGTCACAAGTATTGCCAATAAATTTGGTATCTCTCTCTTGCCCTAATGCCTTGAAATGAAGGTCAATTATTACAGATGGTGCAGGTTAATGTTCCGCATCCTCCACGATGTTCCCTTTCTGTTCCGCAGCATCATTCAATTCTGAAATAATTCCCTTGGCCTTCACACTATTACTCTTAACTGTACACAACAAAGTCCTTTGTTAAACCCTCCTAGTCACTACTTGTTATACTACTATGTACTTTGGTGTCCTTGCTATTAAATAACTCCTGGTCACAGGAGGCAATCAAATATCGCTCTTCTCATTACAATTACAAATATAAGTTAATGGAATGAAAATCTCATACATTCGAACATCTGACTGTCATAAAGTGAAATCTGTGCCACAGAGCCAATAGATAACAATATACTGCTCTCCAATGTGAAGTTTGGTAAATGAAATTCAACAATGGGGACAATAGTGACAAACACCATAAATACCCGAAGGGAGGTGAAAAGGCAATGGAGCCAGACTGCTCTCAGTGGTGCCCTGCAACAGGGGGAGAAGCAATGGGCACAAAGTGACACACAGGAGATTCCATGTCAGCATCAAAAAGGTTTTTCGCTGCAAGAGCGACTCAGCAGTGGCACAGGCCAGGAAGGCTGTGGAGTCTCCATCCTGGGAGAAGTTAAAAGCCTGACTGGACATGGTCCTGGGGAGACTGCTGGCCCTGCCTGACCTGGGCATTGGCCCAGATGACCCTCAGAGGTCCCTTCCACCCCTCAGCATTCTGCAATTCTGTGAGCAAACACAAGTCAGAAGGGTCTGAATATGACCAAGCCCTTAGAAACGAGTGTGACACAAGCAGGGATGGCCAGCTGAACACATAAAATCATACCCCTAAAATAGACCCATGAGATGCAGGCTAGACAGATAGGAGCTACAAGTACAAGCAGCAGAAAATGTCAGCTCCAACAACGACATGATGTTAAAACTTTCTTAAATCAGTATGACAGTCTGATGCAATTTAATCTATTTTTGTTTTAATTCCCATCAAGTGGCTATTCTTCCATAATTACATTTTGTCACAAACAATGAAACACAAAAAATGTCCTTTTAGTGGCACAAATAGGAATTCAGACAGACAGCAGTATACATAGTATTTCAATTCTTTTAGACAATCAAACAAAAAGCAATTCAAAGAACCAAAGCCAGGATCTATCATAACTACACAATTACTGTCAGGCAGATATTCCCAAGACTGTGTTCAACACACCCAAATAGATGACTCCCAAAGTAAATGTTGCTCTAACATCAGCTGATCAGCTACTGACAGCTACTGCTGTGTCAAATGACTGTTATTTACAGGTGCCTACAAAAATCTCCTCAGGGAAATGTAAAAACACTCTTCGGCCATGGGTAATTTTTTAAAAAGTTAGAGGATTCACACACTTTATCCAGCACCAAAAATACCCAAAAACTTGCATGAAAATTCCTTTACAAACAAGTGAACTGTGAGCCCGTTGGCAATCAGCTGACAGCCTGTGCCAGGCTGTGTCTGTGCAGAGGCTGCAACAACGCCACCAAGTGCAGGCACCCCTTAGAGACAGTGCTCAGCATTACACTGACAGCAGCCAAGTGCTCTGCATTGGTTTAGGAAAGATCAACCAAATCTCATGCTTTTTTCTTTATTTCTTTGATTTTCTTCCTCCTTTTGAAATCCTGTCCAAGCATCACACTTTTCTATTTGTATTTACAACTGGCTTTCTCCTCTCATTTTTTAATTTCAACTGCAACAATGTGAAATGCACATGGAATGCAGTGAATTTTATGCCGTTCTTGTGTCCTCCCACAAGGAGGTACTGCTGCCAAGAAAGTCCTGTCACCCACTCCTGAACTGCATTATTAGAGGCTGATGGCCTTACAGCTCCAGAAAAACACAGTTGACAATAGGAGCTCATTTACTAAGAGGGGGACAGTATGTAGAAACAATTTCCAACATTTCAGTCTCAAACTTGAGAGAACAGAAATACCAACAAACAATGGTTTATAATACAGAATCCTAGAATGCTCTGGGTTGGAAGGGACCTCAAAGATCATCTAGTTCCAATCCCCCTGCCATGGGCAGGGACGCTCTCCACTATCCTAGGTGACTCCAAGCCCCATCCAACCTGGCCTTGGACACTTCCAGGGATGGGGCAGCCTCAGATCCTCTGGCACCCTGTGCCAATGCCTTTCACAGTGAAGAATTTCTTCCTAGTATCTAATCTAGAACACCCTCAGTCAGTTTGAAGCCTTTCCCACTGGTAGAAAGTCCCTCTCCATGTCTCTTGTAGGTCCCCCTTGGGTACTGAGAGGCTCTGCTGGTGTCTCCCCAGAGCCTTCTCTGTAGGCTGAACAAGCCCAGCTCTCTCAACCTGTCTTTAACAGGAGAGGTGCTCAATCCCATGGATCATCTTTGCAGCCTCCTCTGGACTGGCTCCAAGATCCATGTCCTCCTTATGCTGAGGGCCCCAGAGCTGAATACAGTATTAATGCAGTATTCCACATGGAGTCTCACCAACAACAGAGCACTTAGCAGCTCTTACACTAGCACGTGCAGCCTCAAATTCTGCAGGCATGAACTAACACATGAAGTAGAATAAGTATCAGAGAAGGTTGGGAGTCAAGGTCACATCACAGTACAGAACAACATACCCTTTCTAAAAACACAAGATTAAACAATACATGTCATCAGTGCAATCACCTGTTCTGTTCCTACAAATATCAGCTCCATCTGCTTCAGCAAATAAAAGATTCTGCTTCAGCCAGGCAGCTGAAGTGACACTATCAGTGTCAGGGCACAGCAGATCGATACCTCCTTCATGTTTATAATATTCAACACTGTGATAGCTCAGATTCTCACAATAGTTTTCTGGAGCTGTTACAGGACATTTCTCTTCTGCCACACAGTCTCTTATTCCACTCAGATACCACTGGATTCTGTTGCATTGAAACTATTTCACCACTGTATATCAGGAAGTTCCACTTCCACATCTCATCCAGTTCTTCCTAACATGTAATCAGAGCCACCACACATCCCCATCATGCCTTACACCCACCTCTTCATTCTCTCTTTCCCACTCAGGGGCACCTGATCCAGTGATGCTGATGTCTAAAGCTATTCTGCAGAGGATCTGTTCTTGGGTTGATGAAAGGAGGAGCACAGATTACTTTAAGCCATTTAAGTTCTACCTCCCAGAATGGAAGTTCTTTAGATGCAGAATACACACATGTACATCTTCATGTAGGATGAGAAAGTTAAGTTTACTTTTAAGATGAGGGGAGGGACAAATAAGAACACAGTATAATACAAAAGATCCCTATATATCCTTTAGTAAATGCCCTTTCAAGTAAGCTCCATTTCTTGCCAGCGAATGGTAGTGTTTTCCCTGCCATCAAACTCTCACCTCCCCTGCTAAACATCAAAAGACATTAAATGTGGCTATTCAAAACATCAAAGTATTTGTTAGAATTTCCTTTTAAAGAGTAACCTAAGGCTCAACGTCTAACTCCAGCAAGTAACTTGCTTTCAATTCATTGCTCTGTGTGATGACAGGCTTATCTGGGAACACACTTGAGCATGATAACAGCTAAATACAAGAAACACTGACACTGCAATAGATAGAAACAAGGCAGACAACAACTGTTGTGTTCCTGACTATATATAGTCAGTCAGCAATGGCAGTAAATACCAAACATTTCAGTTATGCCCATGCAACTGTTTGAGAATTGTAAGCCATCACACCTTGACATAAATGCAGAAACTCATCATCCTGAAGATAACACTAGACTTCAATTCAGATTTCTACAGCAACATTTTACCCTAAAATTGATTAAATCTCAGAACCAGGACATGAATTCGAGGCTGATATTTAGTGCCAGAAGCATTCAGGGTAGAAGAATGCTCCTAACACCCTTTGCACAGGGGTCAGCTATTCCCCAGAACATCAAATTAGGAGACAATCTTTCAAAATGCTGCACGCACATGAAATGTCTCAGTGAGAGTTTTTCAACATACTTACTTTGGGGGTTATTACACCATTTTAGAATAAAACTGTGGACATAAATAGCCTCTAACAAAGCTTCACTGAATCAGATCAACAGGAAATCGTGGCAGTTCTTCAGTTGCTGGGCCAGCGGATTTCTGGACGATGCATACAGCCCAGCACCCACACACCTTCCTGCTGACCCATTTAGCAGAGTTCCAGAAGATGCATGAAATTGTGGATAGGCCTTAAGAAGGACTCTCTTGAGAGGAAACAAAGAAAAATGCAGATCTATTAAAACGATTGTTTCCAAGCCTATAAATCTCTGGTAAAACTTTGCAGAAGTCAAAGGAAGCAGACACTCTATCCAGGTTAACGTGTCTGTCATCCATTATAGCAACACCTTCTTTCAGAGGTCACTAACAGAATTCAACTCAATTTGAGACTCCAAACTCTCATCTACTGACAGTGCCAAGAGCAAGCTGTAGTCAGTGAAGCTGTATCCATGTTGTGACTTCTGAAGACCATGAATCACACACAGATGAATTAAATACACCAAAAATTACCCCCATTCTTCCTTTTTTATCCCATTCATTTGCTCCTTTATTCTCCAAAGCATTATTATGAATAGGATTAACAGAAGCAGACTGAAAAAGTCTATCACTCCTTTAAAAGGACCCCCAAATTAATGAGCTCCAAAAGCAACAAAGGAGTGTTTTCCCACTAGCAACTGACATTCAGAAGGAACAAGTATTTAATGCTCACGTTGCATCCCCAACTGAACAAGTTCAGCACATGACACAAGGCAAAACACTAGAGGAGGTGAGACAGTATTTATTCTTTCCAGATGTCAGTATGCAAATCTGAGTTTGGTTAATGTGAGTGAAATTATCTGAAGCATTTCTTCAAAATTCCATTATCCAGGAAATATAAGCTGTAGCCATGTGCAAAGCCTCCTAATTAAAGACTGTATTACTAAAAGTACCTGCCAGTCACCACAGAAAATTATGCCTACAGAAAATTAAATACTGAATGCAATCATGGTTGCTGACCCACATCCTCTCAAAGAGCTTGAAGTAAATAACAGGAGACATTTAACAGCAGCACAATGTGGCCTGAATAACAGGAAATAAAGTTACACGGGATGTAGCACACCACAAATTAAAAATAGCACACAGCTTCAAAGATTAAAAATATCTGCAAAATTAAGAAACTGCTGCTTTTTTAACAATTATTTCAACAATTTCTTAAAACTAATCTGTGCAGTTTGGCAAATTTGTGAAGGGAGATGGGCTGCAATGACTCACTTCATCATTGCATAATGATAGGTGATAACATGGACTTAACTTTCTTTTAGAATGTATGAGGTATATATAATCTACTTTATGTATTATTTATTTTTGTAGTTACCTCTGGTCCTGGCTGAGAATCAATAAGTAATATAAAAATATTTCACATTTTCAGTTTTTCTATGTATAAAAATCAATATAAAACTATATATTTTATTCTTACCTTGTGTTATCAGCCTGTAATGGATGGGCTAACATTTTAAAGAGTACTCCAAAATGAATGATTTTGCAAGAGCCTCAGCTGCTCAGTGTGACAGATAACAGTGATACTTGTTGGTCATAACGCTTTTAATCACAAAGGACCTTAAGGTATCTCAGACACCTTATGCATTGATCAGACTCTAAACCACAGCCATCTCTGGATTCAGAGGAAGCCAAAAGCAAGTAATCACTGTCCTGAACAACAGCAGAGATTCAGAAACCACCCCAGCTGCATGTGGAAGATGATCAAATAAAATAAATTTACATTTAAAGAAAAACCTGATTAAGTACCATCTTCAGTAAGGGCAGGATGATATCATTAAAACACAGATGAACTTGTAACTTGTCATTTCTGAAGGAACACATTTAGGATGTTGGTCATGTGACTCATAGCCTTTGTGCTCACCCAACTATTCCCAGTTTCCATGGGGAAAAGTAAAACTCAAGAAAACAACAGAGAGCCTGAAAGAAAATGGCTACAACATTCTTTGCAGATCACAAAAACTAGGCATGGGAATAATGTTCAAAATGGAGAGATGAATGTGACACAACAGAATATCCTACAACTCACCTGAGAGGAGCTGCTCTATCAGGAGAGGATGAATCTTATGGTAGGTCAAAGGATCCATCTTCCTCCTACTCTCAAAACCTACCTCCACATTGGACTATTATATCTTCCCCAATGAAATCCTTACTAATGCATAAAACAGGCAAGATTTTAGGTTTTAACTTTTTAACTGAAAGGCCTTAAGCTGAGATTCAGGTAAACGGTTCAAGAACTTAAAATATACATTAACTTTTAGTCATGCTTAACAGCCACTAAAATGACCAAGAGGCATCCTGTCCTCATGAAAAGAAAGAAACCACATTCCAAACAACAAAACTTCCACTGATGTATGTATTTTTTTCCCAACGGGGCCGAGCTTGCATGCTTCACTCCTTACAGGTGATATCCCAGAATACAGGATTAGCCGGCTCCAAGTTCAGCCATTTGCACATCACAATGCATTGACCACAAGTATGCCAGCATCACTCAGACATCAGGCATGGCTGAACCAACTCCTCGTGGTGCCTGAACTGTTTGCTGCTGTACTTACTCTCTTTCCGCACATCAGCGAGAGCTGTGTGAAGCTCCTCTTGAAACACAACTGCCTCCTTGGCAATTTTTTCTCCCTTGTCCAACAGATTCCAAGTGGCTTCTTCCACAGAAGCAAGCAAGACACGAGCTCTTTTGGAACGGCCCTTTTTCTTACTAGAAGGATTCTGTGGACAGTTGACTAATGTTGTAACCTACATGTAAAAGAAACAAAAGAGACAACAATGGTTTAACCTCTACAAGTGAATTTATATTGTTCTTAAAAATAAAATATAATTAAGAATAAGCAAAGAGATTCCCTCTGCTTTAGAGGCAGACAGGCAAGCTCAGCATAAACACCAAGAATGGGCAAAAGTACTGAATTCCATCTGGTGCAATTTTACTCAATATGTGTCATCTTTGTTTTCTTCCTTCCGTAGGATAAAGCAAAGTTAACAGAAATGTCACTGTTCTATTAACCCTGATACCAACTCCTGTCACTGCTTGTTTTAAAACCTGCTCATAATACAATAAAAACATACCAGTGCTGTCTGAGGAGGCTTCAGCAAGGCAGGAATCATGGAACCACTAAGGTAGGAAAAGACCTCCAGAACCATCAAGTCCAGCTGTCAAGCTATCATTGCCAAGTGCACCACTAAGCCATGTCCCTAAAAACACCACATCCAGGTGCTTTTTGAATACCTCCAGGGAGGGTGACTCCACCGTGTCCCTTGGCAGCCTGTTTCAATGCCTGACACTCTTTTCAGGGAAAGAACTTTCTTAATATCCAAACTAAACTTTCCTTGGTGCAACTTATTGCCATTTCCTCTTCTCCTAGCACTTGTTACTTGAGGGAAGAGACCAACCCCATCCCACCACTGCCTGCTGGCAGGGAATTGCAGAGAGTGAGAAGTTACTCCTGAACTCCCTTTTCTCCAGGCTGAGCCCTATCAGCTGGTCCTCATAAGACTTGTGCTCCAGCCCCTTCTCCAGCTCCCTTGCCCTTCTCTGGACAGGCTCCAGCACCTCCATGTCCTTGCTGTCATGAGGGGCCCAAAACTGAACACAGGACTTGAGCTGTGGCCTCAGCGCTGCACAATCGCTGCCCTGGTCCTGCTGGCCACACCAGTTCTGACACAAGCCAGGCTCCTACTGGCCTCCTTGACCACCTGGGCACACACTGGCTCGTGTTCAGCTGCTGTCAGCCAGCACCCACAGGATTTTTCTCCCCAGAAGTGCTGGGTCTTCCCACACTTCCAGCATAAGACTTGCAAAGTATCCCAGAACAAATACCCAAAATGAGTACAGACACCTTTCAAAATGCTTTCTCTTCTTACCAAAGGGGTATCCCAGTGGCCAGAGCTCAGCACCTCCAAATTCTTCAGGGTGCTCTCAACACTAAAACTGTACATCAATTTGACCAGAATTTGGATTTACTGCAGCTTAATCCAAATTATATTTTTACCAATGCACTTCAACATCCATAAAGAACTTAATTTTATAGACCATCCCACTCCACATTCCTTATCATCTGAGTACAGCCTCCACACTCCAACAAAATGTTTCTGAAAGACTATTCTCTAAGGCATTCCTTGAGCTGTAACACCAAATAAAGACTCCCAAAACATTTTTCTTAAGTGTTAAAGCACATCTTATTTTCATGAAGTTCACTGACACTTTTCCATCATCCTATCCTGTTTTCCCTGCCAGAACATGGGTAGTACAGTGCTACACGTGCCTCAGCTCACCTTCAGATCTTGTCCATGAATTCATGTACTTGAGTGCTGTTCATGAATCATATCCTCCGGGTAACATTTCTATAAACACATCTGTGAAACTTAAAAGCCCTGACCCCTGCACCATTCATGTGCAATCTGAGTGGGAAAGGACCATCTACTTGACATCAACTGCTTTGGCATGCCACAAGGGAGACAGCAACATAAATAACTCTGGCTCAGATTGTTAAAGATGAAGAAGGCTTGGAAGAAAATAGAATCATTTATGGCACATAAATCAGCCAGGTGATAGAGAATGCACTGGGAATAAAAATCTTTATCTTTTATTTTTACAAACTCTCCAATGTCAGTTTTAAAACCTTCAAGACAGTTTCAATGACCATATCTTTAAGAATGAGTTAGAGATTACAAGCTAACTCTTCCAATAAGAAAGGCATAAAACACCACCAAAAATTAGAAGTGGCCAAAAAAATACTACCAAATGAAAGGTTTTTTAATAAATTTTAAGCATTTAATCACTATTTTGCTAGAGAATAATATATTCTACTTCATAGGATTTTACTGTAGTAAAAAATTTACCTTTTTTTAAATGTAAAATATCATTCTATATACTGTCCCTTGATATGTTGAGAAGGAAGGGAAATAAAACAAATGAAAAAGTATTAAAAAATAATAATTCCTGCAGGTGAAAACCCTTGACTGTAAGACCCTACATCTTCAGCATCACTGTCAGGAAATATTGGAGGCAGCAGCTAATCTCAAATACAAGTCAAAATTTGTTAGATAGCTCTTTGCTCATGGATATAATGGAAAACAGAAAAACTGCTCTGAATTTCTCTAACACAGAACCCCAATGAGGAATGTGAAACCTTTGTACAGTCCTACCCAGAAAGAACTGAACTACAGACTAATACAGTGTGCCGCTGTCAACAGAGCTTGTACTGTAGTGGCAGAATACACAGTCACTGACAACATTTTAAGAGAAAAGAAAACAATTTCCCCATGAATCCTGCTCCTGGATTTCCCAGCTATGAACACCCTCTTGCTGCCATTCACAGCAGGTCCCTCAGCTAGCTCTGGTAGGAGCAGCACGATTGTGCTAAAGGCACAAGGGGTTTCTAAGCCATTTTGTAGGCTGTATGCCACCCCGCTGACAAAGCTGCATTGTTCTGCTGTTGCCTGTTATTGTCATTACCTATAGGCTGAAGGGTGAAGTTTCTTGTGGGGCCATGGTTATGCCAAATACTGAGTTTCTAGGGAACTCTGAAGGAGTTCTTCCAATGCTATATTCAGTTACGGGCAGCACTTTGCTTCCTGACCTACTGCAGTATTGAGAGGTTGTCTCAATGTCTTCATACCTTGAGCATCATAATATTTGTTTTACCTTTATCTTAATATAAAAAGTATTTTTAAACATCAACCACAAATCATTCTTTTTTTTAACAATGCAGTGCAGCATAACTAGATGTCAACCCCTAAGAAAAGACATGAACTTGGTGACCTAATGAACACATCAGAACCCCTGCCCACCATTTCAAATCCAAAGTATTGCCCATACAAACAAACACTGGCTAATCCACCCGGTGAGCAGAAGGTGAACTCACCATGTGCAGAACTAAAACCAACAGTGTGTGTTTTCCCTGTGGTGTGGATGACAGGTGGGAATACAAGCCTTTCAACTTGCCTGTTTTTCATCAGTGTTCCAAGAGACTCCAAAATGCAGGCATTTTTCTACACATTGTGTCAGCTGAGCCATGCTGACTTTGGCAACGATCTTCTTTAATATGCCAGATGTATTGATTGAGAACTAGACTGAGAAGCCTTCCTTTCAAAACTAACATCCTCAAAACACCTGGAATCAAATAAAGGCCATAGACAGGAAACCCCCAGGGCAATTCAGGGATACAGTTTTATTCCAAGGACAGAGAAGTTGCCAACTCACAGAGGGTTTTACACAAAACAGTTGCTATGCTATTTTCACAGTTTCATAGTAAGCACCACTGCCAATTGCACAGTGCAGGGAAGAAAGGCAATTCAGCAAGTGATTTGCAGCTATTTCCACAACTACTTCCTAGTTACATCCCAGGCTGGTTTTGCCTCTGTTTTTTCCTATATTGATGCTGTTAATCTAATGACTGCCCCAACACTCAGCATAACTGGCTAGGACAGACTTCTGAGAACCTCAAGCACGTCCATTGTTTCTTTCCTGCCACAGCATTACAAGAGTATTAAATAAATAAATTACAACAGAAATCTCAAAATAAAGTTAAACTGTTCCAAGCAGCTGTTGCTAAAGTGAATCTCTGTGACTGGACTCATTCTCTTTTTAATCACAGATTAATTTTCTTTCATTACCTTTCCGGCCTCTCAATCACCCCTCAGTGAGTATGAGCTTTAATCCCTATTTTTATATTTTCAACATTTTCTTTCAAAGGATCCACTCAAAGCATAAGTTTTCCTTCCAAAGGTCTGAAACAAGCAAAGCATTAAGTTTAAGAGAGGGAAAAGATAATCAAAATTTTATCTGAGAACCAAAGTATTTCCAATTTGAACAGCCTCAAGCTTTTCAATGGTTGAAAAGAGCTGGGAGGAAAAAACCCCAAAACTTGGATGGTTTCTTTATTTGATTCTGGAACTGCATTTTCTTTGTTTTGTCAGGTTTCTTCTATTCTGCAAAACTCAAACCAAAATACACTTTTCTTTACCTCCTCTAAAAACACCCACAGTGTTGTAGCTGCCTGAGCACAGTCTGACCTACTGATCTACAAGAGGTTTTTAAATTCAGTCTATCAAGACATCTATTCTTACTGCTTTGAAACTAATTTTGTAATCCATCCACATATCCTTGACAGCGTCCACAAACCACTGACCTGGTAACTGAGGGTTTTTACGCCATCAATCACATCCAGGCAAAAACAAATTAAAAAAGGCAGACAAAATGAGAGAGAGGCAGCTCACTTATTAACAGCTGGAAATGAAGTCATGATAGAAAAGGTTACTTTCTGAGCAAAGTAACCTTCCAGAAGGGAAAAATGAGTAACAGAGGAAAAGAAAAAAATTTCAAAATTTCAAATATGACAATGAATAATTAATAAAAGAAACTGAATGAGTTAGGGAGAGGCAAATCTTCAAATGGGGAAAATACAACTTTATTTTTAAAGAATTGTTTATTTCATGGACTGGAAATCCATTTGCAGTGTATTCTACATTTAAGCATCTCCCAGATACCACTGTGCAAGAGACCAGCCAGAACATGCAGCATTTACTATGACAGACTGGGTGGCAAAGCTGGAAGTGACCAAATGAATGACCCAATCTGGAAGGCAGAGCCCTGGAGAGCTTCTGAGGAAGTAAAGTGCACATGCAGAAGAGCTGTGGGTCTGGCTTTCAGAACAATGTCCTTAGTCAAAGTTCTTATTCCCTTCCCTCTGTGGTTATTCAGCTTACTTTCTGCAACTTTAAATACCTGAATTATCAGTGGTTCCAGTAATTTCTCCACTGTAAATGTCTGGATCTGCAGATTCCGAGGATCAATTTTCAGTTTAATGTTTGGCACTTTGGTTGACATTTCACCTGGGTACAAAACAAGAGAAGTGCAATAAGCCAATTAACCATGACTACTACAAGCCTCATTTTCTTCTGTTGGAGCCCAGAAACTGCCTCTGTGAGTATGAACTTGCTTCATATCAGGCTTAGGATTTCAAGACATAAAATTAACTTTTCCAATTCCCCATTTATAAATTATGAAAAAAATATGCTGATACTTACATAAACTGTAAAATCATGGACTTAAAGTACATATAACTCCTTATATTCACTCACAGATTTCTACATTGACTGCATGTTAAAAAAATACAAAAAGGATAATTAAATTAAAATACCATTGAATAAAAGTCCTCTACAAGTCTAAAGAAAAGCTTTAAAGAAAAAAATTAAATTCCATTACTGAATTTATCACTAAACAAAAACATTAATGCTATGTGCACAAGATCTGCATCTTACTCCGTGTGCCAAATTACTCGGGTTATAATAAGCACCGTAAGAACAAAGAGCATATACAGCAGCCCTTGAGATTTCTGGAAATTAACAGTGGGCAAAAGTGAAGCATTTTGTTATTTTATACCCTGCAATAACAAATATTTTTAAAGTGTCAAGACATACTAAGTTGAGAAAGCCTATTACTGAAATCAATAAGATGGAAGTAAAGCTAAGTAAGGTCTTTAAAGTGAATAAATCATTAATTAGGAACTTGATGCAGAATCTACTGATGTGAATTAATAGTTTTCACCAAGTTCACTGGGCCATGCCTCAGACCATTAGCCTGAAATGTGTGTGTCAACAAAGAATTATACCTGCTTTAGTTGGATTGCAACCGATTATTGCCCCAAAATAAAAGACATTTTGAATTTTGCAGTAACGTAACTTCCCATAAAACACAACTTGGCAAAGCCTTGTTAGCCAAGGAAGACTTCAAATACACAAATAATGGATATGTGTCCCTTTAAAGCAAGACTTATTACAACCATTGCTGCTGTATAATAAAGTAATAAGGTACTGCAATTGCGCAGGCTGAAGAGATATATTGTCACCTTCCAGTGAACCTAGCACTGATTTAATACAACAGAGTAGGTTTGGGGGAGAAATGGATCTGGAGAGCTACCCACATTTCCCTTACAAGCAAAGACAATATGAGCAATAATTGAAGAATTAAGGTATAAAGCAATTTAGGGTTTTGCCATTCTTATTAAAGGTTACACAAGCACCAAGTTTTTCTTTTATTACAAACTGTACTAGTGGCAGACCTAAGTTCCCACAAATTCAGCTGCATCCAGCCAGGTGACAGCATATGGAATGAACTGATTTTTCAGCTTTAATTCTGAGCCAAAAGACAAAGAAAAAAGAAACCTGTGATCAGACTGACCAGAAGAAAAAACACTTATCCTTCCACAGATACAAATGGAAAGAAAACTCTAGAAATGCCCATCACAACAATTGCAAGCAGATGGTGTCAACTGTGCTGTGAATTCTTTTCTGGTCGAACAGACATCAGTGACAAGGGGACAGGTACACCAGATGGAGACAGCACTTGGTGCTTCTACTGGGCCCTAAAGAAACCATTAGCTGACTCAGGTTTGGTTTTGGTTGGTTTTTTTTTGCAGATACACTCATGCTTTAACTTTGCAGTGGCTTCCCCACAGCTCCTTGATAGAAGAATGTCAGCATCTTCTTTACTCAAAATGGAGAAATTAAACCTTTCTGCTGCTTGCTCTCCATTCTCACTGCACAATCTCCTCTGCTACATATTATCTGCAATAATCTGGTCTTTTCTAAACTTTGGCAGATAAATATGTAGCTGTAATTAAAGCCAGTTCCTGTTACTAAAGGATCCCTGTGCTCCAGAATCCCACCACAGAGCACTCTCAAACTTGGGAAATATCACAAATCCAACCCCATTTTTGCAGGTCAGAAAAAATGTGAAGCCATGTATCATGACTTTGCCTCTTCTGGGTTGTTCTGTGTTTTTTGCTTGTTTGTTTCTTACTCTTAGCATATTGTCTAACATCAGCATTTTTATTCTTTGCTCGAGCCCTGAGTTCAAAAGCAGTTAAGCTTTTAGCCTTGAGTCAGGCCCATAATGAAACATCAACTGAAAGTCAATTGCAAAAACTATTGTCTCTGAAAATTTCAATTATATTCTAAGATATAAATAACTCACTTAAGGGCTCACCTGCTGATTCTAGCAATATTTTTAAGTAAAATTCTAATGCTTCCTGAAACTTCCTTAAAGCAGAAAGATAGAAACAGTTTTGCAAGCCAATGCAGCAAAAACTACAAGAACTTAAATTATTTTGATAATCTGACTCCATTTTTTAGCTTACCCGGCTCTCCTTACTGTTATATACCATATTGGTTAATCAATATTTAAATTGGATTCTTTAATTACTTTTTTTTAATTAAGGCAAGGATAAGAGATGATAGAAACAAAAAAACACAGCCAGTAAAGATCATCCTCGGATTTTCTCTGGCATTTCCACTTCCTAAGTGAACCTCTGTCCTTCCAGATCATACTAAGATGACAAAATCTGATGTTTGCCTCTGGAAAAAACAAAAACCAACATCCCACCTTCCATTTTTTTCTTTTTGATGCATTTGTCTGCTCCAATATAACACCCCCCTATCTACAGCAGGGGCCTTAACTGTGAAATATTTTGGTAAAAGGCTGTATAACCTCACACTCAGTTAGATTAACCTTTCCAGGAGGCAATCTCAGCCCTGTACACCAGCAGCTCTTACAACACTCAGGATGTTAAGCATGTGTTACAGACACAGCTGTGTTCCAGAACAGCCAGAAAAGCAACCACCTGCATGCTCCTACCAAGTGCTACCAACCTCAAGATAATGAAAATTTTGTCTTTTTATCAGATGTCAAAACTATTGAGTCTTTTGGTGTCAGAAGAAAAAGACTCTGGAAAAACAGCCAAAGTCTATATTCCTCTGCAATGCAATATGAACACAGCTCCTGCAGCTTTTTTTTAGAATCTGTAAGTACACTGTATACAGACATTAACTAATAAGTGTCAGAAAGCAGAGCCAAAGACATTCTGCATAAATTAGAAAACCTTTACTTTAGAATCCATTTCCTGCTAGATTGTTAGAAAGCCAACAGTGCATCACTCACCTATCCTAGAAAACATATGGTCCATATTCAGCACTAAAACAACTGTCTATGTAATTTCCTTGTGTTAGGAACTTCAGTGCAAGTGCCTTGGCTCACCATGGGGCTTCTGAGGCATCTGCAAGGCACTGCCTGACAAGCTCCCCAGTGTATTTCAGGATGAGTGACAGCACACAGCGGCTGCTGGAGGGGTGGCAGGGGGATGGGCATCCTTAAAGCTGTAGAGCAGAGCATAAGCGTGGCAGAAAGTTTGGAGCTGAAAAGGTTTTGAACAATTAGATGACACAAGGCATGAAATTACTCGTACTTCCAGTGATTATTCTTGGAATCTTCAGCACAGCAAGTGCTTTGCCATGCATTCTGACTGTATGCCTGCTGTAGTCTGGAGGCAATGACTCACTCTCAGACTCCTGAACTGGACAGCAAAGGGATTCACAAAGCTCGCACCCAGGAACTTGGCACCAAATTTGTTTTCTCTGTTGTTTTTTTCTATTGTATGATACTCTACAATGGCACACAATGCATTATCCTAGCAATTTCAGAAAATGCAAAGGCCCATTGCCTTCTAAAAAATGAAGAAGAGTTAAAACAAAGTAGTCAGGATTTGTATTTTTTACCAAGATGCATATGGACAGGGCACCTGAGGATTTCCAAGATATGAAACTTTGCTGAGAATACAGAACAGAACTTTTTTACTAGTTGTTCTCAATTTCAGTATTTCCTATACAGCTTCATTAATTGCTACCAACAGCACTCTAGGAATAAAATTTGTTATCCTTTTTGCTACAGTCAGTACAGTGAGTGCAAATCAGACTTCATAGAAGCCACAAAAACAATGACTGCATTTCCCTTTAATCCTCTAGCTGACACACAAAATAGGATATTCAGGATGCCAAAATCTTCTAGCTCAGGCACAGAAAAGTCCACGCTGTTGTAGTGCAAAGAGACCTCCTGAACTCTGCAGGCCAGACCATGCTCTGGAATGGAGCAGTATCTCTGACACCTGGGAAGGATCAGGCCCATTCAGCACCAGGTAAAACCTATAAAGCACCTGTTAAATTATTTAAAGTTCCAGACAAAGCTATCAGGCTACTCTCCAACCATCTCAGATTTCATCATTTCTGACCACTAGCAACAAGAAACATGGCTATTAATGCACAGACACCAGAAAGGAGATCAGGAGAAGGTGGCAAGATGCAGACCCATTCATAACACTCACTCACTGAAAGCTACTTTATTTAAACAGGTTTTGCATTTAGGTGTAGGCTGACAATGAAGTAACTGAAAGATTTTTTTAATCTCAGCCCCAAAAATTAAAACCACAAAACCACAGCACTTCTTTTTGCATCTCCTTTCAATTCTGCCTCTGTTTACTTTCTCCCTAGAGCACTTTTTCAATCCACATCTGAAGAGCAGTTAAAATTCACAACTACATAAGATTTCCACCAAGTTCTTTAACATAGTTCTAAGTATAAATAATGTGATACATCATACCTTATAATCAATCTACCAAGGAAAATGGCCTAAGCCTAGTTCTTTATGGATATAGGAGAATCCCCATGGCAAGCAATGGTTCATGATTGACCTAGGGTTAATTAAAAGGTTTCATTCAGGTTTATGAGAAAAAAGGTTTAATTAAGGTTTATGAAAAAAAAAAAAACAACTTTTGAGATGGGATAAAGCAACACACCTCCATAAACCTGTCTCATGAAAACTTCCTTATATCTAGTGAGATAAAAATTTAAGATTTTTCCCAGGTTTATAACACTCAGAACAAACTCTCTTTTCCTTGCTCAGTAATCATGTTTACTTTTCCTACAGCGCTTTCTATCAAAGCACTGTTTCAAGCAGAGGTTGTGTTCCAGTATCATATAAGGAAAAAGAATCACAGAGGAAAAATTATTTGCTCAAGCTCAGAGAGAATGCCAGTGGCAGAGTACTGGAATAAAACAATAACACTACTGAAGCACCTTGCCTACACATTCTTTTATTGAGGCCAAAAAGCAAGCTGAGGAGAGTAAAACCTTTTCAGACACTATAAATCTATAGAACATAATCTCTCTTCCATACTCCTATGTTAAGGTTGCCCTGACACTGGTATTGCTAACTCCCAGGAAGGTAAGAAATCACCTCCCTTAATTATCCTATCAGAATCCTTCCTTTGGTAAATGCACACACTCAAATTCCAGGAGATGCTCCAGCAGAAGTGTGAACCCTGCAGCCTGAGCAGCTCCACAGCCTTTGGCTCTGTACTGCCACTCTGGACTGTTTCTCAACCAACAGCTATCCAAAAAATGTGTTACTGCCCTGAGCCTACAGCCACTGCAGGAAAAATCTCCCCACTGAAGTATAACGTGGGAACTTGGGAACCTGACAGTATCTCACTACCAGTAAACTAAATAATTTCACTCTTCAGTGGAGTTCCACTGGATATGCACCACTGTAGGTGACAGCAGAATTAAAACAATCCAACTTAAGCTTGAAATACTTTCATAATCTAATGTTTGTAATGTTCCTTCCACATACATTTCTGCAGGTACTGAAGTTTTTGTTCTGAAAACTAGAGTTCTAATGTTTAAGGAACTGAAAAAAAAAAAAAAAGCATTTACCTTAAAAAAAAAAAAAAAAAAAAAAAAAAAAGGTAGGTGGTGTGACATCAGATGTCAGCATTTCATTAAAAAAAAAAATCATTAATACTTTTTGGACCTATTTTAAACTCTTAAATAAAAACCAAAATCCTTCCACATGAGTCTCAGAGCTATTTTCACTGTGTGCAGTTTGAGCCCAGAACAAGGACTCCTCTCTATTTAAGTGGCACACAGTTCTTCCATGGATGGTTATCTGAGCTCCTGACGATAGGTTAAGGAGGTCTGGCTCCAAGCCCTCCCTTTTGTTATCACATTTAAAGTGTTCCTATCTGTGTTCAGAACCAGAGACCCTGCTCAAATACAGTTCAAGTTGACCTTCCACTAAAAATAGGATATTGTTTAACTCATGAAAGCAATAGACAATAGAAATTCCATGAGGTGCTACTAAAAGGTTTCAAATTTTACTCACTGTAAATACAATTCCCCATTACCCCTTACTACTATTTGCTGATAGTTATCTATTACATTGCACTCTGCTGTTTTGCTTAAAAAATGTGCCTCAACTGCAAAGAGGTAAAAAAATTGAGTTTCTTCTTTGTAGAGCTGTTACTGATTTTACCAAGAGATTTGGTTGTTTCCTACCTATGCCCTACCCCAGGGTGATTCACAACCACATACCATTTCATGGAACTGTTTTCTAAATAATGTAAAGGTTTTGTCTAGTGACCTAAACAGTGTTTTAGTATTCTAGAATAGTAGTATTCTTCCCCCCTGCTTACAGACATGTCCAAAACAACCCCAAAATTAAGGCAGCAAATGTGACTGATACTTTTTATACAGAGAGAGAAGAAAAAAAAACAAGAAACCAACCAAACTTGGTTCCAAGGTGAATTAATTTCTCAACATTTCCTAGTTCAACAGATTTGCACTAGGAGAAAACAATTCATTATGGTTTCTTTAACAACTCATTAGGGTTTCTTCCTAAATGCCTGTCTGTCATAACACCTAGTTTTTGCTGTTGGATGTCTCTGGGGCTTCACTAGGTCTGAACACTCTTGTCTTCAATTTTACCTAACAGAAAAGTATATCCATAAGGGTTTTGAAATATACACAATGTTACACTGAATGTAACAGCCCTCCTTTAGCCCTCTATTATAATAGATACTTTATTATATTTCAAAATTTTTTAAAAATGGTATAAAATTGTGCAATAACTCATTACTTTCACTCTGAGGTGTGACTAACATACATTTACACAAACCTTCCTTCAATTCGGTGCAAGATCCAGCAAAGTACCAGGAGGCAAGCTAAATTTTTTAAATAACAGCATCCATACAACAGTTTATTCTTCCTTTCCCAATATTCCAAAACAGCTTCTCATATTTGGAAAACACACAAGCACACTGCACAGCTTCAGCTACTGGCTTGAAGTGATAAGACCACGATGATTAAAATATTTAGAATATTCAGAAATTTTTTTTTTACATCATGTTTAAAAGTTCATTTTTTAGAAAGCTGGCTAAGAAAACCAGCCTTTAAACTTTTTTAAACTTTTGGAGTGATTATTTTATTAGGCAGCTGTGGTTCCGTTTGTAGCTTCATGCACTTGCACTAAGAGGAAAATTGCCCACATTTTCCTTCAATCTTACCTTTTGATCCAAGACTGCAACAAAAGGAGCTCCTAGAAACAGCTGTGTGAAGAACTCCACTTGATGCAGCTGGACTCCACGGGCACCCACAGCCAGGCTGCAAATGGATGCCTGTCAGCCCCAGTTGGTAAGAAGCAAAATGGGAGGGCAGCACTCCACTGGAACTCCTCCCAAAATGGTAGTGCCCGACTTCAGCGACGAGGAGCTCCTGAAAACACCATTAGAGACACCCAAGCTTAGTCCTTGCCTCACAAACCAGGTCTGACCCGGGACTTTTAGAACCTCAATCAGACACCAGGGAAGGCAGTGACAAAGCCCCCTCCAAAATCCACGAGGTTCAGGCTGAATATGAGAAGGGAAAGGTGAAGAAGGAAGGCAAAGGCCACTACTGTAAATCCACACTCAAATACAGATGTAATGTACATCTCCTTCATTCACATTCACAAAACACACTTCCAGACTGATAATCCCTCATTTGTAAGATTTTTCCCCCAAGGCAGCCATTTTAAAAATGGATATGAATTCCCTGAAGGTCAGTTTACAATATACATGGAACAAGAAAACCCTCCTAAAACTCCTGAAAGGCAGAGGCTGCTTAATATTTCCATCTATTCTGTTGGAGACTGAAAGTCTTAAATCATTCCATCTGAAAATTTGTATGACGTCCATTTGTTGGGCTGAATTTTCAATTTGGAAAATTTCAACCAAATCAGTTTGGCTATTTTCAGTTGACTTTGAGGTAAAAAGGGCACAGATGGCCTCAAGGTTGAGTAACCTGACACTACCTAACAGCACTAGGGAGACTCAAGAGGGAATGAGGGGGGAAAAACCCAAATCTAAGGAAGGAGCACATATTGTGACTACATGGAAAAAGGGAAAAAGAAAAAAAAAAAAAAAAAAAAAAAGAAAAAGAAAAAACAACTTGGACATACTTAAGAGACAGTATTGAAACAGTTGCAAGGAATGGGAAAAAAAAACAATCATATTTATTTAAGCCCTGTCATGCAATGGCCAACTGATTTCAAGTGTCTTCTGCACTTAGAGATGCATAGAAGGAATGCAGCAAAAAGGATTATGAATGAAAAAGCATCAAATTTTCTTAATATAAACTAAGCAGACTTTCCTAGATTATATAATAATTTATTATGGGGAAATGCACTTGGTATTGCCATATTAAGCTTACAATTTTATTCATAATTCATTCCTCTCAGGTTCATATTTGAAGCTTAAACCCTGTAAAAAGAAAATAATTCTTTTCTCACCTGCAACTCATGAATTTAGAAGACATGAACAACAACAGATAAGAAAGCTGCTGGAGTTAGATTTCATTTTCTGAGTACTGTATTAAAAACGTATCATAAAATGCAAGTATAAATTTCACCACCTGCAGTTTTTATTTCTCAGCATTTTTTAGCTCTCATTTACTTCATGAATGTTATTTGAAAGTTAAGAACAAAAACGCAATTCACTCCACTACCAAGGTCAATATAGACAAGTGGATTTATGTAAATGATCCCTATTACACTTTTTTAATCATTAGACCTTTGTAACTGCATCAGTGTTTTATTTACAAAGCAAATTACTCTAGAGGTGAACAGCAATCCTCTTTGTTTTGATAGACTCACTAATGAGAGGTGTGAAAAATGCTCATTTTATTTGAAGTTTTTTGACCCATCATTTTGAGTTACCAAACGAGGAATAGGATTCGGCTGCTCAAGGTAGGCACCTAGAACCGTTTTAGATACTGTAGGATCCATCAGAAAAGCCTCTCCAACACCCCAGGTCTCCCACAGGCTTCAACCACATATGCAAGGGATGTGTGTAGGGATGCTTTAAAAGGCCAAAAGGGTCTAAAATGGTGCTAGACACCGATGTTCAGACACCTCTCCAACTGGAGAGGCAACTGTTTCAAATTCCTGGTGTTTCTTAAGAGGGATTGCTTCAAAAGCTGTGGTAACTTCAGGGCAGCAGTCAGAATTGGCAGGGCTTGGACAAGGTTCTTACCCTCCCAGACCAAAAGACCCTGAAAGCATTTTCAAATGTTGCTGAGGCTGCTGCTGGCAAGGCTGAGCGTTTGTACTAGTATGCCAACAATGGAGCAGCATGGGCAACTGTATTCATTTCCCCAGAAAGATGAACAAAAGCAAAAGCCACTATACTAAAAGAGAGCTCCCAAAACCCCTGTATAAAATATATTTCTGCCTACTTACCATTCGTGAAAGCTCTGAGCAAAAGGCAGCTAGGTCCAGAATACAACGGAGCATCCAGAAACACCTCTCTGAGCCACCTTCTCTCTTCAGTAAGGGAGTAAGGATGGATATTCATATGCCTCTTTGGCCCGAAACCCTCACCAAGTTTCTACACTGAAGGGGCCGTCTGCCTCATCAGCCTCCTGAAGACACGTGCACCTGCTTCCCACGTGCCCACCTCCCTGTCTCTTCCCTTTGCCCCTTCTCTTCCCACAGGACACAGGTGCTCTCCCCATGTTAATGGGGGCGGGCCTGCAAGACACTCAATCCAGGGGCTAACCTGAGGGGAAAAGAGTGCAATCCTGGTGGGACAAGGGTGTCTGACCTGAGGGGAAACAGGCGCTATCCTGAGGGGACGAAGTGGTAACTGACCAGAGGAGAAATGAGAGCGATGCTGAGGGGACAAGGGAGGTCTGACCTGAGGGTGAAAGGGCGCGATCCTGAGCGGACGGGGGAGGACGGGGTGGTAACTGACCTGAAGGGAAATGGGCGCGATCCTGAGGGGAAAACGAGGGCGATCCTGAGGGGACGAGAAGGTCTAACCTGAGGGAAAATGGGGGCAATCCTGAGGGGACGAGACGGTTCTGACCTGAAGGGAAATGGGGGCGATCCTGAGGGGCGAGGGGGTCTAACCTGAGGGGAAATGGGCGCGATCCTGAGGGGAAAATGGGGGCGATCCTGAGGAGACAAGGAGGTCTGACCTGAGGGAAAATGGGGGCGATCCTGGGGGGACGACGGGGGTCTGACCTGAGAGGAACAAGGTGCAATGCTGAGGAGACGAGAGGGCTCTGACCTGAGGGAAAATGAGGCGCTACCTGAGGGGAGAAGGGTCTACCTGAGGAAATGGGGGCTCATACCTGAGGGACAGGTCTGACCTGAGGGACAAGGGGCGCTGATCCTGAGGGAAATGGAGCGATCCTGATAGACGAGGGCTCTGACCTGAGGGGAAAAGCCGATCCTGAAGACAAGGGTTCTGACCTGAGGGAAAGGCGCATCCTGAAGGGACGAGGAATCATAGGTACCTGAGGAAATGGCGCATCCTGAGGGGACGAAAGGGGGTCTGACCTGAGGAAATGGCGCGATCCTGAGAGGAGGGGACTGACCAAGGGAATGGGCGATCCTGAGGGACGAGAGGTCTGACTCTGAGGGAAAGGGCACTGGCGACTGAGGAGAGGGTCTGACCTAGAAGGAAATGGGGCGCGATCCTGAGGAAAGAGGGCGACCTGAGGGACGAGGTCTAACCTGAGAGGACGAGGTGGTAACTGACCTTAGGGGAAATGGGCGCGATCCTGAGGGGAAAATGGGGACGATTCTGAGGAGACGACGGGAGTCGGACCTGAGGGGAAAAAAGCGCGATGCTGAAGGGACGAGGGGATTCTGACCTGAGGGGAACAAGGCGTGATCCTGAGGAAGCGACTGTTAGACCTGAGGGGAAATGGGCGCGATCCTGAGGGGACGAGGGGGTCTGACCTGAAGGAAAATGGACGCGATACTGAGGGGACGAAGGGGACTGACCTGAGGAGAAATGGGCGCGATCCTGAGGGGACAGAGGGGCTCTTGACCTGAGGGTGAAAGGGCGCGATCCTGAGCGGACGGGGGAAGACGGGGTGGTAACTGACCTGAGGGGAAATGGGCGCGATCCTGAGGGGACGGGGGAGGACGGGGTGGTAACTGACCTGAGGGGAAATGGGCGCGATCCTGAGGGGAAAATGAGGGCGATCCTGAGGAGACGAGGAGGTCTGACCTGAGGGAAAATGGGGGCGATCCTGAGGGGAAAATGAGGGCGATCCTGAGGAGACGAGGAGGTCTGACCTGAGGGAAAATGGGGGCGATCCTGAGGGGCGAGGGGGTCTGACCTGAGGGGAACAAGGCGCAATGCTGAGGAGACGAGGGGGCTCTGACCTGAAGGGAAATGTGCGAGATCCTGAGGGGCGAGGGGGTCTAACCTGAGGGGAAATGGGGGCGATCCTGAGGGGACGATGGGGGTCTGACCTGAGGGGAAATGGGCACGATCCTGAGGGGACGATGGGGGTCTGACCTGAGGGAAAATGGGCGCGATGCTAACGGGACGAGGAGGTTCTGACCTGAGGGTAAATGGGAGCGATCCTGGGAAATGGGCGCTATCCTGAGGAGACGAGGGGGGGTCTGACCTGAGGGGAAATGGGCGCTATCCTGAGGGGCGAGGGGGTTCTGACCTGATAGGAAATGGGCACGATCCTGAGGGGACGACGGGGGTCTTACCTGAGGCGAAAAGTGCGCGATCCTGAGGGGACGAGCGTGTCTGACCTGAAGGGGAAAGAGCTCGATCCTGAGAACACAAGGGGGCTCTGACCTGAGGGGGAATGGGCGCTATCCTGAGGGGAAGAGGTGGTCTGACCTGAAGGGAAAAGAGCGCGATCCTGAGGGGACAAGGGGGGACTCTGACCTGAGGGGAAATGGGCGCGATCCTGCGCGGACGGGGGAGGACGGGGTGGTAACTGACCTGAAGGGAAATGGACGCGATCCTGAGGGGAAAATATGGGCGATCCTGAGGAGACGACGGGGGTCTGACCGGAGGGGAAATGGGCGCGATCCTGAGGGGACGAGGGTTTGACCTGAGAGGAGGGTTCCTGCCCTGAGGCTGAGCAGGCGGAACGGAGGGGCAGTCTGGCCTGGGGGGTCCGGCCTGTGGGGACCGAGGGGGCTCTGACTCGGCGGGAGGTCTCGGATCTGAGGAGGGGCCGCCCGCTGCTCCTGCTCCTGCCCCGCGCCGCGGGGACGGGGTGCCGCTCTTCCTTGGCCCCGTGACAGATAGTTAGTTCACAGCGGGAACCTGTGCACTAAGCCTATTTGTTAGGGTTGATTTAAAACCATTTTACGTCAGTGTATCCTCCCTTCTGGCTTACACTGTTTTTTCAGGTTGTTCCATCCCCCACGATTCCCCCTCCAGTCTGATTCACCAGAGGAGGTTCTGCTTTTTTATCTTCTGCTGTAAGACTGTGAGTAGGATTTCACAGCTGTGAATAAGAGCTACACCTATTGAGCTACACCTACCTTCTGGCAAACACAATCAATCAAATAAGGTACCCATCAAAACAAAGTAAATTTAAAATCAAATACTATATTCATATCTGTGTTGGGTGAATATAATCCCAGTCTTGGGCAGTGATCATGCAGGTAAGGAACCTGGCATATTCACTTCTGCATCTCATGTACCTGGATTTCATTCCCACAGAAGGCAAATGAAAAATTCCTAACTGGTGAGTGGCTAAATGTGCCTCCAGAATGGGCAGCAGGGCATGGATAGACTGCCTGACCAGACACACGACCTTAGACACAGCCCTGTGCCCACCAGTATAGATGTCATCACATTTTCTAAAATTATTTAGATTCAGCTAGGCCAAAGAAAATTTTACAATCAGATTCTTTAACAAAATTTCACACTCCTGCAATAACTTGTGATGTTAGCTGTCACTTGAAACAATTTAAAATAAATCTATTTTTTTAAACCACATTCCAATACTCTGACTCTACATTTGCCTTCAGTTATTATTTGTAAGTAAATTCAGTAATTAGTAATTTCTTTCTATTTTCAGTTGTTTACACATATACTTACTTCTAATGGAAGCATCGAGTTAATGTATTTCATATTTGTGCATTATTATTTAATCAACCTTGTCAGAATGATATTGAATCCCTAAGACATAATTTTATACAAACAATAAAAAATTATCTCAAGACATGACTCTTGAGAACAGCCTGCTTACAAGGCAGTAATTCCCATTCCTACTGGAAACAATGGAGTATGAAATTAATAGTTTGGGAGTTTAAATTGCAAAATCAATCATATCACCGTGTCAGAAATGAAATAGCAATGACTGAAATTCCTAAACTTAGTTCTTGAGATTTACACAAGTCTCAAGACCTCCATTGCTCAAGTTTTGTTTCTTCACACTATCTTTTGGAATTTTCACCATGAATATTTTTCTTGGGTAGGAAATGTAGGCTACTCAGGTGAGAATAAGCAAAGACTAAAAAGGATTATTCATGAAGATGCCAAGGTTCTCAGACAATTCAATAAAAGCACATTATCACTGTGTTTCTCCACATGCAGCCCACCAGTGACAGAAACCAGCAGCAATATTGACCTATAAAAATCAAACTTCCAGCCATGAGTGCTAATACTGCACACCACAGATTTCTGCACACGTGCAATGCTAACAGGAAGGGTGTAATTAGTACATCTTTAATAGTGTAAAATAACCTATCTGTAGTAGCTTGATTTGAAAAAACGGGACATTGAACTGAAAGACTCAGGGTAAATTGCCTCTAAAGCATAATTAAAGTTGGTTTTATTCTATTTGTTACTGAGTTTTAGCTTCCCTTCATTCAAGGTCTTGCAATTCAAAATGTACAAAGCATTTGATTTTGAAGGATTGGGAAAGTTTATTGCTGTGATCTGTCTCTGAGGCATCACAGGAATTAAAGTGGTCATTTACCCAGGATAGTCGCAAACAGCCAACTCTACAGACAGATTTAAAGTTCAGGCACAAATGTGACTAAGCCAACCACTAACCAAAAAGGAGATTTTCTGATGAAGGGTGTTTTTCATAAGTGCCCACTATCTGATTTCATTTCTAAAGCTTCTGCTAATTTGGAGGTACTGACACAAGGTGAACCTGCTGGTGCTACCCAATGTCATAATTCCTCTCTGTAGTGACAGTGTGAAAAACAGCCTGTAAAACTCAGCAAAATAACAGGTTTGATTCACAACTGTTTTTAAAACAGACCGCAGATACTGTTTTTATGGGGAGGAAAAAAAAAAACACCGACAAACTGGAAAATGATGATGAAATGAAAGATAAATCAAACAAGAAGTCGTGTATTTTAAGATGTGAAGCACACAAAAGGTAAGTAAATCAGGGTCTCCAAACCAACATTGTGCTCAGAATGGGGACAAAAGTCAAGCACTGCAGAATGGGAGCTATTTTACTTTCACATAGGTGGAAAGAACACTACTCTTTATGGTGTTGCAGATGCATTATGAAAGCCAAGTCTCATTAATACACCTACCATAAGGGTGTTTTGGCCCAGAGCAGCATTTTCTATGATATTCAGCATAGTCAGATTTGAAAGCATATCCATTTAGCTTCTGTTTCCATAAAAATGTAAAAAATGTGTGAATAAACCAGTTGCAAATAGGAACATGCTTCTGGTTTAAAACCCAGTAGAACTGGTAAAGATGTATTAAGGAAAAAGGTTCCAATCCAGTAGCACATACATGCCCAAATTTGCTAAGATTATTTATTAAAAATGCAACCGAACATTTGGCTGCCTTGACACATACAACAACATTCAGCGATTATAATCTGATAATCTTGTGACACTGAGCCTGTAATTTCATTAAAATTTAAAAGTGGAATTAACAGCCTTTTCCCAAAAACTATCTACTACTGAATATATGAGAGGATTAGAGGCAAAAGCAGATTCCACAGTCTGCCAACTTTAGGAGTAAACTTGTTGTCTAGATAATGTCTAATTAACTGCTGCTAGCGAAAAAAATGGGATAACAATTAATTCCAGGGAAGCTGCCCAGCAGCCATTGTATCACAACAAATTTTGTCACTGTTGACAAACAAACAAGGAAAAGTTTGACATGCCCTAACTAAAGGAATGAAGCCACTTTTGATTGTCTACCTGAAACCTGTCCCTGATCCATTCTTAGGCATTCACAGAATGTGAAATTTTAGCCAAATACGGAATTTTCCATAGTAAATTCTTATTTTCATTGTCTGTGTGGTTTCAGCAAGCTAACAGGCAGAACAGGAGGAATACAGAAGAAATATTCTTCAGTATGCAGCATTACTTTTCCTACTGTTATTAGCTTCTTCAGGGAGAAAACACGAAAACCTGTAATGTTGTGTTCAAGCATTATCTGTTGTAAAACCCAGTTTATGTTGGAGTCGTTTTTTCATTCACATTCTCCAAGGGAGATGTAAAATTCACTCTTGAATATTCGAAGTTACACATAAGCACCACGTTGCTGTTCTGCCAACATTACTGTAAATATTTGTTAACTTAGTCAGAATCTAACCTATTTTTCTGTTGGAAACATCATAGAATTCTAACAGGAAGAAATGTTCAAACTTTTGAATTTGTAAAACTGATAGAGGTGGAAGGGATGGAAGAAGCACTACAAAACTGACATTGTACTTAAGGTCAACAAAGACAAGAAACCTGAAGGATTGAGGTGCTTGGGGCTCAGTCCTGTATTTCTAAAGAAATAATTTCTGATACAGGTTGGTTAATCTGCCCATGTGCTATTGAAGATTTTTCAGTATCTGTCCTCTTTACTTGAAGAAATTAAATCCATGAAAAAAAATACAGGCAATTCTATCCAAGCACCATTATTTTATGTAACAGTCCTAAACCAAACTTTATGTTACCTGTTCCAATGCCACGATCTTGCTACTTTTAAGTGACTAAGAAATAAAACTTCTGAGATTGCTTTGGGAGGTAAATTCATTTTTAAAATACATTTATTCCAGCAGCACTCTGCCTGTATCCCTAAGCCCTTTAGTCACTACTGCTGGGCAAGGCTTGGTACCTGAGGAGCTGGAAGCTGCTCTGCGCTTGCAGCCTGCGCTGACAACACTGGAGGTCACTGCAGCACCGCTCAACTTCCTCCAGAGCCCGGGATTCTCCGTGTTCGACCGACCGGAGCGGGTTAAACACAACTCGCTGTGCCTGAACAACTCCCAGCCGCCTCGGCATTTATTCTGCTGTACTGAAATTGCACGTTTTGTCTCGAGTCCTATACGGGAACACAAAGCAGCTGCTGTTTAAAGAAAAAAAAAAAAAAAAAACAAAAACAAACACTAAGTTTTTTCTTAGTTCTGCTAGGAAATAAAGGCTTCTAAATTCAGAACATTGAAGTGCGACATTACAAATGGTGAGACACAAGGAGCACTGAGCCTCTTTCCAGGATGTTGCGTGTGGAACGAAAAATCAAATAAAATTACTATTTTTATCCATTGCAACACAGGTACAAAGTCAAATGAAATTTAATTTCCATTGTACTACTGCTGCCACAATTAACTGCTGCTAGCGAAAAAAAACCCAAAAAAACAACAAAACTATCTATAGGGAATTAAATTACATATAAAGGTCATATGATAGGGACCTCTCGAGATTCTGTAACAATTGAAAGAAATTGTAAAACCAGGAAAAACATTAACGCCACTGAAAGCCAACGGCTGCTGTCTCCTGTAGTATATTCCTGGCTGCCTGTCAGACTCAGGTTTCACTCGCAGGAGCAGACACGGCCCCTGTGTTTCAGGCCCAAAGTCCCTCGAGTGTGAACCGCGATTTATCTCTCCTGCACCGCTCCAGCCGAGCCGCGGCCGCCATTGCTGCGGGGGCGGGGCCAGGGCCAGGGCCGGCGGCGCTCATTGGCTGTGCGGGCTGGGGGCGGGGCCTCCGCGGGCGGGATGCCCTATAAGGCTGCAGCCGGGGCCGCAGAGCAGCATCAGCAGCGATGGCCGAGTGGTTAAGGCGTTGGACTTGAAATCCAATGGGGTCTCCCCGCGCAGGTTCGAACCCTGCTCGCTGCGGCCCGGAGGGGCTTGGCTTTTTCGTTCTTCTCTGGCGCTCTCCTATTATCTGCTGTGTTCCAGTTTTGCTGCTCACGTCTCCTGTTTCGGCTAAAGGCCCCTGCAGCAATCGGAGCGATTATCTGGGATAGCACACAACGGGGCAGCGTGGAGGGGACACAGGGGCTCATCGGCCTGAGCAGGGCGATCCCAGAGCACGGGGCAGGATCGCGTCCTTCCTGCTTTGAACAGCGCCCCGAGGGAGGCTCTGCAGCCTCTCTGTCAGTCTGTTCAGGGCTCGGTCACTGTGCAGGAAAGCAGCCCTTCCTCGTGTCCGGCAGTTTGCCTCCGGTCCCACTGCTGGGCCCCACCTTCTGACACCCCCTTGGATATCGATACACATTACAGAGGTTTCCTCTCAGCCATCTCTGTGACACCGAATAGGCCCGGCTCCCTCAACCTTCCCTCAAGGGAGGCAATCCAGTCCCCTCATCATCTTTGTTGCCCTGTGTTATTTATCCCACTGCAGCTCATGAGGCCGTGCCTACCTGCTCCTCCCCAAGCCCTGCCAGAAGGAGCAGCAGCACGAAGCTGCACAGGTCCCAGGGCGAGTTTCTGGCACTGCATTTACCAGCAGTGACAAGAGCCCTCGAGGGAGGTGAGAGCAGGGCACCTGAGGCTCAGTGCTCTCCTACCAGCTCACCTTCCAGGGCACAAACGGTGCCCTGACTCACCCAGAGCTCTGTTGTTCTGTCGCCATGTCTTACAGCTGATACAAAATAAATCTTGTCAGCAGAAGGCTTCTCTCTAAGGAATGGACTTGCTCCATCAAACCTTGCCTTTCCTGAAGGAACCTGTCTGACTCCTCCTGGACCTCCAGTGAGGGGGGTCCTCAATCCTCTTTTCCTGTCTTTTATGACCTTCTGCACATGCATGAGGCACATACACACAATATGGAGATGAGGGGGGGAAAACCCACAGAAGTTATTTTGCCATTGATAACCAGGAAAAACAAAACCAGGCAGCATTTCCCCATCGTCTCTGATTGGCTCACACTGAGCTCTCCCCACTCCGATGTGCCAGTCTCCTCCCCAGCGCCAGCGAAGGGCTGACAAACTGGAGACTGCCAACAGCAGGGGGAGCGGGAGCACTGGGCTGCAATAAAAACACCCGGCATAAACTAACTGATAATCATCTGCCCGTCTGACAGTCACACAGCCCAGCAACCCACCGAGTGGCTTTATCTTCTGCTGTGTAATTTCATCAGCTTTACAACAGCCTCACTGCTTACACTTTCATATCCTGAAATGAGAGATGAGCCTGCTGGGAAGGTAAGATAGCAATGTTCATGCTCAGGAAATTAAAGATACTCAGTATCTCTTAATAATCAGGATACTTGCTTATATTATAGAACATATAAACTGCCTTTTTAAAAATCTCATTTAAAGAGGAAAACAATCAATCAAGAAATGACCTTACCTATCATTCAGCATTACCCAGCCTGAGATTTTAAGTCATGTACTTGTCTGCATTCATCATCCAAACTAACTCTTACACTGTCACTTGGCAAAGCAACTTGGCAAATACTGGCAAAACAAAAAGGTTGAGAATGTTTTCGTTCTTGACAATCTTATATATTCTGCACTTGCACACGTATAACAGCAATAAATAAAGATATAATAATTTTATATAATGCCAGAATCCTCACATGCTATTCAGCTTCACTGTAAATAACTGGCTAAAGAGTTGCTTAATTTCTGTTTGAAGTAGTTTCAAAGACCTAGAAACACAGCACTGAATAATGTGCCCTATTCTCTGTATTTTATCATCATTATCACATGCACCTGCACCCCATCTGCTGCCTTAAAACTTCCAGGTGAAAACTCCTCAGTTTTCCTGTTCCAAGTCCAGTAATGGCCAGGTTTTATCAACACTTTTGACTGGACTCCAGAAGATCTGGGCTCACCTCACAGCTCTGTTTATTTTCATACCAAACCATTCAGAGCTGTAATACAGCACAGTAAATCAAAGCCCCCACGTACCCAAAACATTCAGGACCCTTTTCTGCCCACCTAAGCAACCCACAGAGGGAGCTAAAGAGGAAAATAGGAGCTTACCACGTCTTGCAGAGAGCTGCCCTCCTCCACTCTGAAACTCCCAGCCCCTAATCCAATAAAGTATCTGCGTTTGTTGCTGTTGTTCCCCACCCCCACAGACAACCCCTTGCAAAGAGAGTTAAAAACGCCAGTGGGCCCTGAGAACCACGAACAGCCGACCCTGTTTGCCTTAATCCCACCTTCACAGAGCCTGAGATGCACCTCACACCCCCTCCCCTACCCCAGTTAAACTTTCAGCATGTGAATTCTGTTTGGTGCTCACCAGTGCAGGGCCAAAGCACCACATAATTGCTGATGAAATGTCAAGAGGGACATTCACTGGATCTTTTCATGTTACTAGCAAAAAACTTCTAAAAATACTATATATTTAAAGAAATAGATAGGCAATATATGCTTGGGCTGTGGACCCTGAATGACCTAACACTGACTAAGGTGACAAGCAGGTGCTTGTTTCTTTACTTTCTAACATGAGGGAGAACTGGGCTGCCCATTCATTCCAGTTAACTGTTGTTACTGGCCAACAGGTCAGGTCCCACCTGGTTTTGGGGAATAAAAAGCAAAACAGGCTGCACAGGCTCCTCTTGTTTTCCAAAACTCTGTTTTTGCTGTGCTAGGAATAGATTTATTCAACTCAATAAATGCTGAAAAATGGATCATTGCAAGTTTAACATGTACAAAGAAAGAAACAAAAAAAATCTGTGTTGGTGGGATTGGTGTACTGGAGCACCAGTTAGAACCTGACCTCCTCATGAGGGCAAAATTACAGGTCTGATCTTGAGCAGGTTGTTGCCAAACACAACTTTTGCCACGAGTTTTTGCTGGGCTAAAAGCCTTCCAAATATCTGCAATTATTCATCCAGAACAAACATCCAAAAGTTCTTTGCCAAAACCAACCACGCAATAATTGGCTAATAATGACATCAGTTTTAATGACACAAACTATTAGTTTGCTGTTCAAAGGTCTATTGTATGTTCACTTCTCAAGGGAAACCAGCTCATTAGGTGCTAAATCACCCATCCAACCACTCCCTTTTACCCTTACCGGCAAGTGAAATGGGCAGAGGAGAATCTGGGCTGCATCTGATTCAAAGTGCTCCAGCTGGCTGCATTCCCATCTTTTTGTTAGAGGGAAAATTGTTCCCTGTTACTTAGTATCCTTCACCTACAGTAAGAGTTTCTTCTGTTACTACTGTCTGACATTGTTTACAGTCCCTCTACGTCAATCAAAGTCTTTCTTGAGCAAACGTCTTTGTATGAAGTAAAGCAGCAAACGCACTAGAAAAAAAACAAACCAGTTTACAAACATTTAACAGATGTTACAGAGAATTATTAATCTCATCTCTGTAATATTTTCAGCTGCAAAATATGCAAGAGAAAAGCATGTAAAATTAAAGGTGATGTGCTATAAAACTGGCTCTTGGTACCAATGCCATCCACCCCAGGGTGAGCTTAGCTGTATCAGCACACCACCAGCACTCAGCTTTTCCAAACTGGGACCAACACAAGCAGCATTAACAGTCCCAGTGGAGCAGGCTGGCTCCAGGACACTGATGGCCATGAGGTCAGTAGGATGCACCCAGCCAGCAGGGACACAGTAACTCAGGCAGCACAGCAAACACAGGTGCCTCCAGGGAGAGAGACATCAGATTGTGTCCATGTGGGGACAGCACTGGACATTCCAGGTTACACTTTCCACTGCCTGGCATTCCTAATTGGACTCCTTAAGCTTTTACCTACTGAGATGACAAATAACAAGAAATTCCAAAGGAATCTCTGTGGTGGGTGGAGGATTTAACTAAAAAGATGAAAGCAACCCCTTTGCTGTGTGCATGAAGTTTTATTTGCTGCTGATGGAATTATCTGCCTGCACAAAACCACAATGTCAATATCTGACATATTAGCTAAGTTTGCAAAGAATAAAACAAACACAAAATAAATAAACAACAACGTAGAATTTGAAAGGTTGCCCAAAGTATCAGAAACTTTTCATGTGAGATTTTGTACACATTACTGCTGACTAGTCTGATTTTTCATTCCCCACTGTACAAAACCCTGATAAAACCATGTCTAGCACACCTGACCAGGAAGGGGAATTGCTGTGAAGCCATGGGACAATGCTGGCACACATCTACAGGGGATCAGTTTTCCACCAATACATCTTAAGACAAAAATTGCTATCTGGAGAAGTAAAGTTCTGGAACTGCTTTCCAAAACAAATAGCTGGTGCAGGTGTTCTTGTTAAGGTAGAAGACTAGTGATTTTTAGGAGTGCTTGATCTGTCACAGAGACCTTGGATAACAAGAACCTTCTTATTTCATCGATAAGATCACAACTCTCCTACAAGTTAAGTTTGTAATGAGCACATTACAAATCACTGCAGTGAGTACAATGCAATGGAGAAGTGAAGCAGAGCACAGAGTTGAGAGATAAGCACAGTTCTCTTTACAGTTCATTGTCACCAAGCTTTTGGAAGATCCTCACTGAGTAGGATACCCTGGAGCCCAGGGTTCTACTGAGAATATGTTTTTATAACATCACACTATTGAGAGAAATATTAATCACTACACAATATTTGAGAATACAAGAAACAATATATAAGATGTTAGATAACTTCACAAAATCACTGTATGTTAATACTGAAAAGGGCTTTGCTACTGAACAGAAAAACCTTCATCTGTAATGCTCACAGCATGTGTGATAAATCAGAATTCAGACTGCCTGGAACAACACATTACAATCAAAGAATACAAAATACAAATAACTTGTAACTGCTGGCGAAAGAAAAAATACTGAACTGTTGAACAGACAGATGATCTCATGCTCCTGTGTGTTTCTCATTTTAGATCTCATAGTTTCTGAATTTCCTCAGGAGGTCCGATGGAGCATCGCCTGACCAGCGGAAACGCAAGTGCCAGTAATTCCCCTCTGAAAATCCTGAGGGGGAAAAAGAGAAAGACAACTAAGTTATTACAAACATGCATCAAATTAAATTTTCTGAAATAATGCTTGATAGTCTTCCCCCCCAAAAAAAAAGTAAGCAGAAAAGTGGTGACTTCCAGTGCTCTTGACTAGCAGTGACAAATAGGAGCACTGAATTCTTGGCATGTTGGAACAGGAACTCCAACACCAACCTTCAGGACAGAGATCAGCTGGGAAGGTCCAAAGGAGAACTGCAAGGACCCTGGTAGTGCCTAGAGAGGACTCACAAAGGACAACTGAACACATTGCAAGGAAGAAGATGGAGATGGTGATGTGACAAATCAGCAAGTACCTGATCTGGGGCCCTTTAATACTAAAATGTGACCTTTCGTCCTTTTACAGCAAACTGAATCCTAGGAGCAGAATTAGTGTTCAAATCTCTTGTTGGAGCTGAAATAGCCATGTAGGTGGCAGTCCAGAATTCATCCAGGCCAGCAGTCAGGAACAGACAATGCCACAGTTTCAAAGTGGAACCCAATATATAATTTTTTTCTGGACCAAAACAAAAACATTATCAACATCCTAACATCAGGTATACACACTGAAGTGCATACACACCCTGACAAATACATTATAATATTAACATTTATTAATGTAAATATATGCCACTGGATAAATGAAGTAGGCAGTTGATGAGTTTGATGTTTTCCTCATTCAAATATCTGGAAATTAAATTAAAACTTAAGAAAATTCACCGTTACAAGGAACAAGATGACGTTTTCTTTCCTTCAAAATTTTACTATTCTACAAAGGATACAGTGATGATTTAATTACCAAATAGTATGAAGTTATAGAGCATAATTTTTCAAAATCAAGTTTTCACTTAGGCCTGGCATACACTTCTCTGTAGAATTTTCTTATCTATTTTCTGCATTCCACAAATGTTTGGGATTACATTAGGTTTTGCTACTCTCACAGTTCACTCTAATTTCCTGTTTGATCAAACTGGAGAGAAATGACAGGACTCTATTTAACAAGTTCTCTGCTAACATGGGCCTGGGATTATGAAACTCCTGAAGGATCAGACCATGGTGCTAAGGAAGCTTTAACCACACAGTGACCTAAACCACAGCCAGGCAGTGCTGACTGGTAGGTGACACTTTTGAAACACACATTTATCCTGGTGTATATACTACGTAGAAAAAACAAGTGCTGAAAAGTGGATAAAAAACCCCCAAACCTAAATATTTTACTTAACAGTTTTAAAATTCATTTTTTTAAAAAAGTCACTGAAAATAACTGCCTTCTCTTTTTACTTTGCATTTTATATATGAGAGAAACTCAACTTCCCATTTTGGTCAAAGCATTTTTTTTTTCTCCTTCTCCTGTTGCTACTTTTACTATCAAACAAACAAGGAAACTTGGGATAGGGAGGAAGCAGCATCTGAAAACTTCAAAATTAAATAAGTAGTCAATAGCATAAAACCCAAACCAAAATCCCAACCCAAAACCACATTTAAAAAGCTCCAAGTCAAACACACTGCTCTGGAGAAGACTTTCTCATGGCTGAAAGCCCCCATTTCAGGCCAATCCCTGGATACTGCAATTTTCTGTAACTGCTGTTTTCACTTACTTGGGGAGTCTGGATTCTTTGAAGACTGTGGTTTCACATCAGGAATTTCAACATCTTCCTGCTCCCTGTTCCCTTCCAACAATCCCTCTCCATTGTTTTCTGTCTGCTGGGTCCACATCTCAGTAGTTATGTTGTTGGTGTTTCCAAAGTCAGGAGCTTCCAGCATTTGGTCCTTCTTACTTTGGACAGCCCAGTGCATTGACTACAGGAATGCAAACATAACAAAGAGCTAAGCCCTATGCTTTAATGGGCTTTTAATTACTTTTTCTGTCTTATATTGCTGTAATAAGTGGTCAAACAAAGCACCTTGAGAAGCCTGCAGGTCAATAGGACAGGGGAAAGGATGGTTACATGTCACAAACAGCACTGCAGAGGACACTTTATGTCAGGTGGGGGTGAAGAACAAAATGTACAAATAGATCAGAATTTTAGGGGCCTTTTGTCAAGTTTCTTCTGCCATGAATTCAGACATTTTTAAGAGGGCTTGAGTGACTTCAGAAATGTTCATTTTCAAAGCTGTCTTTGACTTTAAAGTACCCTTTGAAGGCAAGGCAATTTGAAAAGATTCAATATTAAAGTCTGTGGAATAACATCTGTTTGGAAATGAACTAAGCTTAGTTGGATACTTCCAGCAAACATTTAAGCTCAGGCTTAAGCTCTAGTTTGAAGTGCCACCTCCTCTCCTAAGCAGAAATGAGATGGGCAGAATTGACACAGGAAACTTTTACTCACCTGCCTTAAAATATGACCATGTAGCCCTGTAACTACAATTCACTCTAGTAGGGGAGGAAAAAACTAATCCAATATTATAGAATTGAGCTCTACTAGGGACACACTACCAAATCTCCTCAAGAGCAAGACCAGGAGGGAAATCACCCAAAAAACTCCTGCCCCTGTCCCCAGGTCACCCCACCAGCCTAGCAGGGCCCCTCCAAAGCTCTATGAGAAGCCCAGGTTCCAGGGAATGACATTCTGGATTTTTTCAATGAGATCTTCATTTAATCAGACAGCATGCAAACCTATCTGATAAGCAATATACCAAGAGGAGAACATATTATAAAGAGGTCTCAGCTTTAACTTAACTTTGAAAAGAAAGAAAGGTTTCCTACAAAAACAAAGTGAGCTGAAGCATTTGAAAACAGCCCTTAAGTTACTTAAACTTCCTATAAAAGCAGCAACTTGATACATTAACTCTACGTGAAAGGGCTTCTGAAGCCCTCCAGTTTTCCCTGCATTTCCTTACCATCCCTAGCGCAGGGATCTCCCTGCAGCATTCCCTATGGCCCGGCAGTGCAGCAGAGCTCACAGCTGTAGCCCATCCCCTCCCTGCAGTGTTTTGCCAGCCCCAGCTGTCCCCGTGCCGAGCCCAGCCCCGGCAGGGCAGCACGGACTGACCGTTCTCACGGAGCTGCTCAGCGCCTCCCACTGCTGGAATGGGATGCTCACTTTGCTCCGCCGCCAGTGGTCGTAAAGCGCCCGCCTCTCCTCGTTGGTCAGGGTCTCCTTGGCTTGCTGCAGCTTCTGGAAATTCTCCACTGCCACACAGACCAAAAGGACACTAAAGACAATGGTTGTTTGGCACAGGAATGAATTCAGGTGCAAAAGGGACCCTGCCAGCAGCGGCGCAGAGCAAAGCAGAGGAGGCAGGAGGAGGAGCAGGTGGCCAAGGGATGTGGTTCTGGTTCCAGCTTGCACAGCTCTGGCTGGCTTTAGGATCACAGCACCTTTGGTGGACTGATCCTTGCAAATCAGGACTGAAATGTTCCTTTGTCTACCAGCTTCAGAAGCTCCTAAGTTTAAGTTCAGAGAAGCTTACAGAGCACACAGGTGAAAGGCACAATTCAGCCCCTGCAGACCACCTTAAAAAGGGAAGTTAGACCAACACTGCTTAGAAGGAACACACTGAGATCTACAGCAGCACAGGAACAGAGCACAGCAACAGAACTATGAGCAGGGAGAATAAAAGATGAGCAGGAAATGACAAACAAGAAGAAGAATCTAAATATAATTCAGATTAATTAACTTGTGCATGTTATTAGGTGTGTTTTCTACATATGCTAAAATGTTATCCAGTGCGTGAGTGAGAGGTCTCACTTTTCCCTCCAGGGTAATTTTTCATGGAATGGTTACTAAGGATGCAGCTGCATGTTACTATTTGTGGAAGGGCTATAAAGATTTAGACTTTATGACTCACCTATGTTACAGTGATCTATTATTATTACTATTATTCATTTATTCCAGTTTATAAAACAGAGAGAGCTCTTTTGAAATACACTACACCCAAACACTAATCAAAATTGATAACTATAAACCAAACAAGAGACAACAGACTGAGGGAACAACTGTACTAGGTTTCCTTATTCTAGTGTTACTAGTTTTCAACAAATAAAAGGTCTACTTTAATTACTCTTTATTAAGCTTTAAGCTGATGAAATAAAATAAAAAACCATAAAGTAAACTCTCACTAGCACTGTAAAAAGGTATTTAAAGTAAATAAGGCATGTTCAGGTAAAGAGAGAATATAACATTTCTCCATGACAAGCAAAGCTGCTCTATTTGGCACTTGGCTGCTCTTTTTTGTAGCTCAGCCCTGGTGAGCTCTGCCCAGGGCTCTCTGTGGTTATGAATGGGTAAAGACTCAAATAAATAACTCAGGTGCTGCTGAGCCCTCCCAGCTCTGAGGAGCTGCCCCTCTCACCAGCACAAACGTCAGCTGCTGTTCTGCAAACAGAGGCTCCTCATGGGGCCAGCTTCTTTTCACTTCCTGTCATTAAATTACATTAAAAGAAAATAAAGCACATTTTATGTGTTCCTCACAGGCTTGTTCCTGCCAGTAAATTAACTGATGGACACAAGTGTGGCACTTGAAGGCCACTGACCAACTCCATAGGTCTAGGAAGGGACCCACTCCAGAAATAAATTCTGTATTAAGATGATCTGCTGTAGAAAGAAAAAAAAATTCAAGGTCTTAGAAATAAAAAAAAATCCAACAAGTGTCTTCCTGCTCTAGCACAGAGGAGTGTGCAAGCCTTAGAAAGAATATCACAAGCTTGCTATTTAAATGGAATGTGCTCAATGCACACAATGATTGAAACATATTTAGGGGAAATAAAGTTTTAAGGCTGAATTTAGTATCTTGGCCATGCCAGTAGAAGAAAAACAGAGATTGATTTTACACAGGAAAGAATACATACCTGCTTTGGGGTTTCCAGGATGCTTATCAGGATGACATTCAAGGGCTTTAATCTTATACTCAGCAAGAATCTGTTCAGCCTAAACAAAATATTGAAATAAAGTGAGCAAACACAGAAAAGACTTGCAAATTTTCTTTTTGAAAGAGGCTGGGAGGAACACAAAGAAGGCTGAAAGATTTTGTCCTATTCAATTTTACAAGCTTTAGTACAAGCAAAGTAGGTAACAACAACCATCTGCCAGTGACACTGCTTATTTAATCTCATTTCTACACACTCATCCTTGGTCTTGTTTTTGTGGGGCTCATCCAACATGGCTCTAGAAAAATGTGCAAAGACATTTGACCACAGAGGCAAAATGCATCACTTCAGCTGCTCTTTACTTTGTTTCACCAACTCTAACAGAGTCTCATAGCAGGAAGCAAAAGCTCTCTGTATTGCTGAAGATCAATTTGTGGGTTTAGGTGCTTTCCTCCATATCCATTTCATAGGAAATTCAGCCTGCACCCCATGAGGTTTCCATTTTGGATGCCCCATGAGATTTCCATCTTGGATACCCCAAGATAACTTGCTCGATAACCAGTAGTTCACATCCTTTCCTCAAGTCAATTTTCCAGGCAAAAAGGTTGGCTTGGAGTAGAATAGATTTATAATCAACATTAGAATATTGGCATGTATTAGTTTATCAGTCAATTGCAAATTCCCACACAGTTTGTTGTATCATAAAGTATTATAAACACTAGAAAAACTAAGACATGTAAACAGTTAAAATACAAGAAGCCACTGGAGTGGGCATCCGCTTAAATTTTCAAATGTTTAGTGCTTTTCCAAATATCTTGCTGGTTTTTATAATTCAGAAGCCAAAACTTCTTTATATCATTGCAGTTCAGCTTAAGATTTCACAATTCACCCTAAGGTACCAAATAATTACCATTCTTTCCCATAGTACACATGCTGTTTATACAAATTCCTCATTTGTCAAGCCATGACAGCCACATACAATTTAAATTATTTCCTTCAAAATTAAGCCTCATAGCATTTTTATTTAGGATAAAATTACAGTATGCTCAACTATCTGGACAAATCTTGTTGGCATGTTTTTGGGAAAAAACGTGGTCTAAAGCAGTATCTTAAGAATTCTGCACTTTTCACTCTGCTCAGTAGCTCCTTCCAGAGGGACAGACGTAAGGTGGTGTATTTGCAGTCAGTGAGACACTTTAAACATATACGGTGTACAGAGAACTCGTGAGACTGGTTACTGTATAGCCAGCTACCACCTCAAAAACAAAAGGGCAACTTTAAAGTTAACATGTGTACAGAAGGTTAAAATGTAGCAGGAGGGTAGCATGGAAGTCTTCAGCTTAGGAAAAAAATCAGCAGAAAGAAAAGTTTATAGGAAGTTTATACAACATACCTGAAATTATTATAAAATATATAGTGAGGTGTTTCACCAAGAAAGATATCCAATACCCACTATATATGAATAGCATTGTTCTAGAAGGATGATGGAGATTAAATCTCCCCTCTTCCTGTCACCTCTGAAGAGGAAGCTGGTGTCTGTGAGCTCAATTCCACCAGAAGCCACGTTTGTGTTTAGTTGAATACAGCAAAAAATCTGCAGAAACTGATAGTATTTCTGCCTAAATGTAACCAGGCCAACCAAGAGCAGGATATTCTGCAGCTGGGAGTGTGCTGTGCATGCCCAAAGCAGCCTGTGCCAAATGTTTGACTCCTGGACAAAACCCCTGTAATGCTCCAAATTCCTGTGAGACCCCAGAAGAGCAGTGCAGGGACCTGAGGGGAGGGGGTGTGATCCTGGGGCTCAGTCACCCTGGATCTCCCGTGTCAAAAACAGTGCAGCAACATCTGCTGCTGCTCCCAACAAATAGTGACTTGACAGCTTGTTTTCCAGGGCCCATTAAAATTTATTCCAGCTTTTTAATTTCATTTGCAGGCAATCGGAAAAATAATTATCACATGTACTTGAACTGTTCATTAATTGCTAAGCCCTTAAGGAATTAGTGTGAGGTAGAAAACGAGACTTGAGCACTGCCCTCTGCTAGGATCACTGCTAAGAGTGTCCTCAGGAAAAGCTTTACATTTCCCTCTGGGACACACCAAAGATGTTTATCCCTGAGCTTCATACTTCACCACTAGGACAGGTGAGAGTATCTGACTAAATTTACTGAGCAAAAGACAGCTTTTATCTCCACTGAATACATCCCTCATTACAGCAGAGTAATCGAAACTCCTTTTCCAAATCAGAAACACAATTCCAGTTAATAGAACAACTAAACTGAAAAAAAAATACTAGACTAGCCAACAAATAGTTGTATGGACACCTTTAACACAATGCACACTTTTTTTAGCTGCACATCACTCAAAAATAGCTCAGCTAAATCTCATTATAAAGCATGTATCTGCTATCAAAACAAATTAGTAAAACTAGTATTTGAATTTAATTAAAAACAGTATTTCAAAAGCATTAATATGGTAAAAGATAGAGATAAGTGTTTTGCTTTCATCTGAACCAGTGAATACATTTTTTAAAATATTATGCTATGTGTAAAGCCCGAGAAACTGAGCACTGTTATCAGTGCCCTAAGGCTATGAACTTTCATTGTACTACTTGTACATAAATAGCTCCTTTTCAGTTCTCAAAACCAATAATATATACTCCAGACTATTATTTGGATGCTGTCAAGCACATGCAGTTGGCTCCTCCATAATCCAGTCCTGTTCTACATGACATTTTCAACCTTACTCCAGGCTCTTAACGTCAGAGAAAACACAGGAGAGAAAACTGAGCTTTCCAAGGGAGATCTACAAGTGGCAAGAAAGAAGGTGCACTAGGCATTTCATATATTCACAAATTCCCTGAAGGCACAAGAGCTCGTTCAAGCTGTGAATAAGCTGGCGGGCAGGGAGAAGCTCTTACCGTCGATAGCTCATCGCATCCCAGCAAGTTGTAGTAATCCTCCAGCTCCTCCGGCTTGCAGCTCAGGATGGCATCCATGGGCGCTGCTGCAGCGGGCTGTTCCCAGCCGGCAGGGATGCTGAATGCAGAATACACAGGTCGGAGCTCACACAGTCTGAAGCAGCCCGGGGCAGCGGGGAGCGCGCAGCGAGCTCCGTGCGGCGCTTTTGAACGCGAGCAGCTGACACGCACGGAGCTGGGGAGGTGCCCGCTGCCATTGGCCCCGCACCGAGCTGCCATCGGCAGTGCTCCCTGGGATCCGTAGTTCCCAGAGCCATCGCAAGGGGAAACTGTGCCTCCCGTCCTGACCGCAGAGCTCTGCACACGGAAACGTGGCAGAGATTTGTCCCTGGCCATCACCTGTGCAGCCCCCGCAAGCCAGCACACACCGAGAGGCTGCCCTGCACCTCAGCTATTTCCTGCTCCATTTCTATTTGCAACTTTTGCCACCGCCTTTGACCAGATGATTAGATGGGTAATTACAGAAAAGAGTAAGGATTACTTCCAAAATAACAATTACAGGGTGCAAACTCTGAAGAACAGAGCACCGACCTTGCCAAAGTCTCAAGTCAGAGGTCTGCCAGTCATCAACAAAAAGGGGGCAACCCTCACTCTCTGAAGGCTTCCTTGGGTACACAGACACTGCTCCTCAAAACCAAACAGCAACTGCACAGCAGTCACGTCCCACAAATTAAAACTGCCCGAGGACACGAAACACTCAGTGTCTAGTATCAAATTAAATACTCTATCTCATGCTAAATTGCTTTCAGACTGTAGATTGAGGGTCTGTACTGTGTGCAAAGCACGTTCCTTGTGAAGCTCATTTTACAGTGAGGTGAAACACCTTAATTTTAAACTATGATTAATGAGCAAGACCTCAGCCCAACAGAGACTCTGGACACGTTTGGTGTCACCCACGATCTGCTGATTTCAAAAGATCACTTCCTAAGCATAATATAACCACAGGCTGAAGTCTTGCCCCTGGAGCCTTAGGAGTTCCGATGTTACATTTCCCACACCTGCAAGAGCTCTGCAGCCCAAGTTGTTCAGTGCCATTAAATCCTGATGGTTCCTTAACACTTACAAATAGGTGCTGTGAGCAGTTATACAGTTCTAAATGCAGTGACCTTGCAGAACAGATCCCAGGATGTGACCAAGGCTGGAACAGACCATGTGTGACCAGCAAAGGACCCAGTGGCCATTCAGAGCTATTTATGAATAACAAATAAATATTTTTCCATCCACAAGTGCTTTAATATCTGCATTAACAATGTTCTATAATGACATTAATATTAATCTTCCACGATTTTCTATTAGAGATTGCATTGTCTGAAATTTTCTGCTTTTACTGCATGTTCAGACTGCCTACTAAGATTATAAAATACACAAAACAATTAAAAGCAATAATATTAAAATAAAAAGCACAATCCTTGGTGAAAATATTTGAATCTGACAGAAGACTCTACCAACATATTTCTCTGAGTAAGCGGAACAACAGAAATCTTTTTCCAATATCACTACAAGTGGAATTACAAATCCCTCCATCTCCACCATTCATAACTTAATAACCAGAAAAGTACAGGAAAGAAAGCCTTTTAATAACAGAACATGTCAATATTTAAATAGGTTGTACTCTGTGGGAGGACAAAAAACAAACAGCTGTCCCTGCTCCCAACAGCATTCCTGCCATCCCTTTCTTTTCCAAGTATTCCTTGTGCATTTGCGTAAGGTGAAAGGGAAGCTCTTTAACCCTTTTCCCCTCCAGCTGTCGGTGGCTATTCCCGCGCTGCCCTGCAGTGACAAACCAGCTGTGTGCTGGCAGGGAAGGTGCTCCCCGAGCCTCAGCCCCGCCTGCACCTCGCACACAGCGGGGCTCTGCCCAAACGCAGCAGTGCCCGCCTTCCTGCCCCTCGAGATCCCCAGGGCTTGGGGCACAAAGGCTCCCGCAGCACAGCACAGCACAGCACAGCTGCAGGTTTGTGTCTGGAGAACACAAAATACACTGAACAACTCAGCCTTTTACTGCTCCCGCTGACTTCTCAGGGGCAACTCCCAAAGCATCATCAAAAAGGAGAGCAAGAGCAACCACGTGTATTACACAGAAAACCCACAAAGATTAGCCCCAGGACATAAAGTTCATTTAAAAGGGAATTGCAGAGCAGGAGATGGCACAGACTACTGCCTACACATGCCATGGTTAGTGTTGTTCAGGATGTACAAACTGTTCTGGAAGTGAGGAAATCTCATATTTGTTCTCTGTACCCAGCCACCAACTAAAGGTGTCTCTCAGTCCTAACACATATCGACAATTCTGTTTGTTTAGAGCTTAGAGTGAATCTGAATTCTGCTCCAATGTAACATGAGACATTCGCCAACAACTTGTAAAAGTCATAAACAGCCCTTTAAATAAAGCAGTAAAATCTGGAAATCTCTATTTGAATCTCAGGTCCTACATCTGCATCACTGGGATTATTTCTTCCTCAGAACTGTCTTCACATAAATAACCACCAAACCACCTCCCCTTTATATGCTGACAAAAGCAGCTTGCATGTGCTTTTTAAGAAATACAAATCTTGCCTCAGCTTCCAGAGGCAAGGAGGAAAAAGAATGCTTGTATACAAAATTGCACAGAATAATAAAAAACTTCCTGCTCTGGTTACTCGGCAGCTTGTTTTGACAAGCAGGTAGTGTGAAAAAACAATATGTAGATCTTTTTCAGGGTTGTTAATATCTGAAAGAACCAGGAAAAAAAACAAAACAAAACAAGCTTCCTCCCCCTACAAAGATCATGTATAAAGTTAATTATCCATAAAGTAATCCCTATTGAAGCCATATGTATCAAAAATTTTAACCCCAAGGTGCTTTTTAAAGTTGTTGGTTATCAAGGCCTGCAAGGAGGAAATTCTACCTGTCTAACCTGGGTCTTGCCACTAAATTTAGAAATTCCATTATATTAAATCCACTAATACTATTCTACAAATAGCTTGTGATGTTGAACAGTAACAACAAACCGATATTTAAATTTATATGCGTGAAGTTTAGACTATGTTGGTGGGAGTCCCAGGAAAAATGGTGGGCTCTATGGAGTCTTAACTCCGAGGGGGAAAGAAACAAGGAATTTGGGGCCCTTATGTGAACAAATCCCAACTCTCGCCGCTTACCATCAGGTGTCTCCTACACCACGCAGGCTCCATTCCCAAAGCAGCAGTGCTTTAGAGAGGCGCTGACTCCCCAAAACAAGCTCCTGCATCCCGGGAGCTCAAGTACCGCGGTACAGACTCCCAGGCGGGGCTAACGTGTTATCCCGGAGGATGAGGGGCGATACCCTAGAGCACCCCTGCCAAGAGCCCGCGGTGCAGCGGCCGTGCCCCGTGAACACCCTCACCCTCAGCTCGGGGGGCTCAGAGCCCGCCCCGAGCCCCCGGCCCCGCTCTGGGGACGGGCTCAGGGCCAGCCCTGCCGGGTTCCCCTGGCCGGGTGCCGCACGGCCCAGCAAAGGGCTCTGCAGCGGGGAGCTCCCTCCGGGAAAGGGGCACTGTGTGACCGATACCCTGAGGGAGAGCGAGCCCTGAGGGCTCCTCACGCGGCCGGCGAGGAGCGAACGGCGGAGCCGCCATTAGCCGGGAGCGGGGAGCGCAGAGGAGCCGCGCGCGGTCAGTGCTCGGCAGCGGGCGGGCTGTGAGCGGCACACGGCCGGGACGGGACGGGACGGGACGGGACGGGACGGGGGCGGCCGGGCGGGTCGCGGCCCTCAGCGCTTCTTCAGGCTCTTGGCGCCGCCATAGCGGGGCCGCCTGAGGGGAGTGGGGGGGCGGGCGCGAGGCGGCACGAGAGCCACGTGACGCCGGCGGCGCCCCCGGTCACGTGCCCTGGTTTGTTGTTGCCCGGTCACGTGCCGCGGTCACGTGCGGCGGCGCTGCCCGCGGCGGGCGGGGGCGCCGGGCGCGAGGGGGCGGCGGCTGCGGCGGCGCCAAGATGGCGGACGGGGACGCTGCGCCGCTCCGCCCGCGCGGCCCCGCCGGCCCCGGCAGCGACAGCGCCGAGCCCGCGGCCAAGCGGCACCGCCGCGGATCAGGGAGCGCCGCGCCCGCACCGCGCCCCGACCGCGCCGCGGGGCCGCCGCCCGCGCCCGCCGCCGCCGCGCACGCGGAGCCGCCGGGGAGGCGACGGCGGCGGCGGCCGATGGCGGCCGGGCGGAGCGGGAGGACGGCGGCGAGGCGGCGGCGGCGCGGAGCGGCGCGGACACCGGGGCCGGGCTGCGGGGCCTGCCCTGGCGGAGCCGCCTCCGCGGCGGGACCAGGGGAGGGCGCGGAGGCGGCGCCCGGCGAAGACGCGGCGGAGGCGGCCCCGGGCTGCGGGCGGGCGCAGTGTTCGAACGGGGCGGCCGCGGCGCCGGCCCCGCATCCCGGTGAGGACCGACCCCTCCCTTGTCCCCTCCCCTCCCTCCTCCGCGGGTCACTCCCCGCTGCGCCAGCCCCGGTGTCGCTCGGGCGCGCTGTGGGTGAGCGCGGCGCTGCGCCCCGCGGCACGGAGCGAATTCCGGGGCGCTGCAGCCGCGGCTCCGCCGCCCGGGCAGGGCAGCTCCGGGCCGGCCCTGCCAGCGCCTCCTGCGCACAGGGACAGCGCCCGGCTCTCCCCCGGAAAGCATTTATTCTGCTGTGTTGCTGGCGACAAGTTATTAAAAATGGAAAATCATAAGCCCGGTTTTCTTTTTCATAATCTCTACCGCGTTGTTTTATTTCTGATCCTTAGAAACTTCTACGTAAGCTCAGGAGCAGCAGTCTTGGCCAGTTCTTTAAAGACCTGCAAGTGACAGTTTTGGCTAAAGTTTCGGTGACTGCAGCACAAAACTAAACTGTAATCTTTCTAAAAAGTTTCTTTCAGATCATATTTGAACTGTACTGGTGGGCAGCATCACTGCAAAAGTACCTGACAGTACAGACAGATCCGGTTTGAGTTGTTTCTTTTTGGAGTTGTTAATTTTGGTGTTTTTTTTTTTTTTTTAAGCAGTGCTTTGGAAAGATTTATTAAAATGTATCAATCACTGCATTCTGCCAGTACAGTCTTTACATTTTACCCTGGAATGCAGTTAAAGATATTTTATCTTTTCAGTAAAACTCTATAGAAAATTTCTGTAAAAGCAACTCAAAAAGAACAGCTATAAGAATAAACCTGGAACAGCCTCAGTATTTAAAACCTCCATTGGAACAGCTCAGAGCAAAGCTAATGATTTCTTACCAGTGTCTCAGATGAAGCCTTTTGCTCAGGTCCCTCCAAGCCTCGGGTGTGTTTCGCTGTGGCTGCCTTAGTTCTGGCCAGCATTTCCCAGTGTGGTCCTCTGAGGAACACACAGGGAGTGTTACAGTTTAAACTGTTACTTTATCCTGCTTGTATCTGTCACTGTTTCTTAAATCCCAGGCGCTGTGACCTGTGTGTGAGGAGCCTTTCACAATGTAAGCTTTGGTTCTTGATACAGAAGCCATAAAGGTCGCTCAGGTTAAACTTGCACCTCCAGTTACTGATGTGTACTCATGCACTTTTTCCTTCTCCAAAATCCTCAGTATGTTCACTGACTTCATGCATAAGGAGACGGAGCTGAAATGCTGTAAATATATAGATTAATAGGAGATAGTAATGTCCATGAGCACCTGTGGCCTCAGAAGAACAAGACAGCGAGAACCAACAACAAATTTCTGTCATTGAACTCTTTCTGTTCTAATCAAAAATAAAGTATTTATGCCAACAAGGAAAAGGACAACACAACCTCTGAATAAAAAATGGTGTTTTGTGGTGGTCTTTATTTGAGAATCAAGTGGAGTAACAGCTAAAGTAGTGCAGGGCATTCTTCAGTTCTTCAGATAGAGACTGAGAACTACTGTAGTGATTCTTTGCTTTACAGAGCACGACTGAAATTTGTTCCTTGTGTGTATCTTGCATTTTCAGCAAATAAATCTACAGGTGCTGAGGCTGTTTGTCATAAAGCCAATAAAAAAGGTTGAGTGGTCTGAGTTCTAATAAGCTGCTCAGGTTGAATTTAGATTTCCCCTTCAGTGCAAGCTCAGTAACACAAGTGCCTTGTTCTGCCCTGAGCTCATTCATCGAGGTCTGAGATGAAGTGAGATTGGGTTACTCTGGCTTAAGGCCACGGGCTGAGCCAAGGTGACTGGCACTCTGAGCCAAACCCAGCTGCAGAGGCAAATGGACGAGGGAAACTTAGTGAGGGTGGCTCTGTGTCACAGCTGAAATATCATAAATGGTCTGTGTGGTCAGCATACAGCTCAGCTGCAAAGTAACACCCTCACAAAATCCTGTGAATTTGTAGCAAACATGCACTTGTGGGTTTCTTTCAAAATGCTGTTAAAATGCTCTTAAAACCTAGTGAAAGATCTGTCTGCAATGGTGGCATGTTTTCATTTTACCCAGTTTTTTAATGAGCTGCATGCAGTGAGAATTGTAAGGGAATGACGTTTTACATTATACTTTTAAAACATCTGGATTTTTCTTATGGTGAAATATCCATAATGCCCAACACTTCAGAGAATGAGATTTCACCAAGGTCAGCATCCAGCCCCCTGGAGCCCAGCATTAAGGCAGCAAACCTTGCAGTAAATCTACCGAGAGCTTGAAAGCATATCTAGAAATGTGAAGGAAAATAGACATTCTCTGTGCCTAAGTGACAAAACTGCCGATTGAGCACATGATTTTTGTTTTTGTGATCTGTCTGAAGATATGCTGTGCCCTTGGGCTGGAGTGTAACCCCCTGGTCGTGCTGTCTTGCAGATAACTTCCTCCTCAGTGATGAAATCATAGCCAATGGCTTTCACTCCTGTGACAGTGATGAAGAAGACAGAGCCTCACATGCAAGTTCCAGTGACTGGACCCCAAGACCACGCATAGGTAGAAGCCTGGAGCATGTTCTTAGTTGCTCTTTGCCTTTGAGCAGTCATTTAATCCTCCCCAGTATTCAAATTCCTTTTCCTGTTGCAAAAATACTTGCAACTAGTGCTTCTGAACAGCTTAGAGGTGTTGGCTGTATTGTGTATGGTATTTAAGGAGTTTTAAAATTAACCCCTTGAAACTTGCTGTATTTTGATTACAATTGTCAATGTCTTCTTTTCTTGACTAGAAATTCTGCCATGATCACTATTAAAAGCATACACACAGACTCACTAAATTAAACTAATTTATGGCATATTTCTGTAGCTTGCCTACTTAGTATTACTTCTTTAAGGAACAAGATGATCCCCTGTATGATTTTAGGACAGTAAGCCCTCATCTCGAGTGTTTCTGGAAAAATTGATTTAATGGCTTGAGGAGGTCATGTCTGAAATAATTCGTGTTAGATGACCAAAAAACAACAAAAATCCATGGATTGCTGGGCTCTACGTGTCTGTTTAGAGTGATGGTTTATAAAGCCACTGGAAAGTATATGTATGTTGTCTTTTCAGCTTATTCCTGTAAATACCAAATGCTGGGGAAATACAGATGGAGACATACTGTGAAACTCTAAAAGAGGTTAAGTTTGCTGTGAATTGGGGTTTGTACTTGACTGACTTTCTATTAAATTCTTCATAGGTTAACATAAAACAGTGATAAATAAATAAAATGCCCAGCTCTCACTTCAGAGTTTAGACCAAAAATACAGGGGGTTTGATGAATGGAGCATTAAATTGGATTCATGAAACCATACTAGCAAGCATTAATAAATGGAACAATGACCATGATCATCTGCAGTACTTGACTGTGTTTTAAATATCTGTATTTTTAAATTTTCCTAGGTCCCTACACTTTTGTTCAGCAGCATCTCATGTTGGGTACAGACCCACGGACGATTCTGAAAGACCTGCTGCCAGAAACGATCCCCCCGCCTGAACTGGATGACATGACTCTGTGGCAGATTGTGATAAACATCCTTTCAGAGCCACCAAAAAGGAAGAAGAGGAAAGATATTAACACCATTGATGATGCTGTGAAACTTCTGCAGGAGTGCAAGAAGATCATGGTCCTGACTGGAGCTGGGGTAGGTATTGCTGCTGGCAGTGTGACAGTATGGAGACAGGGTGGTTCAACACTTCAGCACAGCTTGCAGGGATGGCAGCAAGTCACTGCTGGGGAAAAGAGTCCAGTCCACTGCAGGGACTGGAGCTTCCACTGGAAATTACACCATCTCTCCTCTCAGACACAGAAACTTGTAAACAGCTGCTTCCACGCAGAATAGTTATGGAATAAGAACGTTTTCTACCCTAGTCTTCAGACAAAGGGGATGACTTTTTTAAACAGAATCTAAGTGGATCTCTTAAAAACCCATATGGAGCTTGAGGGACTAGAAGAATAGGATTTGAAAAGAAAAGAGTTGGGGAGGATGATCATAGGACAGTTTGATCAGATTTCAGCAGACTGAATGCTCCTTTGAGCACGTGCTGCTCTGTGATGCTGATGAAGCTACTCACTGTTTGACTAAAGAACACTTCTGAGGTGCTGCACATTTGCAGCTCTGTACCTGTGCACCAGATCATTTCTTGCTTCTGTTCACACACAGATGGTGTGACACAATTCAGAGCAGATGAGTAATTCAAATCAGCTTTTAGAAGAGCACTGCCACTCCCAGTCTTGCACTTTCCATACTTCCATACACCTGTTTGTCCTCCTCTTCCCATGCTATTTTGGGGTAGTGTGAGACAATTATTTCAGTCAGTCCTTACTGACTAGTTTATCAACAAACAGCTTTTATCAAAAGGGGTTTATTCTCCAAAAGTAAGAATATATTTTTCAAAAGCAAGACTATTCTGTTACTGTGTTAGCATGTAAAAGAAAATTTAAAATATCAACCACCATATCTAAGCATGAGTTGTCAGATCAGCGAACAATTATTAATTAAATTTAATACAATAATGCTCTAAATTTTTGTTCACATATTAAAAAACTTCCAGTGCTGAAAGCAAGTTCAGGTATCCTGTTACTACCTGTGCAGACTGAACTAAAGGGTTTTTGTCCATTTGTTAGATTTTGTTTCTGTGCTGTTTCTCCTGATTGTGATTTGGGAATTGTTATATTTAAAAAAAAAAAAAAAAAAAAAAAAAAGAGAGAGAAAAGAAAAGAAAAATAGAGAGAACCCAGGAACCCAGACTGGTTTTGTTCTTAATGTTTCTGAGCATTGGGTATATTTTTATGAGCATTGAGAAATGTGGTTTCCTACAGCAACACTTTATAGTCCAATATGTAGTTTCACTTATTTCAGATTGCAAAAATATATTTCAGGTGTCAGTGTCCTGTGGAATACCTGACTTCAGATCCAGAGATGGCATCTATGCACGCCTTGCTGTAGACTTCCCAGACCTTCCAGATCCTCAAGCAATGTTTGATATAGAATATTTCAGAAAGGATCCCAGGCCATTTTTTAAATTTGCAAAGGTATGGTTTTCCAACAGTTCTTGTCTTGGTCAGTAAAGACAGATGACAGTATTAAAATGCATAACTCAGATAAAAACTAGAAATGTCCAGCAACATCCTCTCTCTTTTTAAAGCTTATTTACTGTTTCTGTTGTAAGTTTATGATATATCATGGTTGAATATACACAACCATATCAGATGGTTGAAAATATCTCAATGATGTTAAACAGTTTCAAAAGCAGTGATTATATCTCTTAGACAAGAAGGAATTGTAGAAGCTGTAGTCATATGGAGAAGCAAAAAGAAAACCAACCCAATTGCATTTAGTTTTCAATTTCCTTGGGACAAAAAAAAAAAAAAAAAAAAAAAAAAAAAAAAAAAAAAAAATCAAACCCAAGATATAAGAATTTCTACAGGACCAGTAAGGACTTGTGGAAATCAATCACCACTTGTTGTGCTCATTCTTTTTTGCACACAATTCATACTACTGGTCTGTCATGTTACAAAGGGTGGAAAAGAAATCCCAATTCATTCTTTTTCTGCTTGGCTTTCTCTGAAAGCCTCCTTCCTATCCAGATACTAACAAATTTTAATGCTCATCAGTATAGTCAGTTCCTTTGGGTTTTAATATTAAAAAAACACCATGCCCCACAAACAAAAACCCAGCCCAAACCAAAAAACACCACAGCAAAGAAAAAAAAATCAACTTACTGGAAACCTGTCTACACACAGGTTTTACCAGAAAAGTCTAAATCCAATTTAGCTGATACTTTTTAACTTTTACTTTTTCACTCCTCCTCTTTCTTTTCTGTCCATCAGAATACATGTTTCTAGTAACAAATCCTGAAGGCAGTGAAAAAGGAGAGAAAGCTTTCCTGTTTCATAATTCTCAAAACTAGAAAAAGATCTGAATGTTGCTTTTATGCTGTGTAAAGAACAAAATCCCAGCTTGCACTGAGCAGTTCATGCTGAAGAGCTGAGCTGAGCGCTGGGAAGAGGAGCTGGGTGCCAGAGCAGTGGCAGAGGGACAGGGAGGGACCTCTGGGGACAGTGTCCAGTTCAGCTAAAGACTGCGTCCATTTCCACTGTCTAATGTGCTTCTGAATTCCCTAGGAAATCTACCCAGGACAGTTCCAGCCCTCTCTCTGCCACAAGTTCATCGCTTTGATGGATAAGGAAGGAAAACTCCTTCGCAACTATACCCAGAACATAGACACACTGGAACAGGTGGCAGGAATCCAAAGGATAATACAGTGTCATGGTTAGTGGCTTTAGTCTCTCTTCTTTTCCCTCTGGGAATTCTTCCTGGTGCATGTGACAAGGTAATGGCTGTTGGAATTAAACTTTCTTTCCTTGAATTCCTGTCTCTTGCCAACAAATATTCTGGTTTTTAAATGTTGAAATTTTGTTTTAGATGGCTTGCATATTTAAATCAGAAGTTTTTCAAGTAGAAATAACTCCTTTCAGGAATTGAGCTTGATGAAGTGTCTGTGTATCAGTGAAGAGCCGCACCCTGTTGGCACAAGCTTAGAATGCAACTTCTAAAATGCTTTTGGTACTTCTTGATCTGTGTGAGAACATAACATGGAAACCAGTCTTGCCAGAGGTCCCCCTCCCTGCCCATCAATGGAATGGGTGTTATCTGACTCTTTATTTAAGTTATATTCCACTGAAATCTTAACATATCCTGATACTTCAGTGACTCCACCTCATGTATAAAACACTGAGGATTAATCACCAGTTCAATTGAACTGAAGATCATCTTGTTGCACCTTCAATGTCGTACACATTCTGTAATTATGAGGCCTAATTTAGTGGAATCACTTTAACTGCTTGATATGCTTTCCATTTCCAAGGACTTGCATATGTCCAGCCGAAAGTCCAAGGATTAACTTTCAAGAAAAGCATGCAGAAAATTATTTCTTAACTGCATGTTTATATAATTTAGTGAACTTCAGACAAATAAATCATCTAAAAGCAGCACTGGCATGTTTGTAAGGCCCATCCATCCAATTACACCTCTGCCAGGGGCCAAGCTCACGTGGTTTCCATACCTACAAAGCTTAGCTCAGTGCCAGATCTGTGGGTTTTGATTCTCCAGGCAGAGCAAGCACAATGCTCTGAATGGGCCCAAGCAGCACACAGCAGCATCTGCCTGTCAGCTCCCCAGCCCCAGTGCTGGTTCCCATCTGTGCTTCATGTGTCACATGTTTTCTTTTGGCTGGCATTTCATCTGAGGCATTTATCATAGACCTCTTATATGGCTGGGTTTTTGCACATCACTGCTGTGCTCAAGCTCCCCATTTTTCCAGTTGCACACTCCAGGGATGAGATCATCTTCAGTGTATGTCCTGTTTAAGGTGATTCTGAATGAAACATTCTTCAAAAACATGCTGTGCACTTGGAGATTTTGAGGCCTTTGGAAATCAGCAAAGGTGGTTTTTGAGCACATCAAGCTTCATCTGACCTACAACTGCTGCTCTTTACCAAATGGTTGTTGCCTAATGGTGGTGGCTGAAGAGAAACCAAAACTCTTCTGTGGGGGTTCACACTGCTGTATTTATTCTACTTTTTCCTCTGGCTGGGGCAATGGCAAGTTAATCATGATCAGTTAACAAAGTGCCTTGCAGTAATTTGGGGAGTTCTTATGTGAACCTTCAGACCCATCTGTCACTGCAGACCTACAGTACAGCTCCTCCTATGGAAACTGTGGTGTCTGAGATGCATTCTGCTGTATCTGAAATGGCTCTTGCATTCAATCAGTGCATCTGGAATTAGATTGTGTTCCTTGCCATTGCTGGAGCTGAGTGAGCAGAGGCTGTGGCCTCTGTGGCTGGGAATGGCTCATGCATGGGCACCAGACTTCTGATGGTGAAAAGTAATTCCCATGACACAGTTGCAGGGAGGTGGCAGCACATACCTCTGAGTTGGGTCTGTGAGCCTGACAGACGTGTCCCTACTGTGCTGTACAAAGCTCTGAATTATTACTATCAGTTCATTAGAATGAGCAAATAACTGTCATAGCTCCCATGGTCCTTGGAATCCCTCATGCTGGGGGAGCTGCAATGCTGAGCAAGGTTTCAGCAGCTGTGCAGTTTGCAGGCCTGCAGTGATCAGCAGACCTGAGCTGCCAGTTGCTCATAAATGATCTGCTCCAGGTTTTTCTGTGCTTTCACTCTCTTTGTCTTACCCAGATACAATACCCTGAAAGCATAAAGTCTTTACTAATGCATTTTCTTAGTTATTCTGTGCTACAGTTTGTGGAGTTGCTGTGGGTTCCTGTGCTGCTGGTGCTGTTTGCAGCACCACTGTTGTGTAATGAGGAGGGCAGCTTCTGTTCTCTGCTCCTTGTCTGTGCTTGCACAGGTCAGGGGAACAACAGGACACAGAATTGTTTGTGTTGACATGCATGTGGTGTATGGCTACTCCTAAAACAAGATTTCTGCTGACTAACACCTTGAAGAACAACAACTTCTACTATTACAAGGATCTCCTCTTAATTTTACATTACCTTTTGTAATGCCTGATTTCTGTAGCACTGCAACATAACAGCCTTTTTGTCAAAACAGCTTGGGCATAAGACTAGATCTGAATGATTGAAAATCCTGATGCTACCATACGGGTTTTTCCCCTCAGGTTCCTTTGCCACAGCTTCCTGCCTGATCTGTAAATACAAAGTTGATTGTGAAGTTGTTCGAGGAGATATTTTCAATCAGGTAAAAAATCTACTTTAACTCACTGCAGCTTTCTAATAAGTAATTCTCTCAAAAAAACCCCAAACCAAACCCTGAGCCACCACACTGGGATTGCTTACAAGATCTGCTTTTAAAAGCCTCCATATCTCTGCATGTATTTCATAGAAGTGCCTCTCTGTATTTTAGCATTTCCTCTGGTATTTAAAAGTATACTCAAATACTGTACTGCAAAAATTAGGTAATAGCAAAAACCTTAAGAGTCCATTTTTAATGGCTCATCTGATATAAAATAGAGGTTAAATGGTAAACAGAAAGTTGGATATATACCTGGTTTGTGTTGATCTGAATTCAGTCACACTGAGAAAGCATTCTTAGCATTTTATAACACTGGCTGCTCTTTGGGCATTTACCTGTATTAAAATGTGTTTGAACAGCAGGTGATACATGGAGAAATTGCTAACCACAGAGCAGGCTCTCAGCAAGGCTCCAATGGGATGTTGGTGTTGCTTCCTAGGACTCCTGAACCATTCCATGTTCCAAGCTCCCCATGTCTGGGTGTCAAGTGACCAAGGCAGGAGTTGGTTCTGCTCTGTCACAGCAGAGGAACCTTTGACTTGGAGAGACCCTCTCTGCCTTTGCCCTTCTTCCCCTTCTTTTGAAGGAACAGAGGTGATGATTCTGTGATCAAAAAGATCTTGTTTGTGCAGATGAAAGGGGACTCTTTCTGCAGGCTCACTGTTTTTTTTTGCTAAATGCTTCAGAGTCCACAGTTGCAACTTTAGATAAGAAACATGGAAGGGGATGTAAATCCTTCAGGCATTACATTTGAAATTGAATTCAGTTAAAGCCTTTCAGAGGAGATGTTTGAGTTAAAGCTTTAAGAAATGTGAATCTCATAAGGCTGAAATACTGAATGTGAAATTTGGTTTACTTTGCTGTTAAGAATATTATTTTTAAGAACATCCTAAGGATATTTTTTGTTCATTTACCTCCAGAGCCAGCTGGCTGGAGTTAGATTTTTCTCTTTCTAATATATAAAGATCTGAGGGAAAAGTTCAAGACTCATTCTAGCCGTCTGTTCCTTTTTGGGGAATCCTTTAGTTGGTTTCCCTTGACTGGGGTTCTTGGGTGCTCTCTTGCTCAGGTGCAGGGTGAAGGTTTCCACCGCACCAGTTCCAACCTCTTGTGTCAAATTGCTTCTTATCCCACAAGGTTTTTCTTTGTTCAATGACTTTAATTTTGGGGAAAGATTATTTGAGACTACAGGAAGACCTTCCACTTGTGATATTTTCTGATTTGGAGAGTTTTGTCTTCTGCAGGCATCCGTGAAACTAATTCTTTCATTTAAACTTTCAACATTCTACATTGTTTTTTCTGCAGCTGCTCTCTGTGTAGTAGGGAGTTGTTATGCATTTAAATGCCAGTTTTCAGGTATTTTTCTATTGCAATAGGTAATATACATATCTTTGCACCTTTATAGCTCTAATTTGTAGCTTGTGATGGTTTTTATGTGATTGCAGCTCCTTGGATTTATTGTGAAGTGTTATATTTTAACACTACAGCCAGAAAGACTTTAACTATTCAAAGGAAATTGCTCAGTATTGTCTGTAGATCTATCACTCACCTTCTTGCTTTTCTTCTCTCTTAAAAAGTCTTTAGCTAGGAAAGAGGTCCCAAAGATCAGAAAACTCCCTGGCTCAGGAGAAAAGGGAATCTACTTTTCCACAAACCTAGCTAGTGTCCACTTTTGTTAGTGAGGCAGGATTCTCTTCTATTTAAGGGGGAATTAGAAAAGTTTAAAATGGAGATCAAGCAAGTTCTGGCCTCTGTTCTTGTCCTGTATGCTCTTAGCCAGCCACAGTGCCCTGTAGCTTTGTGTGTGTAACACATGTAACCCTTAGGAGGAGAGCAGAAACTCCAAGTAAAGCTCTTCAAAAGATTCTTGATTAGGACAGGGTTTGTATCAGATCCTCAGCTGGAACCTGACAGCGAAATCTAAGTTTTGGCTCTGATTAAACTAAGAAAAATCCATTCCTGTCAAATGGGAGGAGTGCTCAGTTGGTGTTGAGCACAACTGCTGGACTTTGGCTGGTGGTACAGACCTGCCTGGTTTCTCCCTCTTCGTTCCTGCTGTAGCTGTACTTCCCTGAGCAGTTGCTGCAGCAGGAGTGAGAAGTGGAGCTGCCTTACACGCCCAGAGCAGTGAATGAGGAAATAGCACTGGACCGTCCCTGTCTGTGGCAGAGGCAGTGCTGTGAGCCTGTGGTGGGACTCTCCTGAGGCCCTGCAGAGCAGTGACAGTGCTGTCTGTGCAGGTGGTGCCCCGCTGTCCCCGCTGTCCCCCCGAGGAGCTGCTGGCTATCATGAAGCCGGACATTGTGTTCTTCGGGGAGAACCTGCCCGAGCAGTTCCACCGTGCCATGAAGTACGACAAAAACGAAGTGGATCTCCTCATTGTCATTGGGTCTTCGCTCAAAGTAAGACCAGTAGCATTGATCCCAAGTAAGTGGCTGTCTCTGGTAATACTTTCTTTCAAAAAACTGGATCAGAAGTGGAATTCTCAGTTAAGAAACTCCAAGCTCTTAAAAACACCTTTGGCTCAATTCAGTAAGCACCACATTTTGCAAGATGAAAGCTGCTTGCCTATGTAAAGCTGAAATGCAAAATGGAGAAAGCAACAAATTCTAAGTGCTTTTTCTACACTCCAGGTAGATCTCAAGGTACTTGAAACCTCTGAAAAACTACTCTCTTAAACCTGAATGACTTTGTTCTAAGATTCATTTCTCTCCCTGCTTTTGATATGCTTTAGAAAGACTTGAAGGCTTTAGAAAGGAAGCATCTCAAAAGCAGTATATTCCTTCTGTATACTTAATACATAAAACAAATGCACAAAGTCAACATAATTTGCAGAGATTATAGTACTAATTTTATTTTTTTAATACTATGTATTAAACATATTTTAATATTACTGTAGCAAGTATTTCTGTGCATATGTTTCTCAGTGATTGAGGAATGCTTTTAACTGGAAAAAATGGGGGGGAAAACCCTATCTAACCAGGCTACAACCTCAACCACTGTTGCTAAATTTGGGACTGCCGTGCCTTCTTCCTGACCTGGCTGGTTTTGTCTTGTTGCAAGTGAAGGCATGAAGACAAGCCTGAGCTTTCTCAGTAGGGCTCTGCTGGAATTCTGAATTTTCTTTTCCCTCTCTAGGTTCCATCCCCCATGAAGTGCCTCAGATCTTAATTAATAGGGAACCTTTGCCTCATCTACACTTTGACGTGGAGCTTCTTGGAGACTGTGATGTTATAATCAATGAATTGTGTCAGAGGTTGGGTAGTGAATACACAAAACTTTGCTACAACCCGGTCAAACTTTCGGAAATCACAGAAAAGCCTCCGCGGCTGCACAAGGAGCTCGAGGCGCTCTCGGCTGAGCTCCCGCCAACCCCTCTGAACATTTCAGAAGGCTCCAGTTCACCAGAGAGGATGAGCCCACCTGATCCTGCCGGGGGGTCACAACACCCACCTGAATGTAAGGTAGACAACTGTGAGCCTGCCTCAGAAACTAAAGGGACCTGCTCCGAGGAGACCCTTCAGGACACGCAGGTGTCACTGGAAAACCCTGAAAATCCTGCTAGTGAGCTAATGAACTCTGAAACAATGAAGGAAAATGGATCTAATGATGGAGAAAATAAAGAAAAGAGTGAAATACTGAAGAAGTGTTGGGTAAACAGGTCTGCAAAAGAACAGATTAGCAAAAGGCTGGATGGTAAGTGTTCATGCTTTTCAGTATTTTGCTTCCTTTTGGCTGACACATTTATGCTAGACTTTAAAGTGATAAGTAAGTTACTCTCAAGACAGTAGGTTTTGGTGGCTATTTTTGTTCAGACAAGTGTCTACATAACTCTCATTGAACTCTTTCTTTCTTTTGGAGAAGCCAGTAGGAAATATTTTTTGTATTTCATAATAGGTTTTAAAATCAGTGATTACATCCTCACCTAAAAGATCAAGGTTTAGGAGGCTGAAGGTAGGTGTCAAAAAATCAATCCCTTTGTAATATTTTCAAATGCATTTTCAGAAAAGTTAGTAGAAGCTGGTTAGGGTAGAGCATAATCTGGTATTGCAGTAGAGCTGGAAGACAAAATCATGACAGGACCTAAAAATCTCACAGCTGGAGTGGGGCATGTTTTTAAGGGAAGTTTAGACTTTCCAAGGAAGCCCTCCAGTGTGCAGTTGGGTAACTGATGTAAGGAATCAGGAATTCAGGTGCAATTTTCCAGAGGAAAGGCTGAGTTTAGACTTTGCTGATACTCCAAGCAGGGCTCCTGTTCTGTCACAGGTAGAGGAAGTCTAGCTGGGAATATGTTCCTATGAAAAAAGCTGCTGAACAATCAGCATAAATCCTCTTTGGTGTCAGAGGGAGGGGGAGGAGGAATGCTGAGCTTTCTAGTGAAGCATTTCTTTTGTCCTTCATAATAAATACACACACATGGACATAACTGCAGTTTCACATAATCTGATTTAAGAGTCACTGTTGAAAAGAGATCTGTGCAGGTGCCTGCCAGCTCGTGCATGGATCACTGACTTCAGCCTGCCCCTGACTGTTCCAATTCTGTTGCAGGTACTCAGTATCTGTTTTTGCCACCCAACCGCTATATCTTCCACGGTGCTGAGGTGTACTCGGATTCTGAAGACGACATCATATCTTCCAGCTCTTGTGGCAGCAGCAGCGAGAGCGGCTCGTGCCGCAGCCAGAGCCTAGATGTGGAGGATGAGAGCGAGATGGAGGAGTTCTACAATGGCATCGAGGATGAGGATGCTCCCGAGCGGGAAGAGGAGCCTGCATTCGGGGAGGATGGGGCTGAGCAGGAGGAATTGGCAGCTGAGGAATCAGCTGAGCCTAACGAAGCTGCAGGGACAGAACATCCGAGCAACGCGCTGTGAAGTGATCGCTGACTGCTTACAGGAACTTCCCACCAGCATTAGGAGCTTTGGCATGTCAGAATGAATGTTTACGTCTGAATTTAGAGCAACAAAACCATACGGATGTAGTGTTTATAAATAACTAAAACAGATTTTCATGCTTAGTTTTCTACCTTTTTCAATAAAAATCTATTACTGCGCACTCAACACTAACTCATCTTTTTTTTTTAAGGTACTAGGAATATCTAAGCAACTGTCACTATGTTCACTTTTAAGTTCATCTGTCTGATCAGGCATCCATGTATATAATACATATTTTTGCTTAATAAATTTCAGCTTATATTATTTTTAAACAGTTTTGAAAAAGCCATTGGAATGTTAAACTAATATAAAGGGAACAGCTAATTTAGACCAAAGAATGGTATTTTCACACCTCTTGCTTTGTAACACTTTGGTTTATTTAAAATCTTCTTACGCTTCTGCTAAATCTTTCATTCACGCCTAGTCTGTCATTAAACACTGGCATTTTCTAAGACCTACCGTGGCAGCTAATTTTTTTGCTTTAACAGTTACTTTGTATGTTTGAGACATAATTGCGAGCAGATAGCGAGATGGAAACAAGACAGCAGCACTTGAGGAATCCAATGGTTTTTAGATGGATCAAGAAGTGCTGTGAACATGCTTAGGTTGCTGAGTGCATGACTTCCTGTGGACATGAAGCGTTGTTGACATTGGCTCCTTAGCAATTAGAACCCGGCATTTTAAAAGGATCCCCCCAGTAAGAGTCCGTCACTGTATGCAGCGGGCACATCTAGAGCAGCTGGCTTTATAAATAGCATTGGAGGAACTGCCAAGGCTCCCTGTGGAAGCAGAGCTCAGGAGAGCGTTCCTCCCGGCGGGAGAAGGCGCGGAAGCAAAGCTCTTCCTTTGTGCTTGTTGCTGCAGCGAGCCCAGGAGAGACGAGACTGCCTGCAGTGCTGGGAGCCTCCCAGGAGCTGCACAACACAGACCAAGGCCCTGCTGGCTGAGCTCCTGCCTCAGCTGGGAACCCCCTCCCTGCTGCCAGCTCCACCTTGGATATGAAAGGCAAAGTGGCTTCTCCCACCCTGCCGTCTCCAGTGCTAGGCTGCCTTAAAGCTGGATGTTGCAAATGTTCAAGTGCAGATTGTTTCCAAGCCTTTAGAACTATTTTGTACAATTGCACAGTGCAGTAGTCAGTGAAACAGCATTTTTCTATCAACCACTTTTTCAACATTGGCCCAAATGAACTCTACGATGTAGATTATTCATATACTTTGCTTTAATATTTATTACATTTTGGAAGATGTATAGTGGCTGTTCTTTGAACATAATACAACACTTAATAAATATTTAAGAAACAGCCTCCTGTATTCATCGGGAAATGTTGGCATGTTGTCTCATTGTCCAAATTTAATACAGCTCTTATTTGGCTACATTAAAGAATGCAATATGTTTAGTTTTCACTTGCATGTCACAATGTATTAGTTTGTGCTATAGGAGATATTTTAAATTGAAATACTTTGTTTTAAATTATTTTTACAGTGAGGATTGTTTTCTGCTCTTTTATATTGTATATAGTGTCTTTTATGTAATCTACTGGCATATGTTTTGTAGAAGACTGTTTAAAATGACTGGCTATCTTCCTGCAACTTTTGAAATACAAAACCAGTGTTTTATACTCGTACACTCTGTTCTAAAGTCTATTAAAATTGTCATTTGATTTCTGGTTTCCATTAATTTCTAGCTATACCTTACAAACTTACCAAAGATGAAATGCATTAAATTTGTCTGGAAGCATGGCAGAGCATGTCCAGGTCCAGCTGTAATTTGTACAATCTCAAAAAAGGAGATCACTTATTTTTATGATAATTTACATAACTACCCTATGAAAGCATCATAGCCCTTAGTACTTACATTGAATAGATGCACTGAAAAAAAAGCAAAGTACAAGCATTTGTTTGCCATTCCCCAGCCACTTTCCAGCCTATTCTGGTACATTAGACACAATGATGACTTTGCAAAAGTATTTAAAGCAGCACATATTTAAACATCTTGTCATAATTTCTTCCTAATGGCCATGCATTTTCTATGGATCTGGCTTGAATTCAGTGGATTTTTAATTAGTGTTTCTGATTATGGAAAATATATATTTTTAAATGCATGACAACAAAGAGGCAGTCAACATACAATTAGAGGGGCTACAGGAGCATAAAATTCTAATGAAACCAGCATTCAGAATCAAACTAAAAAAAGTGAGAAAAGGAAGACCCAGGGAGTCTGGGTCTTCTAATTTACTGAGCTCAAGCTCAGTAATCTAGGCTTAAATACTGAACCAGAACCAAACTGAAAATCAGTTGCATTTATTTACATGATAGACTTATCTGCAAAGAATCTGACTGGAGAATAAAACCCAGTGCAAAATGCTGAATTTCAGGCTAAAACAACTGGCCATGTCTAGGTAACAATGGGTTCAAGCTAGCTGTGAATCCTTGAGAAGTCACAGAGTTATACCCTGAGTTACTCTTTGCTAGGCAATTTCAAGAAGACACAGACTGTTAGGGCTCAGTAGGAAAAGAATAGTAATAATAATCCTAATAATGGTGCACTGAGGGAAAAGAATTGCTGGTTATTCCCCCAGCATGAGGCCCAAGGCTCAGAAAAGCAGAGGCACTGAAGCAAAGCACCATTCACTGACTATGCAGCTCTCTGCCATGGGACCTTGGAAAGGAGCTGGGCAAATCCAGGTGGGACAGGGCTCCCAGAGCTCCTGGAGGTTTATTTCCCTCTCCTTATACCCTTCTGGAAGCACCTGGGCTACAGGGAGAGAGGGTTGTGCCTCAGATGAACCCAGCACAGCAGTTCTCAGGTGCAGAAGAGTCAGAGCAGTTCCATGAGCTGAGCTCCAACTGCTCACAGCAACCCTGGAAAGAACAGCCCAAGAAACCCCAGCCAGGCACACCCAGAGCCTCCATCCATCCTGCCCTGGGGATGCTGGAAGCAGCTACACCACCACAGGTCTGTTTCTTAAGGGACACAACCCCAAGTGCTCTCTGACCATGGGACTGTTATTTTTACCCAGGCAGAGCAAGAGAAACTCTGTTTCCCTGCAAGCCCCACTCCCCTGTGCCCTGGAGTGACAGCCCAGGCTCCTGCACCAGGATCACCTGAGGCAGAGCAAACACACACAAACTACAAGCTGAGTTACAAAGAAACACAAACTGAAAGTCCTTAGAAACAAAACACAAACACCTTTCAGTAAGAATTAGCTGTTTGGCCATGTTGTTTTGAACTAATTATTACTCACCACTCTTTCCAAGGGCAGAGCCCTGCTCCCAAGCCCAAGCCTGGGCTGAGGGGGACCCTCCTTCCCCCAGCAGGTGGGTGCCTCACAGGGAGCCCTGGATCCTACAGAAGCTCCCAGCACTGGGCTCCACAGAGACCACCCCAGTAACGCTGAATGCTATGGAGAATTGGCCTTAGACCCCATGGAGCATCACAACCCTCCTGCTCCAGACTTTAAAACTCTGAGCATGCCCTGCTGGGCACTGCCAGAAATCCCTGCAGGGCCTGACCTCTGCATTAACTCCTCAGCCTGAAGGGCTGCTCCAGCTGCTTCCTCATCTAAAGATACTGCTGATCTTGCTTATCTGAATTCTCCTCCCCCTTTGCTTACTCCTAATGGAATCTTGGCACCTCATTAGGATCCCTTGCCAGTGGACAGCCTCAGACTACTTGAGATGCTGCACTCCAGAGTACTCAAACACTGCTGCTAGCAGGTGCACCACAGAGCCTTTGTACAGGATGAGACCACAAAATATTACCTCAAGTTTACCTTTGAAATTCTTCAAACACATGGCAGATACAATTTCCACTGGCAGCTGGTGTTTAGCTACAGTCAGCCAACTGTTCCTTCTCCAGGACACACTGCTGTATTTGCTCAAAACAGGGAAGGAAACTTGACTTTTGCACTCTACTCAACTGGGAGTCTTCATGTAACATTAATCTTTTGTTTCCTCACGTAATCAGGGCCATGGAGGGAAGCAGAGAACACCTGCAGACATTCACTGCACAGGTGAGGATTCATGACCTGCTGGTAAAACCAGTCTGGAACATTGGTGAGATAAAGATCCCCACAGCACTGTACACAGCAACTACACTGAAATTACTAACCTGGTAGTTCCCATGTGGAATGAGATTCCCAAACCTCATTTTCCTAAGCTGAAACTGATCTGTCTTTGGCTGGAGAAAAATAATGATGCTGAATGCTGTCCTGGCTAATGTCAGGGGGCTCTGATGACACTTGTGGCACCTGCCACACCTAAGTTTGTTGTTTTGTAAAGTCAATAGTTATGTTCAAACCCAAGGGCAGGCACTCAGGCTGTTTAGACCAGCAGGGCTGTAGATATGGTATTTCAGCATAGTTCTAGAGGCCCTGTTATTGTCATTTTGGTTTAGGTGCCTCCCCCCACCCAGCTGCCTTGTGGTTAGAAGATAACACATCTTTGTCATTCACCACTTCTGCAGAAATGGGCAGGAAAAGCTTGCAGCTCCAAAGTTTTAGCAAACTCACAGAAAGAGAATCAGTGTAAGAGGTAGTAGCACAGAGAAAAACTATGTGTATAGGCACAAACAGGCTCCCTCTTCCCTAAGAAAATAAAAAACCTTGAGGACTCAGTCACATGGACAGGGAACTCAAGTGTACAGAAATGATGGCTGGGGGAGTTAGTTCATTGATGAATTGTGCACACAGAGCAGGCAAACAGCCAAGGGGATTTCCTGGGGCTCTCAGCTGCTGTATTAATCTGCTAATGGCAGGTGACAGAAGATGCTCTACACCTTTCCAGCTCTAGCTAAGGGTTTTGAAGTCATTGCTCCAGACCTGACCAACACAAACACAAAAAGCAGACTGAAGGACCAGAACAGCAGGCTGATAATCAGTGCACTCAAACCCCACTCCAAACTGGCAAGTCAGAAATATCCACTTGGTAAGCAATGGGACCCTGACACTTGCCAGGGGAAACAAAAACTTTGTTTTTCCTCTGATTTTTTCTCCCCTTCAAAAACTGAGTAAGGCAATTCCTCATAGTATATACAAGTACATAGTTCTGGTTGAACACAAGAAAATCAACACAGCCACTCTTGAGGAGTTCAACTCTACCAGTGCTGAAAACTGTACTATTAATGAAAGCTTTATCTACATTTATCTTAACTGCAGAGCCTCGTGTGCCTTTAAGAAGCTCTCTTTTATAGTGATTTACATTTGATTACATTAAGCTTCATTTTATTACTGATAAATCAAGTTTATTGTAGCAGAGAGCAGTGCTATGAATTAAAACCCTCTTCAGAGTAGTTTATAAACACTCTTAAAGGGAATACCATGGCTTGAAGCTCTAATTATGATCAGTAACAACCTCATTAATAGTAACCCCCACAAAGTGCCAAAGGAGACAAATCATTATGCTGAAGCAGGGCTCACTGGTTTAACAGTTCTACACTGTGCTCTTAGCTTTGCCCTGGAAAATGAGGGACAAACATCTGCTGTACCTGTAGTTCAAGAAGCCTGGGTAGTCCTGCCATGCAAATTCAATCTTCATGCCTGTACTAACGTGACAGGTGCAATGAATCCAGTCCATGACTGCACTGCTCTGGCAACAGCAAGTCTCCTTCAGTGGTCACAATGGAGATGGATACAAGTCTGACATGAACTGCTCTCCTCCGGTGACAATTCTGAATCTTTATCAAATGCTAATCTGATTAGCAAATAAAAATACTTTAAAAATATTTAATTATTGTAAAATGCTCCCACTGAATCCCAAATTACTGTCATTCCCCATTGCTTGCATTACCCTTTTAAACAGTGGTACCCAAGGTTTCCTGAATAAGTGAAGGTTTGAGGAAAAGGAAGGCTCTAGGCTTTCTTCACTAACATCATGGCTATTTCAGCTACACATAAAATGGGCTTTTCCCCCCTTTCTCACATGCTGCCCAGCCTCAAATATTGTGTGCAAAATGATACTTGATCCAAGCAAGAGAAAGCACTTCCTGCTGCCCACTCCTCTGGGCACAGCTTTAGCAGAGCTGCTTCCCAGGGCTGCTGTGACTGCCACATGAACTGAGGGCAACACAAGCACTGCAGAAAGCCTTCACGTGCTTGACACAAGTATTGCCACGACTATTAATTGCTCTGCTACTACACAGAAGTCCTTTACCCTGTTACACAGCCAACTGCTACAGCTGGGCACTGCCCCCCTGCACAGAATGAACTAACACCTGTCAGACAATCAGGAGCATTAGCACTGCAGAACCCAACTTCATCTCCTGCAGAACTGAGCAAAGCCAAGGCCAGAGCTGCAGAGAATTCCCAGGTGAATACTGTCCTGAGGAAAGTGGCTCTAGCCCTGCTCTGCCAGTGGGCTCTTCAGGGGATGCTAAACCAACCATTCCAGCACCACCACACTCTTCCCAATGCTTACTCATGTCCACTCATGTTCCAAGAGAGTAAGAAATGTGTCTGCCTCATGCTGGAGACACTTCTGCAGCAACATGGAGCACCAGCCATAGCAGTTTAGTCAGCAAAACGTGCACATCAAAATGAAGGACAGCTATGATGTCTAGTGCAGCCTAAATTGGCCACCAGAAATGGGCAAGTGAATTATGGCCTGGATTCTGCCTCTGAGCCCTCCTCTACAGAATGAATCATTCTCTTTGACTCTTCAGTCATCCTTCAGGTGAATACTGACATTGACTAAAAACCCAGGACAGCAAAAACCAGGGAATGTCTCAAAGGGCAATGGAAGACAGACATGTACCACTGCATTTGGATGACATGCATTAAATCACACTTGGACCTGCACAATTCACATAAAGCCCCCTCTTATTCAGTGAGCACCAACTGTGTGCATCAAGTGAAACAGGACTCCCATGGGACATGCAACAATACACAAGGAAAAAAGGAAGAAGATAGTTTTACATTAGCCACTTGCTAATTTTTGAATATCTACCTTTGCAATCTAGGTGTTTCATAATTAAAAATGGTGGTTTAGAATTACCTGGAAAATGACTGCATAATACCTTTTTTTCCCCTTTTTCCTCTCTCCTTTTCCTTCTTCCTTCTTTAATAAGATTAAGCTGCTTTAGCATTTGCTGGTTTCTTGTTTTGTCTTGCCACGTAACAAATGTTGGAAAAGATGGATATAGGCTGCACACAAAGAAATCACTAACAGGTTACACTGTGTGAGAAAGCTGTAAAAACAGTGTTAAGGAAAAAGACTGATTTTAACTGTACTGACCTTTTTTTTGTATTATATCAATATGTACTGCCAGCACAGAAACTGGATGTTATAGAGCTTATTACAATGACTGCATTTCCCTGTTTTTCCTAGCTGTACTCTCCAATTTTATGCACTGAAAGTTGCTCTCCACATGAAGAACTCTGCATGCTGCAAGCGTCCATACACATCAACCAACAAAGGTTTTCATTCAAGTCTTTTATTATAGCTTGAATTTTTTCACTGCATTTAAAAATCTAAAAAAAATAAATATTTGTTTCACAGCTGCAAGTCACATATGCATTAACACCACAAAATCTGGCATTTAACCAGAGAAGGAAAAGTCAAATCCGAAAGTGTCCAGCTAAGCACAATCGTTTCAGGGCAATTATACTAAAAATAAAATCTTAAGAAAAAGGGAGAGGGGTGTTAAAGGTTATTTCAAATGCATTTATCTGGAAAAAAGTGAAAATTCTATTAGAAACCATAAACTACGCTTTCAGCATTTAAAAATAAACGTTTAACCTCTTGACAGCAACAGTTGGCTGGTGCATCTTTTTCTTTTAAGCTGTATTCTCGACACATGACTGCAGAGGTTGCAAATGATAAATTAACCTCTCTTATAATTGTGTCCACTTAATTACAGAATCAGTCCTTAAAAATAAAACAGTGTTTAAGTCAGCTTGTCCATCCACACATTAAAAATGCCATTGGATGCGGTTTTGTATCGGCACTAAGTGACTGCTTCATGGATTGTACATTGTGAAGATGAATGTCTCTTAAACAATCACTTTCATTATTAAGGTTCTTAAAACAAACCAGAAAAATAGATATCTTCAGAAATCAGAGTAGTCACTTTTTTTTTTTTTTTGTTAAAAGCCATAAAATAAGCTCATATTCAATTACAAGCAATAGAAACCATACTGCTATTGGAACAGAACTATTTTATCACAAAAATTTATTATTTACAAAATGAAAAGTTACCAAGTGAATTTATCAGGGAAAACGTTAAATGTTCTTACTAAGTGATTTGAAAAACTGAAGCAAGTCTCTCATGCACTCACACGCCAAATTGTTTGCATAAGGTGAAATGTTAATTCTTGTTAGTGAAACTTGACTCCCATTCACAATACTCTCGTTTTTATTGTAAGATGGCAAAATCCACATGGCTCTGTACAAGAAGGTATGTATTAAGACAGTTCTTCAGTTTTGGAAATGTTTTTTTTTTGGCTCCCATGAATATCCATACCACTGAACATTTTTTGCAAATAATCAGTTATATTATCAACTGCATCACTTAATCCACTGAATTTACCACCACAAGAAAGACACAAAAACTTAATGATCCCACGTTACACAGAACTTTCATTTCTCAAGTTATACTAAACTGAAACCTTCATAGTGGTCTATAGCTTGGATCAACTTAGATTTCAGGGTTTCTTTATCTGTGTACTTTGGAAGATCAAGCAGATTAAAGCAAGTGTGAGCTACCGGCAGGTAATCCTCTCCTCCTCCTGTTGGCTGGATCACCAACTTCAGACACTTCATCCCAAGAATCGGAATCCGATCACTGCCTGTCAGAAACACTGCCAAGGAAAAACAAAGGCTTGTAACTAGCTGAAGACTGTGTCACATATGCATTCTAATCATTGCTGGCCTTTTTAATCATTCCAGCTTTTCACACAGAAGTTCTGAGAAGTCTTGAAAACAGGGAATAATGACTTAACCCTGTCTCTGTCTTCTACATGTGAGCTCACAACTGTAATACAACAAGTGATCCATAAAGGAAATATTTCATTTTAGTACATGAAACCAAACAGTTCTTAAAAAAATATTATAAAGTTTTTATGCAACAGAACCTTCTTACTTAAAATCCATTGGCTGTATCTTTACTGAGCATTTCCAAGAATTTTGTAAACACAGAACTAGTTTGTTCAATAAGTAATTTATCTGAATTGGAAACTACTCTGTGATCTATTCGAAGCAAATCCTCACTCCCAGCAAGCTTGGATTGCTTTATCATCTGTACATTTCTACTTATATCAGTACCTCGATAGATTTACAATCAGGGACAGCTCCAAATTTACATCCCTGTGCAGCGAAAAACCTGGAGGATGTGAACTATATGTCAAAATATCCTAGGCTGCCAAATAAATGTCACCAGCACATTAGGTTGTTGGTGTTTTGGGGGGGTTGGCTTTTCTTTTTTTTTAATGCTGCTCTGAGCTACTGTGATCTGTAGCTACCCATCATCCAGAATGACTCAGGACACCCCCAAGAAAACCAGAGACAAGCTCACAATCAATTTCTTCTACTATGACTTTTTTTTTCCAAATAGTTCATCACATCACTACAGACAAATACTTACATCTGCCCTCTTACAGCAAGAGCCTGAAATCTCAGTGATCCTGTTCAGTTAGAAACTTCTGTGAAGTCATTTCAAATACTTACACAAAAACTGTTTTTTCTTCTCCAAAGACAACTCGTGAAAAACCTCCCAGAATATTTTAATTGTAGGATGGTCTGCCCAGTACTCTCCTTTGTATTCTGTATTCTGAAACGAGCAGGAAATGGGGTTATGGCTTGCCCACAGAACACCCGGATAAGCTGACACTGCAGCAGAATCAATGCAGTTTGTGTAAAGGGACACAGCAAGTGACACACTACTGCTACCACTCCTCACTTCATTTTCTTCAGCTGTTCAGTCTGAATTTGATATTGGACAGATGCCTGCACTGCAAAGCATTTTCAATCCCAACAGAGACCAAGTCTCATTGAGCTCTGGCAATTGAGAATATTTACTTTTAATAACTGCTTGCAATCACTTCACTTTCTCATGTCTAGTATGAAAGATTGTATAGCTGCTTCTGGGCTCTGTGGATTTTTCTTCCCCTCTTCTAAGTCTGATTTCCTCCAGAAATTAGATGGAAAAAGTTAAGCAGAAAGGTAAATAAATATTTCCAGATCTTCATTCACTGATGTTTTAAGATGTCAATAAATAACAGGAATCATGTTAATTAAAACAGAGCTCAGGAGGACACCTAGTTGCTTTGGCACCCTGAAATCAGAATGTGATGAAAGCAATAGCTAACTATGGTTCTTACCTTCTCCAGCTCTTTCCAGTCATAATTTGTGTTCCCAATCACCATTGCCTGCAACTCGCTGGGCTGGAAGAGCTGAAGAACTTTACCTCCACATACTTTGTGGAAGCCTTCATGGAATGCACTGTATAAGGAAGCCACAGATCTATTGAAGATGTAATCCACATATGCATCTACAAAATCTTGCCTGCACAAAGAGAAAGAAAGAATCATGCTGAGGAAATAAAGAGGAAGCAGTACATGTCATCCTTCTACCAATAAAACAGCAGCCATTTCTGTATAGAACAGAACACAGAAAATGAAACAAAAAGGAGCCTAAATATATTATATTGTCTGCTTTATGTTACAGCCACAGTGAAGATGCAATGGCACAAGAATGTGTTCCCCCACCATACCCCCAAAGGCAGAGTCTGCAACAGAAAAGCAGGAACATTTAATGTTATACATTTCAGCATCTCCCTTATTTGTGTGCATTGCAGTGAACTGGACTCATTGACAACCAGCTGAAAGGCCTGAATTCCAGGGAGTATCCTGAAAGCCACTAATCAAACCCACTGTTCTACTTTTTTAATTAAAAAGATTACCATATTTGGACTAAAAATGCAAATCAACTTCAAAAGGACATTTGAGTGCTACAGAGTAAAAAGACCAGTGCCAAGGAGCTGGGATACAGAGGAACAGATGGCCTGTTATCTGTGCTTAGGTACAAGGAGTTCTCAGATCCTGCTGGAAACATCTTCAGCAGCACTTAAGGGAGATCTAAAATTTCTCAATGTGATACAGTATTTATGATTTTTTTTTTTAAATCAATGCCAGTGAACACTGTTTAGTTTCTGCACTGGCAGTGAACTCAGCTGTACATTACAGCTATCCTACCAACACATGTTCACTGTGGAGAGAGAGAATGCATTTCAGCACCACCCCCTCCTGTCTCTGAGTAATGCCACCAGTCATTTACAGAATCATAGAAACACATTTACTTGACATGTTTACTAAAGCTGTAGCACTGAAAATGCTGGAGATGACCCAAGTGGTGATGCACACTCCTCCCCTTCAGCACTCCATGAGATCTCCCTCAATAATGCTGTGTAATCACAGAGGGGCAGGTAACTTGTGTAACACTAACAGTGCAAGGCTGCTCCAGGAAAAAGTCACACTGATAAACTAATTTCTATTATAAAATTAATTGAAGCATCACAGAATATTTAGAGCTTGAGAAAGAGGAATTCTTCACTGCTGCAAGACAACGCGTAGTACAATGTAGCAGGCATTCCACAGACACCTTGGAACTTTTCCCATAATTCAACTCCAATTTTACAGTCACTCAGTGACAGAACATCAAACCTACACAGAGAACTGCAAAGCTACAGTGTTTTCCATGTGCATTCAGTTCTCATGGAGTGTGCTCTTTCCATTCAACTCTCCCTTTACCCTGGGAGAAGTACAAGCACAGAGAATTCATAAAGATTAAAGAACAGACTGGAAAATTCTGCAAAAAGGGGACAAAAGCACCACCAGGTATGTTCTGCCTATCCTCCAGGAGCAGAAAGGGAACAAAGGAGAGGAAAGCCTGTTTTAATAAATACAAGTTACAAAATCCTTGATTGAGGAAAAAAACCCTCCTGTTGCACACTCCTCTGCCAGTAACACTGGCCTAACTTATGCAATGTTATCTACTCTGCAAAGGGAAGACTTTACTGAAATAATACCCATGTAGGAATGAGCAGTTGTAATACTGGCCCTTTAATTAAAGTTCTCATCATTACTCACTGAATTCCAATGATATGTAGCTTCCTGCAGTGATGCTTTAAGACTTTAGCTTTTATTTTTTCAAATCCTATAAAGCATTAGTGCATAGTTCTAAATTCCATATGAAGTGTTAGTTAACTCTCTTCACATTTTGCACAAAACAATCCCTCTGGGCCCGTGATCCAAGGACACCTTACAGCCTCAGGCCCCAAAAATTATAAACAACAGTGAATTGGGGGAGCAAACTGGGGGAATATGACTTCATTGCCTGAAGCTGTAATTAACCTCTGGAGGATTAATCCCTGAAATGCAATCAGACCAAACTTCTATCTGTCTGAAAAACTGGTGACCATCATCCACCTTGGGTGCAGCCTGTGCAAGGCTTTGGCTGCTCAGGGTGTATCTGCTGAAGGCCTTTCATAAATACCCACTTTATTCTCTGAACTTTGTCTAGCCTCTCTCCTAGGCAGCCACCCCAAGGCATCAGCAGAACCACAAACATTTTTAATCTTATAAAATGCTCATGACTGGGGTTGGAGGGGACCTGTGAAGATCCAGTCTGACCTCCTGCCATGGGCTGGTACATCTTCAACCAGACCAGGGTGCTCCAAGCCCTGTCCAAGCCTGCCTTGAGCACTGCCAGGGATGGGGCAGCCACAGCTTGTCTGTGTCACTACAAGACAACAGTTACTTTAACAACACATGTGAGAAGAGCTTGGGAAAGAGCCAAAGTAGTTTTGCCTCCAACAGCAAAGGGTATTTACAGCAGCCCAGTAACACTCCCAAGGCAGACAGCAACACCAAATACCCTGCAACCCACAGAACTCACCTATTTTGTTTGACTACAGGAATGTCAGCACCTTTAGGAACAAGCTCCTTAATTTCTGTTGTACCAAAATTTTCCACAGTGATCTGTTTGAAACAAACAAAAACAGTATAAATCTTGTTTACTGCATAAAGTATTTCCTCCCACCACTTAGTTAACAGCAACATGAATGGCAGACACAGGAGCTAAAACTCATGGGAATCAGCTGCTGATGCTTTTGTTCAAACACTCCATCAGATGCAATTAAAACAGATGGTGTGAGCTTGGCAAGACATACTTCAAACACTACATAAAACTTACAGTAAAATTAAGACAAAATGCTTCTTCTATGTCATCCTCTGGATAGTCCAGTAGCTGCTGCATTCCCCTGCAAAATAAGTTACAAAATACTTGCACCAGGGGAAAGAAAGATAAATTGATTTCCCTGAAGTATTCTTTATGCTTTGATAACTCAAATTTAAGAAGTATCTTTCAACTGTTATTTCATTTGTTATCTTATTGACTTGCACCTTGTATAGTGCTGGGAAATTCCAAGCAATCATTTCTTTTTTAATATCCCAGGGGGTGAAGAAAAAACATTCCTATCTTAAGACTTTAGCTAAGGGATTCCCAAAGCAGTTGGTACTTTAAAACCACTGACTGGCTTCCATTAACATCTTTAATTTCTCCTTGAATCTATGAAAACTTTGGCATCCACAACACTAAGCATCCTTTTAATCAAGCAACCTTTTCTGCTCATTTGAGCCTCCTACCTGCTAGCCCTATTTAAATCCCTAGTCCCTACAGTAAATATTTAGAATCTATTTGTTCCTGAAATAAGCAAAAATATTTTCTTGATGGATTAAATTCAGAACTGAAACACTGTTCACTCTTTGGCTTATAAAATTGATGGCTAAAACTCAAGAGGTTTGAATTTCAAGGGGTTTTTTCCCTTAAAATTCTTGTAGGACCATCAAAAAGAAGGGACAATCACTAACACCAAGCACAGACACAGGTGTTTAACAACTGTAAATGCCAAACGTTTCAAATGGCACAAGGGCTGCAATTTACTCTGAGCTGTTTACCCAGTTACTGTGGAAATGTTATGTTCTCAGAGGAAACTGTTGATTTCAAAACTAATTTCCAACAACACCCATTTTTCTTTCTTGCTTACCTGCCAACATCTGGCATCAATTCTTTTAAGTCATCCAGAGATGGTTTCTTATTCAATAGCTTTTTATACAAAGCCAGAGGAAAATGAAGGTCTACAATAGTAAAATTATATATTGCTAGCCCACAGACAACACCAATCAAATGAAACAAGTCACTGTCTTCAAAGGTCTAAGAACAGAAAACAGACAAGATGGTTTAAAATAAAGAAGTTATTTTAACCTTGCAGAGTCCAGGAAGAAGTGTACAGTACAGCACAATCTGAGTGAATTTAATTAATATTTTCTTTAAATGTGCATGGATCTGTAAGTACCGAGGAAAACAGGATAAAGTTTAACCAGCTGAGACTGAAATCCAAGGGAGCAGAATCCTTTCTACCTAAAATTTAAAGGGCTGAGCTGCAGCATATTCTGTGTTACAGGGGACCCATACTGCATTAAGATTCTGGTTTTGTCAGAGTTTCTATTGCACTATTCAGTGATTAAAGATGTCAATTTAAAAAAAATATATATATTTTGAGGAGGAAGAGCTCACTATTGACACCCTCAGAATTAATTACCAAGGCTTCAAACACACCTGTGGAAATGTAAATATTCAGGCTTTTGGGATCCAGCCACCCCAGTCAGTGCTGTCTGAAGGAGGACATGATCACCTATCACTCATAAATGCAACTGCTCACAGGAAGACCTGCTCAACAGCCCACTTCAAGAATTTGTCTCTGCCCCCTTGCTTTCCTGATCCTGCCCTTGGAATCAGTTTGTTCTGGCTACTTCTTCCTAAAAAACCTGGCTGGCTTGGGGACAACCAGTACAGAGTAAACAAGGAATGGGGAAAGCAAAAGGGGAACAGCAAGGAATGGGGACCAGCAAGGTTTTGACCTAACTGACAAAAATAAACTTCTTCTGAGAATCTTTGCTTCAGCTCCTACTCTTGAAATAAAACAATCACAAACTATAATATTCATATATTATTACTATAAATAGTGCAAGTTAAAATGACTGAGTACAGATCAGAGCCTACCTTATCAGAGAACCAGATCAGCCTGGACTCCTCGTGATACCTGAACATTCCATACTTGGGATCTAACAACTCCCTCATGATGAGCAGAAAAAATTCTTTGCGAACTCCTCCAGCATCGACAGCTTCCTCCCCTACAAAAATAACCTGAAACACACAACTCAGTGAGCACTGCACTGCAAAGGGATTGGAAAGCAACATCTTTCACCACTGAGAGCAGTGTGTGCTGCAGTACCTTGAGAGGCTTCTTGTAGTCAACATTCTTTGTTTTCCTGAGGACCTCCACAGCATCCCCTACTATGTTGTCCCTCCGGACCATCAGTATCAGGCAGGGATTGACAGATTCAAATACTGGCAGGAAGAGAGAAGACAAATTCTGCCTGTGGGCCTGATCCACAGCCATCTGCAGAAAAACAAAGGGACAGTGTCAGTAGGTAGGAAAAATTCCTCTCAGTGTTAGTTATCCAGCAGTCTTGTCTGCAGAAGTGCAGATGGGAATACCTCATGTGCCCAAGTTTTCTCTGTATTCCTTTTATCTCAGGAAATATGTGATTTCAGGAAGTATTTTTCTTTTACCCATTGCTCTCACCAAGGCTAATGCTCAGGTAAGTGTAAGAACCCAGGTTTTGACATTCCAGTCAAAATACCTTGGATAACAGAAGGAAGCAAAAAGATCCTGCATTTCATCTAACAAAGAGTAAGCTGTTTAATATAAATCTGGCATGAAAACAAACATACCCTAAAAACTAATTCACAGCATGAAAAGCAATTTAACTTGCATGATAATTTCTGTCAAATTTAAAACTGTCTGAAAAAGAAAATGCTGTTGCAAATGTTCTGGGTACAGCAGAGAACTCTTGAGAGTTTGTGTTTTAATTATAATTAATATTGCTACTGGAAACATTTAATATGAACAGTTCCCTGAATCCATCAAATGTTGGTATTGACTGTGTATACACATTTTAAATACATGAAATAACATTTATTATTAATGACAAGAGTAAGGTAGTATTTTCTACATAAGTCCATTACTTGAGCAGGACTTCCACCATCTGGTTATTTTCAAACTCAGATCAATGACCCAGGTAATATTCCAAGCCTGCTCATATGGGAGGTGGCCTTGTTTGTTCTGGGTGGTGCTTGGGGTTTTGTTTGTTTGGGTTTTTTTAATTGCTGCATGTTTGGGGGTTTTGTACCTGTACTATGGGTTGACAATACAAAAAAGCCATCTCACTACTGAAAAGAAATTGGAAATGTATGGCAACTACAAAACAGTTCCATTTCAATGGGATTCCACTACCCTCTATCATGCACCTACCCTGACATTAAAACTAGAGCCTTGCTTTTTATATGGGAGAGATTACACAGTGTTAAAAAAACCCCAAAAACCCAAACCCCAAAACAAACAAAAACCAAAAGAAAAACAAAACCCCAAAATAAATAATAAACCAACCAGCCAAACAAATAAACAAACAAAAAAAACCCAAACAAAAAAACAACGAAAAAAACCAAACCCTCCTACCCCCATCCCCCAAAAAAACTAAACCAATAGGGTCCCCCAAGCTCCCCAACTCAGGGAAAAAATAATGAATTTGTAACAAAAACTGAGTCTCCTACCTGCATCTGTATGATTGCATCTGTTTGCAAGAGAGTAGTCTTTGCCTGGGCATCAAATACAAATGGGTATGTGCAAATTATAACAGGAATATCTGTTAACTGGAATGAAAAGAACCATGTCATAGCTCAGCTTGTTCAAATGCCACAATCGTGGTTAAAAAAGCACTCATTTAATATATCTATTTTACTGGAAAGAGAACTCAACCTTGACTTATCATCAATGCAGAACCAAAGCATCTTAGGAGCATTAAGTAAATTTTTAATAGTCTAGTACTTCAGCCAAAAACAAACAAACAAAAAAAAAATCCAACAGAACTCAATCAAGCCAAACCAAATCAAGCCAGGCACAAACGACACTCTCACTTAGCACATCTGGATTTCACAATTGCTACTGCAGCTAGTGGATATAAAAGTAGCCCTTTTTACCAAATGCTCTTCCCAATTTGCAATACAGACAATTACATATTTTTGCACCACAAAGATTTTTTTTTTCAGATTACAGCCGTGGCTAATTTGAAGCTTTACTCCCAACAGAACACAGCAGACAATCCTGGACATTCACATTTCTGATTTCCTTACATTCTTCAAAAGAAATCAGATTGCAACCAATCTTACCTCAGTTAATCCATGGTTGACATCCTATGACAGCATTTGCACAAAGGTAGCAACAATTAAGATGAAAAAGCAGCATTAGTGTCTGCATTAATTACTCATCTCTGATGTAGAATTTTTAAAATATTTATTTACTGCTTCCCCCCAAGAGAAGGTTTACCTTGAAATAAACATTAATCATAAACATTCTAATTAATTTATTAAACACAAGCTTGCCTTTCAACACCCTGTTTATCAGTCTTTAAAAACAGGGCTGTTACAGGGTTTATCAGTCTTTAAAAACAGGGCTGTTAAAGGATCATGTTTGCTTCGATGCAAAAAATGACACAATTAAAATGTTTATTATCACACTTTAATTAATGACATCTGCTCGTTCTGTTGCAAAAGAATAAAATATGGATGGCTAGAGAAAACTTATTAAATTACTTACAATATTCTTTCAAAGCTCAAGTCAAGAAACTGTGGCAGAAACCTATCCAACTCACTAATCCTCTGTCATTAATTTACTCCCACTCATCCCTCTTCTGTTTACAGATGCAGCATTAATTATCCCAATTGTGGCTGCTAAACTCCAAGTAGCAAATTCCATCAGTTATCTGCCCCTGGAGCTCCCTGCTGCACCTCCTGACTCACTACCCAAGACAGCTGCAGCTTCCTCATGATTATTCTGGATGTACTCCTATTGTGGATTATTATTCCTTTTTGGACATGGCAAGTCTCCAGGGACAGCATTCTACATCACCTTTTAACTGACACATTCAAATACTGGGCAGTGCCAGTCCTAGGAATGACACCCTACAAGAAACAAACCCTCTTAATAATTCCTTTTTAGCCAGTACTTGACTTCAGTCTGTTCAGCACTGGTCATCTGTGAAGGTGTTTTTATGAAATAGAAGTGCCCAGACTTAGACAAACTATGGATTCCTTTAAAGGGATAAAACAAACACAAAACATGGGAGGAAAACACCCACAAAAACCCAAAAAAAATCATCAGAACTTACCATTCCCAGTACCTGCTGCTGGAACCAGTTGGCATAGTCATTTCTGATATCTATCAAATCTTGTATCTCATGAATGTAAAATCTGTCATACTGTATAACTTGTCCTCTTTCATTCACCTAAGGAAGTGCAATTTATTTTTTTTATTAGCTTTCAAAGGGATATTTTCCATTGTTTTTCAAGCATTTGATACGTCAGCCACAGATACCCAGCTACCAAAAAAATTCTAGAAAAACAACAGTGCCTACAAGAAAGCAAAAAACAATGTTAAAGACATGGATACATGGGCTTTTCAAAATCCCATCAAAGAGTGCAGGAGAATACAATTAAGTGCACTTTGAAACACCATATGACCTCCCAGGAACAGTGATAATACACATATTCATGTTGGCAATAGAATAAATGTTCCTGTATTCACACAGGTTTAAGAGCTAGAACTCAATAACTCTAGTCTTGTTATGGTATGAACACTATTACCTGTGAGCAGAGGAACAGCTTCCATTTAAAAACATTAAGCTTAAAAAAAGAGAGATGTGGGAAAAGTAACTTTGTCTCCACAGGATAATATTAATCCAGAAGTATCCACATTTTCCTAAGACACACTTCTTTGCCCAAGGACTGCCAAGCATTGCTAACTGGCAAAGCAGCAAGACACTTATAAAGACCCTGCTTTTATAATTAGATAATCTAAGCCTGCTTTTCACAAATCCCTCCCACATGCCCCTCCAAACCACAGGATACCCAATGTGCAAAATATCCCAGAGTTGTCACCCTGTTTTTCCCCTCTCACTCCAATCCACACCTTCACAGATGCAAATGACTTGGTGACTCCGTGTTCCCAAAAAATAGTTAATTCCATCATCATGTCAGACTGGAAACCAGAATCCCAAGGATTCACAGGTCCAGATGAAACAACCACAGATATTTCTGCAGATTCAACTCTGATCTTTCAAACTGATCAGTAACTCAGCCTCTACCAACCACCCAGCACAGAGATGCTGACAAAGCCAAGCAGCCAAGGAACTGTTTAGAAACACCACAAACATACTCTGTGCAGTATTTCCAGAACTCTGAAGGCAGTGTGCAGGAAATTGGTGAGTATTCTTCTGTCAGAAGGTGGCAGGCCCATCTTGCACAGTTTCAAAAGGTGCACCACAACATCCTTGTAGAGTTCCACTATCTTGAGGAACAAGGGAGGTTCAAGTACAGACCACCAATTTTCTGTCAACACATGGTGAACACATAAATTTAGTACCTGTCACTGCCACACTGTGTTATCCTTTCACCCAAGAAACATGTTTGGCCAGAAAGCATAAGCAACAGTTACTACAGACTCTGAAAAAAAAGCTGTAACAACAAATGCTCTATTGTTACACATCAAATCTAAGTCCCTTCAAGTGTTTCATCCAGACTAAGCAACAGCATCACAAAGTAATATTTGAAAAAAATAGGTGGCTCAAAACCTGCAATCTTAAGCAAACAGCAATGAGAGCAATAGAAAATTATGGAAAAGGATCTGGAGTTCAAAAAACAATCAGCTTGCTTTTCTTTACTCTCACCAAAAACTACTGAAACAACATAAGAGATTACAAGGCAAAGTGTAACTGAGGAAAAGGAAAGTACCCTCTCAAAAAGAAGCCAATTAAAGGTAAAATATTCTGAAAACAATTCTTTAATGATAGGAGTCACAACAAGAAACAAGTAGAAGTTAAAAAACAGAGCTATTCTCAGCTGCATATTTGAAGACCACATCTTGGCATCAGTGAGAAAAGATCAACTGCCTCAGAAGCTCAGAACAGGTGCTGTAGTCACAACCAAGACAATTTAACATCTGCTCTGCAACACTTCTGTAAATTGCTCAGAGCTTGTTAGCTGTCTGACCACATAATTTTCACTTTAAAGAGCAAAGACACATATCAATTACACTGAACTACACAGTTTAATTCCTCCCAAGTGGCATCAGTCCAAAAACTACAATAGCAGATGAATTCACAGGGATGGCCTGTTAACTCACCCTGAAGCAACAGAATAAGGGTTTTCTTACACCAAGCAATGTTAGGCCTTAACTTTCTCCCTGGGGAATTGTACAGAACTGTAAATACACAGCAGGTGCTGTCGAGGCCAGGTCTTCACTGATGGAATTCCTGTCCATTTTCATCTCCAGATCTTTAGATTTAACAGTAAAAATTCAGTTTCTTACCAAGAACTTTCAGAGGAGCTTTTTCTAGGTTCAGAATAGCTGCTCCAAAAGGAATAGCTAACGTTGTGAAATTGTTCTCATCACTCATCAGTGGGCACTCTGGCAGAGTGAGATACAGCCTCAAAGCTTCAACATCTGGTAAGGAGCTGGTCAATTTGGGAATAAGGTTCTTTTCCAAACTAGCTGCCACCTACAGCACATCAGAAAATTCTGTTTATTTTAATACAATGGAGATTTTAAACAAATGCCCATGTATATGAAAATGAATCTCAAAAACAATAATTAGGAGCTTTAGTGAAAACTATTACACATTTAGAAAATGACAGTAAATACTAAAATAGAATATGCTGATGTGTCACTAATTGTCACAACAAAATATGGCTTCACACCTTTGCAGTCAATATATTATTGAGTAAATAAATCTATTAATAGGGTTGGACCAAGCATAACAGTAGTATTTCTGGAGAGCTGTAACCCAGAAAGATAATCCCAAACACAAGGAAAATACACAGAACAAACCTGTTGGGATATGTGAGCATGCTCAGGCTGTATGAGTTTGTGAAAGAGTAGTCTAGCAGCATTCATATCAACCCCTGAGAATCTAGTGCTGGTTTTGTAATGATCATCATTGCTGCAGGAAGGAAAAAAAAAAAAAAAAACTGAATCCTGTGTTCTCAGCAACTCAAGATTTTTACCCTTTGAATTTTAGACCTACTGACTAAGGATTTAAAACATATCAGACTTCCATTTTTTACATGGCCTTAGAAACAACTGGAAAAAAATCCTTCACTGCAAGAAAATCATGCAAAAAGACTAGGATGTAAAACAGCTCCTGAATTACAACCAGCCTGTGGCTGACAAATGTGATGAGCTTTGCTGGCTCACATGGCAGCAGCCAAGACAGGCTGGAGCCATTCTCACTGGGGCAGCTGACAAACACAGGGCAGGAAAGCAGCAGGAGTTTCAAGAGAGGCTATCAGTGAGATGAGGAAACCCTGGGAAGGTGTCCCAGCTGCCACAAGGGACACCAGGAAGGCAGCCACCACTAATGCTGTGCACAGGAAGGCTTGTTAAAAACTTACCTCAATGCCAAAAAGCTCCCATTCAGGCACCCAGCTGAGGAGAATGCTCCATCAATTTCACTGAAATTGGTCACATGAAATGTTACATTTGGCTTTCCTTTTAAAAATTAGCATTTGCAATTAAAAAGTCTGCATTTGATCCCTAATAAATTACATTGTGCAAAGGATGGGACTGACTCAAATGTGACTAAACAACACTAGATAAAACCTCCATTCAAGACTCAACACTTAAAACAGCTCAAATCACAGCCAGTCTCACAATTTAATTGCTTTGCATACTCTTTTATTAAAATAGAGGCAATAATCTTTGAGTAGTTCTCATATTCCTTTACATGTATTGCTATTTTTCAATGTGCAATCAGATACTTAATTTCATCTTGCACAGTCATCTAAACTGGAGCAAAGATGACACAGTCTCAAGGACCTAAACCACTTAACAAGCATGACAGTGAAAGCACAGCAGGAGCTCAGCACCTCATAAATTCAATAATTAAAAATAGCTCTGCTATGTATGCCCAAAGCCCCATAATGCTCAATTCAGAAGCAGAATCACTGAAGATTACTTCTTTCCCTTACATCACTTACATAGCTATCTCTACAGGAAGTCTTCCAGATGGGAAACTCAGCAATCTCTGAATAAACGTTTCATTCACAGTCCAGATCTGCTTCAAAAGGTCAGGATACCTAAAATCATCTGGTGGCACCATGTTCTAAAGAAACATTAAAGAAAGCATAAAGAATCAGGCACACAAAACTGATTTCCAGAATAATCAGCCCTCTGGTTGAGCTGTCTGAGCTGACAATTTGCCTACCCAGCCCACAGCTGTGAAATGCTGTGTTGAACAGTTCTGCCTTCCCTGTGAAAGCAGAGCATACACTAAAACCATCTCGATTAGGTGTTAATTCCCACACCTTGCCTAAAGGCCAGCTCCTTAAACACCACTGGTCTCTGTGATGAGCACTAACCCAGCTTTACATCTGAGCAGCATCTCCTCTCCAGCCACTCAGCTCCCTGCCAAGCTGTGAGCACACAGCAAAGGAGCCATTCAATTATCAGCCAGATGTTCTTCCACCCCACTTCCATCAGGCTCCTCTGAGAATGAATCATGCTTCTGTGAACATGTCCTGCATCATCAGAGGAGCTGCATTTGGAAGTGCTGCTCAGATAAAATGAATTCCACTAAGAGCTGTAATAGTAAAGAGGAAGAGAAGCAAGATCATTGTTTTCAGTAGGAGCACTGGTTCAAAAAGAGATGGCAAATAGCACCAGAAAGAAAACATTCCTCCTGAGGGTGCCACTTGACAACACTGAGCTGACTCAGTGTGACAATGACTGCCAAAAATCAGCACTTCTGATCCCATCCTACAGCATCAGGAAAAGGAGCACTTTTGCCATTTCCCTTCTGTCCAGCCAAAGAAAACAACTCAGGGAGCTGAGCTGCCCAAAAATTGACTTGAGAAAACTGATTTTGGCTGGGTCCCCTTAACTGGCAGGGACACACAGCCCCCAGGGGCACAGTACACACAGAACTTTGGAAGAAATCAGCACAAATTACCAAACTCAAGAGTACTAAAAGGGGTATTTCTGCAGCATCAAAGTTCATCTATTGCTAACACTTTTTGTACAGAACAGGCCACAATAACTGCATTCATACAGTCTCCAGTTCACCTCAATTAGTCTGTCAGAAACTCCTCCAGTAATTACGAAAATTGCACATAAAGTTTTTAAGGAAGTTTTAATAGACAAGTTTTGAGTCCCCATTACAGGCAATTTTCCAGTTTACATCTGATAAGCAAGTTTCTCTCAAATACAGCAATGGTTAAAACTCTATCAGAATTTAGAAAAATAACCCAAGTCAATCCTAGAGAAACTGCTGATTCTGTACAACCAGAACAGGCTCTGGGCACAAAGCACTGCTGCAAGTCTAACCTGTACTCAGTTTTTCTTCATAAACATGCTTCCCCACTAAAATCCATTTTCACTTGTGTCCAAATTAGTTTTCACCCTACATACTCAACCCTTGATGCTTCATTAATCCCCATGGTCTAACATCTGCTGAGCTGTACTGGAAGCAGACCCATGAATCTTCATCTTGTTTTTATTTTATCTCCCAACTCACCCTCCAACAGCATTTTCTTTCCATCACACTTCCACATTGCCATTTTTACAGTAAAGCCACACTAGACTCTTTTACATGCTAGAATTTAAACTTATCAATTCTTGTTATCTTAAAACTTAAGCTTTAAAACTATGATAAAACTGTGACATAACAAACTATGTCACCACCAGCAATTTTTAGCAAAAAGCTCCATTTGTTTGTTTCCTCACCACTTTAAAATGGCTACAGAGCAGAAGACAGCAAAGCTGCTGCTGTCAGGAGCTATGAGGACTGGGCAAGGAGCAAAGAGCTCAAATATTCAATCAATTCTTCCCTTAAGACATGGAAAGAAGTGCATTTATCCATTAAGAAAAAAGTTGATGCCAAAAAGTCTCAAGAGCTTCCTGACAGCTAACACACACTGCCTGGATCCAAGTCCTCCAGCTGCTACCATGACTTAGTGCCTTTTGCTTCCACACTGCTCTAACAAGCTTTACAATATAGTCACATGCACCTCCAACATCAAAATCCCTTAAAATCCATCCAAAAAATGAAAAACCAACTTTCACAAGCTTTGGAACCAAATGACACTTAATTTGTTACCTGTGGATAAAAGTAGTGTGCAAAACTTTGGTCCCCACCAGAGAAAATTCTCTTTACACAGTAGCACTCCTCAGTGTCTGCAAAAGGAATAAAATACAGGCCACTGTGAAAATGAGAAATTGAAAATTATTATAACACTTGGTTAAAAAATGGTTCCCCTGTGGCAGAACCTCACTGATACAATAGTTAAGACCATCTTTCCCTGAGGTAGGTTCCAGGTCTAGTGCTGCCCCACCAGCACAGGCATGTCATTCCTACAGCAGGAACACAGAGCATAGTGGAATCAAACTTTTGGAAAAAACTATTACAGCCCATATTTAGTTAAAATCTTGAGAATTTTAAGTAACCCACTATAATAGAACAGGTAACCAAGAAGCAAATCCACCAGCTGGTGCTTACCTGTGCTCATTGGGCTCTGAGGGCTATAGGGAATCCAGCTTCCTTTCACTGTGAAGGGACTTTTCCTGTTACTGGTGGTCCCTGTCCCTAACTGCCCGTTGCCTCCGAGCCCAAAAGAGTAAATTCTTCCAGAAGAAGGGACAAATGCAGTGGTGTGCTGCCTAGGGCAAAGAGAATGCAGTAACACAAACCTAAGCACTGGAACATGCTTTTTCCAGGCCTGGCCAGGAACTGTGCTGAGCAGTGTGTCAAAGGTCCTGTCATACCCAACACTTCACTGCTCCCCTGCAATGCCCTGCCACTGGCAATATTCCATTTCTCCTCCAACAGGCAATCCTCTTTTTCTATGGAATGGAGCTGCCAGTGCTTAGCCCCTGGGTGACCTCCAGAGCATACCAGAAATGACTGCCTGGAGACTGCCTGCATCTCCTTTCCCTTCCCATCCTGCTCAACTCTAGATGCCCCCTCCCCTATCACAGGCCTGTGAGGAACCAGCTGGGAATTTGGGCAAACTATTTTGTACTTTCCCAAACACACTTCAAGAGGAAGTGAAGTGACAGCAACAAATACCTTCACACCTCATACTATTGTTCACACTGCCAGTTTAGAAAATCACAGCCTCTCAAATATACAACTTCCTTCAGCTCTTCTATGAATGCTTTTAGAATTCCCAAAACATCACTAAATATCTTTGGTCAAGGGTCATTTCTTCTTGCCTGAGCACAAAGGCTAAGAAAACCCCCACTTCAATAGACAAAGTTTTATATAAAACAAGTTATCTGTAAGATTCACAGAATAGCACAGAATAGACCTTACCTGCCACAGGTGATCTGTGTGACAACACTTCCCATAAGCTCAAAAACTTTCCTTGGATTTATCTCATGGCTGGTAGAGTTATGACCCAACTGACCATAGCCTCCAGCTCCAAATGTAAAAACCCCACCTTCCTAAACAAATAAATTTTTTACATTAAGATGACTGTATATCTCAGAACAAGAAATTTCACAGAAATAGAAGTTTAATAAATCTTTTCTGATGAACTTGGCATTGCAGGGAAAGGACAGAAAATATACAGGGCACAACAGACACACAAGTTAACTGGAGTTATAAAAATGTGGCACAGCTATGAAATATTACCTTACTTGTGTTAAATTCACTCATCTATCATTAACTTACGTAATTTATAGATCCTAACCCTTATTTTTCCTCTTTTCCAGTTTTCTTGATAAACTTCACCCATATGCAAACTCCCACTGTTAAAAAGTATACTTTGGCTTTGAAACTCTGAATACAAAGTTTGAAGTGATTAGCAACAGGAAGCTGCCCTGCTCAGCAGATGACACACAGCCTGACTGAAACAGCCTCATTATTTGAAAGCATAAGAAACCAGAAATTTCAGCATTGTTGTAAGGTAACTACTTTTAAGTGTTTTTGATTCATCACGGAATTAATCTGAACCGTCAGTGCTTAAATCAGAAACATTTTCAGAAGTTACACACCTCACCTCACAACAACTCTGCAACTTGCCATTTTCTGATGCTTTGAATAGATTGTGAATCTGTTTCTTTTAACTCTACTCTGCATCAGCCAGGCCCTCAGCTGGAAACCACCACCAAAACTGCAGCATCCACTGAGAAAACCCAACAGCCTCAGTCACTGAGTGGGGATAGCAAACAGTGCCAGGTTTTTCTGAACTTCATAAGGACTTGCAGAATGCTCACATATATACATAGCAGTGCCTCCAAAAAGTGTATCAGCCCCTGGCTCTGCAGGGGACAATGGAGCCATACACATGGGGAACAATCTCTACAAACATTCACAGTACATTCAGAATCTCAGCCAAGCCCATTGGCTTTAAAGCCAGTTTGAAGTTAACTTCTATGCATGAAAAAGGAAAATATACATTTAGAACACAAGATTTCTTGTGTTTGGTAATTTTTTTTTCAAATATTTAACCATTCTTCCAATCTTTCCTTAACTTAATCTCATATTTAGAAGAAATTTTATTCAGAATTTAGTTTATTATTTCCTGTTCAGGTAGCATCTTCTCCTGGAAATTAAAGAAATTGGAGCATGAACATATCTTTAAGTTCTGTACCTTTGTAAGGGCAGCAGTATGATCTTCTCCACAACATATATGAACAACCTTCTGACTTCTCAGGGACTTCAGCAGTGTAGGAACATACCTGTCTGAAAAGTTCAACAGAGAAAGGTCACTTACTTTGACAATAAAAATCAACACCCAAACAGTTTTGTTCATTTATTCTAATTTGGTTCTAGTCAAGTAAGCACTTTAAATTTTTTAGCATAATGCAATCATTCTGACTAAATTTATGTATCTTGGAGATGGAAGTGTTACTACAGAAAAAAACCAGGGACTACTACATTGAAAAAGTTTGTAGCCCATACTCTCATTTTCACTAGCTCAGATTATATAGTGTCAATACACAGACCACTAAATATGGAACATTACATTAGACCTGGCACTGGCCATGAGGAAAGAAAATAAATAATCATTGTTTTGGATTGTTTATGTGTTTCATGTTTTTAAAATGTTCCTGTGAGTTGATACTGATGCCTTTTCCTTGGTCCTAACAATGAAGAGCCAGACAGGGTTAAGGGTGTTTTTACCTCCAGAGGATACATAAAAGGGATACAAAAGAAAAGGCAAAGAATCATCTTGGCATCAGTATCAGTTTGGCTTCTTTGAAAAGTATATTTAATGTTACTAACTGATAAGAGAATGCAGCCCTGGACAAACAGGAAGCAAACCTAAGATCCCTCCATCACCAGGACAAGCCAACTTTGCACAAAGGCAATTTTTTAAAAAGTTAGTGCCAATGTCTTAAAATGTCAGGCATGCTAAGATGTCTGCAAGAAACCCTATAAAGACATTTAAAAGGGATTTTATTGAGAAGTGATGCTACATAAAAACCTGAGGTTATACACATTCCAAAGAATATGTAGAAGCAACTCAAGTCTCCCATGATTTCTGAAAAATAATTGTAATTTTCTTGTTACATGAATGTGACAATTTGTAAGGCCTTCAGATGGGCATTTTATTTACAACCCATTTTTTCTATTTTAAATGATGTTGACAACAATGAACCAGGAAGAAAATCTGAACTCATGAAACTATCTATAGATTATCCCTCTCAGATTATCACTAAACTGGGTATTACAGGACCCTGGCAGCCAACACTGCCATCCTGGAGCCCTGTGAGCAGATACTGTGCATGTAACACAATACAACCAACAAAGAAACAATTTTTTGTCTAATCTAAGTTCTTGCTAAAAATGATTGAGTGTCATCCACATAGCAGAGTAAATTTAGGAAATGATTAGCCAAAAATGGTGAATGATTATCAAAAGTGGCCTGAAAAAGGAATGTAAAAGTAAATGGCAATAAAAAATGAAGATGGCTTAAATGTGACTACTAAGGACAACCAATTAGTTTTGAGAGATTACTGCTTTTGCCAAGCAATTTCATCCACATAAAACTCAGCTCAAACTGTAACTACTGCACAGTATTTTAATTCAATCCCATTAAGCCACAGGAAGATGTAGAACAGGGAAAGAATACAAGTGAAGCAGGTAAGAATTTCAACATAACACTGTCAGCTTTCTCACTAGAAAAGAGCTCAGGAAACCACCTTTGTGTCTTCTTCATGCAATTCTTCTTTGGATTCCCAGCTCAAAGCCTTTAGCATGAAACTTCCCTGAAGCAATTCTTACTTACCATTATCATCATTTAGACCCAGCTGCCCAAATTTGTTGCGTCCCCATCCGAAGATGGCTCCAGAAAGAGTGAGTACAAAACTATGAGCTCCTCCTGCTGCAATCTGTGCAAAAGGGATTCCCAGCAGAGATTTAATCATTTGTGGTGAGGTTTGTTTTTTATACTCATAACCTAAGCCCAGCTGGCCATATTTGTTTTGTCCCCAGGAAAACACTTCACTTCCTGTTTGAAGGAAAAAAAAACAACCAAGAAATACAATCAATATCATTTAATAATACAATGTTTATCCACTGCAAGAAAAGCTCAAAGTTAGACTGTCACTCTTCAAATATTTTTGAGTTTGAAAATGCACACAAATTACTGACTTCTGAAGCTAAGCATTCTCCTGCAATTTGCAGGCATTCAACTCAAGCATTTAATCAGACTAGAAGTATTTAGATTGCATTCAAACCCCTCAAAACTGCTCTTAACATTCCTCTTCCAACAGGGCCAGATCAACTGAGTCTGGTTATTATAAAGCTCCATGGGAAGTTCCTCTACTGCACAGATGTTTATGCAGAGATCTGCTAAAGTTGCACCCTGGACATGGAAAATTTTTTGCTTTCCAATCAAAAGCCTCATTGAAGATTTTCTAAAGTAAGACACAAATTTTCACACACAATTTAACAGTATTTAAAGTATTTTTAAATACTGCCTTCATTATATAATCAATGAAGCACAAGGTTTATAATGTCATTTGACACTTTACAAAGAAAAAAACATTTTGAAGAATGACAATCAAAGACCTGTTTATGTTAAGACTGCTTAAAATAAAATATTCTCTTGAGCAACCAATGTTTTCCAAGATATTTACTATCCTAAAGATTAACACCCAAACACAAGATAACTTGCTGATGATAGGTTTTCAAGAGCAATGTTACTTGAAAATGCCTCCTATGTCTCTCCCATCTCCACTTTCCAGTAACAGTTTTATCAAGATGAGGAAACAATGAAACCCAATCCCTGGTGTACTGGTCTCTCAGATTTTATTTATTTACATGAACAACTAAACCCAGAAAATCCTACAGTGCATGTCAAGAACAGAAAAGGAGTTGCAAATCCATGAACTGGCAATAAAATAGTGATGCTGCACTTGAAGCCTGTAACTATTTAAAACAGTGATTTTAAAATCACAAATTCCTGTGACATTCCTGCACCTTTGACCAACAGAATACTTAACAACACACCTCTGCTACTCCCTGCTTTCTACTGCAAATCTTAACTCAGGCAAAGGGTTACTCCTAAAGCTCTGCCTGCCCTGAAAACAAAGGCATTTCTTTGGGTTAAAATGATAATTACACCTGGGAATACATCATGGCACAGGAAATGCTCAACATGAGGAGTCACATACAGAATCCAAGCACATATAATCAATATAAACTACTGTATTTAAAAAAAAAAAAAAAGGCTCAGCATACAATGAACACCTGCCTCCCCACAGTTATTTCCTTCATATTTTAAACACACATTGTTAAGAAACACTGACAAACTACAATCTTTCTGGAATTTGGTTTGAGTTGGTAAGTATCCATTAACCCTTTTCAGCAGCCACTTGCTCTGAGTGGAAGTTTTGGCCACAACTCTCCTATGTCATGATGAGACAAGCAACAAGTAAATTTAAATTCATTTTTGTTTCTGGAGAGCTGCACTAACCAGACATGCAGTACAAGTGAGGCAAACCAAGTATGAGCTCACAGCCCCAGCAGAAATTTGAAGACAGGTATTTAAACTTTCAAAAGGTGGCTTGTATGTGACATGGCATTTTAACTATGGAAGCACCAAAAAGCAGAGGCTTTGCCATAAAAAAGCACACAAGGAAGTCACTCCTGCAAGCCTCAGTAACTTGAGGTTACAGGTTAAAACAGACAAGGGACAGAGCAGTGTGCCAGCAGGATGGGAAAGACTGGGGACCAAGAAAAAGAAACAAAATAAATAGGAAGTTACACAAAAGCCAGATGATAAAATTAAAAGAAATAACACACACACACCCTGAAGAAATAAAAACTCAACATCTGTTTGTACATTTGTTTCTCAAATTCAAGCTTCCACCATTAAATTCCATAGCCCCTACACCCCTGAAATCCCATCTGTGCTAAGTGGCAGCATGTTTAATAAACACATTTCCTTTTAAAAAAAAGATAAAATAAATGTTGTAAACTTCTGAATTCCCTGGTAAGAAATGACACAAAACTTCAGGAGAATTTGGCTTACCTTTTGAGAGTGCTAGTGAGTGATAATAACCACAAGCAACTTGAACAATCTGGATCTCTGACAAGCTTTTAATATTTCTATTGGGGTAAGAAAACAGAAAAAGAATTAAGCTACCAGATAATGAAATATGAAATAAATATGAAAATAATGAAATAAATATGAGTATGAAATAAAGGGTAATATACAAAATGTGAATCCTTTTCACTGAAGTATATTAAACATTCAAATTTAAATTACACACTATTTAGCAAAATCTGAAGTCAAAACTGCTTCTTTTCTAAACCTTTTAGGGTCAGGTTCTGTCTTATTTTCAAATAGATAAAGTCTGTAAAAGTCCATAATAAGGAATTAGGGAGGTGCATGTTCTGGCAATTTCACACAGCTGAATGGAGGAATGAATACAGAATACAAGAAACTCATTCTTACTTTCTAGTTTCCAAAACTTGAGTTTACAGAGCTAATACATATTGCACAATATTATAAAGAAGTTGGAAATTCACCCACATGTGCACTAAAACTAATGATGCTTTCAACTTTGGATGAGAAAAAAGTTTCTAAAGGGCCTGTGGGTTTTAAATTTGATGCAGATAGAACATTTTTAATATTACACTCATGAATTACTAAGGTTCCAAGGAACTGTTACTTTTGTGTGTGGACTTCAGGTAGCTGGAATGCTTGTGGCATTCTGAAAACAAGCCTGTGACCCTGGCCAACATGAATTTTTTAAACTAGAAAGTGTATGACTCAATGACAGCTGAAAAGCCTTGGGGTGAAAACTGAAGTACAAAGATCAGACAGCAAATGTACTTTCTTCAAATTGAAACTTTAACACTCCACTTCTCTTTAACTTCTCTCAAATGGCATTCATACTCTTAAAATACCCATCCTCCTTTTCCAATGTAAGTCTCATTGTTAGTGGAAGACTATTAAAAAAAACAAGAAACAAAAACACTCCAAAAAGCAACAAACCAAACCAAGCACACCTGTAATACACTTCTCACATAAGATGACTTTTTGAGAAAGGAAACTGCCTACACACAGCAGTCAGGTATCACAGCTGATATACATCTTCTATATTTACATGGCTTTACCTGTAACAGCAGAATAGCTAACCAATGTGATTTAAGCACATTATTAAAAAAAAAAAAGGCAACTTATTATGTACTATTTTTAACCTGGGCACTCTGACGCATTCCTCTGTTCCTGGCAAGCCAAGCTGTCCATCAGTAGCCAGACCCCAAGCATATACCTGACCTTTGTCATTTAATGCAAGAGTGTGGGCCTCTCCACATGACACAGCTACAATATTTTGGGCATCCAGTGCACCAACATGCTCTGAGAAAAGAAATAAATAAAATTAGTTGGTTGAAAACAAAAACAGCTTCTAACAAGCTAGGCTTGTTCCAAACAGTTTACACAGTACTAGGACATCAACTGGTGTGATACTCAACTAAGCCCCTAAGTTCTGCTGAAACACTCTTTATTTACAATTATAAACATGTAATTCTAGGAGAAATAAGCTAAATTTGACACCCTGAAGTAACCAAATAATGACTGTTCCTGGAGCAATACACAGAAGTGCACAAAACCTGCAGCCTGATCATAATGCTTCCTTCTAACCTTGCCATCTGAAAATGAGTGCAGAAACTCAATTAACAGTAAGGTCAAATAGATTACTGTCAAATGACTACACGTGTAGACATTATGTAAGGGGAAAACATTCCACCACAGCAAATTAAATTCACCTATTCACTATTAAGAGAGAGCCTGCAAAACAAGGCAGGGCAAATTACAGACTAAAGCTACTGATTTTGCAATGAGCTACACAATGTCTTCTTTATAATGCAAAATACTGTAGAAACAGATCCTAAAGAGTAATTTTTCTAGACATGCAGTGCATGCCTCTGAAAAGCACACACTGTCTGTGACTTTTTTCCCAGTAGCCTGCACCAATGCATTTGGAAACACTCAAAGCTTGGTTTTGGACTTACGATTTGTGACCAGAAGTCTAAAACTTCCATTTCATCAATAAGTGGAGAAATATCATCAGGGCCTGTCGTTAAGGCTGGAATTTTTAACAATTTCCTTAAATAAGGGACTGCTTAACATTTTACTCCCAGTTTTCAAACACAAATTCTATTCCAGCCTAAGAGTGGCAGAGCACTGAAAAAGCCTGTGTATCATCAATGTTATGGGCACTCTGAACACAGCCTAAGTCAACTTCAAACCAGTAGCTCACATTATCTGCAGCATGACAGGCACACAGCTTCCAAAATAAACTACCACAGGCAGCAGATAGAAGCTCTTTTTATTACATCCAGCTGCTCTGACTAAAGAGGTTACCACCCCAATTCACCCATCAGAGCCTCCCACAGCCCTGCCAGTGGGAGAGGTCATGGAAGCACTCTCCAGATTAGCTCAGGCCATCTCCCCCAGGTCTGAACCAGCCAGCCTGACTCTGCCTAAAATGGATCAAGGAACAGTCATGCAGTCCCTATGGCAAGCAGAGCTCTAGGAGGAGGAAAGAGGAAAGGCAGTGGGACAAGGAGTAGCAAAGACACACAGTCAGCAACAAAATTATCTCCAGTTAGCAGAAACACATTCAAAAGAGAGCATCCACCCATCTGTAAAGATACCAAGCCTCTCTGGACTGTGCAGCTGAAGTCATCCCAATGCTCTGACTTCATACAAGACTCAGCAGTATTATCAGTAACCTCTGGGTGAAAGGAAAATTAGGGAGGACATTACAATCCCCATGTGTCTGAGCATGTTAAAAAAAAAAAATTATAGCAGGTCCATTACATATGAAAGGCCATGCAAATTAAAAGTCAGATATTTTCATTGTAACCTTTAGATTTAAAAGACAATTCAGCATAATTTTCAAAGAGGGCAACAAGCAGTCAGAGTAAGTTTGACACACTGAGTTTCTCTTCATGTTCATGAAGCAGATGTTTGCAGGGGATTAAAGCTTATTGTTCCCAACAGAAGTTCACATTAGTTTAAAAAGTTGCATCTCAAAAAAAAACCCAAAAAACCCAAATCTTTAACTGGCATCAAAACTGAAACTGTGTAAAGGAGAGCTACAAAAATACCTCATGACACCTCATTTCCATTTGAAAAACGTGTGGGAAATATTGAGGCAAGCAAGTTGTAGAAGTGCTCTAGGAGTGATTAGAATGAAGTGGCAGGAAGCCCTTGCAGCTCGTTACACTGTGCTGTAAGCAGTGAGCAGCACTGTTCCCTGGCTCTCAGCACCAGCTATGACTCACATGCAAGCTCTGAAGGGAGCCCATGTGCACACTCCTCTGCAGTCCCTGCAAGATGTTTACCCACTTGTGCTCCAGAACTGCACTGGGAGGGAGCAGAAACACACACAGAACACAGGTGGGAAGGAAAAAAAGCCCCAAGAAGGGTTACACAGCATCCTTTAGGCTTTTCCAAGTCCTCTCCCTGTAGTGCTGCATATGCTGATAAGTCTTTTATCAAAAGTTTTATTTTTAGTTCTTAAAAAAAAGAGAACATTGCTTTAATCAGACCTGCTCTACATCATGGATTAGACAACTAAAAACACACTGCATGTTTCTCTGCTGTGATATGCCAAATACTCATTTCCACCATACTCCAACAGCCAAACCCAGACACGAAGTACAATATCAACCCATGTATTGCAGCAGGTCAGCTCCTCTTGATAGTAAAAACAGGCACCGAGTCTCCCATGGCTTGAAATGAAAAACAGTGGCAGTGTCCAGCTGCACAGCACACAAAAATATGGGGGGACTGCCATGTTTCACAGCTGTTTGGTTCCAACTGCCACAAGAACCCATCCCAGCAAAGCAATGCTTTTCCAGTTGAAAACATGTCCATTCTTGGAAAAACTGCTGGGCATGAATTTGCCATGTGCACAGACACTGGCAATCCTGGCTTTGATGAAGACCAATCAAATGAAAGCCACACACAGTCTCCACAGTTCATCCCTTGCATACTTACCAGGTCTTTTTCTGGCTTTTTCATGGCCTAGTTGTCCCAGATCGTTGCATCCACAGGTATAAACAGTCCCATCATCCAGGACAAAAACAGTATGTCTCAGTCCACATCCTACATCTCTGACCCTTTTATTTAGGAAAAAGTCACTTTTTCTGGGTTCTAAAACAATCTCTTCATCAATTCCACCCAATCCAAGCTGTCCAAAAGATGCATTGCCCCAGCACAACATGTTTACACTTCCTTTTATCAGAGATCTTCCAACTCCACTTTTCTAGAATATTCCTTCTGCGTAGCTGTTAAGAAAAAGGGAAAATGTACATTTTTCAGTACTGCCCCAACATTACATTACTTTCTATACAGCATGTAACCCACGAGCTCACTTTCTCTCTACCAATATATTAAAAGTCTGAACAATTTTTAAGAGTGTGCTTTGCTTTCTTGGACAGGGTTTGCATTAACTCTGCAGTAAAATGCTTTCTTTCCCACTTCAGATACAACTTTTAAGATGTGCAGGTCACTGGTTTCACATAACTTTGTTTCAAAAACTTAAAATAAAATATCATTCTTGGTAAAACTCCTTTAGTCCCCAATCCAAATGTATACAAACTTGCAGTTGCAACAGATTCCAGCCAGTGGAAATGACTTCAAGTATCTCCCAAGGAGGCAGTAGAGGCTACTTTCTTTACTTGAGGAGTTGCATGACTCCAGCACTGTGTATGGCCTCAAGATCATCACCAAAAACAACCCTTGACTCATAGCTTGGAAAAAATTGGTCAGCTCCGATCAATCCAGTTATGCAATACAAAGTACAATACTCCGTGTCAGTCATTGCATCTAAACAACCAGGCAGTCAACTGAACTTACAGCTGAAAAGAAAACAAACAGCTGAGACTCAAGTTCCCAGTCTTGTACTGCAACCAACATCAGCTACAGCTCCAGCTACTCTGCAGTCACACACCAACTCCCCCAAGCAAGCCCACACCCCCAATCCCTAAATTACAATTATCAGTGTTTGTGCTGACAGACTCTGTACCTTTTTTGGAAAGGATTCAAAGCTGCCCTTCACTTGCAACAGTGCATACAACAAAGAATTGGTGACAATGTTTTCACTACTACTTAAACCACATTTCCATGACAGCAAGTTTCCCTGTTTTTAAAAGTCAATATAATCTAATGTGAAAATACTACAAATATGTGACTATTATTTAGAAGACATTCTGCATGGTCATAACTGGGTATCTAAACTACCTAAACCCCAAACTGCTCAAAAAGCAAGCCAACATATAACATCTAAGCTTCACATATTTTTGCCAGTACAACAGGATAACTATTTTTCTCTGCAAAAGTCAAAACACAGTAAACAAAACATTTTTGTGACCGTATGAAAAAAACCCAAAAGCAACACCGAAGCAAAACATCCAAACAGCTTAAAATATATTGCATTCTGTTTACCTATCTCAGGAGGTGAGGCATGATCAAATATTTCCCTAGCTATATCCTACCACGTTCAGAAGAGCACATCAAAAAGAAGACGTCTCCAGTTAAGACACAGCTAAGCAACAGCACATGTCACACATCTGGAGCAGTGACTCGCTTCAACCTGCAACACAAGAAATTAGAAAAGATGTATGATAATAGTTCTGCGAGATTTCCATAGTCAGAATTTAGCTCCATCTCCAGCAGGGAAAAAAAATAAGGAAAGTTCTCCTGTCCATTGAACTATATCTGTATTTCCACGGAAGGCGTGGTTGCGTTGTTTTGTTTTGTCTCACTGAAGAGTCAGTAGCCAAAGTTCTGTACTTTGATCTCAAATCACGGCACTCTTTCACCCCGGTGCGTGCTCCTGAGAGCCAACTCGCGCCGCCAGCTGCTGGATACTCCCGCGCGTGACGTGGGGAGCGGCCCGGCGCCCGCAGAGCCAGCCCGGAGCGAGCCCGGAGCCGGCCCGGAGCGGGGGCGGCAGCACCGCGCTCCCGGTGCCCCGGGGCGGGTAGGCGGCGGCAGAGAAGCGCCCGAGGCTCGGCGCAGCTGCGGCCGCTGCCGCGCGCTCAGGCCGTGCCCCGTGAGGGGAGCCCGCCCGCCCCGGCGCTCCCTCGGCGGGGCTCGGCTCCTGCCGGCGGAGAGGGGCGGCGGCCGGAGCCCTCCGTTCTCCGCGGCCGCTCGGCGGCGCCGCCCGGCCTGCTCCCAACCGCCCCGGCCCGCACCTGCCCCGCGGCACCGCCGCCCGGCCCGCCCCGCTCCCGCGTCCCGCCGCGGGGCCCGAGCGCGGCCCCGGCCGCTTCCCCGGCGCCCCGCCCGGCTCCGCCGAGCCCCGGCGGCACTCACCGGCGGCAGCGCTGCGCTGCGCTCCGCTCCCCCGCAGCCCGCCCACCGCAGGCGCTCGCCGGCCACGGCCGGGGCGTGAGCAGCGTGAGCAGCCCCGGGCGCGGTGACAGGGCCCGGCCGCCGCTGCCGCGCAGGCGCCGGCTGGGCGGGCGGGACCGCGGAGCGGCTGCACCGCCCGCCCCCGCCGGCCCGGCCGCGCGGGCAGGGGCGGGGACGCGGCGCGGAGCTCGGCGGGGCTCGGCGGGGCTCCGGCAGGGACGTTGCGCTCGGAGCACCGCGCGGTTCGGTTCCAGCGTTGGGCTGGAGCAGGCGGGCCGAGCAGTGACAGCAGCAATGAGGATGAGCAGAGGCCCCACGAGTGACGTTCTCGTTCTCCCGCTGTGCTCGGGGAAGCGCTGGGCTGGGCGCGGAGATCGGCTCTTCCCTCCGCTGCTGGCTGGAGCCGTACGCGTTCTCGGCATGGGAACGCGTGTGAGCGCGAAAATACAGAGCCTAACTTGTGTTACATCACGGGTTTTAAACTGAGAATTTAAAAACTCCAATGGGTTCTGAGGCAGATAGCTCCCTGAGAAGAGGTCTTCGTGTGACGTGCTCTTGCAGAGTTCTTCAGACACTCGGGCGCGTGTTGCTGCTCCTTATCCCAGATCTACAGATCCTGCGAGATCCGCAGAAGCCTCTGCTTGATTTCTGAGGGCACGAAAAGAATGGGAGCAGTGAGTGGGAAGGAACTGGATCTGCAGGGGGATGCAGAACACGCTGTTCCTCACACTCCAATTAGGCGTCATTAAGCTGTGGCAGCACGCAGCGGTTCCGGCGGTGATCGGGGCTGCTGCTGCCGCGGGAGGCAGCGCTCCCAGCACCGGCGCTCCGAGCCTCGGGCCTTTGCTCTGCCCCTCCCGCACAAAGAAATGCGCTTTTCCCAATTCCCCACACTGGGTACAACCTTTTCTCAGTGGCCATACCCAAGATGGGCATGGTAAAACATTTTTTTTTCCACTTAACACATATCTCTAGTGGAACCACTGGAAGAGAAGTTTACATGCCAGACACATTTCTTATATTTTTTTCTCCCCCTAGTATTATGGGGGGAGAATCCATTGCAATTCATGTAATTGGACCGAGTTGGTAATCCAAATGAGATTTCCTTATTTAGCAGCCTCTTTACAGAAGGATCCACCTTTATGTAGGTCGGGAAGTGAAAAAAAGCCAGGTCCAGGCATACTTCACAGCAACTGATTTTGCAAACTGTGGGTGAGGAAAGCGCTGTGTTTGGTGTCCTTTTGCCCTTTTGTTAAATGGAAATAATTTAACAAAATCCCAATAAATGGGAAGTCTTGGTCCAGCCATTAAACATTCCTTTGTATATGCAATTAGGTAAGATTCTACGGGAATTCTCAGGATTTGTGGTTGTAGATTTACCAGTAAAGATCCAAACCAGCAAAACGAAATTCATACCTAGAGAAAATGAGATTGCTGCATAGCTGACACAAGCTAAATGATGCAGCACTTTTCAGGGTAGCAAACACCCGGTTTTACTATTTAAAGGAGAAATGTGAGTGCTTTGCCTTTTGCCATTCTGCATCTAAGACTGGAAGGTTAGTAGGAGATGTGACACATAGCAAATGGAGAAAAAACATTTTGTTTGTTATCTTCTAAACTTCCTTTTCCCTTTAGTTGTGAGCCCAACAGAGTAGTAACTGTGAATAACCACACTGTGAAATGGATTTTAAATATTGGCATTCATTGTGCAATGTGTCCTCTGACCAGCATGTGGGGATATGCCCAAGTACTTGAAGAGAACATTGTATGCCCACTACAACTTTATACAAGGAAAAGTCACTTAGTATAACTGGCTTAACACATGAAATAAAAAATACATAAAGCATGATACAACATACAGTGTTGCACAAATCTCAACCTCCTTCTGTAATAGACATAGCTATTTTATTTCAAGAATTATTGCAATCCTAAAAACAGATTACTGTAAATTGAATAATTCAAGTTTGTCTTCACATAAAGTACAAGCCATATTTTTATTTCATTTATCATTTATCTTAGCAAATTTGCTTCTTTGTGCCAGAGAAGCCATATTCTACCTACCATGCCTTAGTACCTTATGGGATCCCCTTCTTGGGGCTGGGGACACACAAGGAGTGGGGAGAAGAGAATATCTGCTGTGTACCAGAGATGCAAAATCCAGTGAAAACAAGAAATGGAAATCTGCTTAATTTAGGGAAGGAATTTATTTCCTTGCAAGTGCCTTAGCACTGAGGGTTTCCTATTACCATTGCACAGTCTTCTTATTGATGGTCACAACAAGCAGGAAACTATTTTCAGTTCCCCTGCCATTATTAAAATAGCAATGCTTGCCTACTGCCTGGTGATAGCTGTCAGCACAATTGTGGCTTTTAAATCGTACCCCAGTTAATCCCCCACTGAGATAATACAAAAATGGGGAAATAATCATATCTAGGGTTAACTGATATGTACTTTATGCTTAATTGCTAGAAAACATCTTTCAGTTAATATAGATGTTTTTGAAGGCTGCAGTGTTATGGCATAAAACTTTCTGCATAGTTAGTAACAGAGACAGACTCTGCTCTCTGCTTCCATTTTCTCCTGGCAACAGCCAGGACATCCTTTATAAACTTTATTTCCACATTTCAAACCCCTTTGCTTTATACTTTGATGTGTCACAGACTACAGAAAATAGAAATGGGTGTCCAGAACAGCTGATAACATGAAATTAGAGATGTCAGCATTTTGCTGTGAGAAATTACCAACCTTTGTGTGAAGCCTTTGTGTAGAATATTCTTGACTAAGACAAAGAAAAAGCTTTAGAATGCAAATAGCCTTACAAAAAAGGGATGGTCAGGCCCTTTTATGCCATTTCAGTTTTACATTTCATCCTTAGATTCTTCACAGTGTCCATGTAGAGAACTCACACATACACAGAGTATGTGTTTTATATGCTCTGCCACTTTATAGCTGAGCATGTTGTAGTTCTCTCTCTGCCCACCCTGCTCACAAACAGTTCTGCTTAGCTCAAATGCAAATGTGCTTACCAGTAAGACCAATTATTTATTAACTGATGGCAATGTGCTGAAACAACCTGAACAGTTTTTGTGACCCGTTTGTGAACATAAATCTCTACAGAAATACTGATCTGACAACATTGCAGGTTCTGTGGTTAACTCAAGGCATCTGATAAAGGGAGCTGGTTAAGGGAAAACTGAGGAGACACCTTCAAATTAAGATAAGCCAAACCAAGAACCTGCAATCCCCCACTCCCCTCATCCTCCCAGGCCACCAACTATAGGTGAAAGAGCCAAAGGGAAGCTATTCATCATAGGATGATGGATGCAAAGGGAATGAAAAAGGAGTGAGGGGCGAGGATGAGCCCTGGACATGAAGTCTGTAATGAAGGAAATGAGCTGCCCTTTGTGTTAGGGATGGAGCTTTTGCATTCACAAACCCTTGGATGGATCCAGTATCCCCAAGCCCACACCAGCTGGCTCTGAGTGACTCCCCTGTGCCCTGGCAGCATGGCAGAAGCCACACAAGAGCTGAGCCACCTGTAGGTTGGGGCTGAAGATGCTGAACATTTTTGAGCATCCTACACAGAGGGTTGGGAGTGCAGCCCCTTCCCCCATGTGGCACATTTTCTTCCTACTGAAGTGATGTTTTGCACTACTACACGTATTTTTCTGTTATAAATAGATCAGCAGGACAAGTGCTAACTGAGCACCAGGAAATTTTTTGGGTTTTTTGGTTAGGAGCTGGATGCTGAGACACCAGTTCCCATGTCATTAAACTGGGCTCTTGGTCAGGCCAAAACTGACCTTTGATTTTTAAGCTGGAACACAACAATAATTGAGAGGGCTGCACCCTGCAGAGACCAATTTGGTAACACGCTGAACCTCAGCTTATAAAATAGCTGCAAGTGGTGCCACATGCTGCTGGTTCTGACATGACACTGTGTCTTTGCACGGCAGCATGATGAAGCACCCTAAAATTAGCCTTCTTACTATTTGGTAAAGAGCAGGCAGAAAGGTAGCAGCCTGCACTGAGGAGAACAAAGAGGCACAGGAGAGGACCACGACTGAGGCTCACACAGCCTGGCCACAACACTTCATGGTGAGTGCTCTTGGCTTCTTTAAAAATGTCCATGTTGGATTGTTTAGTGTAATTTCTTATCCCAAGCACAGGCTGACTTGATTGTGAAGAAAGAAAGAAAGGTGCTTGTGTAAACAGAGGTGGGGAGGAGAGACCTGTTCTCTCAGGGGGATTGGGATTCAGCAGAAGGGAAAACTGTGAAAATTATATGGTCTCTTTTCTTAGAGGTGTGGTGGGAGCTGGCATTTAATTCACAGAACTAAGTTTGTTGTTACTAGAATATAACTGGCAATGGAATGAAAAAATGGGCTGATATGAAAATCAGAAACAACATGATAAAGTCCCTTTCTATTGAGCCAAACTGATTTTTTCCTGATACTCCTGATCTCTACTTGACTTACTGCATGATAAAGTCCTTTGCTTTAGGAGTATGATTTGAGAGAAAAAAAAAAAAAATCCAGCTTCCAGGCAGTAGGAAAATAGTGGTGTGGATGTGTTTGTGTAGGGGAATAGAAATAGTGGAGAAAAGGATCCTTGATCAGAGCAGGGAGAGAAAAGAAACTGTGAGGAAACATTTGAATATCCAGCCATGAAAGGGATGTGAGCACCAATTGCTAGGAGGGAAGGAGGCACAGCACAGTCTCCAGGAAGCAGAGGACCCCCAGCAGCTGGGTGTGACAGCCTGTGGCACGTGCCTAAACAATTGTCAGTACATGCTGTTTTCTCTATTCCTGTGGTGGCACTCTGCAAAGAACAGCTGGGAAGAAAATAACACTGGGGCATAAACTGTGACTGGTACATTCAAACTACATACAGCTGTTTCTGCTATTAGTTATCACTCAGAAATATGGCACTGTTTTGCAACACAGATATTTTTGTTCAGTAAAGATGATTGGACAGTACTCTGCAGTTTTTGTAAGTTAATTTGGGACAATATTAATGATTTCACATGTTTTACCAAAACCCAGAGAGATGTGATTCTGTAAAATCTCTTTTGTGCTGTTAGCAACCAACAGATATTTGGTGAAGCACAGACTAAATGTGTCAAAGTGGAACTGAATCTATGACATTTGTATCAACTACAGTACAGGACATCTCTGCTCATAAAGGACTAAATATCACAGTGGTCAAAGAATCCTGGACAGATGGAAAATTAAATTTCTCTTGCAGATGTTGTTAAGGAGTTCCACAGAAATTGTATGTGAGCAGTCAGAGCTTAGAGTCCTTGAAGGACTGTAACTCTTAATTTTCTACGATGTAAGTCTCAACCTTGGCATTACAATAAAACATTAATTAAAAAAAAACTTTGGAGACAGAAGGTGAGCTGTATGAGCTGAGCCATCAAATCCTTATAACTGTGTGAAAAATGGAATCACTGCTGCTCCCCACACACAATTCCTATGTAGAGAAACCCAGTGACTCCTCATGTTTTCAGAGGTCTCCTAAGTCAATATTTACTTTATTTAGGAAAGAAAAATTGCCACAAAGTTGTAATCTTTTGTTTCTGTTTACTGACACCAGAGCGGTGCAAAGTGTTCCAATTTTGTTGTTGATTTTTTCAGTGTGAGTGATTTGGATGCTCCTATTTCACTGCAAAGACTTTTGGTCCATGTTTTTGGGATAATGTTTCTTTGTTTATTTGGTCTACCAGCACAGAACAAGCTGCTTCCATTTAAAACTTCAAGCTTGAAAGGGGAAGCCAAAGCAACTGTATATCCTTTGGAAGCAGAAACAGTAGAGCAGCCACTTGTGCCAAAGCTCCATTGCATTTAGCTGTGCTTTTTTCTTGGAGAGGGAAGGAGGTAGCAGTGATTCATCACCTATGTCTGCCTGATGAAGGCCTCCTTGTCATTAATGTCAGCAAGTCACCAGGACACCACTAAATACTGCTGCCAGTCAGAAATGATCATTTCAGGGGCACTGCATATCCCCACCTTACACATAGATACCTACTTTGATAGAACAATAATACAGAGCTGTTTTCAGCTCCTGGTCAAAGTTCTAGAGCAGCAAAATTACTCCTAAACATACAGAGACATGAATTTGAGAGTAGTCCTGGAGCTTGGGACCCTGGAGATTAAAGTGAGATTGTTCCTGAGTGTCTCAGGAAAGGACAGAGCATTTCAAGAGTGTCCAGCTGACACAGCAGCTTCTGCTCACCCCATGACCCAGGGGAGACATCCACAACCAGACAGATTACAGGACAGGCAGCTTGGAACACCAATTTCCTCAGAAAACAGTTACACATAATATTTTAGCCAGTGGACTTGTCAAAAGATATTGTGTCCAAGTGTGATATAACTTCTACAGATACAAACAATTCACTAAAACACTATTAGGTGCTTCTGTAGCAAACTCAGACAGGCAAACTGGCTTTTAACAGACAGTATCAACATCACAAATTAAATTCCTTTGATCATAACTTCTTTTCTTTTTTTAATAAAATGAAGGAAAGGAATGCTTATTTGTCTCATGAACAAGTGGTTGCTTTGTAGCAAGCAGCTTAGGGTTAAAAATCCCTTTTCTGAGAGGCAAATGATGTGGTCTTTATCATTTTCCCTGACCTCTTGTTCAAGTTTGAGCTTCTAAATAGCTCATCACCATTATAAAACTGTTTGTGTTGTCTTTGTGTTTATAATAACCATAAACACTAAAATAGTCTGTTCATAACTACAACAGTCCTGCAGAATTATAATAGGCAAGAACCTAGAAATGTTCCATTTATAGCCATTACAAAGTTACAAACAGTTGTAATTTCCAGGGTGTTGTATCAGCAATGACCCCTCAAGAATCCAGTATTTTGGACTAAAGTCCCAAATAAAGTCTGGGCATTTTCAAATCAAACTGATGAACATTGTTATCTTTTGGCAAAGTTTTAGTTTAGGATAGTTAATGACAACACATACAGTTTTAAAATCTTCAATTTTGAAACTGCCCATCCTGTATTCGCTGTATTTATTATTTATTATTATTTATTGTATTTATTATTTATTTTATTAGCTGTATTTTTACAGCTAATTTTGACTGGATACAGAAATATTTGCCCTAGTAACAACAAAACAGATACTGTTATTATAATGATTTCTGGTGTTTTCTAAAAAAACCACAGCAAGTTACAAGAAATACCATTTGACACATGGAATTAAATGGATTTTAAAATGTAATTTAAGTGTATATGTTTTGAAGTGAAATTTAAAAGCTCAAGGATTACCAGATAAATTTATGCTTATAGCTGTATTTCAAGAAACTTATAGGTTTTAAAAATTATTTTTTGAGAAAGTAAAGGTTCAAACAGCATGCTTGACTCTGCTGTAATTCCTTTGGACATATATTGATCAACATAAAGAGAATAAAACCAGAAACTAGTAATATATTCCTCATCAAATCTTTTCTGATGTAAACCTTTGGCCTCCTCAAATCCTGCATCTTAGGATCTTAGACCAGAGAGATCTTCACATCTCTGTAAAAGATCCAGTTATAAACACTGTGATTGAGACTTTCTGACCTATGTGTATGTCTTCAAAATATGTACTGTCATTTTCAATAAATGAGTGAAGATTTAGGTGACTGCTTCTAGTTATTTTAACATCAAACTCTTGGCCAATATGAAGGTAAACACCTCAAATGGGAATATACAAGTGGATCTACACATGCAAGTCCTTAGATTTGCAACAAAAATGTAATAAAACCTAAAGCTTGTCTTTTTAACTATTTAGTGGAAATATAGTCTTGGTCTTTCTATCCTGTCTTTGACCTCCCAAACTAGTAAATATTTCTTCATAAAATAGATGTTTTCTTGATTGATCATGTTGTCCTGATTTAACATTAAGAGCATTATGTCTAAAATCGAATTCAAATGTTGAATTTCCACAGCCTCACACCACCAATTAAGCATGCCAGAAAGATTTTGTTGTGCTTTAAAAGGCATTTGCTAATCAGATTAAATGAAAAACACTTACCATATTTGCATTTTCCTGCAAAGTATCACAGTTTGAAGTCTTCCAATATTCTTTCTTTTCTAAAGAAAAAGAAAGAAAAAAAAAAAAAAAAAAAAGAGACCTTTAAAAAAGGATTTCCAAAGGCACTCTAGCCAGAAAGAGAATTCCTTTCTCTAACTGGTGGCATAGCAGAAGGCATTAATATATATCACTGATGTACCAGTTGGTCTAAACTTGGCCGGTAATATGCATGGCTTATCAGATCACAATGTATTTTAAATCCTGTGATAGACCTTTTGACTCCTTCTGTTGAGTAAATAATGTTCTGACTGCTATGAAATTAGATGGTTCTGGAGACTGAAGACTGAGTACCACTGACCTGGGAAAGAATTCATTGATATTTCTGATTACAAGGTGATTTATTTGAAATAAATTAGAGGTCTTATTTAAGGTCCTAAAAGAAAAGGCCTGTCCTCCTTTCTTTTTCTTATCCTCACTCTTTGTCCCACATACTTGTGAAAATGTCACCTTTGGCACAGCTAACCATCTGCTTGGCCAGTCAGAATGGCCAGTACCTCACACTGTTGTTGCTCTGAGGAAATTTTCTGGGCCATGATCATGTAAGAGAGCTCACATTACCTATATGCCATTTATTTTTCAGTTAAACAGAATGATTCTGATACTGATGGGGTTTCACAAACTGGTACTGACAATTTCTTTTAATCCTCATCTCTGTCGCTTCTGAAAGTTTGCTTGTGTTTTGATACAAAAAGATCTTTTATTTAAAATTAAATCTCTTAAATTAAATATTAATAGATAATAATATAACATAATTATATATATATATAATAACATTGAAAAGCTGTATCCCTAAAAACCCCTGGCATTCTGGAGCTTTATCAGTATCTATAGATAACATTTTGCAGTGCATCGTCAGACACATTTTTACCAATTGTGTCATAATGCGAGTCAGTTTCGTGTTCCAATGCAACATTTAAAGTGGGAAGGTGACTCAGTGGCCTGAGGGAAGGCGTTCCAGACAGATGAGGCAGCATTAGGGACGGAGAGCCACAGTCACCGAGAGGGGCCGTAAACTGATCTGAAGTGGGCACAGAGAGGTGACACTAAAGTGCTGGGAAACAGCAACTCCAGCCATCAATGGGAGTCACGGCTTGGGGATGGTGTCCTAGCTGTGTTTTCATATCAAAATGAATCCAAGGAGGAACATTTCCAGAGCCCTAGGACTCCTGCCAGGGGCTGTTCCCCTTGTCAGAGCAGCCAGAGCGGGGCCATTCCCGACCCGTGTCCGCTGGCACAGACACTGCCACGCTTTTCTGCTGCCCCCGTGTGTCCAGATGAGAGTTCCCTGAGCTGTGCCTATAACCCGGCTCTGTCCCCTCCCCTGCTCTCGCTGCTGCACGCTGCTATACACTCTCCTTCCCACGGAGTTGGCTCCTGTCATATTTTAGCACACTGGTACCAGACCTTGCTCTCCTGCCACCAAAGGCACGCATTTCCATGCAACCCACCCAACCAAGCTCGGTTCTGGTCACCCCAGTGAACAACCATGCTGCTGTTCTCCAGACTCTTCACCTGAGGTCTGCCTGGCTGAGGTGGTTCAGAGAGGAGCTGACCGTCATGCCACTACTGATAAACACTGAAACTCCCATCTGAACGTGCCTGGAAAACAAGAGGTCTCAAGAAATTATTTTTAAAATGTAGACTATTCACGAATGCTCTCTTCCTTATTTTCACCTACCAAGAATTTAAGACATTCTAATTAAGGGCGTATCTTGTGAATAACTGAGTTATTGAATGTTTTGTCCTATTAAATATCTGATAGAGCTGGTATTTTGGGCAGTTTTGCTTGTCTAGAACAGGTTCAAAAGCCTCTGATGCTCAAAACACCAGCCATTCATTCTGGGCTTGGGTTCTCTAAAATCCTAAGCATCCTGATCTGAGCTGCCTCAGCCTCCTGCCACCTGCCCAGCCCTCTGAGGTTAATTTGCTGTGGGCCTCAGGGCCTCTAACACAGACCAAGCACTGGAAAGACACTACCCCTAAGCAGAAAATAGATACTGAAGATATCTTTATCGTATATATAGGGTACATAAGCTCTTAGTTCAGACAGAAGATTCTTTGAGCTTATTCTCCTCATTACCATGCAACTCACATTAATCAGATTTCCACAAATAATACCTACACTTTGTTTTGTTCTTTTATGTTAAAACCACTAGCAAATAGACTTTCAGTGAAATCTCCCTGTTCTTTCAGGGTTTGGGAATTTCTTTGCAAGGAGCCTGGGTTAAATTCTGCTCTCTGTTTTACATGTGTGAAGCCATTTAAGTGATAAGAATAAGGAGTGAACTGTAAATCTCTGTTTGACAAATGTGTAATTGGAATTAGAGACTGTGGTTACAAAATATGCCTCCCTGGACTGACTCTTAATCCACTTTTAAAAATACAATTCACAACATGTTGTTGTGTTAATCTTAACCCCAAGTCAAAAGCATTCATGTTCCTGCCTCTGCACAACAGTGAGTGGTTATCAAAGGCAGACACTGTAAATGTCATATCTACTCAATATCAACTTAGTATCAACCACAGAGATAGCTACCAGGAGAAAAAAAAAAAAAAAAAAAGGTAACTTTTCTACAAGTAACACAAGAAGAAGTCCAAATAATCAAAGTATGAAGTATATAATATGGCTTTCACTGTATATTTCCTTCAGATTTAGTTAAGCAGATATTGCCACACTTTATAGCAGCCACTCTGACAACGTGTTCAGCTGGTACTAATTATGGCTATGAATATCCTTATTCTATGTTTTGGAGAGGTATGTTCTAAAGAAGGGGAAAACAAATTGAAATTGGTGGGCCTGTGCTAGTGCCCCCTCTTACACTGAATCCCAGGAAAACAAGTGCAGTGCTGTATCAGCTCCAGCCAGATGTGGCACACCAGTACCACATCAGGCTGAGGCAGTGCCAGCCAGGGCTGGCTCTGTTGGAGACCTGAAACAACACAGCAGAATTAGCCTTGTGTGCTACACCAGGGTCCTATCCACCACAAGGGAATGAAAGACAGGAAAGACAAGAAATAGTGATGAAGCAAAAGAAGACAGGGAAGGAGAGGGGTCATAGTAGGAAGGCAAATCTCATGTCTCACGAAGTGTCCCAAATTAGGAGAAGACACTAGAACTGGCATTATCAGATCCCTTCTATGGGCTGTCAGTTCTAATCAGGCCTTGCAATCAGGATACTGAAATCCTATAGTGCCAACATAGATCCCATAGTCTCTGGTGATGCTGGGAGCAGTAACCCTGACTGTAAACCTCACACCCTTCCATCAAGCTGGTTGTTTGGCATCAGTGTCAAATCAAGCTTCCTCCTGCTTCACTTGCCCAAAGAAAGTCATAAATGGAAGACTACACACCCAGTAATCTAACCCAGCTTCTGGGTTATTAGTTTTAATCACTGTTTTCTGATCTGGTGTTTCTGTCAATTACCAGACATAGTGTCCAAGACATTGAATCATATAGATAGGAGTCCTCATTAGTTTTATCTCAATTTCTAAATTATTTTTAAAACCAATCTGATGTAAGAGGTTGCATGAAACTTTTGCTTTCTGGGTCACTGCCAGTCTCTGTGTGTTGGTATTTGCTGTGTGCTCTATGAATCACTGAGGTCTGAGGTGCTGGTGTGAGCCAAACTCTGCACCCAGACATGGTGGTTACTGCCAGGAGATCCTACTCAGCCACAGGAGCCTTCCCAGGGAGAGCTCATGCATGTTCTACTTGAACCAGAAGGGGAAACTATCCACTTTAAAATCAGAATGCTAGCAGCTTGTAAAATGTTGGTTAGATATCCCAACATTAAAAATAAAAAAATAATTTCCCTTAGAAAAGGAAGAATGTAGGAGAAGCTAATGAAATATAACTGTACAGGAACAGTAAAATGCCTGTGAACACTTTTTGCTAACTCTTTAGTATCACAGGCAGCTTTGAAAGGCTGATATTTATAAGATAATATTGTACAATGGCTAATAACAGACAAGAAAAAACCCCACAATTTAAAATAAAGACATGATGTTCTCCATGGTTTTTTTTAGGCAGGGAACCTGCCTTAAAGAACCTGACACTTTTACAAGGAAAGAGATTTTACAAATCAGCTATTACAATTGTCACCCATAACATCAATTACTTCATGTCCTGGGGATTCTCTATCTTTATAACATTTTTCAGCTGTACCTTGTCTACTGCAACAAAAACTGCTGGTATATTTTAACCTATTGAATAAATAAGGATATAGATGGAACATTGGGGTACAAGATTCTGTGTGGTTGACTGGAAGATTGTTTTCATTACTATAGTTAAAACTTCCTGGAAAAGTCTGACTCTTCTGCCATTGATGATAGTGGCAGAACAAACTCTGATTTCATTGGAAACAGGCTTTCATCTAAATAATGACTGAGACTGAAAAATTCTCTGGTGACATTTGGGCAATTCTCAGATGCAGCGAGGATTGAAGCTGCCCTGTGCAATGATAAAGTCTGGTTTGAGATGGGTGCAAAAGAAACAGGCACCCAAGGAGTGTTTTACCATTATTATTTGTACTTTCTATAGCAAAGAGGTACCATTTCTATCATCCTTCTAATATGTCTCCACTTCTAAAATTAGAATCCAAATTAGGATTACACAATACCTGGCAGACTCATGGTAAGAGATGTGCTGCATAGTGATATGAATAGAAAATACCCAACTCATCTTACACAAGGTTTGTAAATCACTTGAAATAGCTTTTCCAGGAACATCCAGAAATTTGCCATTAACACTTTTCTTACCAAAGGAATAACGGCCTTAAGATAATTTATTGAAGTCTATAAAAGACAAATAGGGCTTGTCACTGCTGTTTGAATTACCCAGCCTTTAATTGTAGCTATTAAAGCAGTCCCTGATGCTTCAAGAAAGGATGTTGCTGCTCTTGCCCAAAGCTGCAGAGGTAGGGAGCAATTCACTGCCCTTGGAACAGCCCAGTCTAACAAAAGGCAAAGTGGGTATTTAATGAGTCAACATTCACACTTGCCCAGCAGAATGGTCACAGCCTGAGCCTCTCTTCTGCAGGTACTCCTTCAGCCCACCAGAACAAACCTGGCTAACCCACTGTTACACACTACCCATTAGAAAGAAATCAGATCAGCCTTGGGAAGAGCAGGACCAGTGATTGGTGGGATGGAAACCAGGAGTGGGCAGTAAACATTTGCTCCACAGGGCTCTGGAGAGATCTCTGCAAAACCACTGGAACTTGACTGCAAAGGGCCTTAAGGAAGCTTTCAAAGAAATGACATGTCTCATTTCTCATTTAATGGCTCAGCACATGCCGTTAATAGAATACTAATAATTTCAGCCTAATATCTAGAAAATCAAGTATTTTCCATTTATGATAAACCTGTAGACTGACAAATACAGTCAGATAATCCTATTGAGGAATAACAGCTAACCAAGAGTTCCATTTTAAACTCATTTCTTGTGAGTCTTGTTTGAGCTTGTGAAGGTAGCTTGGGCTTTGACAGCCAAGATCTGGAGAGAAATAGTGCTCATGAGATTTATGCTAGGACACCATGCCTCATTCTTCTGCCAGCCAACAAAGACAAAAGGACATAAAGCTGGAGGTCATCATACTTTGAAGTGCTTTTCTTAGTGCTCAGCAGCAAAAGCTTGATTTCAATTTTTTTCTATAAATGCAGACAGAGGAGCCTCATTATTTTCAAGGGCTTTAGACTGTTTCCCTAAAAACCAGTGAGTCTGAAATTCTCTGGGGCTGCTCTATCAAAATGCCAGCTCTGCAAGACCTGGCCCACTCACTGTGTATATTCCAACTTTTTGTGGTTCCTGAAATTTTTGGCCTTGTACTCACTGCTATTACAATGGTCTGCCTGCCACAGTAAAGGCTCCTAACTTTTTGTGGTTTCTCAATGCTGTACTTTCTACATAACCCTGAGCTTATTTTTCACTCAGATTATTCAATGATTTTGCAATTCTAGCATCTTAAACTCTGTCTTAAAGTGGAAATTTTTTGTATTTTTTATCAGCTTGAATAATTTTGCTTATCATGCACAAATAGCACAAACACAACACAAACAGCAAGACTCCGTGGTAATAATTGCATCTCAGCAGAACTCCCCATAGGTTTACAATCATTACCAGAATTACAATTTATTTCACAATTATTTTCAGAACTTCATTTTCAGGCTGCAGACTTTGTAGCCTGAACATCTACAGACACTGTCCAAACCACAGCAGCACAGGGTACAGTACCAACAGGCAGTTCCTGCCAGCACTGTATGGCTCACATCTACTGTTACAGACACTATAAAGAATATCTTAGCTCTCTATTCCAGGTCTAAAGTTACACCAGACACCACTAAACCCATAAAGTGCCTCACCTGTGCCCAAAAGAAGGGCTAACTTTACTACACAACTTTTCCTTATCTTCACCACAAACTCATGCTCATAAGGTACTCTGACAATGGTTTTTGTGCTGGTTTTTGCTGGGGCAGAGTTTTTTTCCACAGTAGCTGTGCTCTGGTTTGTGCTGGAAGCAGTGCTGGTAGCACAGGGATGTTTTGGTCATGGCTGGGCAGAGCTTACACAGAGCCAAGGCTTTTCTATCTCTCAGTCCACCCCACTAGCAAGGGGCTGGGGGCACGAGGGGCTGGGAGGGGACACAGCCAGGACAGCTGAGACCAAGTGACCCAGGGGCCAGCACATGGGGCCAGGCCCAGCACAGAGCTGGGAGGAGAAGGACATTCCAGGGACATTCAGAGTCATGGAGTTTTGTCCTCCCATGTCACCATTACATGGGACAGGCCCCTGCTCTCCTCCTAGGGATGGACGAGCCTGCCCAGCCATGGGAAGTGGGGAATGAAATAGGAATAGGCAGATCCATCAGGCCAATGCATGGCTGGCCTCAGTGGAGAAGTGTGGGTGTTGTTGACCATGGGAAGATCTACTCACAGCTGGTCTACCCTGCCTGACACCTGAGTGGGTGCACCAGTCTCAGAGTGGAAAAGGAGCTCTAGCATAGGAGCTAGTGGGCTCATTGACAGAGCTTTAACCAGCTTGGAAGAGGGAAAGGGGCAGAAGCAGGCTCACCAGTGCTGAGGGAGGGATGCTGTGCCAAAACTTGAGGAAAGGAGCACTTACAGATCCCTCAATCTCCCTCATGAGGTGTTGGCTACAAAGTACCACACCTATAATATTTCTACACTAATGCACACAGTACAAAACACAGGGACAAAGGAGAGCAGCTCCAGGCTTTGGCCCAGTCCCAGAGTTTGACATCATTGTATGAGTGAAGCCTGGTGTGATGAGTCTTGTGCCTGGAATTCCCTGTGGGATGGTTACAGGCTCTTCAGGTGGGAGAGGCAGGGCAGAAGGCACAGAGGGGTTAGAATGCACAGAGCTCACAGCTGGCAAGGGCATAGTTGAGAGCCTCTGGATTTTATCCAGAGGCAAACAGGTAACACAGATGTCATCCTGGGAGTCTACTATCAACCTCCTGTGCAGGACAATGACACTGACAAATTTTTCTTTGAGCATCTAAGGGACGCTCCCAAGTCAACTGCCTGTGTCCTTATGGGAGACTTCTACTTGCCAGAAATTAACTGGTACAACCTGGGCCAGAAAATTCCTAAAAATCCAGGATGACAACTTTATGGAACAGGTCCTAAGGAAGCTGACTCAGAAAGATGCCCTCATTGATCTGCTGCTTGTCAACAGAGAGGATCTTGTGAGCAAAGTGGGGATTGGGGCTGTCTTGGCCACAGTTACCATGAAGTGGTTGAGTTTAAAATCTCTGTTGACAGCAGGAAAAGTGCCAGCAGAACTTCAACCCTAGGCATGAGGAGAGCAGACTTCAGGCTGTTCAGGGAATTAGTAAGCAAGGTCCCCTGGGAATATATCTTTGCAGGTGCTAGGGTTCATCAGTGCTGGTCACTTTTTAAACATGACCTCCTAAGTGCACAGGAGCAGCAACTCCCAAATGTTGGAAGTCAGGCTGGTGAGACAGAAGGCCAGCTTGGCTGAACAGGAATCATCTCCTGGAAATAAGCCAAAAAAGGAAGGTGTATGCCCAGTGGAAACAAGGCCAGGAGACATGGGAAGAATACAGATATGCTGCTTGCCACTGTAGGGATAAAATTAATCAGGTCAAAGCTTAACTGGAGTTGAAGCTGACAGAACTGTAGGGGACAATAAAAAGGAGTTTTTTCAAATATGATAATGGCAAGAGGCAGTGTAGAAATAACACCAGCCTGTTCCAGGATGAGGATGGTCACCTCACAAACAGGGACATGGACAAGGCAGAGCTGTTTAAGGCATTCTTTGTTGTCAGCATGGATGATGGACCAAGGGGTCTCAGTGCCTTGAGCTGGAGGACCATGACTGAGGGAATGATCAGTTCCCAGCTGACCCTGAAACTGTGCAGGATCTGCTGCTCCAGCTGCATCCCTACAAATCCATGGGGCCTGATGGGATTCATCCAAGGATCCACAAAGAACTGATGATGTCATCACAAAGCCTCTCTCTATGATTTTTGAGCTGTGCAGGGAATCCCAGCTAACTTCAAGCTGGCAAATATTGTCCCATTTTTCAAGAAGGGCAAAGAAGTGGACCCTGGAAACTAAACCTGTCAGTGTCACTTCAGTGCCTGGCAGTGTGATGGGGAAGCTTATTCTGGGAGGCACTGAAAAACACCTGAAAGAATGCAGTCATTGGTCACAGCCAGCACAGCTTCATGAGAAAGAAGTCCTGCTTATCAAACCTGATTTCCTTTTAGGACAAGGCAGCCCACCAAGGTGGTCAAGGGAACCCTGTTGATGCAATCTTTCTGGATTTCAGTAAATCTGAATCTGAAATGTTGATACTGTCTCTCCCAGGATCCCTCTGGACAAAATGTCCATCCCACAAACACGGTATGGGATGGGTGAACAACCAGCTGACGGGTCAGGTGCCAAGGGTGACAGTGAATGGGGTGACACCAGACTGGTGACCTGTCACTTGTGGGGTTCCACAGGGCTCCAGCCTAGGCCCTGTTCCTCAACATCTTCATCAATGACTCGAACACAGGACTGGAAGGGACACTGAGCAAGTTTACACATGATGCAAAGTTGGGAGGAGCTGCTGACTCTGCTGAAGGCAGGGAGGCCTTGCAGAGGGACTGGGCAATCACCAACCACATGCAGTTCAACAGGGGAAAGTGCTGGATTCTGAACCTGGGACAGAGCAACCATCTTTCCTCTGTGGTGACCAGTGACAGGACCGGGGTGAATGGCCTGAAGCTGTGCCAGGGGAGGTTTAGGTTGGATTTTAGAAAAAGGTTCTCGACCCAGAAGGTGGTTGGGCACTGGAACAGGACCTCCAGGGAAGAGCCCCATGCCTGACAGACCTCAGGAAGTGTTTGGACAATGCTCTCAGGCATGACTCTTGGGGACTCTTGTGCAGCACCAAGAGTTGGACTTGATCTTTATGGGTCCCTTCCTACCCAGCTTACTCTGTGATTCTATGTGAAATCCTTGCTTTTATTTGCTTGTGTGCACAACTTCTGTTTCATTCATTAAACTGCCTTTATCTGAGTCTATAAGTTTCCCCACTTTCACTCTTCTGATTTCTCTCTCCCATCCTGCCAGGGGTTAGGACTGAGCAGCTGTGTGGGGCTTTGTTACCAGCTGAGGTAAAACCACAACAACATTTTACAAAAAGAGGGAAATAATAAAAAAGTATCTGCAATGCATCAGGAAACTTTACATGAAAGAACTGCATTTCCCTCTGATGTTTCATATTGTTGCGACTCATAAAATAACTTTCTGAAGAACTCCATTCCACAGATGAACTCATTTTCTAGCACAGGTGCTCACTTGATCATGTTTTGAGAGATCTGGGAGAAGGTTAAGAAGCCAGCTCTTACATCATTAGCTATGAAAAGGCTTGTATATCAATTCCCCATCATAAATGCATAATACTTTAGTAATCTCCTAAAATCAGAACTGTGACAAGCATTTTTAATAAAATATCAATGAAATATTGAATTGTTTAAAATTACAGAGCACTTTTTGTTGCTGGTGTGTAGGAAGAATAGAAATGAAAATCTCATCTCTGAGTTTACCAAGCAATGTGGTAGGTTTTAGCCAGTCAAGGCTTTAAGCAATGAAACTCTATATAGTAACAGGGTTTCTCTGTGTACTGGTTCAAGTGGGTTGAAGTTACTCCACCTGTGTTTTTTTCTCAGTTTTATTTACAGCTTAGTTTCAATTGCCTCTTTTAATTGCTTTTCCTCCAACAGTCCAATAACAAATTTAGATGTTCTAGCTTTTTGAGCATCTGTAGTTGCAGGTCATCCTGAAGGATTTCTGCACTGTTTCACTGTGCTTATTAAACTGAACACTCCAAAGAAGTCAGGAATATTTGACTATTAAACCACACATCTGCTGAGTTTGCCTTTGGAGTTGCAAAACTTTCCTGTTGTTCCCAGCTGCTGGGTTTGTTTCCCTGTGATGGGTTCTGATGGAAACTTAACGAAAGAGCGCTAACCTGTAATTTGCAAAGGCCGAAGCGCAAAGCAGCTGCCGAGAGCGACACAAGGGCACTCCAGAGCCCCTGGGATGGATCAGCACAAGCCCCATATGCATCTCTAGGCCGTGGCATGAGCGAGCAGAAGGCACTGGGTGCCCATAGGTGCAGCGGCAGCGCTGCATTCCCTGTCCAATGAGGCGGAATGCTCCGCGGGCACATGGTTTACGCTGCTCAAAATAACTCGGGACCTGCAAACTGACAAATGCTATTGCTCCGGTGGTGACAGGTTGGCCAGCTCCTCACAGCCATCCTCACAATAACCAAGGTTAACTTCCTTCACTCCATGGACTCCTAGCTGTTTCTGGTCCTGAGGACTCCAAGAACCCCCTCGCTTCCTTAGCTTTAACCTCGCACTTCTGGATAACTCTCAGCGCTACTCACTGCCAGGCTGGGCAGCAGCATCTGGAGGAATTAACAAAGGTAATCCCTCAATTTCAGATTGCTCTACGTTTTGATTTTGCAGAGTGTACAGAAGGGTTTGATAAGCATGTATATTTGAATGCTAATTTTAGCTGGTAAGGCATATACAGGAACAAATACTTTTGAAAGCGACTTAGATTATGCTGAGGTATGTGCATTGCAGTGAAAGGGAAACAGCGTTCTGCGGCGTTAGGAAGGACCTGAATACCATTGGTGGGCCTCTCAAAATCCCCCACAGCCACTCTGACTCCTCTAAAGAGTCAACAAGACTCTAATGACCTGAAAAGTTCCTTGCTGGGACTCTTTCCTCTTCCTGCTCATCTTCCCTTCACGAAACAACAGAGGAGTGAAATATTGACATTCTTCTATTCAGCCTTAAACTGAGATGCTGTAATTTGGAATTCCTTCTTAAGCAAAATCAAACCTAATTTAATGTGACCCCCATAGTTAAATGCTTTCTATTTATTTAATTATTTATCCTGTCATGTAAAATGACCCTTGTGGCTATATTTAGTGCAGGGAGATCTGCTCTCTGGATTAATGTACACAACAGCTGCAGAAACAGTCCTGCTAGAAGGGCATAGCTCTCACCCTTGAGCTCTCACTATCTCCTTTGCTCTCTTTCTCTCTCTCAGAAAAGTATTTGACTGTCAGTAGCAAATGTTTGGCCCAATATACTGCAACATTAAGCAGTAATCAGAAGCCCATGCTAAGTTTTACCAAATAATACATCAACAATTGACAAGAGAACAGAGTAGCTCCTGAGCATATGTTAATAGAATATTGCATAAATCATGCTAAACACACTGATTACTTTATCAGCAGTTTTGTTTTGGTCATGAGATTTACATTTGTGAAGATGCTCTAGGGTTTCAGAGTGAAAACAAAATCAGCAAGTGTTAATGGAACAATTTCATAAACTTCAACTCTGCTCTTCTCCCTCTCCTACACCTCCTGAAGGTTCCTAAGGTCAGGATATTTCCTTGTTTTTGTCTGTGTTTGTTTGTTTGTTTGTTTGTTTGTTTTTTACTTTCAGAAACAGCTAACAAAATTAAACAGCAATACCAAGTGTGATAATTCCTGTAGCTGAGCAGAATAATATTTACATGTCAAAAAATACTTACAGTCAATTCAGGAGTTAGGTCTTGTACATGGCAGAGTACCAAGCACAAAGGGGAACTGTGTGCTCTGTGCTGGTTTTTATTCCTGTGCATTCTTTAGAGATTTTACAGCAGGTCTTTCTGCGCTACTAAAGGAATCTTTTTTTATCAACAGCTGGTAACAATTAGTAGTCTAGGCATATTTGCACATAAGTACAAGATCAAGATAATTTGTTAAAAATGTACTTAATACCATAAAGGCAATTGGGCAATGCAACCTCAATTATAATCTAAACCATGGGGTGGGGGGAAAGAAAAAAAGATCAGTTTTTACTTTTCTGTTTAAAACTTTCCTGGGTTAGTGCTTGTTTTCATAAACAGGAATATTGTACAGAAATGGAAAAATTATTCCTGTAGAATATAAATCTCATTTAAACATTGCAGTTTGAAAATACAATTAAAATATGAAGGTTTTTATGTTACAATGTTCTTAGGGAAGACTGCTGAAAAAAATAAAAAAGACAGAACAGCAGATAAAAAAGAAATGTAGTGAGACCATGAAAAAAGAAAGGCACAACTGGAAAACCTGAGGAGAAAAATGCAATCCAGACTTCTTTTGTGTCTAATTTACCACTTTGTATAAATCAAAAGCCTTTCTGAATTTTTCAGAGAAAGATCAGAGTGCAGGAATTGAATGAAAACCTTTGGATGGATTGAAGTGTATTAAGTCACTCATACATGAAATAGAGGTGTAAGTTTAAATTTTAGATAAGTAAGTAAGTTTAAGCAAGTAAGAATATGTTTTAAGTGCCTTAAAGAGGCAGATATTAGCATAAGAAACAAGTCTTATGATAACTAAAATGTACAAAAAGCTGTAGTTTCAGTCCCAAGCTGAAACATTACAGTAGTCCTCAACCACGTGCATGAGTGGATTTCTGCACTGCTCACACATACTGCCAGCAGGAATGACTGAGTTTAAATCATTTGGCTCACAATCCATGAAAATGGATTTGCAGTTTTAGCCATGAAAAAAGGTGTGCAGAGTGGTGTGTCTGTGTTTGACCCAGGATAAATGAATAAATAAATGCTAGTAATAAATGAAATAAATAATGTTAGTTATATTTTCATTGAGGACTTCCATATTGTGGATCCCTGCTGCAATTGCTTTGGCCTTTCCTATAAACTTTTATTCATGTGGGCAATGCTTGAAGGAAAGAGGACTCTAAACATTACTTGAATCAATAAAAACTTGTCCTACATTGTGAGCACTTGAAGTACAATGAGAACTTGTCCTGATAATCTGAGGCCTGGCTGCACAGGTCATTGGGAGAGGAGGAAGGAGAAGCATCCTCAAAGACAGCCATCACCTGTCTTCCCTTATGAACTTCTAATTTAAAAATCAGCTGAAAATGTATTTGTTTCAATGAGGTGTTGTTTCTTCAAGATATTGTTTGCCTTGCAGTTCAAGGAGATTCACTGAGGAGGAAAAGAGAACTTGAGACATAGGATAAAGGGTCTCAGCTCTCATTCTGAGAACTACTAAGGGACAATATTAATTATGAAATAAGGAAGACTTTCTGTGACCAGAGTGAAAAATAAAAGGTCTTTTCATTATACGAGAGTATAAAGGAAATGTTGAAAAAGTTAGAGAGCTCTTAATGTGCTTTTTCCTTTGAAGCAGAGTTGAGTATTTCCTCCTGCTTAGGGTGTCTAATACTGTAACAGTGAGGTCATGGGCCAGGGCACGACTCCAAGTGCACACAGGGCTCTTGCAGACTCTGCTGCAGAACAGCCTGGAGAGAGGATTTATCCCATCCCATTTCTGAGGGTTTTTGTTTTCATGAGAAATTGTTCCACTCCTGAGCCTGGAGATCCTCCATTTTGCATATTTAATTATGTTACTTGGAACTTGGAGTTTAGTTGTCTGACTCATTACAGGGAATGGAGATCAAAGCCACCAAAGTGTCCAAACCAGAAAAGTAAACCACCCTCTGGTACACAGTTTTCTAAACACTATTTTAAAAATATCTCATACACACACCCCCAAACACACAGAACTGCTAACCTTAGTCCTCTACTCCAGCCTAACCTTTCATGTGTCTGGAGTCTCAAGGCCTGTCTTGCAGCAGCCACAGCTTGTCAACAGGCAGCAGCAAAAACTGTGACAATGGCAACTGCTAAGTGAGAACTCCTGCAGGCACACGAGAATGTGGCTGTGATCATCCAGTGTCTGCAAGACACATCACTTCTGTCAGCTCCTACCTTGCTGCAGTTGGAACACCCCCAGAAATGTCAAACCCTCTATGGGTAAATGCAATTTATGTGCATTAAATTAATCATGAAGTAGACACAGCCTTAATATTTGCTAGATTTTCCAGTTCCCACACTGAGGTGCTGGGCATGCAGGATGCTGATGTGTAAGGGTCACAAAGGTGCCTCTCTGCAGTTTGTTTGCTGGACTTTCACACAAGAGCATTCCCAACAGGAGCAATGGGAGCTTGAAAAGCTAAGACAGGAACAACATGTACCGACTGAAATTTCTCCTTTTAACTTTTGAAAGCCAAAGAAGATGTTCCAATGCTTTTTGCATTAAATCTGCTAATTGCATATAACCTGTTTATTCTGACACAGAGAAGGAGAGTTCAAAAAATTATCTTTCAGGCATCAAGCATTAGAAGCTGTTCTCACCAAATAAAACTGAGGCATATCAGATACACCTGCAATTTCCTTAAGCTTGCTGGGATTTCACTAGTGTTGGTTCTGTAGGAAAAGCTCAGATTCTTTCAGTGATGACTCAGGAACAAGTCTAAAAAAAGTCAAACAAGAAGAAATGAAAGTGTTTGGTGTCAGACCATGCAAGACCCCTGTGGCACATATTTCCTCCCTTCCACATAAGGATTTTCAGGCCAAGCCAGTGCCAAAACAAACTGAGGAAACTAATTCTACCTTTGTGAATATTTAATCTTAAAGATCACTGGGCTAATAAGAGAACATTGCCATAACCATTGGAAGCTCTTGGAAACTTGAGGCTTGTTCAATTAGTTGCCCAATGGAAACTGAGTTAGCAGAATGAAGAAATTCATGGAGTCAGTTTTGTTTGTGGCATCCTCTGGTGCCTTTCAAGAGAGCAGGTGCCCAAGGTCACTGCAGCTGGTGTCCCAGGAAAGCCAAAGATGCTGCCCTCATGCTGTGGTTTGGTGCTATAGGTAATGAACTAGTCAAGAGGAGACAAATGCAGGCTGCTGGTGCCAGTCACCTATTTCCCCCTAAATAACACCAGTTTGGAGAAATTACTTGTAACCAGCAATGCAATTCCTGCCCTTGATACAGGTGCATTATGACACTTCCCAGTTGGCAAAATTACTGGTGCTTTCATTGCCACCAGATTGCTGCCTACTGTGTCTGTACTCGTTTGTCCTTCTTACTGCCTGCTCAGTTATCTCAGCAGAGACATCTGCAATTACAACACAATTAGCACAGCTCTTAAAAAAAAAAAAACCAAACACAGCAAACTGGACATCTCTCAAGGCAGAATTAATAACTGTAATGGGATTGCCCAATAGCCTCACAGCAACACTTGCTAAAACTTAACATTTTCCATTCAATTAAAAATATCAAATAATTCAAAATACTTTAAAACTTCAGTAGACAAGCACTGTCTCAAAGTGCTACATTTGACCAGAACCCAACTACTTCATTACTAAAAATAGAATAAAAAGTCATCTTCTACACAAGCTGAAAATAGAGAAGAGTTAGATATAAAATTCTGACCCAGGGTGAGCTCTAAAGAAAAGTGATGGCTCTCTAAGTATTAAGAATTTGGCATCAGATTCATTCTCATTAATATCTTGCTTCCCAACTCTAGAAGGAGAACTCTGCTCCCTTCTACTTCTGCTCTGGGCAGAAGAAAGGAAGATGTTCCAGGTTCTTTGCTGGAGAACTGTTTGTTTTTCTCCCTTTGCTACCAAACAGTGGCTTCCTCACTAATTTTTTTCAAGCGAGAATTATAAAACTATTTTGCCTAAACACATCTAAACACATCTTAGAGAGTAGTTCCTTATGTTGCAAATTAGCAGAAATTATTTCTTTCATGTTTCAATGCTTTCAATTAATCAAAAGCCAGGCAAGAACAAAGTCTTAAATATACCCAGAACGAGGTCTCAAATAACCATACTGACCACACAGTTGCTTTACTATGATTTCCTGCAGAAAAGCTACACTGTGATTAACAACCTCTGTTGAAACAAACATAGCACTTAGTCTGTGCAACAGAGGAAAATGGAATTACCTCAGTCAGATAATTTTCATACACTCTTTAGACAAACCCATTATAGGAGTTCTTCCAGTTCATTTGACTTCAGGTGTTGATCACACAATATTCCTTCCCTACTTAGAGCTTCTAGTGCTCTCTAAAGATCTGCATCATCTTTTTTCAGCTCTGATGACCTTTACAGACACTGAGATGAAGATGTGCCATTCTGAAATGCTGCAGAAAGAGTGGCCAAGAAATGCAGCAAGCTAAATTTTGCCACCTTGTAAAAGACATACTTCTCCATCTATGTAAAATATAAAATACAGCCTTCCACTGCATCCTGTAAAGCTACAAAGAGCTGGATGTTCTAAACCAGCCAGAGCCACACTGAGAGGTTCTAGGTTTTAGGGCTGAGTTCATTCATGGGACAGCTCTGTCTCCCAGGCTGTAAACTCCCCATGTAAGAATGTATTTAAACTCTTGGGAGCTGAAACTGTAGCTTTAGCTGTGACCTTTACAGCACATAGTCTGTGATCAGCACATAAACAAGCTAAGGGAGGCCCTGAAACACGCTCAGCTTCACTCAGGCAGCACAGCTGCCCAAGGAGTTAAAGCTGAGCAAGCAAAAGCAGCTTCCACTGAGCAGGAACTCAAAGCCTCGTGGAGACCTCTTTGTACTCTTAAGAGGTTAAATTATAAACTCTGTCCAGTCATGAAACAGCTCATGATATTATCTCATGTGGGCTTCCCAAATCAATGTTCTCTGTGTGCCACAGCTTCACTGAAACACCGTGCCAGATAATCTAATGCCAAGTGTTCAGTTAGCATCAGAGATCCTGGCTCAGCTGCAGGGACTGGATGGGGTGCTCAAAAGCCTATAATTTATATGGCATTTTATTTCTCATTCTTTGTACACGTACAAACTTAGCAATATTTTGATTGGGTGCCTCTGTAGTCTTAGTGGTTTTCTTTGTTTCATATTATGAAAATAAAGCAAAATCAATAAATCTAAAATGTCCAATATTTACATAAGGAAAAGGATTTCAATATAAAAAATGTGCCTCAAGCAGAGGGATTAAGGTCTCAAAATGCACATCAGATTATGATAGCTGTAAGTTCATTCATTGAAGAAGAATATAAACAGTTTAAATTGAAACCTTCCTTTTTGTAAATAAGGAATAAGGGCTGGCACTCACATTCCAGGAAGAAATACTGCAGCAGTATGAGACATTACCACTTCATTTGTCCTTAGCCAGCTCTTTTCCAGGGACAACTGTCCCACTAGAAAAGCCCAAAGCCTTCCACAGCAGAGATACCTTTCTAACTTTTCTTTCCCTGGTGACTTCAGCTGTTGCACAAGGCTGTGAATGGAGATGGCCAATGCTAGGGCATGGATGTTTTCTCTTGGTGCCACCACAGGAACAGAACCTTCTGCACTGTGACAAACCAGACAGCTTGGGGTAGGAACCCCTGAAACAATGCAGCAAGATTTGCCACACCATAAATGAAGTAGGAGGGGAATAATGAGCACTGCATAGTCTGGGAGACAGATCCAGTAAATAGCCATGCACTTGTTTCAGGATGTGAGGAATCAGCTCTCTGAATGGGTAAAGAGCAGTTACTTGTCTTCATATTCATTAGAGCAGGGTGTGTGAATCCCTCTGCACTCATCATGGCTCTGGTGTTAATGAAAGGGAGAACACCACACAATTTTACTTGCTTAAGTACCAAAAGGGATGCTTTAGCTGTGCTTAGCAGGCATGCAGGTTAAGCAGGGGCTTCCTGATGCTCTCATCTCATGTGGTACATTTTTTCAGAATCAGGATGACTTAAGAACGTGGTTCTGAAAGCCCTGTAGTACAAATAATGTTTGCATCAAATAATGACACAGTTCTCGACTTACTTTAAATGAATAATGACATAGTTCTCTACTTACTTTAAATAGCTTATTAGAAATGATGCTGAATTTAAGAAGCTATGGAACATTGAGCACCATTATAGCTTCCTATAATGCATGAAAAATTGTCATTATAGAATATTTTAGTTCTTTCTCCCTCCTCACATCCTTCTTATGATTTTGAGGCTTCATTTACTTACTACTTCAGTGCTTTTCAAGCTAAATTTACTTCACTTTAAAGTACTGTTACTCTCAACAACTTTCAGTCCCTGAAATATCCAAGACTTAATCTCTCTGATGAGAATGTTTCTTAGCTAAGAAACACACATCAACAATGATGGAGACTTGACATTGAAACCCAGTTAATAGCTCTGTAGTTGAAGTTTTGCCTTGAACAGAGTAGAAAACACCACACTTGCAGTTACTTTATGTGAGGCTACTGACAATAGAGAGTGATGAAAGATGAATTTTACTGGGTAAAAGCAAGTGTCTGGCAGGATGTGCAGAAGCAGGCCTTTAACACAAGGCCATCCTCATGCTTCAAGTATTACAAGAACTTCCAAGTATTTGGCACAAAGATGCTGTTTGAAAATGTTGTGTTCTGCTTTTCAAAAGCCTGTCAGTGTGCTCAATCAAAAAATTGCTATTGATAAGGCATGGTCCTATTTGTCCTTTTTGTTGGCAGCATGCAAGACGACAGTTTAGAAACCTCAACTTCAATATCTCAGCTTCTGAGAGAGAGTTATTTAGCAGAAACTAAGCGTCAAGGGAAGAGTGAAAGAAGCAGATCAGAGCCAGTTTCTCATAATTTCCACTATGGCAATGCTTCTGGTGATTCAGATGAGGTAGCTGCTCAAGATGACCTCCCAGATCTCTCTGCCTTTTTGAGCCAAGAAGAGCTTGATGAAAGTGTAAACCTGGCAAGACAAGCTATTGATCAGAATCCACTGGAAACTAAACAGGATGAGCTTCAGGCCCATTCACAGCACCCCCCAGATCAGCTGAACAACACGGGAAAACACAAACAAATGGCCCAGTCTACAGCTCTGAAAACATCAGACAATGGCCTGCACTCCAACTTTTGTCAGGAACACGTCAGAAATACAAAGGGGTCCAAAGGGAGCTCTCAAGATCTAAAGAAACACCACCTCCCTTCTGAATCAGAATCCAAAAAGGAATTCCTCAACAAGGCGGCAGATTTCATCGAGGAGCTCTCGTCTCTGTTCAAAGCTCACAACTCTGAAAGAATACGACCCCGAACATGCAAAAACTACAAGAGCAAAATTGATTCCAAGAACAAGTCTGCTCAAAAAGGTACCTCTGGCCTGTCTCTCACGTCAGAAAACAGAGAAAGGCTTTCCATTCCAACACCTCAAGACTCAGAAAACAAAGCAGAGAAAACTTTTGAACAAACAGATCAACAGGCAGCAAACCTGGAATCTATCAGTCAATTAGCAAGTGCAGAGCTGAAAACAGAGTCAGAATCTGCATCTGTATATTCTGATGAGCCCATTGGACAACCACCACGATTTACTCAGAAACTGAAGAGCAGGGAAGTTCCTGAAGGATCCAAAGTGCAATTGGACTGCATTGTGGTAGGAATCCCAGCACCTGAAGTCAGGTAAACATATTCTGCACTTATCATTTTGTATTTCTGTAGTGGTAGGTGTGTGCAGGTGGGACACACCTTGTTTGGGAAGAGTAGTATTTCTATTATGCTTCTAAACTCACTGCTTTAATTAACAATTTTGAGGCATTCCCTTGGAGGAGCTTATGCCACCACAAATGTTCTATTGTGGTCAGCCCTTAAACTCATAGAGGAGTATGACTAAAAGAAAAAACAGTGCTAGAAATTCAGGGGTTTTTTAACAGAGAACAAACAGGAAATATCATCCCCTAGATATTAGCAACACTGTATTAACAACACTCTCAGAACACTCCTCTTGCTTATAAAGCAAGACTCTGAACACTTCTCTTGCTTATTTCTCCAGGCATTTGCCTTGTTAAATCCTTTGGATAATAAAAATGGCAGTAGGATCCCTGGAAGTGAGAAATTATTCTTCCCCCTTTTATCATTCATAGCTTATAATGCTAAAGGACAACAAGTGAAATCATCTTCTCTTATGTATCTGGACCTGAACACAAACTCACTCTGGTTTTCCTCGTATTCAGAACAGGTGAACACTGAATTGCTTGTTCACAGACTGTACTCCAACACAAAATGTTTAATTCAGGTGTTTCTCCAGATGGCCACAACACTGTTCTTGTGCTGCAGTCATGTTTGTGCTGCTGACATACACAAAAGTGACAAGGTGTTCATGTCATCCAAGTTTAGGTGTTTAACAATCACCAGAATTAGAAGCTGACACTGTAAAGTCACAGAAGCCTCCCAAGGGCAGATTGGAGAACCCAGGAACACCCTACAGGGGTGAGCAGAATGCCTGTACACCCAATCCAGGAACCACTTGATTCCACAGAAATGGATGACTTTGGATATCTTTGTAACTTGGGTCCAAATAAACCTGAAGCTCTTAAATGGAAATTTCTACTTCAACATTTGATTTTGTTAATTTTGATTTATTAAATAAGCTACTTAATTGACTGCCATTCAATACAGGAGCTACTACACTTCTGTAGAATAAGCACCCATCAGATACAGGAAATTAGGGAGAGGAAGAAATAAGTCTCCTAAGGCAAGTTAGTCCCCAGCAGCTAAAGCTCAAGAAAAAGATCAGGCTCAGCTTTCAGTTTCACCATTTAAACTAGAAAATAAAAGGTAAGTCACAAGGGGGAAACTCTGAACTCTCTCTCCCTTGTGTTTGTGTGTGTATGTACGTGCTATATTAATTAAGGACAAAGCAAGTAATGTTAGCTACTTGAACAGTTTCCTGACCATAATTATTTATTAACAAAACTTTGTCATGTTCATCCAAGATTCTTTCAACTCTACCAATGTGAGGAAGTAACACTAAGAGAGGGTGTAAAAAACGTCACTTGACTGAGTGATAAATATTCACATGCTTCCAGTGATCTTGTTAGTCACTGCTACAGCACAGGGAAATCAGAAAACAGAATGTACTTTGGGGTTTGTGTACCATTAATCGTGGGGACCAGAAAAATGCAGCATTTTCCCCCTAAATATAGTGCTTATCTTTGATCTGCTGTGCAAAGCTTCCAAAAGAGTGAAGGGGCACCTTGTTTGCCATAGTTGTGGGACTGTGAGCAGAACTGTGCTCAGACCAAATGTCTTGCTTGGAGGTTAAGAGTTTTCCAAGGTTTATGGTGAGTGCTGTGGAGCTGGGCAAGGACAGAAGGATTCTAACAGATAGGTAAAAGAAATAAAAAAATCAGCAGTCCCAGGAAAGGACTGACTGGCAAGATAGCAACTGATGAAAGCTTAATGACCTTTGACTTAAAATGGATTTCTTAACCACAGAAAGGGATCCCAAGTGACTTACAGTGCATGTATTAGATACAATTACAAAGTGGAAGTGGTACTGTGGGAACCCAGAGCGTTGTGAAACACGAACAGGATTCAGCAGGCTCTGTAATGTAGTTAATCAGTCAACACTTGGAGCAGTTTGATGGTTCAACTGATGTAATGGGGATTATAAGAGAGAAATTAGAGACAGGATATTTAGAAAGAAGCTGATCACAGGGGTAGAAAGGACTGGAAAATATGAAGGGCAGATACCATGTCTGAAAGCAAGATAGTACTAAACCAAATTGATGTAAAAGATGGTGTAAATGACATTTGTAATGGATTAGGGTCAAAATACCATTTTGATTATTTATGGAATTACCAAAGCATGACAATGCTAAAGCATTACAGGTGTTGTATGCAACGAGGTCTCACTGAGAAAAAGAACACTGGATGGTGGAGCAAGAGAAGAAATGGGGAACTGAAACTGAAACACCAGTATATGGAAAGCTAAGTCCTCTGGGCTGAATACACAAAGACCTGCCTGATTGTTTTTAAAGCAGTTCAGCCTTAATGTAACAAGCCCACAATTCAGAGGAAGCTCGTTTGGCCAGCCTATCTAGAGATTAGTGTGAGATGTTACCCATTTTTCAGTGCCAGCAGCTGAATGCAGTGTCTCAGAAGAGACAAAGACTGATAGCACAGGATGTGTGCTGCAGCCAGCTCAAACCTTAGCTCTGAGTTAAAGAGCACTACTAACTTACTGCTGGTTGCTGTACTCTGTACTGTGGGTTAGAAACAAGCCTTTGAGAGAAATGTGTTGTGTATTTCCATCTCATGCTCCCTTCCACAGCTCTGCTTCTCTGTCAGTAATGGTAGGTGTGACATTTACTCCCCTCTGTGAAGAGAGCACTCCTTTTTCCCTCAAGTTCAGAGGTGTCTACATTTTTCCAAACTGTTTGGCACATCACTCCTAGGTTAATTTTACTGATGAATCACATTGCATGGTTTGGCATACACAGCTATCCTGGAAGTGTCATGAGGATTTAATGTTCTAAAAACAGGCTGCATGTCATAAGGTTTCCATGAAAACATTCTTTAACATAGGCACAGAAAGCTTAAAAGCTGCATTTTATGCTGCTTTGTTTGAGGAGACCAGACCTGCAACTAATCACAGATTTCTAGAAATTCTCAAACCTGGCAAGATAAATTAAGATTTTTCTTCCTGGCTGCCAAATGAAAGCATTTTGGCTCAGAGACTAGAGCCAAACTCCTCTTACATTCAACTCCAGTCAAGTCAATGGATTAAGATCTAGGCTGAGTTTGGCACAGGGGCTGACACTGCCTGTGCTCAGTGTGAACCTCCCTTGCATGAGGAAGCTATCGCTGCAATCCATGGCAGGAATGAAATGTCAGTGACAGAGCCTTGCTACTTCAGTCATGCCACGTATCCCAGTGGCAGAACTCCCCCTGGAACTGACATTTCATTGCTGCCACGTACAAGCTTTTCAGGGTAAGTATAAAATCAAATGTTAACAAGGAAGGAGTAGATATGGCCATACCAAAGTTTTCCATGAAGCTTAACAGGAGACCATTGGTTTTGGTTTACAAGCATTACAGAGACAACATTCACACAGCATGCTCTTTTTCCCAGCTTAATCTCAGAATACTTGAATGTTATGCTGAAAAGAGTGACTCCAGAACACATTGCATAGAGAACTAAACACAGGTTTGAAACAGGAATTTTAAGTCTCTGATGCTGCAAATTTGGGACTAACCAAAGGAAAAAAATAACTGCAAAGAAAACAGTTAACTCAATCCTGCTTCATGATTTGAGTCTTCTAAAGGAATATAATACTTGCTTACTAATGAAAAAAATGTAAAAATTAGCTTACATGGTGTTTTTTAATTTGCATATAGAAAAATTAGATTGTGCCTCACAAAAGCATGTGATACAGACTTAACTCTGCACAAACACAAGGGGTTAATTGAAAAAGCTGATCAGTAACACAAGTTCTACCTTAATGGCAATTACATCACAGAATTTTGTATAATGTGTTTTGCTCCATGTGCCACTTCAGTAAGGGAACACATCTAAGTGGACACAAAAATATAGTATCACAGTACTATGCAAGTTATTTTAATGTTCTGAAAAGATGCTGCTGAAAAGGAAATCAAATTCTAGAGGATGGGAATTCTCTTTAATGCTTATTCATATCTGCTAAGGCTAGCATGCTAAAACAAGGCTACAATATGAGGGAGAGGCATGGGGTAGTATATAAAAAGACATGAGTAAGTGCCATGACTCATGTCCCAAAGTACACAGTTGCCTACATGAATTACACACCTAAAAGGCAACTTGTACATTCACATACCAAATTTGTGCCTGTAGTCACACAACTGCATGAACCTTCTCTCCTGATAATGTGACCATTTTCAGTGATCACCAACTGCAGTTCTTGAGAACAACAGTAGAATAAACCATATTGTAGACAGAATTTTTAAAAATTCTTGCTTCAGTATCACAGGAATCCTGTATAATTCCCAAGTCTGAACTTGAAAAGGCACTAATAATTGTCAAAGGACATTTTCAGTTGATCCTGTAATGCACATTACCATACTTCTCCCTTGGGACTGCTAAACATTTTCTCTACTTGCTCCTGGTAGAGTTGTTCATCTGTCCCAGGCACTGGAGATTTGTGCTCTGGATACCAGCTACAAGCCATGGTGTCTGTACCTACACATGTGTAAGGACAGCACTGAACAGAAAAGAAAATGTGATACTCACTTCTGGGAAACCAGTCAAAAAAACCCTCTTTGTACCCAAGTATTAGTGGGGAAAATTCCAGATTTGGGCAAGCCATAACAGGCAAAATATAAAATAGATGTAGCTGCTCCTTCTCTTTGAAGAGGTTTTGTTTTAGAGGATCTGACAGGACTATGAGAGAATATGACCACAAAAAGTTGATCAGAAAAAGACAGAAAGATAATTATTTTTAAAGGAAATGTATTTTGAATGGAAACACAAACCAGTAAGCTTCAAAATAAAGATAACATAAATAAAGATTAGTATTTTCAAAATAGATGTTAGCAAGGGACCATAAAGTCTAATCAACTGGAAAATAATAGTAATGGTACAGTGATCATGAAATCCTTAAAGGGAGAGGTAGGTTATAAATAATTATTTTAAGACCAGTCATTTCACATTTTTAGAGCTATTAGTCAAACAAATTTATTTATTCATGTTTTTCTAAAATATATGAGATGGATATGTATTGAAGTACCTTATAGTGTAAGAGAGGAGAAACTAATTATTATAATTTCTTACTTAAAAACCTATCCTTATCCTTTCCACAACAATCTTATTTTCTGTAGTACCAGACAAACACTAACAGGTTCTTTTACCAAGAAAGATGGATGAAATGACTACTAATTTTTTAAAAGTCAATTGAGTAAAAAATATTGCCAGTATGACAGCCCCCACCCTCACATGCTGAAGATTTATTAGCTAATTGCATATGATTAAGAAAGTCACAGTAAGAAAATACAAATACTTTTGTGGCATTTCATATCTATCTATCTATCTTTATGAGAAAAGTTACAGTGAAGATGAATGCACTTAATTTTGGCCTTTCAAATTTAGCTAGTTATCTATAATTACAGGTATTTCTGAGTATTATCTCAAACATTTAACTCTGGATCTTGATACATAGCACCACATCTTCTTTATAAAGCCTAGATTTAATTTGAATCTGTTTCTGCAGACCCACCAGCTTTTTGTGCTTCTGTTGTGCCTTGTAACCAGCTGTCCCCTCCTAGCAGCTCAGTGACCTGGTGGTTACTGGCAGTATAGAGCTCTCTGTGAAGGTGCTGCTTTTCCTTTTGTGTGGATTCCTGCATTTTCCACTGGAAAACCCTTCTGAACACTGAGGGACTTAAGAATGCCTGAGATAGGAGTGTGAAAGCTCTAGAGGGCTCAACAGATTCTTGGATATGTAGCAGTGTTTAAAGAGGAACACACTACTGTGCAGAAAAGCACTCCAGGTGCAGCTGTTTCTGTATGGAAGTACCTCTGTATACTGTAATAGATCAGCTCTCTTACCTTGTGATACATTCCTGCCATCTTTTATAAAAAGCAGATGGTTGTAAATACATGACAAAACAAAGACAAATTTCAGTCACATTCTGAATTAAGATGAACTTGAGAAACATAAGTTTGAGGGATATTTGTTAACTTAGAGCTGGGGGGATTTTGCCACACTTTAAGCCACGACACAGATCTAACTGTTCCTGAAGAGAAATTCAGAGCTGGATTGACAGTGCTCCAAATTCAGAGCTCTTTCACTCTTTACTGAATATTACGAAAATCATCAGTATTTTATTCCCATGACTGTAAATTCAATACTTGCCTGCAGTACTCTTTGAGAATCTTTAGGCTAAACCTACCAATTTTACCATCAGAAAGACTTCAAACATTATCATCCTAGTTAAAATTTGTTTGCATGGAGAAACAATTTCTTTTTGCCTTGCAGGTGGTACTGTGAGGGGAAGGAGCTTGAAAACTCCCCAGACATTCAGATTATCCAGACAGGAGAGCGGCACTCGCTGATTATTGTGGAAGCTTTTGAGGAGGACACAGGGCGTTACTCGTGCTTTGCCTCCAACATCTATGGAACAGACTCCACTTCTGCAGAGATTTACATAGAAGGTAATGCCACAAGTGCTGCACAAACTGATGCTTCAAACTGGTCATACAGTATCTTGTTTGCCAACTGTGATAGTTTTGTCATAAAAATCATAGCATGAGTCAACACTTTCCATCATTAATAATATCATTATTATTTTCCTGTAAAACACTCTTCAGACAAAGGACTAGCCCTTACATTCTATTGTGTTACCTCCCAGAGATTTTATATCTCTCACTGCAAGATCCAAGTCTAAAAATATTCAGATTCTGAAACCACTTTGTATTTTTTGTCTGTGGAACTCTACAGAAGTATAAAAAACTAAACTTTGTGTCTAATTCTTATTAATCCCTTTTCCCTAGAGTCATTATTACAAACTGAATGTAGGACAGCTTCCTCTTAACTCTTTCTTGGGACCTTGTAACCAAAATAAATATGCCATCAATTTGATATTCTACTTGCCCAGTAGATTCTGTAAATAAAACAGAATATATATTTTCAGATTTAGGTGTCTTTTCTTTCTCCTTGTGCTTTTTACTATACCTAGTAGGCCTAAGAGTGGTCCATTTATTGTATTTATTTTTTACACTTTCTTGGGAAAGATCTGAGATTTAATCCATCATTGTGCTAGAAGGACTATAAACTTAAAATAAACACATAGGATTTTTTTTTTCTTTTTCTCTCAGAGAAGCATACCATGAGCAGCACCACTGAGAGCAGTGGGACCATTCATAAATGAAAGCACTGCCCTAAAGGTGAATTTCATTCTGCTGTTATTTTTCTTCCACATCTCTAATTTGACAGTGAAAGGACAAATCCTTTTTTAATATCTGCACTGCCCCTGACATTGATGGGAGATGTCTGTGCTTGGCAGGGATTTACAAGTTCTCAAGACAGGGGCCAAGGTCTGCTTTCACCCAACTCAGAGGATGCTGGGTGGGAGCCATGGCTGATGGAGATGCTCACTGGCAGGAACTGCAGAGAAAATGCAAATTCCAAGCACACTGAAGGCAGAATCAGAAGTGCAGAATGTCTCAGTAACTGACAGCAGTTAGTAAAGAGCTAGGATCTTCTTCATACCATGGTACAAGGCACTAGCTGGAAAATAACAGCTGTGATTCCAGGTCTGTCTCTTTTTCCTTTTCACCTGATAGTATCAGGTGTCTGAGATAAGAAAGCTCTTACCTGATTCACAACAAATAGGGACTAAATCATAGTGGCATTTGAAAGAGAACCCCAGGAACACCCAGGTATTCATCTACTCTGGGATGTTCTCCTTACTTCAATTACTACACCTCCTCCCAAATCTGCCTTATCTCAATTATTATCTCTTATCCTGCACCTGGCACAGCATGGGACACTGGTTCACTTCCCCTGCAATGGGATCTTTTTTTTACACATCCACAGAGTGCTCTACAGGAAATCTGAGTAAAGGTTTGTATCATTCATAGAGAAACTCAAAAACCCCTCTGCTAAATGATTTTTTAAATCATCTTTTCATAGGCATTTCTTCTTCTGACTCTGAAGGTGAAATCATCAAAGACGAAATGGATCAGTAAGTTTCAAATCAATTACATCTTCCATATTTCTTCCAGTTAAAAAACCCACAAGTGCAGACATTTCAGCCTGCAGCTTCCAACACATTATCATTCTGTTTAGGATTAGTTTGGATTGGTTGGGTTGAATTTTGTTTGTGTGTTTGTTTGTTTGCTTTACAAATAGTGTGGAACATATATTTGTTTGCTTTTGTGTCTTCAACTTTAGATTAAGAATTGAAATTCTAATATTAAATATTAATATAAGAAGAAAAATGTCACCATAAAGATTGAAATTCTAAAATTAGTTTACTAAAACAAAACCATTTGACTAGATCCAGCTTAAATGCTGATTTAAGTGTTTGACTTGGACAAAGAATGTAGTACAATTTCTCACATGCAAATACACCAGATTTTTAGCAAAATATAGGTAGAGATTGATTATTTAGATTTAGGAAAAAGAAATTAATAGACATGCACTAGAGTGAACTGAAATTATGGTATAAAAGACTACTTAATTATAAAAAGAAAATACGTCAGATGTAATCTAAAATCTGGGAAATATTTATTTATTTTTCCTAAATGAAATCCATCCCCTGATGATTTAAAACCTGATCTAATACTGTTAAAATTCTTTCAGAATCAAAGTCCTTCTGTTAACTAAAAGGGAGACAGACTGGTTGAAAACTACAATAATCAGTCTTTTGTTTTCAACTTCTTTGTATGCACAGGTTCAACACCAAAAGCAACCAGTGCTTGATAAAAGAGGCCTTAATCAGATGGACTAATGCACTAATGGTTTCTTCCATCACTAAGGAGAATTATACTCCTTAGAAATGCCAGTGTTTAAAATGCAAAGAGAAGGCATTTGCAGTGTATTTGACTGAAGACCTCAGGCTGACAGCAAATCCTGTTGTATGCAACTTAAACTTCAAAGTCATAAAGTACTCCAGTTGGAATTGGTTTATGGACTTTGATAAATGTTAAGGGTTTTATAAAACTTAAAGTTAAGAAGCTCTCAAACTTGGGATGTACTGCTAATTGGTTTGGGATGAATTGTGAAGTTTTCCATTCTAGCTCAGACTCATATAAATGTCACAGGCTTTTTTTTTTTACATTTATCTCATGAGCTGTCAATGCAGGGTTGACCATGATCCTCATCATTTGATGGCATCTCTAAATCACTTACCTCATCAACTTGTAAGGTAATTTTTTTTCTCAATGCTGCTCTGACATCATAGTAAGATGTCCTCAAATGATCAGATTATAAACCACCAGGTTTGGGTACAGTAAGTGCGTCTTCATTTTTGCTCAGCTTCCAGCTGTCATCACACAAATCTGAACATCTGTAACTAAAGGGAATTAATGAGAACAGGAGCTAAAAGAAGTTCAAAAGAGAAATCAGTCACCACAACAGTTGTTCACTCTGAGTAAAGCTTCCTCTGTTTTGAAAGCTTCCTGGGGGGACCTCAAACAGATTAAAAAGTCCAGCTCTTCACTGTCTGCATTATTTCACCTAGCAATAAAATTTAAAAGGGTCAACTGTCATATTTCCATATATAAACAACCACAAAGTGAAGAGGTGTCAATCTGTACACTACCAAAATTGATGCTATCTGGGTCAGAAAGCATGTCTCTTTTTTATTTTTGAGCTTTAATTATTGAATCTGTATTATTGAATTGTATCCAAGTAAACTGTGGTGTTTTCATTATCTTAGAGGCCCAGCTCTTCACAAAATGGAAACCAGCAGTGTCCTCTGTGAAAGCAGCATTCCTTTCTCATGCTGCTCTGAGCTGGTAACAGCCACAGCTGGGTTAATCCAGGTCATTTATTACATTTGGTGTGGCTGAACCAAGTATGAGATGTTAGAGTGGCCAGACATGCAGGCTGACCTACAAAATGTAGTTTTACCTGGAGTACAGATCAGCTCAGATCAAGAGGAATTCAGTCCCAGGAGTGAGGCTTGACATGTAACTGAGACAGATGTAACTCAGGGACACACACACAGCTCTAGCTTTGAGTCAGAACTTGTTCTTGGTTAATATTTCACAGCAAACCCAAGCCAGCCAACACCTCTGTGAATGCAGCATCTCCTGCTGCCAGAACTGCAACCAAGCACCAAGAAACCTCCAAGGTCCCACCAGCTGTGCTCCAGCCTGTGTCTGTACCTGTGCAGACTGTGTCAACACCAGCTAACCAGGTAGGGGGACACTGTGGGGAATTCCAAGGACTAAAAGCAAGCTCTTAATAAAGGGTTTCTCCCACATTTTGTGACTGAGAAACCCAAATTTTCTAGCATTTGGTTTGCTGCTGAACTTCAGCTTTGAGCCTGGCAGCCTTACAGTCCACAGAGGAGAGGCCCTGCCTCCAAAACAACCTGGAGGACTTGGCCAATGGCAGGACATCTTCCTCTCCTGCAGGAGGAGCAGGTGGCTAGGCCAGTACAGGATCCAGGTGCATTCCACAGCTCAGGGGCTGCACAGGATCCAGGTGCATTCCACAGCTCAGGGGCTGCACAGGATCCAGGTGCATTCCACAGCTCTGAGGCTGGAAGTGCAAAGGTCACCCTGTTGGCCTCTCTCATCACAGACTGGCTCATCCACTTTCCAGCCCAGCATGTTCTCTCTTGAAATCCTTTCCTCTCAATGAAACATGTTTTAAGCTGAATAAGCTTGTTTGCCACATAACATTTTACTTCCTACATCAGAGGGTTTCTAATTAGCATTTCCATGCATTTGGAGTTGCTTTTGTTGCAAACTGACAGCATATTCCCAGCTGTGAATTCTGTCCTGACAGGAAAGAGGAGCCATTCTTACCTAAAACTGAAAAGCTCACCCAGCTTTACAGTGCCTTTTCAAAGTTTGCAGCCCAGAATCAGGTGGTAGCCAATAAACAGATACTGAACAGGTGAACTAATGCACATTTACTTCTGATTACAATGAGAATAGAACTAAGCCTCTGCAACACTTTGATATTTTGAGAGAAGATGCTTAAAGGTAATAGTTACCTCTAAAATCACTACTTTTAAATTTGGTGGCTTCTAAGGCACCATCTATGTAATTTGGCTATTTCCTGAGATACTGAATCATTAATTCTGCTGTTCTGGGGCAACTCCTATTGCACTAAAATAAGATACTACATTAAATCCTCAACCTATATAACAAAGTTTTCCGAGAGGAAAACAAATCCATTCTGTTTTCACTGAGTAGGATCGACAGGTTGATATCCCATCTCTGTAAAAGGTTTGGTTTTGGCAAAGGAGAAGAATTACAACATGTGACTTGACTTAACATTTCCTTATAAACATCAATAACTATTTTGTAAGTAAGAATTTTTAAAAGAAGAGTATGAGCAAGCAGACAACATACAGGGTGAAGAAAAGATGTTACAACACATTGTGCTAAAGCTTTTCCTGCCATGATTAACTGAGTAAGGCAATAAAGTAACAACAGCATTTTTGCTGTTATCCCATCCAAGAAGATCACCAGCAGTTGTCCACAACAGAATTTCTGTTCATTTCATTAGGTGTTTTGCTTTGGACATCATCCACCAAAATCTCTTTTATATCATTCCAGAAGCATAATTTCTCCTGTATATGAAAAAATAATGTCTGTACACCTAAATATCATCTTGTGATGTTTTGCAATCTACAGGCTCAAAGCCCCACTAACTATTTGCAAGGACTGGATGGAAGACCTATAATTGCTGCTCCTGTATTTACAAAGGTAATTTCTTCTGTGACATATTTGAAAAGTAGAGGTCAGATAACTGTAAAGAGAGATAATTCAAAATTAGCTCTCAAAAATAAATACAAAAAAAAATTTTAAAAAGCTTTTCCTAAGCCATTCAAGTGGCTTTATTAAATCTTACTGAAATCAGTATTACCTCCAGACCATTAAGACATTTACTGACTGTCTATTCATTTTCTCTGTTAGATGTTACAGGATATTTCAGCTTCTGAGGGGCAGCTTGTTGTTTTTGAATGTCGGGTGAAAGGAGCTCCTTCCCCAAAGGTTGAATGGTATAGAGAAGGAACACTGATAGAAGACTCTCCAGATTTTAGGATATTACAGAAAAGTATGTTTCTTGTGTGAAAAATATTGTGTCTAATAAAATATAGGCAAGCAACAAAATTGCTAACATAGCAACGCTGTGAATTTCTCATTACAACTGTAATTTTAATTTCCAAATGCAGCCAGAACAGCTGCAATTTTCTCTAAGTCGCTGAAATGCTAAAATTGTGAAAAACAGAAATTCCTTAAATACCACGCTAAACTAAACCCAAGTGAAACAATGGTTCATCATATCTTGATTTCATGTGGGTCAGAGCTTCAGAAATTGTCTTCAAGACAAAATAAAATTGTGCCAATACTGAAAAAAAACCCACCCCAAAGCAACTACTTGGAGAATTTATTTTCTATTCCTAAGTTCCCAACAGTGTTCATAAGAGTTCATATTGTTCAGTGGCTTTGACACACCATTGAGTAAAAGGCCTGGCTGTCTTCACCACCCTTAAACAGATAACTGGATCAAAAAGAGTATTCCATCATATTTAGAAGGTCAAACTTTATATTTAGTGCTTAAGGAAAAAGAAATGTTGGCAAAAATAACCATATTTAATCTAATAATTCTGTCTTCTCCCCTTCAGAACCACGATCTATGGCCGAACCAGGTGAGGATTATCAAAAGGCTCATAATTTTTTCATTACATAAATGTGGTGATTTAACCTCACAAAATATTAATTACTAAAACTTCATTATTTAATTAACGTAATTTGTTCTTTTTTCCTGTGTTCTATAGCTACTAGGGATGTACATTTCACTGTACACTGTTCCACAAACATGTAATCTGAATTAATTCAGTCTCTTTTGAAGAAAATGCTTCCACTCTGCTTTGACCCACTTTTAACTCAGGATCTAAATGTGCTAAAGATTAATAAAATTAATGTATGAGGGTTCCCTGTACATCTGAGGTCCTGAAGTATATGAGATGAGGTGGACCTGAGCTATTTTTATCTAGTTTACCAGTTAGGGAACATTGCATCAGATGTTTAGCCATGTCAGCCATGCCCTGTGCTCCCTACCAGTGTAATGTGAGAGTACCACATCAGGTGTTCCACCCCTGATATCAGCAAATCCTAAAAATGTGGCTGGATCTGCTGCTATCAAGGATCAGGGCAGAATGTGGACTACTTGTAGCAGAGTAGCTGTGATTATTTCTCCATGAGAGATTCACTTTCCTCATTATGCTTTTTGCCATAAAAAATATGAAGCTGTCCCTCTACAGATGGAAAAATACCAAAGGAGAATTAATTCTTACAGAATATAAACCTCTGTATTCTCTTTGCCCTATCTGAAATGTTTTTACCCCAGAAAGAGTCTTGAAAGAAACTGCCTGTGTCTGAGATTTAGGAAAGAAACAATGGAGCTCCTAGCAGAAGCCACCAACACTGTTCTGTTACTGTCCCGTGGCATCACTGCTGAGTAATGTGAAGCAGTTTTAGGGGATAATCAGTTGGGTGCAGTTGTCACAGCCTCATCACCTGCTGCTCATTCAGAAGGAATCTGGATTTCCATGCATGCAGTGGTTGGCAGATCCCAGCACGATGAACTAGATACTATAATGCCCTAAACTAGTTCTATTATCATACTACTATAATAAACTATTATTCTCCTATAGTTGATAGCAAACAATCTCTTTGTTGCTATTAGGTTTTCCTTGGTGATGACATGAAACAATCAAGATTAAGTGTATTATGGCCTTCTGCAAAAGTACTCAGAGACTATTTATCCTGTAGGGTTTTAGGAAAGTCTACTGCAAAACTGTAGAAAAACAGCCACTGAGTAGGTGAAGAAATTTTATCAGCCCACATTTTAATTCCCTTTAGATGTTACTGTCCCTCCTGCTCCCAGCTACACAGCCAAACCAGGAGATTTCCAAGCCCATCACAATAGGTATTTATTAGCTGGCACTGCCAGACGTGTCAGATACTGGTCAGACAGGAATGGCAGAAACCCAGACTGACTTTTCTAGATGGAATTTTATTTTTCCTAGTACAATTTTGCTAGCATATTTTTGGTGCCCATTATTCATCTTTGCAAAGGAGTCAAAAGACAACTTTCTGTAAGCACAGTTAACACAATCCCTTCTATCTGCAAACCTGCACTGGTATTTTTGAAAACAACAATCCATATGTATGTGTTTTGTATTTCTCCCCCTTACACAGTGACTCCACTTGAATTGTTCCCAGTCAATTATAATTAATCTTTCAATCTGCAGAGATAAAAATACTTATATTTTAGTGAGCTGAGAGTGTGGAGTACACTACATACTTTTCCAAATGAAATTTTAATTTTTTTAAGTCTGCACTTCATGTGTTAGGAAAACATTTTCTAATGTTTTCCACACACTGCTGACACCTGTTCTTTGCTTTCATTGGGCATGCTGGAGCACAGAGGGTACCAACTGCTGCAGACAATGCTGATAACAGCTGCTGCACACAAAGGCTGCCAAAATTGATAATACCAATGGAACTAGAAATAAACTGAGCAAGGTGGAAGACCTTAAGGAAGTCTCCCCAAAGGTAGTCAGGGCTGTGTGTGTTTGTTCACTGCATGTTCACTTCAAGCACTAATCCTGCTCTGATGCTTTGCAGAGGAGATCTGTACCCTCGTTATTGCTGAAGTATTTTCAGAAGACTCTGGCAGTTTCACCTGTACTGCAAGCAATAAATATGGCACAGTGTCCAGCATAGCTCGTCTGACTGTCAAAGGTAAGAGTCAGTTTGAGTCCTTTGCTCCCTGGTAAATACAAGCAGAGCAGGCTGTGATTTATGCTGTGTGCTGTTGACTCCAATGCAGCTCAAGTTCAGCAATGTTCTTCACGACTAAAAAGTATGAGAATTCTCTGAAATACAAAATTTTTTTTCACCCCCAGAGATGTAGTTAGTAGAATAATTCACTGGGGACGTGGCTGAAGACCACTGACTGATTTTCCAAATTGGAACAGTGTCCCTTTTCCCTCTAACTTTACTACATTCCCTTTCCAAGGGAATTTGTTCTTAAACAAACAAAGCCAAACAACTCAGTGCAACAGCTAGATCAGAGTGAGTTTTTTGAAGTGTAACTTTAGTGATTTCATATCACTATGATTCCGGCACGGACATATCCCAAAGCTTTGACCTCTCCCCTTCCAGCAGCTGAGGACAGCAGCAATGCTGCTGCCCTTCACACCACCAGCTCCATCGACTTTGTGGCCACCGAGCACCAGCCTCGCCCCCAAACTCCCTCCAGCCACGGGGCAAACCCAACACCCAAACCCAAACTGGAAGGTGTTCTTGTGAACCACAACGAGCCCAGGTCCAGCTCCAAGGCAGGCCTCCGTGTCCACTTCAAGCTGCCTGAAGATGAAAAAGGAAGTGAATCATCCTCAGAGGATGGGCCTGGAGCCACAAACCAAATCAGACCCAACCATTTCCCAGAGAAGATAAATGGACAGCCAATGAAAACCCCAGAGCCAACATCACCATCCAAGGAACCTCCCCCAGTACTGGCTAAACCAAAGCTGTAAGTAAACAGCAGTCTGATTCTCAGGAGCATCACTGATATTATTTAGTTTTTATTGACCACGACACTATTGCACTAGAGCAAAAACTCAAATGCAGAATAAAAAGATTACATGGCATTGGCCTAACTAACTATAATCTTAGAAAACAAATTCTCCAGTGCTAGACTACTTTTTCTGTATATCCCTCTCAGGAAAAGTGATCTCCAATTTAAAAATGAAAATGTTTTCCCTTTGAAATGTTAGCAATTCCACAATGTTTTCTGCTGCAATCAAAAGGTGAGGAACACTGATCTTATGCAGGCAAAATAAAAGTTCTTCAAATTTATCTCACTCAGTTCTGGGTAGGAAATATTGCCCAAAGCAGACATTTTCAGTCTTACACACAGTACAAACTGGCAACCAGCAAGCAACTGTCATCCCAAAGGCCATGCCTCATGACTTGTGTGTCCCACAAACGTCATCTCCTCCTAAAACAGATAAAATACTTGGAAATGCTTGATAATGTGAAACCACTTGAACTAAAAAGCACCTGCATGATTGGTGCACTGGAAGCTCAAGGGGAAATCTGAAGAAGTAATGCAGTTTTCTTAGAGGACAATTTATAGGGTTCACACTGAAATCTATTAAGAAATATATTTTCAGTATTTGTTCAACCTCCCCCACATAGTTCAACATAAGCACACAAACACCTTAATTTCATTTCTTAAACAGGCAGAAGCTTTACCTAAGGGCTCAGGAAGGACTTTATAAAGTAACTCACTGCTACTCTTAAATTAGGATGTAATTTCATTGCATAAATGTTACAAGGAGAAGACAGAACTTACATTCCCTGTAGCAGAGGAAGAACTTGGAGCACAGGGTTTTAATTTGTGAAGCCCACACTCACAGCCCTACATACTTTCTGAGCTATAGGGAGTTTAGATGGAGGCAGAAGCAGTATTTAAGTACCCAATACTTGCATAAAGCAGAATTTCCCTCAGCTTTCCAAAAAAGCTATGTTACAAAGGACTGCTTTATTTTGCAGATGTATATATGAAGGGCACAAAATCAGGCCCACACAACTAGTAATTCTCTATGAATTCTTTATGAAAGCTTGAAATGTCTGTCTTTATCTGCCTTTAATGTGATTTTTGTTAAGTACATTGTAGAAACAAAGTCTTTTAACTAAAACCAAATTATATTGAGTATGCAGTTGCTGTGTCAGGAGTAGTTGTGGTTGGTGTCTACATCTACATTTCCCACTTTTTTATCAGTAGTTATTTAGTACTCCATAGTTTATTACATAATCATTTTCCATATCCTCTATGTCTTTTCTGGTTTTGGAATGGAGAAAGCTCTTCTGTCTTTCATGTGCTGTATTTCCATACACATAATAACTAAATAAACCACTTGACAAGACAAAATGATTTTCCTTAATTGCAAAGTAAAACAGCCCTGAAAATCTATCTAGTAGATAGCATCTAGAAAAATAACAAGTGCAGGGAATGCAAGTCCTCTCAGAATTATCCACTCCTGCCTGTCACTCAATGTCAACACCACCTAAACTAGGTTGGTAATATCTCCTGTGGTGGATTATTACAAAGCTTTATCAGTCAAAGTGCTGGTTTCACAACCCACTTCAGCAGGAGGTAAATAATGCAACCTGACTGACAAACACTCATTGAAATGATGATGCACCTAATCTCACCATTAGTTACACAAAGAAAGAGGTACTAAGGCAACTTTACCAATGCTATACCTGAAATATCTTCGAGTAAGATTTGTATTTATATTTCACATGCTAAAATGTAAGAATTATCTTCAGTCAAATAATTTGCAGACAAATAACTTTGGTGCCTCTGGCAAAGAAGGGGAAATGAAGGAAGAGGTAATTGTAGTGGCAAACTAATATGATGCTCTTCTCACAATGTTAGAGAATATGTCCTGTAGCAGTTTCCTGTCTCTTACTGTATCACAGGACATGGAATTTTTCTCTCTGAATTCACATACAGAAATGCAGCCAAGTGGCTCATTCGGGGCTCATAACCAATTTTGTTCATCTTTATTTTCTGTGCAGTGATCAGAGCCAATTAAAACAGCTCCACAACCAGGTCTTGCTTGAACAACAGCAGGTGCACCAGGCATCTCTCAGAGAGCTGACATTCAACAGCACTTTGGTGAATTCTGCCACTTCCCTGTACCAGCAGTCCAGCTCGACTGTGCTGTACAAGCAGAGCTCCGGCAGCGCTCCGGCAGCCTTCGGCTACAGCCGCCCCAAGCAGTTCCTGGCCGCTGCAACGCCCCCGCCGGGCAGCCCCTCTGCCAGCGGCTCAGCCACGCTCAGCAGCGGCCCCCAGGCAGCCCTGAGAACAAGCAACATGGAAAACCTCCTGGGAAATCCTCCAGCTGCCTCGTCCAGGTCCTCAGGAGGGTTTACCAGCAAAAGTGACCAGTCTCTAGCGAGCCCCAAAGAAGCCGTGGTGCCTCCATTAACGCTTCCCACGGGCAGTGTCAAACAGTTCCAGGCACAGACTGTGACTCCCGCTCCCCTCTCCCCACCCGGCCGCATCCAGAACCCAGTGGCTTTCCTCAGTGCTGTTCTTCCCTCGCTCCCTACCGCGCCTTCCACCAACGCCATGGGACTGCCCAGAAGCACCCCGGCCACGTGAGTAACACAAACCACACACACAGACAGCACGGCAAACACTCCAAGGGAACCAGGATGTATTTCTGTTCCGCTGTTCGGTGGGGGAGTCACTGAAACGCAAGTCTTTTGTAAAATAGAAAAGCGAGTTATTCATATATTCTGGAACCTTTACACCCAGGGATGATTCCTCCTGTAATAAGACAGAATTCAAGATGGAGAAATGTGAGCATACAAACAGATATACAACAATGTGGAAGCTCAGAGATTCATAAGACTGTATTAGTGTGAGAAAAGAGATTTCATGAGCTTGCAGGACAAGTCACTCCAAGACTCTTTGCTTTCATCAGGTATAAAAACATTCATACCTATTGTAAGCAATGAGTAAAGCTTTAAAGGTACATTAAACTGCAAGGCTTTTTTAGTCCAGGTGAACCTTACATAAAGATATTTTTCAGGTTGCAGTACTTTCTACATTTGAAGTCTCCCAGAAAATCTCAGGAGAGTTAATGGTTTGCACATAAATAGTTTAATTAACAGCCAGCATGATTTCTATGACAAAACAGCTACCATGGTACAAGCAAACAAGGATGATGATGTACTGGCAGGGTGGTGGCCTTAAGAGTCTCTTTACTGGCAGAGTTGAAGTAAATTTCCCTTTGTGGACCATGTGAACTCTGCATTAACATGGCTATCACCTGTACACTGGTACAACTATTTACCCAAAGAACTCCAAATCCTGCACAAAGTAAGGAATATTTTCCCCTTTTATCAATGGTACAGTTCAAGGTAGTGATAGCCATCAGCAAGTCACAATCTCCTGACTGTCCTGCTGACACTACATCAACCAATCTGTTATTACAACAGAAAGATGTGTTCCTATGTCTATAGCATTCACCACTGTGTGTGCCAAGAATCCTGCCCTCAAACCAGTACTGCTCTGCTGCTCACAGCCCTCCCAGCTGCCTAGCACAGCCCCACAATTGCCATCACGCCATGGCATGTGCCTGGAAGTCTTCCCAGCCCCAGCAGCATCCTGATCAGGCACACAGCATAAAGCTGTAAGGTCACAGTGAAGGTTTTCACTTGAGCCAGCTCAAGCCTTTGGTCTGCTTCCACAGTGCTGCAAGAGCAAGCAAAAATCAGCTGCAGCTGTCAGCAGTCCCCTTCCACCCCTTCAGAGCTGGGCCACAAGTGCTCAAGGGCTGTTCTCTCTGCATTAATGACACTTTACCTCCACAGTGTGCTTTCCTTTTCTCACTGCTGCACAGGCATGCAAGTCATCCCAATATGCCTGCCAGGCAGACAATTAGTTAAATATGTTTTCTTCATTTCAGCTTTCCTGGGTCCCAGCCCAGAGCTGAACTCCCACACAGCTAGTGCTCCTTTTGCTGAGATTCAAATCTTGACCCCTGCATGGGAGAATCTTAGCAGGCCTCAAAAGGTAGGGAGGAACCTGAACAGCATCTGTGATCATCTGTAATTACCTAATCTCTTTTTGGCATTATCAATGACAGTAATTCTGGCTACAAAGAGTGAGAGCTCAGTGTCTGCAGAACAACACAAGGATGATACCTTGCAAAGCAATCACCAGTTATGCCTTTACCTAGAGCCTGTTATCAAGATCCCAACATCTGCTCTAGTAAATCACCAGAATACTGCACCCTCCCTGGTAGTGTCTTGCTGCTGTGCTCCAGCCCTGCACTCTCACAGTCTCCTGACAGTCTCATTTAACAACTGAACTATTTTCTATAAAATAAAACCAAAAAATAACTCTCAGTGTTAGGTGTCATAAAAGGGTGAGAGAAATTAAAGCAGTAAAGTTCATGGAAAGAGTAAATGATCGATGAAGAGGTGAGATAAAGACCAATTAGAAATTGTATTAACTTTTAAATAATTGCCTGATACCAGTCAGATGTACACATTGTACACCTAAGGTAACACCTACACTTATTTCTTCAGCATTCCCTGTGACATTATTGTAGGATAAATATAAATGAAACTTAGATGCTTACTGTAGCATTACAATCCTTATTTTCTTTAAGATGTGTGTTTTTAATTTCTACTGCATGGGAATGGGATGTCCAACTGAGATAGTACCAAAACCAAATCACATCCTGTATTGTGCTTTGGCTTCTATGCAAATACATAATAGGTTCCACCATAACATATCATATCATACAGGTGACAGAATATATGTATACTGGTTGCTGCATGTTAGTATCAGAATTTTCTTTTAATAGCCCAACCCAGGGATTAACAAAGAAAAACCTGAAGCCTCTGCCATTAGCAACAGAAGATTCTATTCGGGAAAACAAAGTTGCACTTGTAAAGGACCTGGAAAGAAAACTGCATTTCAGAGAGGGTGCTAATCAACAAAGTGGTCAGCAGGTAAGAAAATTGAGTGTTATTAAAATAAATTTCAATCATGAGCAAGACATACATGATGATGATGTGGAAAAAAAGGTGTTTGTGGGGGGAGCTGCTACACTACTTTGCAGGAGGAGCTTTTAGTTTGGAATAGCAAACTGGAGCTTTAAACAAAGCATGAGGGATGCAGCTGTAGAAAATTTACTTTGGGACTAAGTAGCACTTTTCATTTCTGGTCATCTCAAAGGCTGGTATGAATTTAAAACTTTATTTTCATGGAAGCTTCTGGACATTGGCTTTTACTTTTTTGCTTTACAAGCTGCTCAATTCACTGCACACACACATGCATACACTATCTTTTAAAACAAAGAGTAAAGTAACAAAACAATTGAGGATAAGGTTTTTGTTTTTCCTTTGGTTGAACTAAAACAGGCTTTCAATTTTTAGCATTAAACCCATGTTTCCAAATTTCCAAACTTACATGAATTGACAGGGACTTCTTGGAGACCTTTATCATTAGAATTTAGCAAAATTAAAAAACCTCTTAAAAAGTTCAAGGAACAAAATACCAGTTCACTCTTATCTGGGATCAATAAAAGCACTGGATCTGTGAGCTGTTTATGAAACTAATGAAGAAATAAAAAATGAGATAGTATTTAGAGGTTGAAATGACTGTAAACCAGATTCAAGCACCCTCAAAACACAGCAGGACATGCTAAGGACTGTTAGAGAGCTGCTCTGCCTGCAGGTGCTTATTCTTCTCTCACCCTGGCCATGGAGCCCTCCAGAGCTGTCCCACCAGCTCAGGTTTAATGCAGTAAATCAGCGTTTGCCCTCATCTGTTGTCAACCAAAGAGCTTTTCCCAACATCCACCAGTCCTTCTGACAGAGAACATGCAGAGAGAAGCAAAACACCACCGAGGCTCTGGAGCAAAGTCCCCTCTGTGGACAACTGCAGTGTAATCCCTGGGGGTTTTTAACTTTGCTGCTGACCTTTCCTTCTGGCAGACCACACTGCCAAAGCACTTTGAGTAAAACAACTGGCAAGCAGAACATTTTGCAGATGAAACACAAGTGTTACAATTTGTACTCGCTATGCTACTGAGACAAATTATTTCGAGAGCTACTGTGAAATACCAGTCAGTCCTTGGAGTTAACTGCACGATAACCCCTTTAGAAACAATGATCACTACTAGTGTCAAAGTTATCTGCTGACAGCAAAAGTTATTTATACACTTACTTGCTGTTCTGTAGAAGACCAAACCCAAATCTTGATTCTCCAATTCCTCAAACACTGAAAAAGTTCAAAGCTGGCACTTCTCTAATTATTACAGTAATTAGAATGCCAATGGTAATGCAATAAAATCAAGAAAAGTTTCCTCATTTTCCTCTCAATTCCCAACTTTAATCCCTTCTGGTTTTACTCTTCTCATCTAAGAAAAGCCTGCTCCAGCAAATTCACTCCTGAGTCTTCTCAATGAAGGCAGTGATTATTTCAACAGATGACAGGATGAAGAGTATTTTCCAAAATTCCTATTGCTTTACACTACATAAAACAATCAACATCATGAGAATAATATGCTGGAGTGCTGGATTCACACCCATATATTTTGTCCTGTTTTTTCCTCTCACAGTTAACACAGAATTAAAAAGGAGGCATTTTCATTCCACACATAGAATATCTGTATTAAATCCATTACTGTAATGGTAGGGAAGGGCTTACTCTCTCATAAATACAAATGCAAGTCTCCTCTGTGTGAGAGGTCACTGCATAATGGAGTAGAGCATCCAGCAAGAATCTCAGATGTTGGTTTCTTTGTATTGTCTATGGGCTATTTTAAAAATTCCTTCTCATAAAATTTTTATTTAGAGCATTGTACTGGGACCCCACATTTCAATAGCAGAGCTCATTCTCATTTACAATACCTGCAGAGCATGCAGGGATCATCCAGAACAAACGCTGCAGATGACAAGCCTGTGCCTTAAAGTCCTGGTATTGTCTTGTATTACTACATAAAGGGCAGTAATGAACAGGAGAGATTTGCATTCTGGTGCTCTATTTATTATCTAAAATTGACTTCCATATGAAAAATGCTTAGTTCACAAGATGAGATTTTCCTAAGTGTCAGCATTATGCTCTCAGCATGATATCTGATAATCCAGATGTACTCCTTCTGTTTCATCCAGTACATCATTCATCACCACCAATAAAGAAATCCAGGATCAGAACATAGTTGGGAATTTTGCTGATGCTGCATGGGACAGAACAGATTAGCCTCTGGGCTTCTACAGCTCTGATGACCAGGAGGTGCTGACAGAAATACAAATATGACTTTGCCAAGATTCTAACTGCAACTTTGATCAAGTACATGCAATAACAGGCTGTCATTTTTACCAGAAAAAGCCATCATACCCATCATTCCTGCAGATGGTGACAAGCTCTAGTGCCAGGTGAAATTTCATCACAATGAGGAGTGCTGAAAAAAAAAAGTGATTCAGTTACACCCAAACATCTTCAGTCAGATTTTCTCAGTTCTTTCAAACAAAAGGTGCACCAATGGCTTTATGCAAGCACGGGAAGATGTCAGGACAAATCCCAGGACAGAAGAGACTTGACTCAGTGTCTTCCTTGGCTTGAAGACAATCAAATCCATAACTCTGAACTCCCATAAGGACAGACTTCACTCCTTGCCAGTGGGTACATGTTGTGTTGGTGCTGTCCCAAGTTGTTCAAATAATTAAGCATTCTTTAACAGCAGGAGAAAAATCTGGAAATTCCAGCTTTCAGAACAGCTTCTGTAACAGATGACTTGAGCTAGAAAAGCTAGAAAGTAAGCTAGGAGGTAGAAAACCAAAACTTAAGACTTTCAGGCACCAAGAACAGGCCCTCAATTAGCAGGACATCTCAAAAAAACATTTCAGCTGAATGATCAGCGTCCTCTGGGGAAGGTGTTAGAATTTTTTCTTCCCATTTGTGATGGAGAAAAGGAACAGAGAAATAAAAAGATAATTACTCCAGAAATGAGGACAAAGAACACCTGCATTCTTGTCCTTGCTGTAGTGGATGTTTCAGTATTTCTGCCAAGTGAGAGGACAAGAAGGACAAAGAAGATCCCCATCCACTCCTCTCCACCCCCAGAATGTTTTATTGGCACAAAGCTTGGAGCTCTCTCTTGGAAACTGAGATTGAAGTGCTGTAAGACCAAGCATCCAAGTCTCATAACCCCAGTGGTAACTGCACCACTTGCTGAAAGGAGAGCACAGCCAGCACTACCTCCACTTCCTAAAATCTGCCACTCTAGTCCACTGGGCCTTTCATCTGCCCTACAAGTAAAATATCTCACTAATGTTCAGTTAGAATGCATTAGAAACAAAAATATGTGTGGGGAGAAAAGAAAAGAAGGAGACTTTGGAGAGACAAATGCAAATTTTTTTGCAAATGCAAAAATATAAATGTATAATGGAAATTAATTCTTTTCCCTTGGTACTTGAAAGCATTCACAGGCTTCACCAATATAAATAAATCTATAACTAACAGAGGAAATACAACTTTACAGGAAAAACTTAGAAATTAATGATATTATCTTCTCAACATTTTGTTATAGAAACAAGATAAACTACAAAAATGAGGTAATTAAACCTCAAAATCCTGTACAGTAATAAAATGACATTAATCATCCGTGCAATAATAAAGGAAAGCAGAGTTAAATATTGGGGCCTGGTTTATACATTTTGGTTATAAGAACTACAAACCACACTCACATATCTGTCATTTACTATGAAGATTATCACATGCCAATGCTGATTGGTTGTGTCTTATGTAAGACTCAGACAGCAGCCTTATTTTTAGGACAAAGAAAAAACCTACAGCTTTTAGAAAATCATGCACAATCCTCACATGAATATTCTTTCCCTTTGCTAGAGAATACTTGATAAGAAATTTCAGAGCAGAAGAGATGCAGGGTTTGTCCAAAAGCTTTTAGATCACTAAAAGCCAAAGCCATATGCATATCCCAACTCATCACATGGCCCTGACACCAGTAACACCTCAACACTGATCCTACAGGACCATCCCATTGCAGATCCCACAGTGAGCCCTCAGTCCCAGAAAGGCCCAGGGATCACCCAGAACTCTGTTCCCAGGGCACAAAAATTACACTTCACTCAGTCACTCCAAAAATCTGGCTCGAAATCAAGCTCCACATCATCTCTCAAAGGTCAGCAAATGTAGGCAACTTTAGACTAAGGATGGGAATTTGACCACAAAGACTCCCCACAGAAGCTTGTCTGCTCTGTACTAGAAATGAAAAATTATTGAAGAATCTGACCAAGACAAATTGATATGTATAAACTCCCTGTAATTGTGGCAATGAACTTGTGGCTGTCTTCTCAAGACCTAGATCTAATGAATAAGAAAGTACAGACAGGTTTTCATGGTAGGGATCCTGGCTTGCAGAGCTTATCATGTCAGAGAGGGAAGCTGAGCTCTTCAGGCTTGCATATTCCAGCTGCTAAGTGTGTGGGAATTGGAGATGGCAACTCCATTTCTCCTCTGTTTCCTTCTTGCTTAATCACTCCAAACTGTATTTTGAATATTGTCTAGCTAGACAATGGCTTGCTAGGCTCTTCATGGGTTTGTGTTTGGGTAAGCATGAGATTCATGCCTTGTGCTATGAAAGATGTCCCATATAATTCATCTGCAGGAAACAAATTGCCCCAGTGGCACCTCTTCATAGGACATGACAAGTGGAGAAAAGCTTGTACATTGGATCTGCTGAGAGGGGAACAGGGAGAGGAGAGAGAACCCAAACCAATCAGGAGACTTCAGTCAGAGTAGCCCAGATTAGGCTGTGAAGTTAAGGAGTGTTACAGCTTGGAAACAGATGCTGAGATGCAATATATGCCACTTTCTTAGAGAAACTGTTACATGGATTTAGAATAATTCTGCCAAAAAGGCAATCTAGTAAAAGTTACAAAACTGGGATTAAATTGGGAAATTTGTCTAGTGTTGGCAACAGAATTGTTTTTATATAATATATGAGAATCAACATTCCAGGAGCTCCCCTACTCTCTATTTGTGGTAATTTCCATGAGTTACTATGCTAACATCAGATTATTTTGATTCTACAAGCTTCTACTAACTGTTAGAATGTATATTCCCTGAGATCTGAATCCTGCTAAATTGGAACTACAACAGATGCAAAATTTTAGAACTCCTATTCATACACAAAGGTGCTTAGAATCTAACAGGAATTACTACACTCTATGCAATTCCCCTTTTCTGCCAAAAATGTTCACAGGTAGCAGAAAGGCCCAGGAGTTAAATTCCTTGACAAGATCTAGGAGACCATGATGCAGCTCCCTGCTCTGTCACAGATTTTTTGTGTTACTTTCAGCTTCTTTAGGCCTCCATTTCAGGTAAAATGCAGGTAACAGCCCTACCCTGAAGGGTGCTGTGTTCTCAGATTGTAAAAATGATGGTGATGGGGCCAAACAGATCCATCACAGAGACAAAATGATGTGAATCTGTACCTTTGGCAAGACTGGCATTGAGAGAAGATTTTGTTTGTTGGGAAGGACAAAGTACAACCACCCACCAGCAGCCTACAACAATATTGCCAAGGCAGAGCAAAGGCAAGCAGAAGGAAAGCTGCATTTCACTTCTCTATCTGCCACAGAGTTCCACTGGAACAAAAACCACTTCAGATACATATTCAGCACATTTCCTGGCTTTGCTTTGGCCAGTTTAAAGTCTTTTACCCTTCAAACAACACTCTGACAATATTAATACAAGCACCACTTTTGCACACTGTGCACACCAAACAATGTGCATTAAATGTAGGAGAAATAGCCAGGTTTCCAAAGCTGCAAGCTACTCAGCCTATACAGATAAATATATACAATTATAGATGCATTATATACATTACACTTTATACAGAGCATTACATCACTGAACAGGAGCTTGAATTCTTAGCTGGTAGATACAATAATTTTAAATATCTGGCTACAGTATTGAACAAGTCTGTGAATTACTGCCTGTAAAAGTTTCGTGTTCTAGGAAAGCTGCCAAAAAAGGAGCTGCAATGCTACATTTTTGATTCCAAACCAGGGTTTGAACCTTTGTACTCTTTCCCTCAGTCTCCTCAGTATGCTGAACTGCAGCCTAGTTCTAACATTGTACCCCGTGGCCACATGGGCTTGTTCTTTGTGTGACACTTATGAAACACTTGTCTGAACCACAACAACAACACTTTGCCCCACACTGCTTTTGTAATCACATTCAGAAATGGGCTTACAGCTTCTGTTATAAAAACAGTTCTTCAGAAAGCCATATTAACAACTCCTTTATCTTCTTGCTAATCCTAAAAGAAAACATACCAAACAAGCAAAAATCTCCAGGATTATACTCTGCATACAGACGTGTATTCTCACTTTTTTTCAGATATTTCTGCTCTTTATAAGAAGTTTGGTGCAGCACCTTCAGCCTCTGAATGCTGGAGTTCAAATTTTCACAGCAAAGTTAACTTGGTCTTGTTGGTTTGGCTGTAAATTTATATAAGGATATATATGCACACAGAACAGGTTTAGAAAAGTAAAGACTGAAGTATGAGGGCAACACACAGGAAGCAGGGGCTGTGGGAACCCTGACTTCAATGTTTGCTAATTTAAAATGTATTTTTGAATATAACTCCCTTAAAAGAGCAAACTCCTGCAGTCAGCCTGCACAGTTCTCTGCCAGAGATTTCATTTGTACAAGGACACTTGGGGCTTCCATGGGCAGGGAAGCAGCTGCCAGCAATGGCAGCCTGGTGCTGATGGTGCAGCAAAATGCTTTTGTTTTCACAAAGTGCTACTTTTGTACCTCTTTCTGTGTATGCACACACATCCAGGGATGTGCAAAAAACAGGGAGAAAACCTGTCCATGACTAACTTCAAAGGGTCCCATTAAGTGCATCCCTTCTTCAATTGTATTTTTTCCTGCAAGCAGACATTTGAAAAGGAACAAGTGCCCATAATTCTTAATGAAATAGTTTGTAAGAAGTTAATATCCTCAGCACATCAGCCAGGAAAATAATTATACATTGTATTCACAGAAAACTTTTTAGAATCTAAAGCAGATACAAGGTTAATTTGGTTATTTACAACTTGAAAATAATTGCTCTAACTTTTATTTATGTTAGTTGGTTACATCACTTAAGACAGATATGCACTTTTGGAGTAGAGAAAAAAAAAAGATGTCTCTATCAGCATTATTTGATTTCATCTGTAGGCCATCATGGCTACAGCAATCATACACTATTAATTCCTTATAACATACCATGACTTCTTTTGGTCAGCAATGATTCTAGAAAAAAAATCCACATGAAAAATGCTAACTAAACTCAGCTATCTATAAACAATACTGGGCTGTGCCATCAGCCTGCAATATTCCAAAATTTCACCCCAGTCTGCAGCGCTTTGTTCTGCAGTCAACACCTCCCACATTAACGTGATGTCTTGAAAGTGTCATGGCAGTGCCTTCCTAGCCCCATTACTTCCCTCTGCTACAGCAGCCACTGCCTGATTCTGACATGGTCCCACCTTCCTAGAAGGCACAGGCTGTTCTCAGTTTCAAGGGTAAAACACTGATTTCTTAACTTTCCCTTGGAACACAGGAACCAGTTCTTGCCACCCACACGGGTAAATGATCCATTTGGTGGGGGAGAAATCAGAGCAACTCCAGTTTGACACTGCCTTTAATGAGATGACAATTTGACCCACAAAGCAATGTGCTGAGAGCTGCTGCCTGAGAGAAGAAAAGCTGAAGGAGATGAAATTCTATCGGGCTGTTTGGTGCTGCCCAGCCCCCCGAGGAGGGGCTGTACCACGCCGTGCCTGGCTCCCAGCCTCTGGCACGGCTCACCCTGGCACAGAGAGGCCAGCTCAGAGCTCTGCTGGGCACAGCTGGGCTGGCACGACAGTGTCAGACAGCAGAGTGGCCCTGCCACACTGGGGGAAGGTGGGAAAGGCAAGGAAGGGATCTGCAGGGGAATGAACAGCCCTGCAGCATCAGAGAACAAGGGACCAGTGAAAGGAGGAGCAACTTCCCACACCAAATTCCTTTCCTACCTACTCCTACCATAGCTAGCCTTCAAACAACCTCCCCAACACAGACATTTTAGATGAAAACAACATCTACCACTACAGTTCCAAAATCAGAGACTACCAGGGTGTTCATACCACCACAGCAATTTCCAATCTTTTCTCCTTTGTGGCTGCCACATTTTCCTCCTCTTGCCCCCAAGTCTTACAAACCCCTGTCTCCTCAAAACTCTGTTGTAAAGTCTAAACTTTTGGCCACTTCTGTCCCCTTGGTCTCCTGAAGAAAGCAGAAAGGTTTGTCAGCTATAATTTTTTGCTGCTTCTCCATCTTTTCTCCCTGTTATCTGGAAACTGTTGGTCAAGAGCATGACCAGCAGTAAGATGGAATAGCTAAATGATCAGGGGTGTATTACATTCAGAAATAGGCTTATGGCTTCTGTTACAAAAACAGTTCTTCAGAAAGCCAACTCCTTTCTCTTCTTGCTAATCCTAAAAGAAAACCTACCAAACAAACAAAAACCTCCAAGATTATACTCTGCATACAGAAGTGTATTCTCACTTATTCTCACATATATACACCAGTGTTTTGGCATATCTGCTGGTTCTTTAATTAACTTACTATAGGATTTCAGACAAGATGCATTTTCTGAACCTTGTTTTTTCAGCAAATTGAATATATCTAAGGATTGGTTACACCCTTATTTACTACTTGTTTGCTTCTAAAATTCTGTTTTCAATAGAAGCAGGAATACAAACTCTGGGCATAAAACCTGCACAAATCCAGGTCTGAGCAAAGTGATTTTTCTTCTACGGGTAACAAAAGATTTCCCTCCAAAAGGCAGTTTGTAATGACTTCAAAGCAAGAAGCTCTTGCAGGTGTGCAAGAGTGCAGGGGGCAGAGTGTGCCCTGAAAAGTCCATCCAGGGGTAGCTGTAGTGCTCCACCATGCCCAGGACAAACACTGGTTTGGAGGCACAAACTGAAGCTGGCTCTTGGTCTGAGGCTTCACAAGTCACAGCAAGAGACATTTGGTCAAATGCCTCCTGGTCTAGACAGAAGATTTCCTCATGCAAAACAGCTAAGTGATAAGAGGTTTCTAATTGAATTCAGGGGATCAGGAGAAAGTTCATAATCACATTGAACTATCTGGAAATGTTAATTTATGTAGGAATATGCTGGGTTTATTGCATAATCTATTTAATATTCTAAGAATTTCAATGTAATATATTTTGCATTCTCAGTTACACCAGCTAGAAATCTGTCCAAGTTTAACCTGAAGTTAATTACTCTGAAAATAATTCCCCTTCTTCCTAATTTTCTCTTTTAGTAGGTATAGTTTTCATTGTTTAATTACAAACTAAAATATACAACATTAATTTATATAATTAGCAGGCGACTAGTATTTGAACACAAAATCCTCAAAAATTTGGTATGTTTTAGTGATTTCTTTTGATCAACAGTGTGCAAAAGTATAATTATTTTTGACAGGGACTTAGAAGAGTTACATGTCTGATTTCTTTGGCTGCCTGTGAAAAACTCAGTGTCATTACACTGCAAACCAAATTCAGGCTGTTTCAGGATGTCCTAGGTTTACTTAGGCTTTTTTATTTTCGCTCGTTGTAAATTAGACTAAAAGTGCCAGTGGCTGCAAATAGCCAGGGCAGGAGTGGTTTTGCTCAGAGCTGTGCCTCTCTCACCCTGCAGGAATACAGGATTTCAAGCTTTGAGCAGAGGCTGATGAATGAAATCGAATTTCGCCTGGAGCGGACCCCGGTGGATGAATCAGACGATGAAGTGCAACACGAGGAAATCCCTACAGGCAAATACATAGCTCCCATCTTTGATAAGAGACTCAAGCATTTTCGGGTCATGGAAGGATCCCCTATCACATTCACCTGCAAAATAGTTGGAATACCTGTTCCCAAGGTATGGCATTCTCACTGCAACTGGTGAAGGAACAAAAACCAACTCCCCAGCAGTTTCTGTCCATCCCTCCTAAGCAACGGCTCTGTGGAGAGAGGTCCCAAATTAATCACTTCCCCCACCTTTTTAATAACAGGATTGTTATTTTAGAAAATAACAATATCAAACAAACAATAACAAATCTAAAATAACTCCTGAGCATACATCAGGTCTTGAGGTGCAACCACCCTACACCAGGAGACCCAGAACTGCACAACCCCCAGGAGCTCCCACTAAGATGAGAACTGATCTAACCAGCAACCAGTGAGCCAAGAAAAGAGACCCTGACAGGCCCAAGTATGATATGCAGCTTCCTGAGTTCAACCTGGAATCATTCTGTCTCACTTTATAACTGATCTGCAAAGTTTATAATGTTCTAAAATTTTATTAGCTATCATTTATGTTATTTTTCTACTCTCTGTTAAGTCATGGGGTGTGTCTGATCACTACAGGTCTACTGGTTCAAGGATGGCAAGCAGATTTCAAAGAAAAACACACATTTCAAAATGAACAGAGAAGAAGATGGAACATGTTCTTTACATATTGAAGCTGCTACTAATGATGATGATGGCAACTATACGATTATGGCTGCAAATCCACAAGTAAGGTGTTTCATTTTCTTTTACAAAGATGCTTGTTTCATCTTTTTCTAATATACATTAACAGGAACACAAATTAGGCCACATACTTTGACATCAAGTGGTAACTGTATCACAAACCAGGTCCTTCAGACCACAGGAGAGGAAACCATGTAAAAATGACTGATGAAACTACTCCCCTGTTGCACAGGCAGTCAAAAGCACTAAGGCCATTTTTTCATGTTCCTAACTCCTGCCCTATCTCCATCCCACTCTCAGTTGAGATGTGCTGACACACATCTGTCATCTTGTGCTGACAAGACAGATGTGACGTTTCAGGCAGAAAGAACAGGGCAGCAACAAACAAATAGTTACATCAGATTTGGAACTGTTACCAAACACATTTATATTCTTTATCCAGGATGCAGAGATGTGAATCTGCAAACAGTCTCACTCCCTTACACCACTCTTGACCCCATGTACTAGCTTAGCTATTTATTTAGAAGTGCATTCATCAGGCAACTTTTTCCAGTTTAAATGCTTCCTTTTTTTAAGATTATTTCTCTTTTCAGTTTCTATATGGCTGCATTTTAAAGTAGGCCAGTACAAAGATACTAGCAGACAGTACCTGTGGCATGGATAAATAAGCAGGGACAGGCACCACTGCTAAATGCATTGCCACAGCCTGGAAGAGTTTGAAAATCCCCTCCCTGAACTGCAGGCTAACAGCTTTTGCTTTGGGGAACTGGTATTCTCACTATAGTTCAGCTGCTTTATAAAAATAAATCCTAATGCACTGTAAGTGTTCAATATTTATACTTTAAAATGAAATAAGCCATTAACCAACTGTTAATTCTGTTTCCATTGTGAATTGCAGGGGAGGATCAGTTGTTCAGGACACCTGATGGTTCAGAGTGTCCCTTTTCGGGGACGAATATCAACAACTCAGCCTCACAGGTGAAAGAAAAAAGTCCTGCAGACCTTCTTTATGCTTTTTACTGAAGGCATCCAAAATAACCACTGCACTGAACTTCAGTTCTCAATCATAAAATGGAAATAACAGCAGCAGTTCCCTCCCAACAGGTCACTTCTATGTTTTTGAAGGTCATCCTCAAATACAGGGAAGTTTAAGTACGACTTCATTTACTTGTTGTAGTGGAGCTAAAGGCAAGGGATGCATTAACACAATGAAATTCAGCCCAAAAAAAGCAAAAAGAAGCACAGGCTGGCTTGGGAATCTAAGGATACTACATGATATAGCTAATTTGATAATCTTTCTAAATGGAAAATATGCAAGCATTAAATTACAATCAGTCCATCTGTTCTGCCCTTTTATGTAACTCAAGCTATCTCTCCATCCTTTTCCTCAATTTCTTCCTTTTTTTTAAGAATTAGGGGGGAAAAAATTGACTTCCAAACACAGACGTGATTTTTGTGTTGCAGAACACGACCCCGGGTGCCAGAAGGAGACAAAGAGGCAGTTCAAGAACGCTTTTTCAGGCCATACTTCCTACAGGCTCCAGGTGACATGGTGGCACATGAAGGGAGACTCTGCAGGTTGGATTGTAAGGTATGAACTGCTTCCTCTGTTCACTGTCACTTTCCCTACCTCTGTAGTGCTGTGTGTTTTCAAATTCTTCCTTGCATACATCAGCATTTTCCATTCAAGATTTAATGCTTCATTTCTAAAACTATTCCTTAATGCCATTGTCTCTGAGCAAATCCTAGGGATTTCTTTTGAACAAATATTCTATGGGATGAAGAACACAGAAAACACAACCCAGACACAGAAGGCTCACTTACAAGGTTGTTCAAATTACTAGGTATGCTCACTGTGTCCTTTACCAATATGAACTCCAGAAGCTCTGCTCTGTTATCAGATTCTTGAACATAACCCAGAATAGCACAAAACCGTGAGAAAGAGAGGATGCAGCACGTTGTTTGTGTTCAAACAAATGTTCCCATTCTATTGGACTGAATTACTGAAGATTAATACTCCCTCAAAAGAGGGAACTGAGCCCAGTTCATTTTATGCTTCCCCAGCATGCAGAGAGGCAGAAACATCCCCATTTACTGATTGAAATCCTGGCATGAAAGAGTAGTCGGAGGTTAGAGCACACAGAGTGAACATCCTGTTATTGAACACCTTCAGGAGAACCACCAGCTCCAACATATCCTGGTAGCCCCTCTATGTCCCTGCAGTGCAGCAAAGCTGGCTGACACTGGTCAGTGCTGACACTGACCTCTGCCCTGGAGAGGGTAGGAGCTCTGAGGCACAAGTTAATGCCCTGAAGATGAGCAAGACTCATTGCTACTTAATTTACGATGCAAAGTTGACGAGGAGCATGCCAAAGAATTTGGTTATTCCTAGCTCTGCTGCCCTGGCAGAGCTTGAGAAGCCTTAAAGCATGTCTGGCATTGCACAGGCCTGGGAGAAAACAGTCCTCACCCAGGCAAGTTCCACTTCCCTCTTGCTCTGCTTTGTAAAATGCTGTTTGGAAAGCAGTATTTTAGACATGAGTAAGTACTGTTCCCTATTGAAAAGGTTTTTAATACTACAACACAGTCTAATCTTTCAAGAAATACTTAATTTGTAGTGTTCTAAAGCATACAAGTTCAATGGCTATGAAGTATTATATAATTCTTCATCAAATTTTACAAAATACAAAGTAATGTGTATAGAACTTTTATTCATCTCTGTTAAACTCTAGCATTTTAGATCAAGGAATGTGATCTATATTCAGCACAAAAAAAGGAAAACCTAGCAAATTATTAAGTCTTTTGTGAATTTCATATTCTAATTTAATATTTCAAACTAAGTTTCTCCCTTACTGACTAAGAAAAATGTAGATATTTAATGTATTTTAAAATCTTTTTGCTTATTTGCTTTCTGGTTTTCTCCCTTTCGGAAGTAGTCAGCAAATAAACAAAAACAGAGAGATAATTAAAAAAAAAAAATCTTTCTGGTCTAGAATTTAACCTGATTCAGCTGGCACTTGTAGAAAGGCCTAGCTCTGAATTTCCCAACCTCTCTGTCAGGTGGACATTGTCTTGAGCTGTTTCCCTGTCCCTTAGGTGAGTGGGTTACCAACCCCAGAGCTGACGTGGCTCCTGAATGGCAAACCTGTGCTCCCAGATGCCAGACACAAGATGCTGGTCAGAGAGACTGGAGTGCACTCTCTGCTCATCGACCCTCTCTCCCAAAGTGATGCTGGGACTTACACCTGCCTTGCCACCAACAGAACAGGACAAAATTCATTTAGTCTGGAGCTCACAGTTGTAGGTAAGACTAATCTCAATGATTAAGTTATCTGTATGCATTTCTTCAAAATTACCTTACATACTTGCCCTACAGTCAAGTATAAATAGTTAATGTACTGAGAAAAGAAGAACCTACAGCTGTAGATACAGATATGTAACTTCAGCCCAATTTTTTTTTGTTTAAAAATGTTTTTAAATAGAATAATTTAATCTGAATACTGCTCTTTAATAAAGCTTTAAAATATGTGATATATTGAAACTTATAGATCTGGCATTAACTCCCTGCAATGACTGTATGTTTAGACCCATTAGACATGCATTCATTCTTTTATGAACTTCAGTTCTGCCTGTTATTTACTTGATGTTCCTATACAGTGGCTGTGTCATGGCATTTCGCTTCCCTTCCAACATCCCACTAAAAATTCACAACCTATTTTGGTATCACAAGAACAATTTTTATCATGCTCTCCCATACTATTCAAAGAGAAGCAGAAAATAAAATATCTATTGTCAAATAATTCTTTTTCCAGCAAAGGAAGTAAAAAGAGCCCCCATGTTTCTGGAGAAGCTTCAGAACTGTGGTGTTCCAGAAGGCTACCCTGTCAGATTAGAGTGCAGAGTTGTGGGAATGCCACCTCCTGTATTTTACTGGAAGAAAGACAATGAGACCATCCCATCAAACAGAGAGAGGATGAGGTACTGTGCCATAACACTCGTGCCTGAAAATTCTTGTGGCTGGACCAGCTGCTTCCATGAAAAGCTCTGTGATAAGTACAGATGGTGGTGCTTTATAACAACAAGGTTTATAATTTTTCACCCACATAAAGCTGTACAAATCTTGCTTCCCCGTGGGGTGAGCAGTGGCTGTTTCCTTGGTTCAGAACAAAGGGACGATGCCCCACAGCCTCAGGGAGTGGGGACAGAGCTGGCAGGCAACAGGCCTGACAGACTGCATGAATCTCCTTATCAAACATACTGACATGCTATTTTAATGCATGAATCTCCTATCAAACATACTCTGACATTCTATTTTAATGCATGAATCTCCTATCAAACATACTCTGACATGCTATTTTAATGCATGAATCTCCTTATCAAACATACTGACATGCTATTTTAATGCATGAATCTCCTTATCAAACATACTGACATGCTATTTTAATGCATGAATCTCCTATCAAACATACTCTGACATGCTATTTTAATGCATGAATCTCCTATCAAACATACTCTGACATGCTATTTTAATGCATGAATCTCCTATCAAACATACTCTGACATGGTATTTTAATGCATTTCAGCACCTTATTCTCTCTAAGCTATTCTTCCCAAGTTTAGTTCTAAGTAAGTACAAATTCAAACTCAAAGTTTCAGTGCCCAGAACATGGGAAAATAGGGAGTTTATCATGTCAGATAGAGAAGCTTATCAAAGTTGGTCACAAACAAAGGCAAAGACTTTGATCCATGCTTACAAAATACAACAATTTTCAGGTTCAGCTCTTGCAGTCAAATGCATCTCCAGTTTTTAATTTTTGCAAAAGAAAAGCTGATTAAATAATGTGCCTGGCTGTAATTAATGATAAGTGGTTTTGTTGTTCTGTTTTTTTAAGATTTCTAATTTAGCATATGTCTGATTTTTAGCATTTTATTTCATTTGGTTCCAAGTAGCAACTTGATGCAGTCCCTGGATCTTTGAGATCAGCTTCAGGAAGTACCAGCCCTTCACACACCCACCTGCAGGCTGTCAGTACAGAAAGCTGGCTCTGCAGCAGCACCTGTTAGGGATGGACATCAATCACAAGGGAAAGAAAGCATTTTTAAAAACTCTTCCAGTGGTCATCCTGTCCCTCTCCAAAAACCCCACCTAACCCTGACCTTCTACAGCCTGTGCTCTATATGGTCTGGGCCCAGTCTGATTAATATCTTTATAGTTAACCTGGAGGAGGGGACTGAGGGTGCCATTAGCAAATTCATGGATTACACCATATGGATGTTCCCATTTCATAGGGATTGTGGTTATACACATGCACACACTGTAGTTACTGGAAAATGAACAACTGTCCTAAAATGCCACATTTCCAGTTGTTTCATAAAAGGTTAGAAAACAAATTTTTGCTTTGGCTCAGCAGAGGAATGGCTAAGGGAAACCTCCCACACCCCACAGTGCCAGGAGCAAGCTCTGGGGTTGTGACAGCTCTGCTATTTCAGCCAGCTGAGAGCCGGAACCCCAAAGGCTTCCAGTGGTTCTGCACAGACCCACAGGCAGAATAATCTCAGTTTGTCCCTATCTTGCCTCACTGTTGCCTTCCTGCCTGCAGCCCAGAGAGGTTTTTATATCACAACAAGGACACACCCAGCTCCTATACCCCAGCAGAACACATATTGTGTAGGGCAGGGAGCAAAGGGTGAATGTTCCCTTTTTTTATTAGAGCTGTTGGAAGCACAAAATGTCCTCTTGTCTTGCAAGTCTGTAGTTTCATTCCAGTTCATACAGAAACAAAATCTCAAATTTCAGAACATCCTGGAACTTCAAGTGTTCATCTCACATCTCTTCCTTTATAATGAGGGAAACACTTGAGTTGATAAAAAGGACCAGCCCCAGCCTAGAGAGCAGAGAAGTCTCAGTTCTGTTGTATCCTACTGAAAAGTTTTCCCTCGAAATTGGAGCCACAAAGGCTTAGATCACTGGAGAGCAAGGGAAGTGGAGGGAACAATGAAGCAGGCTTCTTTCACAGTGTTGGCTAAACAAATCTTTCTGATTCTCCCTCTTGGTAATTTTCTCATGGAAAACAGTAGCCCAAGAAAGTTTCTGACTGGCTCTGGCTGCTGTAGTGAAAAATATCACAACTTTGTACAAAGTGCTCTTGGTATTTTGTTATGGTTCTGGTTCCAGCTTCTGAACTAGGAAAAAATACAGTAGGATTGTGCAGCTGCTTTGCACAGGTTTAGCTCATTAGTATTCAACAAATAATGCTAATATTAACATATACAGAGTAACAATTCAGCTCCCACAGTCACACCGTGGCTGTGCACAACTGAGAGGAGCCAGAACAGATCTGAGATTTCCTGGTCATTGTTTGAGGCCATACTGAAAGCAAATATATTGACTACAGACTGCTACCTCTTTGTGAATAGAGATGACAACATCTGTTTCATATTTAATATACATATTTTAAAATCTGAAAGCTGATGTGCTCTTGAGAAATACTGATTCCCAAACACTTGTTTTGCAGCATGCATCAAGACACAACAGGGTATGTCTGCCTCCTGATCCAGCCTGCCAAGAAAGCAGATGCTGGCTGGTACACCTTGTCTGCAAAGAACGAAGCTGGCATTGTCTCCTGCACTGCTCGGCTTGACATATACGGTAGGTACTGGCTGGGAAAGGAAACAGCCCCTGTCTAGTTCTTAGTCTGGCTTTGGCATGGATTAGGAATCAGTGTCACAGCATGGCCACAGCTCACTAAGGCCCCAGAAGAGATATCATGACACAGCTGAATGGCCAAACCAGCTCTGCTGCCTCGGTGTAAAGGAGGTGAAGGACAAAAGGCCAAGCAGGAGTTTTGCACAATAGTCTCCACTCCCATTTTCCACCTCCCAGAACCCCCAGACACATAACATATATTTTCAAGCTGAACCTTAACTCCACTGCCTCTGACGTGTCTGTGCTACAGGCCTGACCTGAGAGAGCAACAAACTGCACTCAAGGAAGCAGTCCCCTGCTTCCACAGAGCACGGGGGATGCAAACCAAGCCTAACTGATGGGGGCTGCTTTACCTCCAATACATTTGTCTGGGACTCAGAAGGTCCCAGCCCACTCCAAGAACTACAGCACATCATTTAACTGTTATCTCTGCAAGGTGGAATAGAAAAAGGAGAGTATCTCGAACACTTAAGCAGCATAAGAAAACAGAAAGCATATTCCACAAACTGGATTTTATATATATATACACATATATTCCACAAACTGGCTGGATTAGAACAGACGCTTAAAAGAAAAAAACAAAGATCCCACGTTTTCAAACTCATTTCTATTTTGCTTTTCAAACCCCACCTAACTAACAGAAGCGAGTCACCAGTGCATCTCTGTCAGCCTCCTGCCACCTTGTGGTGATACGGGCAATAATAACGGAAGGCTCAAGAGAGGGCTAGGGGAAGCTGATTTAGGAAAGGTGAAACAAAATTTTAAAATTCCATCTAAATGTTGGGAGACATACATTTTCAAATGAAGGATTCAAGACAAACAGGAAAAATACAGAAATCAAGAAATGCTCCCAATTCCAACCACATTCTCTGAATTACACTACTCACACCCCAAAGTGAGTGTCAGAAGTCATTTTTCTTTGTGCTATTTTGAATGTGTGGGGTCGAGAGATTGGAGGTGTGGTCTGATATTTGCAATACTGCGTGCAAAGAAAAATAATAATGAGGAGTTCAAGTAGAAACAAATTGGGCACTGCAAAAAAAAATATTTCCAGATAGGGTCAAAATTCAGCATGGAAAGATATTTCCTAGCAATGCTTAATATGTAGATTGTTGTCTCCCACACTAAGTTACCTCAGAGCATTGGAGCCTGAACTTGACTTTCATTTTTGTACCCCTTCATTTTAACTGCTGACAGATATGTCTATCTAATTTGGGTGCAGACCCATATGGATAAGCACTGGCAAAGACAATACATTTTTCCCTTGTCTGAAGTGTTTTAGGGATTAAAAACTACTAGGTATTACATAATATAATAATTTTATAAAATTTTAGCAGTATTTGTTCATATGTAGAATGCTACTTTTAAATTACTGAACATGTGTCTTTGGATTACATTTTTTAAAAATCTAGGAAACGTGTTAATAGTTGTAATTACCACATGGCAATAAAAATTGTAATCACTTCCCAAGAAAAGCCATCCAGAGGATGAAGCAGTACAGAATAGAACGGCAGGGCTCTGATTCATCTCTGTTCATGCTATGTATGTTTTTAGTTTTGATTGCAAGGGCTTTGGAGAAGGCTCCAAAGATTCAATCATTATAGTTTGGACTTTGGGAAATCCATGCAAACATTGCCATTGAATTGAACAGGGATGAAATTGTATCAGTAGACTCCAATAGAAGCCCTGAACAAACAAACAATGCCAATGATAATATTTGAAAGAGCAGATCCTAGCCCAGAAAGAACAATGCTGTGCTCTCTTCAAGCATGCTGGAAGCACTTTCCAGGGGTGTGTACTGATTCCCAGAGTTTCCCTGTGACCCGAACTAGAGGTTTACACAGCCCGTTGTGTTTCTGTCGCTCCAGCTCAGTGGCACCGTCAAATCCCACAGGCGCTCAAGCTCCGCCCCGCTGGCAGCCGCTACACGAACCTCAGCAGCCAAGGACTCGACATCTTCCCTGCCTTTCCAGCTCCTGACAGCCCCATGCTGTTTGCATCCCCAACCCAAAAGTTGGTGGAGAGTGAAGAACTTTGAAAAACAAACACTCGTTCCAGTTGCACCCGTGGAGATACTTAGAACTGTGAAAAACTAAATAATAATAATAATAATAAAAAGAGGAGGTACAACTCACGATGCTCAAGGTTTACAAGCAACTTGTTTGTAATGAAGTGCTCTGCTGCTGCAAATGCTGCAAGTAATGTATCCTACCAGACTTTTGCCTATGGTTTTAATGCAGGATAATTGTGGTATGGAGTGTTGTGCAATAAATTCAGTACTGTGTAGTTTGCTAAGAATTACATAGTAAACATAGTTTTCAGCACCTAAAAGCCAATACCACTTTTACTTCTTGAATTAGAGCTACTGCACTGTAGCTGCCATGGTAAGGATTGAGGATGATTAGCTGGAATACTGCCAGTGAAAACACTGACATTACAGTAACACCAATCCTGAATGAGGGTAAACAGCAAGACTTTGAATGTAATCTTAAAAACATGCCAAATAATCACAAAGCACAAGTTAAATGGAAAAGATGTAACTCATTTTTATATAAGATTATTATGCCAGCCTATTCTAGAATTTTTGAACTCCAGACTAGATAAATATAGCATTTCCTGTAGGTACAGCTGTATACCCTAAATATTTATACCTGTGTGTGTGTGTGTACTCCATGAACTGTGTACTCTTGGTGTAAGGGTTCATAAAATAAGGTACAGGACATGTGCATAAGGCACATAGGAAATGGAAATTCCTCTTGTCTGAAGCATGTTCTCTCGAGCACATAGCTGAAACTATTTTCCAGATGTGCTTCATTCTTTTTTCTTTACCATGTTAATGATCTTCTGACTTTAACACAGATGATACAAAACTTTTCACTTCTTAGCTTTTAAATATCAGTCTCTTTTTCCTGATTTTTAATGTGCATCTACCATCTAGCTCATTTTCTAGCTAAATTGAAAGGAACTGTGATCTGGTAAACTTTCACCACCATTTAGGAAATGATCACAAGTGTGGTGTCTAACAGAAAGACAGAAAATTCTGTTAAGCAACAGTTATATGCAAAAAGCTAAAAACCCCCAACACTAGTAATAAATAAGGCAAATTAATGGAAGCTCAACAGAAGGTGTAAAGTGACAACACTTAATGATTGATTTAAGTATATTTGGTATCTATACAGTTACATTAATACCTCCAGCTGTTAGAATCTGTGAATGTTTAAGAGGTTTTCCTGCATCTTTAAATTACTGTTAATCCTCTCCTCTGGACATGGGTTTCAGGCACTTCTTACTTACTGCTTTCAACATGGCTGCAGAATGCAACAAAGTCATGATCAAAGTCACAGAGATGAAAAAAAATTTTAACAGATATTTTCATTTTAGAAATGTATTTCATTGTATTTCAATGTATAATCATTTAGGGTTTCTTCAAATTTAAAGTTTTAACTTAAAAAAAAAAAAACATATACAAAGAAAACAATAAAGAGTTATGTTAAGAGCAAAAGAATATTGGATATAGCCAGAGACTGAGAAAGAGAATGCCTTTCATTGAGCTTCCCACAAATACAGTTTCTATTGTTCCTAACTGTTGACTCCCTCAGGATTTAGAGGAATTGAATTTCTTGTGTTGTTTTACTTCCCACCTGAGTGAACACCATAAAATGAAACAATCATATTAGCTCTCATACTTTTGTTAGAAATCTCAATCAACTCAACACAGACTGGACAGACCAGAAAGCTAAAACACAGTCTTATCTAAGAGTTAAAACAAGGTGCAGGTTATTTCCATGGGAAAGCAGATATTGCCCACGTTGTACCTCTTCCCTCACAAACAAAATAAAACTCTTGGCTATTAAAAGTGATGCATTAAGTAACTTCAGTAATGAGGTGCACAACTTAAGACATCCTGTGGGTCTGATCTTCTAGGAAAGAGTATCTACTGCTCCTGTTACCTTCACTTGGTTTTTAGGATGGCTTAGGGACTCCAAAACTACACCCAAAATTTCAAGTTTCCCATATCAGTTACTACTCTTGGAAAAAATTCAAGAAAAGTTACTGGATTTTGCTTGCTTATTTCAGTGCTGTTGGGAAATGGAAAGGTAGGAAATTAAGACACAAAAGACCAAACTCATGGTCTTCCCATTATTTCACAAACCAGAGAGTAGGTTTCGATCTCAAGTATTCCAGGTTGTGCACTGGCCATCAGGCTTTATCCCTAAGCACAGGAGACTGCCTGCTTGGAAGTCTCCTGTGACCCCTTTGCCTGGCTGAGAGTGAGGGGTGGACCAGATGGTTGGACCTCAAGCTTTCTTCAGACCTAAATCACTCTGTGCTTCCTAAATTATTTTATTTTCCACTGCCTGTCTAAATATCCTACCTGAATTAAGTTACCTGTCAGCTAAGTAGAAACTAAGAATTCAAGTAAGCAGAAACTCTTCCTCTTTGCTGGAATCTAACCTATTAGGTAAGTCCAGCTACAAGAGTTCCTCACACATGTAGAAGAAAGGAATGCTTGTACTCAGCACTGGCAAGTGTCTGGTTACCAGTGCTGGAATCATACTGATCAGCCTTACTGACAGCACTAGTGGTTTTCACACTTTACAACATCAGACATTGCACCCAAAAACTCAATGCAAATTAGAAGTGCACAGTGCAAACATGCAAACCACATCTCTTCACCTTTTCTCTGCAATATCAGTGGAAGGTCTCCAAACCCACATCATTATTACCTGAGCTGACATGCTGACAATTAAGTGGTACAATGTTTCTTAAGACCTACATTCAGTTCTTTGGAACTGGGAGGACAAGAAGCTGAAAGACTTTCCCCAAAGATCTGTGTAAGAAGGATTAATCCTTAGTCATTCAAGAAGGGGCCCCAGAAATCTCAGTGAGAGTCAGGCTGCAGAACATAGATCACAAAAAAGTGTTAGCTGAATTATAACATTCTCTCCTGAACAGTATCTCCTAGCAAAAAGATTGCTAGGAAACCTCCAAAACCCTTCACATTTCAATTATTTTCTGATCAAAACAAACTCACACTCTGATCCCAAAGAGTCTGTAGTTGTTACATTCTGCTCCATAACTGCTACAGGACATTTCTCCTCTGTACACCAAGCCCATGAGGTGAGCCTGTAAAGGCAGTTTGTGTGAATGGATGTCAATGCTGTTCAACAAGTGCTATTGATGTGCTCATCACAAGGAAGAACTCACAAGAAAACGACACCAAAATTACATTTGTGTGGTTAAGTGTGGAAAAGACAAGGGAAAAAAGCCTGTGGAAGAGAAGGAGAGCAGGACAGTCCTGGGTTAGGATGTGCTAGAGTCACTCTGCTCTCTCCTGAACAACCTGGCTGCTCATTGCTGGTCTTTACTGAATAATCAGCTCCACTCCACACTAACACAGCTTTTCACTCTCTTATTCAGGGCAGGCTACTGCAGCAACAAAACATGTTAGACTTCCACTGAAGTCACTGTTAGTCATCAACTTCCAAAAGTCCATGAAACCACCACAACGTGGAGCATAATGCTGTATGTGTGATACAGAAACACTCAGGTTTGTAACCTCTCAAGTGTTTACTGATTCACAATCATGTAGGTTTATTTCGTTTCCCATTTTGTCCTACTCCTGGTTTTGTATACAACCAATCAGAGGCACAGTATATTGCAAACTAGAGCAGAAATTACATCTTATGTGTTGCAATTCTAGATTTCACAAAGTATTATTTCTGCTTTAAACTTTTGGTCCAGATTGATGCAAACCCAGCCTGCAGCAGCATTACATATGGGTCTGCACTGATATCATTGGACCTCTTGCCTTAAAACCACTGGACTGAGTTCCTTCCCTCTGAATGCCTTATGTCTGCTAACATGAGCAGAGGAGAGCACACACTGCAAAAAGGAAAGCCCAACTCTGCAGTTTTCATCTCAATATATAAACAACTGCCAGTCCCAATTGTTTACAGCAATTTTAGGTACTTCAACCAATAAATCTGGAATACAGATTCATTTAAGGACTCTGCTCTTAATGCTACCAGGTTTAAAAGCACTGGTTTCTGAAAAATATCTTTACAAAATCTAATGAAATTTTTATACTGTTAATACTGGAGAAGCAACTCACTGATAGTTGCTTTATTATTTCCAATACAAAAATGCTCACTTTGAACCTTAAAATTCTAATTAATATTTCTTCTTGATCAAAGTTGATATTTTATACTTTTTTTTCCAAAATCATTATCACTGGGAAGAAAATGCTCATGTCAGTTTTATAGTATATTTTAAGTGTACATGAAAGGAAAAAACCAAACATCTGTCTGTTCAGTAATGTATTTGCCTTCATCTCACCTGAACTTAAATAAATGCTTCAGAGTTGCATACAAGACTGTGTCCTTTACATGTTCAAATAATTGTGAAAATGTGCAACAATGCCAGAAGTTTTCTCAGAACTTTGCTGTGACAGCTGATTAATTAAATCAGAATTTACATTATTTAGAAGAAAAGCATAAATATTGTCAAGTTATATACTAGCCATGCTTCTAGCAGGTAGCTGTGAAATAAAGTTGTTGCTTTTTTTAAACAATTCTTGGTATCAGCTCCCATTGGTTTTAAAACAGACTCCTACCTACACTCAGCCATGGCTGATCTTCATTGTGTCTCAAAAATTCACTGGGAGTCTGCCTGTTCCAAGGGTCACCTGGCCCTGGAACAGCTGTTTGCTGCATCCAGAGCAGCACTGCTGCACAGGGGCCTGGCACAGAGCACGGATCTTCTCAAGCCCTGCCTGTGCATCCAGCACCTGAACAGGAAAAACCTGGATGAGGGCAAATCAAACACACAAACCACACTCAAGTTCACTCTTTCCTACACATGCCTCCAACATGAAAAGCTGAGCATCTTCTTTGTATAAGGGCCCATGAGTACATTTTGGAATGGGTTTTAAATAAGCTGCAGATGCAAATCAAACACTTGAAGGAAGCTGGATCTCACACCTTAGGCACAGAGGAGAGCAGGACCAAAAAAAGGATGAGTCCTGTCACTCTTGCTCTCCCCAGTAACCATGTTTCTCCATTCCCACCTGATTTACATGTACATCTGTGTCTGTCAGGTCAAAGGAAATGCTCTTAAAATTATTTTAGGTCAGTTACAGCTCCATGAGCTAAAGTGGCTCCTTCACATTTTATCATTTCCTCCAAGCAACAAAAGTTGCTTCTATTAATGCCTTTATACATCAAGCCCACTATAAGGAACCATTTATTGCATAATCAAAAGAAATCTTGGGACATATGTGTATGAATTTAAGTGGAGTTCTCCATTTATACCAGTGACTGACTATCTTTTATGATCACAGTGTGCTGGTAACAGGAGACAGAGTTTTGTAAAGAAATGGAAAAACATTGAAGACAATCTGAAATGTTAGAAAAAAGTATTACTATGCAACCCAGGCTGCAAGAAACCAGTCAAAATGAACTTCTTATTCCTTGGAGGTACATATACAGATATTTCAAGCAAATTTTGTAATATGTATTTTGCATGCTAATTTCTGTACAAACAAAAACTGAACTACAAACCAGAAAAAAAAAAAAAGCAGAGTATATTAAAATGTACTCTTTAGTAGAAGAGACATTTAAATATTATACATGGGGTTGGTTAGAGGTTTTGAAGCCAGGTTTGCTTGAAATTTAATTAAAGTTTAAAATATAGAGCCTTTTTTAAGAAGTCCACAAGTACCAGGTGAAATCAATGTTTGTTATAAAATACCTGTGTAGAGGAAACATTGCACTGCTTCTTCCATGAATAACTATGCCTTTGCCCTCAGTGCACTTGGCTTTTTCCCCTGGATATTTTGTAGAAATAGAAGAGTTGAACATATTTAGAGCAAAAAGCAGCTCTTCTGTGAATTATCTTTAAAATCTGGATAAACTTCACTCCTAAACTACAAAGAACTACATCTATATTGCTTAGCTCAAAAGGCTGGAATCCCAAGAGTAAGGACATGTAAGTATGTTAAGGCAAAAGCTTCCTTTGGCAAATCAGTTCCTTTGGCCTGGAAAAAGTACTGTTTTAAAAAATTTGTCCCTAGTGAATCCCATGACAGGCAGGACTCCCACAAAGATTTCATAGGGATAGTTTTAATTAACAGGGTAGAGGGAGTGAGCTAAATACTGAAATACCTAATGATACTCATGTTTCTCCACAGGAGAAAGCTGCAATGTCACTGACTTTACAAATGTAAAATGCAAATGCATAGCTGAGGTCAGTCACATTTTTACATTTCAGGATTCCAGGCAAGAACTGAGACTTGCCCTGTGTGTATGTATAGCACAAGATGGGCTGTGCACTAAATACCTTATAAATGGTGAGATGGAAGACAAAAGCCTTCAAATTTGGAATGAATGGAAGTTGAAGGACATGCTGATGCTGAGGCAGAAAGCACTGACTTTTTATTACTAACACACATTTTGGGAATGTGCTACCCTAATTCTGCTTTTAGCCACTGCAAAGTCACTGCATTTAAAAATGCCACTCTAGTTTCAAGCTCAAAAATAACTCTGGGCATGTCAAAACAGGGTGATACCATTAAAAGAATCACAGAAGCAGAGTATCTGTAGCTTCCAAGAGAAAACCCTGCAGAAAGTCCTTTCAGAAAAACAGAGGTCCAGCTCCCACAAAGAGCTCATTAGAATTTCACACTGAGTTTCAATAGTGAAACACATATCTGTACAGTGTGCAAGTCCTATTTAATGAAGCAAGCATTTGTCATCCCCAATGCTCCCACAATAATGTGGTGCTAGAATTACAATGAGAACTGGACAGATGGATCAGATGTAGTACTGATACTACAAACAAAAGTATTTCAGGTTTGCAATGCAGTTTGGTGGAATTTATGAGCAGATTGATGAGCAGACAAAACTCAGCCTCTAAGAACACACCAAGCTCTGAGCATCTAAACTTTTGCTTATTTGAAGGCCTAATAGAAGCCCTAATTATTTAAGGGGAGGGGATATGAAATGCCTACACCAGCAAAGTCCAGTACAGAGGGTGGCTCAGAGCCATTACCTGACTGGCATCAAACAGTCAGTGGAGAACAAATACTTGGGAGAAATAAGTCAAACTGCCAAGTTTACATTTCACAAATGTCACTGAAGTATTTGTAAAGAAAAGCTATGAAAAGAAATCAATGATTTACTGAATAGTTGTTGCATTTGAGAAGTCCCAACCAGCATGGTTATTAGCTGCTTTTCAAACTGCACTCAGCAGGAATTTTTAATGATGAAACTTCCCCATCACCTCAGCTGACTCCCTAAAAGGCTTTGACAGATAATCAATAGACAGACAGCTGTCTGTGCACTACACAGAATTTACTCTGCCTTCACTACCTCAGTAAACTGAAAATCCCAGCTTCAACACTGCATCCTCCCAAGAAACAAAACCAGTACAGCTTTACTTAAAATCACAATTTTCCCAGCAGCAATATTACTAATTATAAATAAAGCTATCAATAAACATTCAGTCCCATTGGCACAACGAAATCTAAGAGAATGGGAATTACAGGGGACTATAACCTTAACCATATTGTTCAGCAGCAGAGATTGATACCATGACCTGATTCATAAGTGCTCACTACCAACATACTGCACTGAAGTGCTTTGCAGGGCTTCAGTTTCAATTCTTAATAACTTTTGGTAAGAGATATTTCATGGTTGGTGTTGCTTTGTTCCTCTTTATGAGAGTTTACTATCATTTAATCATTCCCTGCCTACTAATCCATTATTTTTTAAACTATATCATCATACACAGGAGAAAATAAAGTAAAATGCTGTATGGAAGAAACAAAATTGGAAGAGAAATCGCTGTTAAGTACTTTCACCTGAATTACTGAAATGTAATGTCCCACAAAAACAAATGATATGCCAGTAGAATAGAAGCATCAGTCATGTTCTTGCACTCTATTCTGGCATTTATCCTTTTGTACTGTATTCCCCTTCACACCTCAGCTTTAGGCAATCTTTCACTAACTCAAGCTTTCCATGTCACATAATCACATGATTTATTTGCATCCTATTCCTGTTCCAGTATGGAAAAACCACTGCTGTGTTAGCAGTGCAGGTGAGAGAATGTCTGCCTGAAGTTTACAGCTAATACAATTAGGGTAAGATAGCATATCACTTAATTAGGAATTGCATTCATTGTTATTACTTACATAAACTTGCCACTTAATGGTAAGTAATATTCACACACTACTAACTGGACTATATGATAGACAATTAATTCTATTGTCTGAGTAACATGACTTCATATCTGAGGTTGAATCCACTTTCTGCCTGCTGATAAAGATCTAATGTCAGTAGATCACGAAGCAAAGGCCCACATTTTAATAATTAACGCTATTCATTACCTTTAAAGAGGCTAAACAAACATTTAAAAAGCCATTCCTGGAATGCCAGTGTATACAGGAGAGAGCTGCTCAGAACATTCAGTGTGTTTAAGGCAGCCTGGATCCCAGCCTCCATGCCAGGCACCATGCAGCTCCCAGGCCAGCCAATGTGACCGAGGGCACAACGTCAGCGAGGGACAGACACACAGGGAGCCCCTCTTCCCCCAGCACGCCTTAGTTCCTATCAATGCCTTTGTTCTTCTCTGAAAGCTGCTTAATTGTCGAAAGTAACTCCTATCAAAGCTATTCATTTGTCATTTGAAAGAATCCTAAAATACAAGGCATGGCAGCAGCCAGCAGGGAACCTGCAAGCCTTCCCTGCTGGAAATCCACCACCAGCTGCTGTGGGACAGCAGCTCCCTTTCTCCTTCCCTCTCTGGGCTAACACCAGCGAGGCTTTTCTCTGGAATCTCCCCTCAGCAGCACCAGCAGAAGCACCCTTCAGCTCCAGAGCCTGCTGCCACCACAGCAGGCACTGACAGCTGAGCCTCTGCAGACTGCACCCTGCTACAAACACATCTGCTTCCCCAGCCATCCTCTCCTAGCTTTTTCATCTTCCTTTCCCCAACCCCCTTTTCTCCCCACATCCCTCTATCCCCCACAAGAGAAAGCAGTGAGTAAACAAAAGGCCATTCAGCACATCACCAGGGCTGAAATGAATTTGCAAGAATGCTCCATCATTTTTTCCCAAATTCATACATAAAATACACTCCTTGTTGTAGCTGAGAAGAAAATACCACTTGCTGGTTGGTTCTTCAGCACATTAAACTGCCAGGAATGTGATAGAAGTAGTGTAACATTTGGGGTAGAAAATCCACTAATAATTCCTAGGGTAGGAATTCCAGATATTTGGTGAGGACATAGCATAGAAAACACTTTATTTATGATTTACAAAATCTGTTATTGTTTCCAGGTAACATAAGATTAAAAAATAAAATCCCATCATTTAAAGCCTACAAAAATCTAGAAGCTTCGATTATTTCCACGCAAACATTCTCATTTATGGTATATAATCACACGTGCTTTTACAACCACTGAAAATAAAACATTTCTTCCATGACTTCAAACCAGCTCTTTTTCGAGCATACAAGAGACACCATAAATTGGATTAAAGCAAATCTACACAACTTTGGAACCCATATGTCAAACTTACAAAGTTTAAGAAAGTTAGTTCTCTGAGGACTAGAACCCCAATACATTATAAATTTTTTTTTCCATGTGAACCATTTATGTGAAAAGAAACTAAAGAACAACTTTAAAGCTGACATAAAAAGAAAAACATGGAATGAAGTTCATTTCTGGTGCTATTCCATTCAGATACACCATGGGTCAACTTGTCCCATGATCTGTAGAAATACTGTCGTGATTCATCACAGTAAAAAAAACATCAAAAGCTTATTTAAGCATCATATACACTAGATAAACTAAGAAACAGAATATTTCAAATTAAAAGTATAATTTCCACCAGCATTAAATAAATTCAATCATCCTAAATGCCTTTTGATTTTATGTTCTCAGAGCAAATTTATTTTGTCAAATCCCTATAAGACGCAAACAAGAACGAGCCATTATCATGCCAATATTACCTTAGCCAAGCAGATTAACTCTTGCTAATTATTAAATTACACATCTGGCCTGCTGCATATTCCCAGCTGGCAACAAGTTCTAGTTAGCAATCTGGAAGTGCTCGGGGTGGTAGGTGAACACCCTCTGTGCGTAAGGATCGCTGTCCGCTGCGGGTTTCTGTGCCGGGTAGTGCTGGTAGCTGTCGGCATGGAAGTGCTCACAGTGCAGGCTAATCCACTCCCGCTCACTACTGTACCTTTCAGCTTCGGCCAGGATCCTGGTCAGAGCCATGATGTAGCTCAGAGCCATCTGCAGGGTCTCGTACTTGGACAGTTTCTTGTCCTGCCCCCACTGCGGGACCACCTTTCTCAGGCGGTCGAAGGCCGTGTTCAGCCCCTGCATGCGCCTCCTCTCGCGGGCATTGGCAGCCAGTCTCCTCTTGGCAGCGTTCTCCATCCTCTCCGAGCTGCACTTCACCACACAGCCTGCTCTGCTTCTGCACTGCGCCTCTGCCTCCACACCTGAGTCCAGGTGACTGGATTTACAGGTTTTCATATTCGCCGCAGCTTCACTGTCACACACACAAAGGTCACCCGGCAAAAATTCCGTATCTAAAAAGTGGTGGGGAAAGCACTCATGGAGTAGCCTTTGTACCTCTGAAATCTGTTTCCTGATATCAATTATGGAATATTTTTCTTGGCTTCTAAAAAAATAAATATAATAAAATAAAAGTTCCTCTGGTTCTTCTGGAAATGTCTGAAAATTGTTTCTTATCGTTGAAAGAAAGAATGAAGCATTTTTTTTATCTTATGCTTTCATTCTCTTGATTTCTTTAATCTCAAAGAGAGAGAGAAAACAATGAAGTCTCCATTTTCAAAATGTATGTTTCTGAAGAAAACGGTCCATTTAATCCAATAAGGATCTTACTGGATTAAAAGCACGACAACTCCAAGTGGCTGCTTCAAATGAGAGAAGTTCTGCTTCAGTTCAGGAGAGAATTTTGTGATGGTGAAGGGTTGGATCTGAAGCCATCACTTCCTAAGAGAGATCTCTTTTTCCTTGGCTCTGGCCGGCCAGCAGCGATTGTGTGGAGCGGACAAGACGAGGCTTTATAGAAACTGCACAAGCTGAACAGGTGGCAGCAGGTGGGCGGGCGGCACGCTGCTGCCATCCCAGCACCTTCCCACCCTGGGAACTACAGGGGGAAAAAAAACCAAACAGTAAAATCCCAACATTAAAGCCTTCATCTGGTGAGAAGTCTTCCAAAGCCATTCTGTCCAGCCCTAACAACTTGCCATCTGGAGTAGTGTCTGGCTGGCCCCACAAGACTCTGGGCAGTTAAGCAAAAGATCCTTTCAATGGATAATCTGTTGCAACTCAGGGAAAAAAAAAAAATCTCTGTGCATTGTAGCATTTGTACATTAAAACACGTGAAAATTCTGGCTAAGTATGGAGAATGGAAGAAATAACTGAATTAATGAAACAAGAGAAAGAGCTAATAGATGCATGGCCACGAATACCACTGTTTAGCACAAATGGTACCAAAATAAATAAACTGAAATTATTAGAGACCCTCCAGCATTCACAATTTTAATGCTGTATAAAGCACAAAACATTGCAATCAGAGTAGTATCTTGGTAAAAAAGGGGATTATATATTTGCTTGTCAGCAAACTCACAGTCATTAAAATAATTTAAATATATTTTTAACAGTTAAAATGTAGCTATAGATTTATCTAATAATTGCAAAAATATTTTGATGGGTTGTGATTGTTATACACAAAAACATGCAAGTATACAAATTACCTGAAAACTGTCCTTTTTAATACACCCTAATAAAGTGTATATATGTATTTGATGTGAGTTAAAGGTGTCTCTTTAATAGTATCTCTAAATAAGTGACAAGAATAAAAGAGGATGTGAAAGACAAATCTGGCTGCTGGCAGCAAGAGATCAATTCTGCTACCAACTGTAATGATACAGAAGCCACAATATACACACACTCATGCACCATAATTAAAACTCCTTTCTTTTACTGTACTTGTATTATTAAAATAATAACTACATAAACTTAGAAGGAAATATCATATGATCTTTTTATGATGTACACAAAAGGGGAAAAAAACCCTGCCACACAATGATTTATTATCCGTATTGATTTCAAACTTAATTAAATTGTTACCAGCATTCATAAATTAGCAACTTTTTTCATTAGAGACTGAATACTGTATATTTATTTAGAACTATAGCTCAATTGTTTTCATTATGACTCCAAAACTTGCTGTAGTTGTAAACAGCTGATTAATCCCTAGCAAAAGCAATGACAATGAAATGAGGTTGAATAATCCAAAAACAATAGGATGCAATTGAACACTAATGGACTCCAGCACGACAGATGTTGGACGTCGGCTGTTATGCCCAGTTGCTCTGCTCTTAATATTCTGCACCCTAATGATCATGAACAGAGATGATAGTTGGGGTAGGGAGTCTCCATTATTCCATTATCAAAATGTATGCCACTTCTTCAATTTTTAAAGAAGAGCAACTTCATCACGTTTCATTAGAAATGTTCGACTTGGCTATCTGTGTGCGCTGACCTATTCTCCCCCACATAAAGAGCTCCTACCACACGCTAAAGCGCCACTTTGAGAGACTACTTCTGATGATCTGTGTGAGAACAGCTCCCCTCAAGAACCCACAGAAACATATGTCTTTCCCAAAAGCATCAGCAATTAGAACTTGTGAGATTTCTGTTTCTGAAGATGCTCCATGGGAAGTACTGCATGTGCAGTAGAAAAGAAGATCCACATCTGATCTTCGTGCTACTGCTAAAGAACATTTTAGTGCTACTGCAGCCTTCTATCCCAAATGAGTTTGTTTTGTTTCTTACAATGAATGTCAAATGATTTCTCATGTCAAAGAACATCAGAGAATTAAGGTGTTCTCTAAGTTAATAAATACTGTGTGTTCTTGTGAAATAGCTATTACTCAGTTCAGGTAATTAATCACTTTCATCTTAAGAGTGCTGCTAATGTCATGCCACAAATATGAAAAGCTCCCCTTTGAAATATTTTTCACTTGGCAATAGTTTTCTTTTTTTAAATTAGTATGTCCTGCCAGTATAAATTACAATAAAGACTTCAAATACATTGAAAATCACATTGCTTCAAAAACTTTGTCTTTTATTTCACTAATGCACAGTAACACAGCACACAGCAGGGCTGTTAATTTTCCCTCCCTAATTGATTCACCACCATTATCATGCTTTGACTAACATACCGCTGTAATCTCCAGAGAGAAGCTGTGATTTATCTCTCCTACTGAACACACGGTAACTTCAGCTTAAATGATTTACTATCAAATCACAGGACAAGAGCTCAGATCCATTTAGACTAATAACAAACTAAAACCAGGATTTTATAGCTCATAGGCAAAGCTAAAAAATGCTGGCTGATCAAAATACCTGCTTTTCATCACTTAAAATTTTGTAAAGTTCCTGCTTTATGAAAGCAAAATATAAAACTTATCAAGGTCTTATCCACACCAATCTAGTTTATTTGCACAGCCTCAATGATGTTACCTCAAACTAAAAAATAATCTGCTTTATTGCTCAGTGAATAAGAGAAAGGGTAGCAGTTGGAATTTTCCCAGGTTTCCTTCATTTGGTTTAATTTCCTCTATATTTCAGCTTGTCACAATTAGTGCTTATGTAACCTTATTCCCTCCTCCCTTTACTTTTAAAAATCTCTCACATATATAACTATTTTGAAATATTTTTAAATTAATACCAATATTTGTATTATATATATATTTTTAAAGCTATTACTATATCTTGATGTGATAAACTTCTGTGGTGCTAAAACCGCTCTTAAATCCTAATTTGTATTCGTTTCATGGGTTTTGTACATCAACCATTTCTCAAAAAATTGCCTTTCACTCTTGTTTTTTTTCCTAATAAAATAATCTCAAACCAGAAAAACACCAGAATCACAAGAAAGAAGTTCTGTGTCTACCCAGCTGCTCTAATTTCAGTCTTTGATTCTCTAACTATGCAGGTATCAATTAAGTGCTACTCTATGATCCTTGTAGCATTATTCCTCAGTCACATTTTAATTCTAAAACAGTATCATTAGCCAAAATATTATGTTTCTCTCAGAGAAAAACAAGAGACAGATAAGAATGCTATTTCAGCCATAAACCAAATTATTTTAGCAACTTCAAGTCACTACCAATATTAGGAAAATAAAGGAGATTTTCAATCCATTAAAGAAATCAGCTAGTTTCAGGATTTATGACTACATACATGAATCTATTCAAAGTTGCCTGCTAGGTATCCAAGTTAAAAAACTCAGATGCAATCAGTGCAGCACCCACTAAGAGGACTATATTCCACCTGTACTACTGAGAAAACACAATCCACTTTTATTGGGGATTGACTGGGGCCAGATACTAAATTCAAAATGAAATTAAAGCCGTATTTTTGGTTAAAGTCTAATTCCTCCCTATTTCTCTACTTGTATTTATAAAAACATACACAAACAACATATCAAAACAAGAATCTTACCTCTCCCTTCTAGCCAGAACTATTTCCTCTCAGGTAGATCCTTTCTAAAAGCCTCAAGACTCCCCACCACTGTCATTTACAGTGAGCAAAGCAGAAAGACAGGCATGCTGTATGCTGCCTAATTAAGAGCAGGTGGGTAACTACCAAAATATGACCATCCTTAAGGGCCCAATTTCTTGTAACATTTGACTCAGCTCACAAGACAGGCTAGAAATCCATGGTGTGCAGAATCACGTCTTTTCCTGCCTTGTTAATTTTGTTTTCCCTGTTACACTTATATGATTATCTAAAACCAACAATTCACTAGGGAATGTTGTATCCTGAAGGGACACTTAGTAACTAACACCAGGAATGGAATAAGGAGGAGCTTGCAGTCATTTCACCTGGGGCTTTCCCACCCTGGTACTGGACACCCTTTCCTGTAAAGTGCTTAGAACAGCTCACTCTCCTCTTCAGTCTCTCTGGGCTGAGCTCTTCTTTCTAGCAGCTCAAGTAACTGTCCCAACCACACTTAAGGCTCTCCCTGCCATACTGCCCTCCAGTTAGCACTTCTCAACTCACCCATTTCTCTTCTGCTCTCTTTCTCACCTCCCTCAGGTGAGGCTCAAAAAGCAGAGCTTTCCCCAGTGACCTTGCACAGAACACCCTTTCAATGTCTGAAAGCATGCTTTTACAACAGGAGGCCAGAAAACTCTTAAAAAACCAAAAAGGAGAAAGGAGTCCTTTTACCATGTTACTAGAGGAACATATCTTGAACATTTAACTGTTTCTCACCTACATTATATACTGGTTTTGGTTACATTATGTACCTCTGTATACAAGACAGATCATGAAAGAAGTTCCCACCTAGAATGATATTGCAACCCAGTGCACCACTAGAGGAGCAAAAAAGCTCTGAAGTATTACAAAGCTAGTGAATTTTCCAAGTATATACATCTCATGCTTAAAAATACACTTATCTATCAAGGTCAACTGCACCTGCATGTGCTCAGCAATTTGCAAAAGCTGTCCTGATGACAAGAGCAGAACCCATTTATTTAAGATGTAATTCTATTTCTTTAAGCACCTTTTATTTTCCTACATACTCAGTTTCAATGAGACAACAGTCTTCCAGAGAAGATCTTCCATTTCTATATAGCTTGAGACTTACTAAAAGCACTCTGCATGCTCTGCACCATGAGACAGATGAAGGAAGGAAGGAATCTACTTTATCTTCCTGATTCCAGACAGGAATTACTGCTTTTATGATCTCTGATAGATATCTTCCTAAGCTGTTCTGTAAAACCTCTAACAGAGTAATTAGCAGCACAAGTGATAAATTGACTTTTCACAGATCAGATACCTCAGGATTAGAAAGCTGAAGTAGATGGTCAGCCCATACTTCATCAGCTCATTTGACCACATTTCCTCACAGCAGAAGGAATTATAAACTCAAGACTCTTTGTTCAGCACCAGATTCTGGAAAGAGCAATTCTCCAGAGGTTGTTTACCTCTTAGTGCTGAGGATCTTACCTTAGCCCTTCTCTCTTGTACCCCTTCCCTTTTTCTAACCTTTTCAGGTGTCTCTCACCCAATTATCACCCTGCCCATTCCTCACACCTGTGCATCACAGTCACCTCTGTAAAATATAAGGGGATCTTTGAGGTTACAGGGATGAGAATTCCTGTGTTTACTCCCTGTGCACATTGCTCTTCAAATACAATTGGTTGGTCCTTTTAGCCTCAAACCAGAGAGATTTGCTCCAAGTGGATTCTGCAGAAATGGCACCAGCCAAAGCTCAACTACTTAAAATCTGACTGTGTGAACTAGGATATGTGCACTTGTTTTTAGAACTAAGTGTAGCTAAATTTAATGAGAAACTTGACACAGAAGCAACACTGCTGCTACAAATGAAACAAAACCAAAAATCCCAAGCTTGCTGCAAAGAATGGATGAATCACAATATTTAAAGAGGAAATCAGCTGTGTTCTTCTTTAACCAACAGACATGGTCAGGCAGCCTCAAGCAGAGGGCATGATTTGTTATTGCATTTTACCTGCTGATAGGTCAGCCTTTTGCTGGATCAGATGGTGTTTTGGCTTTACTGTCCCTAGGAGCTGCTTCCTCCCAAACACCAGCACAGGTAGCAATGGAGCAGTCACAGACTGAGTCAGTTCCCCACACCAACCTTGTGAAAAAACAATCTTTCTTACCCTATAATAAATTACTGTTAAATTGCCTATTTGCTGTGACATCAGAAGCACAAAATCCACATTAATATTATTGTAATCACCACTAAAAAAAAATCCTCAATTTCATTCACTCTACATTAAAAAAAAAAATACCAAGACCATTCACAAGTTAGCCTTTAATTTTTTTTTTTTTTCCCTTTGGAATTGAGTAGAAAGTCTACAAAAAGTCCTAAAAATAGAAACTGAATGGGTAACTATGCTGAGAGACAGTATGGAAATTCATCATGGAACAAAATTACTTTCCTAGAAGACTCTTCCCAGCTGTTGAAGATCATCAAATATCAAAGTGGGAAAACACAACCCCTTTTTATTTTCTGATAAACCTTTTTCTCTTAATATCTGGAGACTGTATTCCTGATACACAGGAGAACTAAACCTGTTCATACAGTATCTACAGACTTTAGTATTGGCAATAAAGTGACTTAATCACAGCCTATGGAAGAGAGAGCTGTTACAGGAGTGGAGCATCCTGTTAACTCTTGAGGGGATAAAGAGGAGCAGAGAAAGGGAGATACAAAAGGTGTGTCATGGTATCAAAGGAGAACAGTGTAAGAATGTGCTCCCACTGAGTTTCCCAAATACCTCATCAGAAAAAAATCTTATTTACAATCAAGCAAACAAAAAAACTGCTTGCACATGCAGATTTTGGTCAAACAGGGAGTTTGTTGAACTTCAAAAGTAGAGGGAAAATTGCAGCATTTTAATTACTGAATTACATCCTATTTTATTAAAACTTTTCTGCATAATTTGTAACTGTGAAAAAAAATGCACACCATGAGTAAAAGCACTGTTTCTCTCTCCAGACATGAATAGCTAGTCCATCTCATTTCTAGTGAGGTTTTTTCCCTCACATGCCAACTGTCCATGGGACAGGACCAATGACAGCCACTGTGAACATTCAGCTTTTTACTCCTTCCACCAAGAATATTGATTTTTCTCAATTCTTTTGTACAGTGAAATAGTTTATTCTCTGTCAAGAGGCATAAAGGCCTCAGACTGAAGCTGACATCTTCCCTGCACCTGTTGCCACAAAATCCAAGGAGACATGGAAATGAGAGCTGCAATCCACTCATGGAACACTATGACTTGTGTAGTTTCTATATCATAAAGACTTTGCAATCTGCTTCACTCCAAGCACAGAAATAATGAATGTGCAGAACAATACAAGGTAGTTTAAGGATGAAAATGAGTGTTGAAATTGCTGAAAACAGAAATACTTATTGGCAAGGAGACAAAAAAAAAAAAAAAAAAAAGCCAGTAGAGAATGGTTCCCTTTCTGAGAAGCAGAAAAGTACACAAGGAAGAAGGTCTGTGTGGGATCAGATATAGTATCTAATGCCATGAACCTGAATATATTTAATATTCAGCCCTAGGTAATCTCACTGAATGGAATGTCAGCCTCAATACTACACCAGCACCTGGAATTTTGGGGAAAAGAGAAAAATGATGAAAGGCACTGGGGAAAAACAAGAGCCAAGAGATGAGATATAAAGGCAGGAATGGAAAGTGACAATAATAAAACATAGGAAGACTGCAAGTGGACTGAGCTGCAACAGTTTACAGTGGCAGGAACACACAGCCTCTAAGATAAGGAACTGTCTTTGTTTTATCTCTTCTCATGCCCTCTAACTGATCATTGTAACATGAAGAGAATGTAATACACCTTGGAAATGAATTACAGTTATACAGCTGGCTCCTAGCCAATTAGAAAGAAGACTCAGAAATCTTAATGCTACAGCTAATGTTGCTTGCACAAGACAAAATTGTGTATAGATTGTGCCCTAGTTTATTGACTAATAAAAACACAAGAAGGAACAATGGAGAGAGTGATGCCAAAGGATGTTATAAGCTTTTTAGAAAATCATTTTTCACTTCAGAAGGAGTTATTTTCTTGTGTAAACAGGCATAAAATTACTACCCAGTGTCCTGCTTCTCATTGATTTCTACTTGGCACAGTTTGCCAGATGCTGTTTGGTCTGAGTGTTGCCTTGACCTCCACTGGTGACGCTGGCCCCTTTTGCTTTGTGGCACAGTATTTTCCCAGCAGGGAGATCCCACCCCTCTAATAGTTCAGTTGCAACTTTGGCTAAAGGCTCAGAGGTTACCCATATGTTGTAGTGGAGGGGCCAGCCTGGCTGGAATTAACTCAGGAGTGGCGTCCAGCTTTGTGGCTGGAGCTGGCCCAGAGGAGATTATAAATGCCCCAAAACTAATTAAATATTTTGTCTCCTGCTGGTAAACAAAAGCGAATGAGGGCAAAAATACGAAATGCCTGATTTAACTAGGATCTGTAAGTAGCTTGACAAGAGCAACCCTGAAGTCAGTGATGCATGATTTAAAAGCCCCTAATGGGTCAAAGCTGTTACACAAATGAGACTTTTGTCGATTATCCTTCACTTCATATATTTGCAAAACTGTTACATAGATGTACTTCCTATCAGCTTTCAGAGCACTTCACACAAGCATTTCTGGGGCAAGAGCCATGCAGCCCCAATATTTAGTTGGAAGCTTCCTTAACTTTCACTTTTGCACTGAAGAAGTATAGAAAGTAAATATAACCACCAAGGAAATAGATACAAATAAGAAGTGACAGCATCTTCAGCAACATTTTCAAGGATCTGAACTGTCAAGTATTGCTTCATGAAATTGAGAGAAAAAAATCCTATCTGTTAATAACAGATCTAGTAAAATTTTTTCCAATTCAATTTTCTCAGCTAAGTGCCTTTTTCTAGGCACTTCTATTTAAATATATATATAATACATATAGAATATATATAATCAGTTAAATTATTTAAATGCAGAATGATATATATTTAATCAGTTAAATTATTTAAATAGTGGATCAAACGCTTTTGATATATATAATTCAGATTTCATGTATTCAGTTGTGTAAATAAAAATCCACTCTCATGGCATTTAAAATATTGTATGTCCATAAGTGTATTAATACTATATATTAAAATACACTGCTGCAGACTCAGTTTCTTTTCTTTGAGAAATATGTTGGAATTGTCACATAAATACTCTATGACAATGTTTTAGAATGGTAAGTGATGAAAAGTCTCACAAAAATCCCATTATGAAAGAAAATAAGAATTCTAATTTGATGTTTTGTATACAAATTTCCCATTCATGCTTAACTTCACAAGTTTCAGTCATCCTTCTGCAGCTAATGTGAGTAATCCAGTATCCAAAGGTAAAAATAGCCATAAGGTTTGGCTGTCCAGGACCCCAGTGCACAATGCTGTGAACTAGAAAGTGACTTGTCACGAAACCTCCGTGTTCACCTCATCTAGGAGGGCATCTGTTCAATATTTGTATTTTCCATAAGCTCAGTTTTACTAGCTTTATAAAAAAAACCTTTACAGTAAGGTTATCTTTATCTGCTGAAATTTGAAACTTACTCAAAAATGGCAAGGATCAAGTATATGAGTAAAAGAAAAGGAAGCCTTAAAACAAATTGGTATATATATAAATATACATACACACACATATAAAATACACAAAATAAATGTACAGATCTCACTTCATTTTTACTGTACTTTACCATTAGATTTTTACTTTAGAATTTAACTGTTATGCAAATTAGGCAATCCTCAGTCAGTTTAAGTAAAAGTTTATACTAAGGGCTGATGTTGCAATCACTGCTTTCCAAATTAAGGAGGAACTCTTGCAGCTCTCTTGGCCTGCACCCTGCCCAGACAGCTGAGTGCCCACGCACACACTCATATTCCACATCTGCTCTTTTGTCTGGATGGACAGCAGGACGCCACAGAGGTTTCCCCACCAAAAGAAAGGCAATTCTAAAAGATTAAGATGTTCTAGTTAGGGACATGGTACCATTTGATGTTTCGGATTTCCAGCCCTCCCAAGTGCCACATTTGAGAGCTCTAACGGATTGGATGTGACAGGTGTATTCTAAAAGCTACCAGGAAAGGCAGTTGGGAAGAAAGAAACACTTAATGTCGTGCCTGCTACAAGATAATGCCTCAGAATGCACAAAGGACAATGTTTCCCATCCTGTACAATAGAATAAAGTGATAAGCCATGGCTAGGAGAGCAAAAATCTCACTGTGCTCCAGATACACAACGAAACGATTGGACATTTGATATCAAAAAGCTTGGTGTTTTTTTCCTCCCATTAAGCTAATTGTTTCTTTTAATTCCTTATTATTTCACAATTTGAAGAATCATGAAAGTCAGCATTCTGTAAGATTTCAGTGGGATTTCTTCTGAATTCTACAAACCTGAGGATGGGAAAGCCAATCATTATCTTAGTGGAACTTAATTATTATCACAGCGTAAATTTCAAATTAAGACTTCTAATAATTTTTACAGAAATATTTTCAGTCACTGCTGTTACACAAGTTTCCTTCTTTCCATACAAAATAAATTACACAATCATCCTTATTTAATTGCATACATCATGGTTTACATCAGCAACTACTCATGGACTAGTTTCTGCAAAAAATGCAGGAAGGCAGCTCTTTTTCTGTTGCAGCATATAATTGAAAAGCAAAAAGATATGTATTACTTTTCCTTCTTTACAATTTAGAAAAAAATGCCTGAGCACAGTAATAATTACACTTGTGTAATTCAGACTCACTGAAAAATGTGCCTCCAATAAAAGTGCAATTGGTTTAAAGAATTAGGGATGCTTTTACATCAAACACCAGGAATACTTCTGAGGAATATGGGTGACAAAACAGGAACGTGTATGTACGACTGGACAGGGGACATGAGCTTGTCTCTGCTTTTTTCAGCAAGGGTGTTAATGTTTTCTCCCAAAAAGCTAAAAGGTCTCTATACATTGCACAAGGCCTTTGCACAGGCTCACTTGGAAGAGGCATGTAAGAAAACTTCTCCTAGTTAAGAAAAGACTGGCATAATCAGCACCACTAAAAGAACAAGATGCCTAAAAACAATTGAGAGGAAACAAACACACAGAACTTATGACATCTCCTACTTTTCTTTGCCTGGCAGGAAAGGCTAACAGAAGCAATGATTTCATATTGTAATGTGTTAAGGATCAATGTCCCACTTTCTTTTTGTCCATCTCAAAATTCCTATGGCATAGCACAACGTAATCCACACTCCCAATCAGCTGGGAATGTAGCAAAGACTTCACCTCCTAAAGTACAAAAAAATTCCCTTTGGAGCTCTTCCTGGAACTGGCTGTACAATTCTTCAGTCGGTGCTAATGCTTGATAAGACAACCAAATCCTTTGTTAAGAACTTCCAGCATGAAACAGAAATACCAATTAAGTGGTATTCTGCCTGGAACTAATTTAATTCAAAGGTGTCTTCTAGTACCTTGGGATATGGTGTGCTCTGCTCGGGAGAGAATCAATCGGTGAGAGATTGATGAAGGGGTGGTGAGGTCAGGTTTGCAAATACAGAACCATCTGCAGAGTCTCCTGGGTTGGTACCTGCAGCATAGTAATTTACAGGAGCAGGTGTTTCCTTTTAATCTACATTTTTTTTTCTGCTGAAATTGTAACTTTATTGAAAAGTGCCTGCAGTTTGTTATTAAGAGGGTGCTTTGTTCATTTTTGCTATTAACTAACTGCTGAAAGGTTTTTGAAAGTGTCAATGCCCATGATCCTTAAAAATACAGTTAAGAGGCTGTGATGTTAAGTATGAAAGTCAACCAGACACATCTTCAGAAAGCTGCTACATGTAAACATAATAAAGCCCAAAAGTCTGTTCTTAAAACAGAATTATATTGTTCAAGAATGAGCCATTTCTTCCCAAATAAGGGTGACTGAAATTATCCTAGATTATAATTTATTTTTGTTTACAGCTATGGAGAAAGGAAGCTTTCTGAAACAGAAAAAAAATTTCAAGAATTCCAGCTGGAATTTCCCACCTGAGTTGAGCTTGGTGGGACGGGCAGGGGTCAGTCCCCTTTGGTTTGGCTCCAAAGCACAGCAAAAGGTCAGTAAAGAATATATTTGAGTTCAAACCCAGGTTCCTGGCTTTGCTGCACCTCACACACTGCTCCAGCTCTGCTATAATCTACATTATCTCTTCTCTGGCCTACCATCTCCCAAGCTGCCTCCCACATCATCCAAACTGCCTTTGCAAGGGTTTGAATGCTCACATCCCAGTCTCCATACAGACACCTCCTGCTTCTCACACACCTCCTCCAGCTCTTTAGAACCTCTGCCTCTTCACAATTCTACAAATGTTCTGCAGAATTTTCCTTGGGTTTGCCTAATGTCTTTTACCTACCTGTAACACTCACCAGGACAAAAATGACATACGGGAAACTAGTTTCCTGGTTTGGGGATATCACCAAAAAAAAAGAACAGGACAACTGCAATGTCAATAAAACTCGGGCTTATATGAATCACAGCATCAAAACCCAAGGAATATCCTTCTTTGCCATTTAGTGAGGCAAAGCCCAAGTCAAAGTGCACCTCTCACTGAAGAAACCAATAGAGTTAGAAATGTTCTTTTTTTAATATTCTGCTTTAGACATTAAATCTAAATGTCTTAGTCTAAAACAAACCTCATAGGAAAAAATCCATGCATGCTATTGACTATCTGGACATATCCTGGGTTTTGATCTTTCACTTCCCTATGCTTTGGAAATTTTTATTTATGGTTTGCAATAAACTTCAGGAAATAAAAGGACAGTGACTCAGCAATTCAGAAAAATCCCTTGCTCTGTGCTTTTGTTTCGGTCTCTTAATTAATTTCAAGACAGAATTACTCCTTGGGGGAAAAATAGATGTGAGAATAAAATGTGCTTAATTGGCAGTTTTTCAGTTTTTAATTGAACTAATTTAATTTTTACCTGACCAAGCATCACCCTTTATTTTAATTTAGGGTTTGGGTTTTTTTTACTTCTGGGAAGGTTCCCTCTGTTCCCGCCGTGTTTCCCTGTCACTCTGATGAATACTGAGACAAAGAAATCTTTCCTTTCCCAGAAATTACTGCCTCATCTGTTGCTAATTTCCCTTCCCATCCCTCAAGGAACACATGGCTCCTTTCTATGACCTCTTGCTGTGTGCATTCATGAAGTCTTTAATTTCCTCTTCTTGCAAAACTTTTCAAATCTAATAACAACTTTTAATGTATATTTTCTGTCTATTCTCGTCTAAATAACACAAAAGAAATGCAAAGTATTTTCATGACTCCTTTAAGCAAACCTGTTAAATGGTTTACTGAATTTAAAAATGGCTTCCCATTTCCTTTACATCCCTTTTAGCTCTACATTCATTTCCATAGCAATAAACTTGTATGGCTTCTGTTGCTCACTAATGTTTCTTGTTTTGCCTCCTTCCTCCTGGCTATGTGCTTTCCTCCTGGCCCCTACATGAGCTGTGCCTCTGCAGAAAGAAGCAAAATAAGCAAATGGGCATTTGAATGTTCATGTCTGGGCTGCTGGATCTAACAATGGATTTACTCCAGCCTTACAGTGGCCTGAATCTTGTGTTGGACACTCTCACAATAAATAACACTCAAGTGCACAGGAATTTTTGGAACTGTATTTCCCTTCACATAATTTGCTCTTGGTTCAACACATCTCTATGCCACCAGTCTTAATTAAGAGAGCAGCACAAAACAATTCTGCAAATTCTCTGCACCAGAAACACTAAACAAATCCTTTGCAAAAAGATGTGAGACAAGGCCACACAAATTCTAAATAATCTTACTTTAAGTTTGCACAACCTAATTTTTGTATTGGAAGACAGAATTTGTTACAACTAATTTCCTTTACTGTTAAATGAAAATGTGCAATACATTAAAATAAACCTTAGTGAATAATCAGGATCACCAGGTCAGCTACACAATATTTCATGAGAATAAAGTTGCTCCTCAGAAAATAAATGCTCTTTTTCTTGCCACTCTCAGCAGCCTTACTTGTTTTGCATATGGTTGCATGTTTAATTAGCAATCTTTCTGTAAGTGTCTGCAATTAGACAATGATGATTAATAAAATAACTCATTTAAAGCTCCATTTAGGCAGCAGAACTGCACAATCAGGTATAATTAATTCATCATTAATAAATCAAGGCTGATTAACTAATATGTTGATTACAAACACATTACTGCATAGCCTCCCACCTGAGCTCTGGTGATTTTTCTATCCTGAAAAGAAATAGAGACAAAGTAGTAGCAAACTATTAAAAAAAATGCTTAAAGCAGCAAAGATATTAGTTTGGTCAGGAAATGTAGATAACAAGTCTCTTCAAAATGTATGGTCCTTGCTCATTATTAGTCCTCTTGAGTAAAAGAAATAATTGTACTGTCTGTTTGTTAAATGTGGATGGGTGAACAATAACTGATTCTTTAGGTCATTTATATTCCTAAGGAAGGTGTTTTTTCCACAAGCATCTCTGATGAGGGGCCAGATTCAGTCTTTGCCTAAGCCAGCAGGAAGAATTAAATGCAGCACCACAAGTGTGCAGCACTGCAGCTCCAGAAGGCCCAAGTGCCCTGCCAGACAGAGAACAATCTGGGGAGAGGAGACCAGGGCTAAAGCTGCCTCCACAGCTGTGATTTGCACCTGAGTCCATGTTTATAAATCCATGTTTAAAAATAAATTATATTGCAGCTCCACCAACTTCAGCAAGACTGAATACAGGAGAAGAACGTGCATTTCCATTTGGAGACTCCCTTTGCTTGCCACCTAGCCTCCAAGCTGAGCAGTGCATTTAAATCATGTTTTTGGTATGTTTTTGTAGCTGCAGGAGATGGAACTTTCTATTTAAATTAAGATTCTCACACTCTTACTTGTCCAGGTACTTGGGCTTAAGTAAGATGTCAGCAACAAGTACTGATAAAATTCAAAATAAATGGAAAAAAGGGAACTTGACACAACTAAGTTCCTCATGATTTATAATGGGATGACATCCAGCTGTTCCCATAGCATTAGAATCTTTTGAATTTTTAATCTTTTGGATTCAAAACACATCACTCTGAAATATTGCAAAGTACTAAAGCAAAGCTTAGGACAGAGGTGACTTGAAAGGGAAAACAGTTTTAGCTAGGGTACCTGAAAGTTCCATATTCCTAATAAATCCAGTGAAAGACCACATCATGGGGACAAAATCTGAAGCATTATACTTCACACAGATTATAGAAGAAACTTTCAATTTAGGAGAAAATCTTCAGGTTTTGAAAAATAATTGACATTGCTGCAACCAATAAAGTTTCCTTTCAGAACTTAATCAGCTTTATGTGTATCACAAGGTCAATCTGTTAAATCTTTCTTCTAAACCTTTAATTAAAAGTATTGACTAAGGAGCACTGCTATTATCAAAGGCAATACCATTTGACTTTAAAAAATACTGTTCATAAAAGAGAACCACAAGGCACAATTCTAAACCATTTATATTTTTTCATATTTTAATTCAAGTAAGTTAATGAACATGGCAGTCATTTCAATATATAGCCGAGAAAGTATAATTTGTTTCTAAAAATTAATTCAGATTTCATGAAAAATTATCTATATGGGAAAAGCTTGATTATCAAACAGATGCTTACATTATAATGCAGGAAGCATTAAGGGCTTTTACTGTGGAATTTGGAAATAAAGAGAAGAATAATTTAAAAGCAGAAAAACAAGATGGCTGTACTCAAACATTTTCATAGGTCAGTGCACATCAGAAGTGGCAAGATGGAAGTGAAGAATACCAAGGATCCTGAAGTGAGGACTTTCAAGCAATTTTTTAAAATGGACAACTAGCAATCAAAGACTTTTGAGAACAGTAGTAATTCACTGCCTAGAGCTGAGATAAAATCAGCATAATCAGAGGAACATAAAGATTAGTGATTAGTGAGAAGAGAGGGAGATTAGTGGCAGTTCTTTCACAAAGTCAGGTTTCCTTTTAACACAACAGCACTTTGCCCCGCAAGGTCAACTCTTCCGTCACTGCGCACGGAAATCTTCAACTCTCCTCCACGGGGGGAGCATTGAAAAGCTGAACAGAAACAAGAACCCAGAGTTAAAAAACTAGCGTGCATCACAAATCATGTAGAAATCCATGAAAACTCAGGGAAAGGAGACTTCTGGCTCCAGAAAGCAAACAGCACCAGGGACACCCTGGATCAACTGCCTTTATGGATGAAGGGCAGCTGAGGGTGTATTTCCAACTAGGCTTTGCCTACTCGGCCTGACAAAACTGCTACTTAACACAAGCAGTGAAGAGTTTGCTTTGTTGTAGCAAATTAAGTTTCTTCTGTGTATCTAAGTAAATTCTCCCTTCATGGGATACACTTTTGGAGGGAAAAAGGAAGAACACCAAGCATTATCTGAATGAGAACGAATAACAATTTTCCTGGCACTGAACACCCAAAGCTGATACTGCATTCAAAGAATGTGCCTGGCTAAAGGGTGAATAAGCTCACAAAGGCAGTGGGAAAAGTCTACAAAGAAGCATAGTCAAAAACTGACACCAAATTCTTACACAGGCAGCAACAGATACTGAGTTACAGAATCTTGAAGATATAATTTAATGCAGCTGGATAAACTTGAAGTAGAAGCAGCCTTCTGCTTGTAATTGCTTAGAGAAGGAAGGTTTTGCTTAGTTGAGCCATACACAGGTGGGATGATGTTCACTTAGCATGTGGAGTCTCTAACTTTTTCAGCAGCCTCATTTTAGTTGCATGACTTGACCAGAAAATGGCCTGGTTCAGAAGGCATTCAGAACAGGTTTGAGTTTCGAGCAGTGTTTTGTGAAAGGCTCTAAATGGATGAAGAGGCAATAATGCTCAGTCTCTACTCAATGAACTTCCAACTGCCCAGAAGCTGTCCAAAGCTGAAGGGCACGTTTTCCCTCTCAATCCCACAATTTATGAATTGGGTAGAGGTTGCATTCAGATCCCAACAGAGCACAGGCTCTCTGATGGCATATATGTTGTATATTTTAAAACTATTTCACAGCACTGCTGCTGAGAAAGCTCTTCTTTGATCAGGAGATTAGATTCTCAGACAAAGCAAGCACTCTGAAAGAGTGAAAACAGGAGCTGAGACAGAGATTGATACTTTCTGTTCTTTTCCATTTATAGAACCATGGGCTGTTTTTAACTTGTCAGAACACCACCTATGAAGTGGAGTAATGCTTCAACTGAATATTTCAGGACAGCTAAAATTGATCAATTGTTATTGTCAGGTATGGGGACACACCTAAGCTCTTCCACATTAGAGCAGATTTAAATAAAATAGATTAATTACTTCATCACTTCAAAGGTTGGTTTGGTTTGTTTTCTTCTTTAAATGTTCAAACTCTAGCTCCTTCATATCAGGATTACTAAGATTGTTTTGATATTAGTCCATTTTATTTTACTTTTAAAGAAACTTCCAAAGCAGAAGAAAAACAAAAACTAACCCACAAAAGAAACTTTTAGCCAAGCTTATATGAAAATAACACTTGATCTGTTCTTTCTCTCACACAAAGCACTGATATTTCATGCTATGTCCAAGAGTAGACAGAACATTTCAGTACCTAGAGGATTTCACTTAACAGCAGTGCCTCAGGAGGCATCCAGGCAGCTCTGAAGTGCACTCACCTTTTACATCAAAAGTTGTCACACACCTATTCCATGCCTGTATTTACCAGGAATACCTCACACTTCATGTAGATTTTATACAGATTTTCTATGAAAACAAGTATGTACAAGTGTACAAACACCCAACAGCTGAACTCCCAGTGCCCTGGGCCCCTCTGTGCTTAACCTGACACACAGGAAGGTTTAGGAGCAGCCACAAGGCCTGTGAGGTTGAGTGTGCTGATATCACAGTATGACACCCCCTGCACTCACACATCACCTTGGTGGCCTTCTATGAACGTTATCCTGTCATTTCAGAGCTTCTCACCAGCTCAGATGGAGATCAATGACCCCTGCTTAATGAATTTAAGGACTACACATCACCTCAGGAAGAAGTGACACTCTTGTAATAATATTTATTTTAAGAAATCACTAGTATTTTGTTTGAATTTCTAAACTCTATAGAGGAATGCTGAAGGAAGCACTTGTTCCTTAACCTAAGTGAAGATCTCCAAGATTTTTTTTTATCCTATGAAAGAAGGTGGACAAATTTGATGACTGATAGAGGGAAACATCTCTCCTTTGAAGAAATGTTACACCTGTGCATAAATCTATGTTGTCAATATATGTGGTGAGGTTACCTGGAAAAGATGAAAGCTGCAATGAAAACTCTTGACTTAATGAGAAATCAATTTGCAAAAACTTAAATACAGGTAGATTTATTGTAACTTAATGAAGAAACTTCTGTCTTTTTGTGTGTTTGGTTGTTGTTGGCAATCTTGGTGGTAATTTCTGTTTTGTTTCTGCCCCCCAAAAAAACAACCCTTAAATGCAAACAAATTTCCCCACAAATTAATACAGTTGTCCCAGGTAAACTCGTATATCAAGATACCCCTCTTTAAACCTGAGATAAAAAATGTCACTTCTCATCACAATAATTTGGCAAGTCCTCTCTAATTTGTCTGGTTGTATGGAAATCCTTGTGCACATTTATAAATGCTACCTTAGAAATATGGCAACAGTGTGAAGGGCTGGATACACAGACAATTGTTACATATGCATTCAACAGCAACTGTGGAAGTCCATACATCTGAGAGATTATAATTTTTATACATTGCAGAGACTCCTCTAATGAAAGAAAGGCAAGGACTGATATAAAACCCTGATTGAACCAGCAGCTTAAATTCAAGAACAAGTACCCAGCTTCAAGAAAAGATCATGAAGTATTTCACCTTATAAAAGCACTGGAAAATTCTCTTAGTAGTTGGTGGGGTAGTAGTTGCTTGACAACTTAGTCTAAAAAAAGTAGGAAGAGAACCCAAACACAGGAAATTAAGTCTGATGCTTCAGCAGAGCTGCAGCTGACCTCCTCCTAAAGGCCTCAATAGCCAGAGAGATCTGACAATAGATTTAATGTTCCTCATTTTTATATTATTTTATATGTAATCTATTTGGGAACTGACCAATCTTTCACTTTATGGAAGAAATGCTTCCTTTATTTTTGCAATAAAAAGTATCGGATATTACAGAAGCCACCACAGAGGTTTCTAAGAAGTCCAAAGATTCTCTTATTGATTAGTATTTGGTGATATGGAATGTCCTTGAATGCCAGCTATCTTCTCCAAATAATCTCATTAGTAGTAGAATTTGCCCAGTACTACCTGATACCTCTCAGACATGTAAGGGAAAGTTATTTTCTCTTAAACATACATCAAATTAACTTGTCCTATTTAAAACAGTTTTGTGTGATTTCTACCACAGCAGTTTGAGGATGCATATGTGTGGAATATGAATTTTTAAAAAACAAAACCAAAAACAACACAAACCTATCTTGTGGACAGAGAGGACTTTTTTTTTTGGTGCTAAATACATTAGATAAGCTGATTACAGTATCAGTAGCCCTGGCTGCTTAAGCTAGTTTCTCTAAAAGCAGATCAGGGACAGTACATACAAAATACATGAAAATGCAAAGCAGGTGGAAAATGTCAATTGTAAATACAGAGACAATTCCAGTCTATTTGAGTACTTAAAGTAGCAGTGTCTATAGATGGTATGGAGAGTTTAAATTCCACATTAACATCCAAAAGTGTCAAAATCTTTTGAGAAAATTTAAGGACACATAACCAAAGACAGTTTTTCATCTTCAGAAAAAAGGTTGAGATTTTAACACCCTCAACATTTTTTAAGCTATCACAGACATTGCATGGTATAAATGTGAATAGTGAAGATCTTTGGGACAGAATGTTAAATCTTTCCTTTAATACATGATGGAGAAGGTCCTGCTCATGGTGGATCCTTTAAAGACTTACCATCCTGAAGAAAATCCATTTTGAGATTCACTTGACCAAATACAAGAAGGCTTATATTCAGGGTAGCTGTTTGTTTGGAAAAGTGTTTACTTCTACGGACAAAGAACCTTATCAGATCAAATATCCAACCCTCTGTTCCAAACTAAATGTGACCAAAGGCCTGTGAGCAGAATTGCCTCTGTCCTCTCCTGGGCAACCAGGCAGGGGATGAGGGTATTTTGTATTGTTTCTCTTGTTCTTCTGCCCTCTGGCAAAGCACTAGAAACAGGAGAAGCAAGGAGTCACCTCCTCATATAGCACTGTCATATGTTAACACTTTCTCTTGGCTTTTTTCCACCAGCTTCTCAAGTGTCTTGATTAATAATAAAGATGTGATCTAATAAGCATATCTCATTGGCTGAATCAAAACACATAAACAACATCCCCTGAGGTTCACCAAGCTTCAGTTATGATGAAAGGGCATGAGAACTAAAATCCAAAAACAAAGATCAAAAACTGATTGCAGAGAGTAATGATCCAGAAACCAACACTTCAAACTCCCTGGGGAACAATGTGTCATGGTGGTGGATAGGAAAGAAAGCAATTTCTCAAAGATTACCTCACACACAAAATATTACATAATATTCTATTCACCTTGAGGAAATGGATAGGGATTGCAGTTTGGATTGTAGTAATACAACCTTTTTCTTTTCTAGTGAGTAGATTCACATAAATGGACAGCTTTGCAATAAAACAGTTTATCTTACCAAGCATTTCTTTCTTCCCCAGCTGCTCTGACCAGTAGCTGCCTAAAACAGCATGAGCAGATCCTTAAAAGAAATTGGAAAACAAAGTACAGAATTAAATTACAATCACTGCTTCAGAGAGTAAGCATAATCAAAATGTAAATATCATAAATCAAGTGCCACATGCATTTAGGGTAAAAAAAACTAAGAGTTTGCACAGCAGACAGAACTTAAGGCTTTATGATTTCAACTTATGGTAAAACAGTATTACTTCCACAAGAAGTAATAAAAAAGAACACAATTAAGAGGATATAAATCTCCACCGCAATACTCATCCAGTACTGAACTAGTCTCTCAGATTTCTCTAATTGTAACACTTGAGGGAAAAGATCTAAAAAAGACACAAGAATATCTGGTCTAATGACAGCAAGAAGCTGATTTGATTTTTTTCTGAATGAGCTGGCCTCAGTTACAAGTTTTCAGTTTAATGAGTACTCCTGCTATGCCTATAAACCAATAACTTATAAGAGACTCCAAAGTACAAAAACAGATTAACGAATTTTAATAAGAACATTTTAATTGAACTGAAACACGAGTAGGAGTTGCTTATCATACAAACACATACCACATACAGGGTCTTCCAGAACTCCATACCAAGGTGCAAAATATCTGGAGTAAAAATCATAGCCTTTTCCACTGGAATTTCCCTTAACAGTGACTATGACTCCTTTCACTTTTCCCGTCTTTTCAGCTGACAAAAACTGTTGTGCACTCACTTTCAATTCTTCCAGCACAGACCTTGAATATAATTATGAAATTTTAATAGTCCATATTCTTCATTTTACATTAATGTAAGTATTGAAAAGAAAAATAAAGCTATAGAATCATCTTCTCTACAATTCAAAACCTGCCCTAAAATATTAGAGGAGACAAGATTCCTAGCATTGTCCTCCCAATGGTATTTGACACAAAATCACCTTGAATCTAATAGACTCTGCATGAACAGAAAAAAAAAAACCTCAAGCCATGCATTTCCTATTTATTTCTGAAAACAGAGCATCCCACTTTGCTTCAACATTTTGATTGTTGAAAGAATTACTGCCCCACTACAGAATTTACCAAGTGTTCTATCTCCTTTCAGAGCAGGCAAATAACTAACATCATTCAGGTTTTCATGGCATCTAAAGCAGTCTACAACTGATTCCTCCCCACAAAACAGTCAAAGACTGAAATAATAAGTACTCAGCTGAGAACATTTCTTTTTTCCCCACTACCCCAAACTTTAACCACTAGTTAGGCCTAACTCCAAGTTTGTAATAATAGTAATTTAGTAATAATAGCCTGATTAAAGAAGTTATGTTTCAGCAGTATATACCTAAATCGTACCTGAATTAACAATGAAATCCAGATGAGATTAACAAATGCTTTGGAATCATTTGAATGGGAATTTCCTCTCTAAAGCTACTTATGGTGCTGCTAAGCATGTGTAAGCAGATTACAGTCTAATGGAAGCAAGAATCCCTGGCATTCTGTCAAATGTGCCCTGAACTGAAGCAGGACTCCCACTTTCTGCCAGGTTACTGGATCATCTTTAGACTCAGATGGATGGGGAAAATGCACCATCATTAAAACTGTTTCCTACACCTCCTCCTCTTGAAGACAGATTTCAGAATGATCTTATTCAGCTTTGCAGCTTCAATAAGCTCATATTAAAATACAAAATAACCACTTTACACAGAAATTTAAACCAGAGCCTTTAAATCTCCACCTGATTTAAAATTAGATAAAAGAGCCTAGTATGTAAAGAATAGAAATTAAACATCCAACTCAATTTCTGCATTCTTGATGAAAAAAAAGAAAAGAGAGTAAGACACCTTTCACAAGTATCACTGAGGCGGATTAAGAGGCTCTTTATGTCGGGAGAGTAACGCACATCTTGAACACTCACGTCACCAACAGCTGCCTGGTGGGAAAGGCAAAGGAGACAGAAAAAAAACCTGCCATCACTTGAATAGAAAATATTCTTCCCTGAGCATTTCTGTAGAGCACACTCCCTGCTAGAAGAGAGTTTATGCAAGGTCTTCCATGCAACTCTCAAGTAAGAAAAGGAAATGCACCAAGTGCATGAATGGATATGGGTGAGTTACCCATATAAGCCCCACATATGTCAATTTGGGAAGAAATCTAGGACCTAGAGGAGGGCAAGGACACAGACTGCCCTCTAATGCACAAAAAAGGCTGAAAATGCCACTGAAATAAATATTAATGCTTCACTCAATGGTCATGGGAGACATAGGTTCAGATACAGCATTTTGGAGAATTACATTCCCTGAGCTACTGACTCATCACTGAGAGCTTTGACATTTGGTGTTTCAAATGCAGGAGTACATCCAGCAGTCACCATTTTAATATATAAAAATAAGCAAAGTGATTGTAAATGTTTTTTCTAAGACAACGGATAGATTTTTTTTTTTTACCTTTATTAATTCTTCTACTTCCTTAAGTTCCTGGAAAAAAAAAAATACACTATAAAAAATGGAATATATACATATGTACCTATGCAACTACAGACAGACACATATACTGACATACACATACAAACACTTACTTTCCTTGAAGGCCTATCATGAATAAAATTTTGACTAACCTGGGGGTAGGCTGGGCAAAGTGGCAAGTCCAGGACAATATGATCTTTCACTTGTCTGGCCTTTAATTCCCCACTCAGTGTCATAAACGAGAGAACTGAATTTGTATTTTCTAGAGAGATAACATTGCAACATTATCAAACATAGAATTTTAATCTAAATTATTATAGCCCTGGGAGTAGCTCAGTATATTCAGCAAAAGTTAGCTATGCAGCTCAAATATATCTAGAGTAACACTGTATTCTGGGCAAAATTCCCAACTAACTCAACAAATCTGCTGAGGCTAATAAATACAGCAATTGTCAGGGAATCACTCCTGCATATGCCTAAAATGAATGGGAATGTCCTTCTAACAGAAAGAGCAATATTCCCTATTCATCAAATTCTACTATACCTCTCCCAGATGACATTTGCATATTTAGCACTTTTCTTAAACAGGAGTAATAACAGGGCATTGGAATCAGACTACAGCCCTGTAACTACAGAGCAGGAGTAAAAGGCAATGGCCAGGGTATCCCCACTGGTGTTCTATAGATGTTCTGAATGTTTAACTGCCTTTAAAAAACAGGGGTGTTAATTAGAAGTAAGTGTTCTAAAAAGTGATAGTAATACATAGGTTGTAAACCTACTTTGTTCGTGAAATAACACAGCAGCTGATGCAAGAGTAGCATGACCACAGAGACGAATTTCACTGACTGGGGTGAACCACCTCAGCCCAAAGCAGGAACCTTGAAAAAATAAAGTTTATTTAGTGCTATTAAGTGGAAGAAGTCTATTTCTTCATTTTATCTCAACATATACAGATGTTTCAGTTAATCAAAATGCATGTTGCAATCAGTTATGGTCCTAAACACACTCTTAGGTACCCACTTCACACTCATTTTTCAGAATGCTATCCCTTTTGAATCAGGTCAACCACCTTTAAATGCTGCACAGATTTTTCTTTGTCCTAAACAGGTCTTATTTAGAAGATAAAGCCTCCATGCCCTTGTGCATTATGAAATCCTACAAAGGCATAGCTGTAATCTGTATACTCTGCAGGCCAGGTTACCATTTAGAGGTCATGGATGGTTTTGTTGGTACAACAGAACCTGTACTGGGGGTTAGCTCAGTTGTGAATTATTTTGCTTAAACCACCGGTCAAGTCTGGTAGAAGTCTCTAATGTCTGCTGACCCTTCATTTCACTAGAAATCACATTTCTATTTGCTCTGTAAAAAATTTGGAACCCTCATGTATGATACTTGGTTTGCTGTAACTTTTGCACACGCATTTCAAGTGAATAATTACCATACAAACACAACTAAAAGTGGAAAAGCAACTTTTTTTTTTTTTTTTAATTTTTTTTTTTTAATCCAAACAAGTCTTGTCATTGCTTCTATGGAAATTAGTGCATTAAAGTCAGGCCCCTCTAATGAAAACAAATAGAACCCAAATAAAACCTTGTGGTGGAACCTAATGGCCCCAGCCCACTAGCATCAAAAGTACTGGAATGATAAAGAAGCTGGAGTTTTGCATGCTGTCAGATATGGATGACTTGAAAATAAGTGTGTTAAACATACTGGCAAAGTGCAAACATGAAAAATGAAAAGCCTTACCACTTCTTGCTCCAAGCGATTAGTCTCATCCTAAAATAAATTTCAATTTATTAACAACAGGAGCAAGCAATTATAGCTATTACTATCCTTAATATTTTTAATTACAGGGACAGTACAAAATCCTACTCCCTGAACAATTCACCAAACAACAAAGATGATAACCACCTTAACCTGGAATCTAAGTCCAGACTAGTGGAGTCCCAGCCCCATGGCTCATGCCACCACACAACTGCCAAGTGAGCAGGTTCAGTGAACTGATTCAGCTGAAAAGTAATCCAGAGTGAGTGAGAACAAATTCTGCATTTGTCTGATATTTTCTTGCAAACAGAACCACTAACTTTTGGAAAAGTCATCTCCAGGTTTGAGTTTTCTGATGAAAGCTGTTTCTGAAAGGTTCATTTCTGTTGCAATTTTTTGGTACAAATCTTCATCCAAGTCCTAGGGATGAAACAACAAATCCAATCAAGAGCAGGCCAAAAAACACAGAATCAAACTTTCTGTCAAATACAGTCATTTAATTTTCTACTATAATAAAACACAGATTCAGTTTTAAATCAAAATATTCTCTGAGAGTAAAAAAACTGTAAGTGGGACTATATGCTCCCTCTGTAGGAGATGAGAAGAGACAACCTGGGGCAAAAATAAACCAAACTGCTGGAGCTCCCTGAGTGCCTGTGATTTAAGGGAGTGGACATTGATCCCAGGATACCCAAGCCCCAGGGATTGTATAACACCCTCCCTGGCCCAAGTCCCACTGCTCTTGGTTATGCTGACTGGCCAGGTTTGAGAATCTGATCTTGAAAATATTGAAACTCAAGAGAAACAAAGTACACAAGGGTTCAGCCTCTGAGAGATAAAAATGTGCTCCTTTAACTCGAATTATTTCCTTTAATAACTAATCCTTTCCAGCCAATAATCCCATGCTACAGCCACAAACCAATAACTGATTAGTACACTAGAGCAGACTGAATTCTGTACAGTTAAACAACATTCTAGTATTTTACATTCCCCTTCCCCAGAAAGAGCTCTGTTAGTTAATCTAAAGATTCTAGACCAGAATAAAGACCAGAAAAAAAGTTATTAAAAATAACTTTTTTTTTTTTTTTTTTTTTTTTAATAACATGGAACTTTATTGAAATACTGCCATCCTGTGGCCCCTCTGAAACACAGAAAGGACCAGTATTGCCATTCTTGCATTTCTTCTCATTTTTTCTGCAAAGCATCTGCTGAGACTCTGGAGGGAGCAGAGAGCAGTTGCTTCGCATCTCTGCATCACACTTTCTTCAATGTTAGAATAAAATACTGAATTAGGATCTCAGCTTCCAGGAACCTTTACTTCCAGGAACCATAGAAAAAACTTTTTAAAGGTCTGCATTCCAAAGTCAGCACACAAGGTGGCCTCACGATATCTTAAGACAAAAAAGTAAAATTAATATTAAAAACACAATTAGAAGCTCGCAGTTTTAAAGCAGAGATAATCTGGATTTAGATTTTATGGGGCCAAAAATATCTCTGAAGAAAGATGTTCCCAGTCATAGCTTTAGCTGAGTTGGTAAGTAGGCAAAGTTATATGAGAATCAGACTTAGGAACATCTAGAAAGGATTCATATGGTCATTGCAAGCTGTTGCCATTGGCTACTCTACATATTTTCATATGAAAGCATTTTCATATTTACAATTTTTATTGGAGTTATTATACAAACAGTACAAGGCCTGTAAATTTCTAATCCATCTTAATGACTCTTTTTGTTAGAAATCAGCACCAGTTAGTACCAACTGCTCACAACAGCCTGATGAGGAGGATAACTGCACCAATACTACCATGCAACACTGAAGCAATAAAAACTGGCTGTTTAAACTTGGCTAAAGCTGAACCCAACACGCTAATGTAAAAGATTCATATCCAGGTCTATACTTGCTCTTTTTCTTTCCAGAGAAAGGAAAAATGCAAGATAAAAAGGGAGAAAACCTACACCAAAACCCAAAACCAAACCCCACAGTTTAATCCTTCTACTCAGTACTGATTCTGTTCTACAGTATTACTTTTCAGATTTCACTCTTAATCCTTCAGAAACTGTATTCTGAATAATTCTTAAAGAAATTATTCCACTTTTCTTGACTTAACTCAAAAGAAATCCAGTCTACTCCTTAATAAAACATTTTTAACAGCCCACAAAAGATTCAAAAGTTGTCATGTATGATATCGTTTGGATGGGGAAAAAAAAAAAAAAAAGAGCATCCCTGCGCTAATTTCTCTGTATTTGCCACAGCAAAAAAGTCTGGAAAAAGAAAAGCGAAGTCTGATGCAGTGCAGAGTGCTCAGGCCAAGTACAGAATGGCAAATGTCATTGCAGTACCTTAGAGAACAGCTGGGTTATTTTTTTCTTTAACTTACATTTTCAAGCAGACAAACTGCCGCAGGATTTCCAGCGAATGGCCGTTTTGTAAATGCATCGACCGTAAAAATTGGGATCTGCATAGTGGTGTGCACCTGTGCAGCCACAGGCTGTGCTCTGCAAGGCACTCTCTAACCTGTTTCACCCAAACCCACAGCACAACTCCAAGTTAATGTTTTCCTGACGGCAGGCGGAGCCATCTCGTCACTTCCTAGCGCCGACACCGATTGAGATTCCTTCCTACTCCCCTGGCGCTCCGCACTGATTTTTTTTTTTTTTTTTTTTTTTTTTTAATTAAAACACACATTTTAGCCTCCCTCGCCACCAGCCCCTGAGCGCCTCACAGGCCCTTTCACCTCAGCGCCCGGCCCGGCCTGCCTCGCTCTAAGGGAGGCGGGATCCTGCCCAGCTCGGCAGGTTCGCTGAGCAGAGAGATGTGGGCAGCCATTGCGTGCGCGCACACGGGGCAACCTTCCACATCCTCACTCCCCGCAAAGCTGCGCCGAGGGGCAGGGACGCGCTGAGCGGGACACAAGCTCCGCAGCACGACCGGGGCCGCCGCCGCCGCGGGCTGTGAGGGCAATGGCGGCGTGAGGCGATGCCCGGGCACGCGCGCGCCGCGCCCCCCGCCCCGCGGGCCTGCGCGCGCTCCCGCTTGGCGCCAAAACGAGCGGCGCCGGCAGCGTGACAGAGGGAGGAGCGCGCACGCGCCCGGCGGCCCCTCAGCGGAGGAGGCGGCGAGAGGAAAGGCGGGAACGCCCCTCTCCTACCCCGCATGCGCTTTCGCTCCCTTCCACCGTCTCCCCCGCCCGCCCTCCCACCGCGAGTCGCGCGTGCGCAGGAGCCGCCCAGGCGGGTGTGAGGCGGCGCGGGGCGCGCGTATCGCGATAGTCGCGCGGACCGGACGCTCCGCTGCCCGTGAGCGCTACGCAGGTGTGGGCCCGCCGGACGGCTCGTCTGTGAGGGAGGAGACGCGTCCTGCCCGGCGCGAGCAGCTGCCGGGGCACGACCGGGGGTGCGCGAGAGGCTCGCGGTGAGCGGAGAGGGCGAGCGGGCGGGCGGGCGGGGCGAGCGGCGGCGGGGCCCGCCCGGTGGGGCTCTGCGGCCGAACGCTGCTGCCGGCGGGGGCTCGGGGCCCGCCCGGCGCCGGGTCGGGCTCGGCGCGCGCCCGTGGGCGGGGAGGAGGCGGTGCGGAGCCTCGTTCCCGATCGCGGCCGCCATTTTGAGCGGCGGAGCCGAGGGCGGTGGCGGCTGCGGCCTCAGGAGAGCGGCGGGCGGGGGTCCTGCAGCGGTGAGGGGGCACGGGCCGGGCGGCGCAGCGCAGCACCTCCGGAGCCGGAGGTGGGCAGCGGGGCGCGGCGGGAGCGGGGCAGGCGAGTGGCGGGCGCCCTGGGAAGGCGCGGTAAATGGCGGCGGGCAGGGGAGCAGGCGGGGGATCAGGGCCGCGGTCTCGAGAGGACGGCGGGCGGCGGGATCGCGGTGGCTCCGCGCCTGATGAGGCGGCGATGGCGGCTCCCTTTGTGGGACGGTGGCCGTGCCCCCTTCACACGCCCCCGTCACACGCGCCCCCGCCGCCCTCGGCTGAGGGCAGACAAAGGAAGGCCTTGTGGTTCCAGCCCCTTCCTCAAGTGTCATGCTCCGAGGAAAGGAACAAGGGAGAAAACAAAACGCGCGGAGCTGTACGGAGCGGATGTGGAATGTACTCGGAGTAAAAGCCGAGTTTTATGTGCCGTGCCTGCCCACGTGCTGCCCGCCGTCCACGCGGTGCTCAGCCCCAATGGCGGGGTTACATTGCATCCCCTTGGTGGCGGGTTTAGATCCCCTCCGGGATAGCTTTAAATGCACAGTTCCAAATCCGGAACAGAAATAAAGCTCACGATCCATCACGCTAGTTATCTAAATAAACAAAACCTAACAGATTTCTTTTGAAAGAAAGGACTTTGAGATGGGCGGAAACTCAGGGGTTTTTTTATTTCTGCTTTGTTGGGGTTTTTTTAGGATTTAAATAAAATAAAAGATGGACTGGACTGGAAAACACAATGGGCCCAATGATACAACTAATGACGGAACAGTGGTACGACTCCGAGGCCTGCCATTTGGTTGCAGCAAAGAAGAGATTGTTCAGTTCTTCCAAGGTACCTCCAGCATAGTCGAATTGTAGTGGGTTTCTTTAGATGCTTTGTGTATTTTTAATGTTTTGTATATGTTTAATAGCTGTTAATGGGGTGGATTGGGAGGGATTGTGGTAAATTAGTTTGTCTTAAGTTTGAGATTTATGCTCTGTAAATGAAGCACAGATAACCATAGCTGTAGTAGAGCACAAAATGTATCTGATTTTGTCGAGGTGGGAAACAATACCGTGCATATCGGGGTAACCTGAATGTTAGCATTTGGATCAGTTAAATTCCTTGATTGGTAGCTATATTTTTTCATGTAATTTAGGTGGTTGCATTTTTGTATAGTCTAAAGAGAAAAGAAGTACGGCTAAATCCATAAATATTTAATGAAAGATCATGGGCTTGTATTGTTGGGTGATGGGGGAAAACGAGGTGGTTTTCTTTTTCGTTGTTGTTGTTTAGATATGCTTTAAGTATTTGCTACAGATGGGAATGTTTCAGCCTTTAACACTGTTCCCCTTGACGGGGTTATTTGTCCTTGGGTTAAAGGGTTGGAAATCGTGCCAAATGGGATAACATTGACGCTGGACTACCAGGGGAGAAGCACAGGGGAGGCCTTCGTGCAGTTTGCTTCAAAGGAGATAGCAGAAAATGCTCTGGGGAAACACAAGGAAAGAATAGGGCACAGGTGGGGATGGAGAGTTTGGGATGGTGTTAAATCTTTATTTTTTTGGGGGTTGTGGGTCAGTAATGCTTTTGGGGGGTTGGGGACCATTGGGGAATTGGTTGTTTTTACGAATTTTTATAACTGATCCTAAGTTAACTTGGGAAATACAGTAGATTTGGGGGGTGGGGGAGACAGTATTGCACTGGGTAGTTTGCTAAACTCAGAAAATTGTTTCAATCATGCTCGTGTAGGGTAATTTGTGATAAATGCTGCTATAGCCAGACATTGCTTTTCAACAGTATGATTCTCATACTGGAAAGACATGTTTTAAGCTTAATCTGTACAGCTAGAATTTTCACATCGTAATTTTTGCCACTGTAAGGTGGGGGCTTTTTAAATACACTTAAGATTCTTACAGTTTTGAGGAGAAACTTAAGTTGTATGGTATTTCTAGTCACTGCTATTGGCTTGTACATTTAGCTCTAGAAAATGTAGTATGGCCTTGTGTAAAATTCAGACTGCTTCTGCCTGTGTTCTTACTAGTACCTTGAAAATGCTCTTTTATCAGATACATTGAAATCTTCAAAAGTAGTAAGAGCGAAATCAGAGGATTCTCTGACATGCCAAGAAGAATGATGGGACAACAGCGGCCTGGACCATATGATAGACCATTAGGAGGAAGAGGGGGTTATTATGGAGCTGGGCGTGGAAGTATGTATGACAGAATGCGTCGAGGAGGTGGTGGATATGACGGTGGTATGTTCATCTAATGAACACAGGTTCTCTTGGCAGTCTCATGTTTCTGACATACTTGTCAAGAAATAAGAAATGGCAGTAGCTGTGATGCCTGTTAGGTTGGATGTGTTTATCTAAAAAAAACTTGTATCAAAATGTGTGGCTTAGTGTTTAAGATGAACATTAATAATAAGGGAGCTATTTTCATTAGAATCAGATTTTTCCATTTGCATGTTTCAGTCTGTGTTATATAAAAAGAAATGTACTTTTGCACCATGTTTGGAAGTCCAGGTTTGGCAGCCTGCAGAGGCTGTTTGCAAAGCGCTGGCTGCCCAAAGACTGCAAAATTGATGTTGTGTGTGCATTACTCTGTGAATTCTGAGCAGTAATGTAATCGCTCCTTTCCTTTTCTCCATTGCACAGGATATGGTGGCTTTGATGATTATGGTGGCTATAATAACTATGGCTACGGAAACGACGGCTATGACGACAGAATGAGGGATGGGAGAGGTAAAAGAAATTAATAGTTTGTCTAAAAAGGTTTTCCTGTTCTTGAGTTGCAAGACACAATATTTCCAGGGCAGAGAGAATAGCTTCAGTCTGCTATTTGGTAAATAAGGCTGTTTAAAAAGGGGAGGGGATTGGGCAATCACAAGAAAAGGTAAATAGATTGCTTAGGAGGGCTTCTGGCTAAGGTTTGGGTTGATACATGGGAAGCGTAAACACCGTGCATTCACTGGTATAATTGAGTGCTTTCAGAAAAAGAGTAGTGATGACTTCTGGCTTTACATGATCTTAGAGGTGTGTGGGTTTTTTTGGTTTGGGTTTTCCAATAGGCATGGGAGGACATGGCTATGGAGCTGGAGATGCAGGGTCGGGGTTCCATGGTGGCGGTCATTTTGTTCACATGAGAGGGCTGCCTTTCCGAGCCACGGAAAACGATATTGCTAACGTAAGTACCAGGGGGGAAAGGGCTTCCTCGTGCCAGCAGCGTGCATGTCCCTGTCTGTCCCGGCCCACACTCGGGGAGCCTTCTCAAACCAGTCCCTGCTACATCTGCACAAAGTTAGCAAGCTTTTGTAAAGCTGCTGTCTGAGGTGGGATTACCAGAGAAGTCAGCAAAGCTATATTTATCCTTAATCCTCGCACTCTCTGCTCTTTCCTTTCCACGAGAGCTGTGTTGCAGAGACAACAGTTGCTGCAATCAGTATCCTTATTTTAAGGCTTTCAGGATTTGTTTAAGCTTATCTGATTTTGTGAAAACAAGATTTGAAACTTAAATTGCTTAGTTTACGAATTTGTTGACCTGAGATTTATTTCAGGAGGGGAAGGGTGGCTGTAGAGAGCTGTGCTGGCTTGCAGAGGACTTTCCTTCTCATATGAGATCAGGGTGGCAGATAGAAGTGCATCCATAGGATTTTGGGAGTGCATTCTTGTGTCAATGCCTGTGTGTTGCTGTCGGGGAAAAAGCTTTTTAGGATACAGGACCTGGTTTAAACAGCACGTCTTGGGGAGAGGCAGTCCTGCCAGTTGCACCTATGTATTACATATGGAGAGCTCCATTCTTCAGCTTGTGCTTGTTTGTTTTTGTGGGTGGGTTGGTTTACTTCAGTGGAGGTGTAGTTTCTTGTGCCAGTTTGTTTCATTTAGGGTAAAGATTCTGTAACAACATAACGGGCCAAAAGTCAGGCTTTGATCTAGAGCAGAGAGGGTGAGCCGTGTGACTGACAGGGAGCTTTTCTTGAATTCCATGGACACGTCCTTGCTTTGAGAAATCTGAAGAAGCAGAGCTAAATGAAAACCAACTGATTATTTTCTTGTCCAGGATATCATCACATTTGACTGTGTTGTTCAAAGCAGTGTGTGTGGGCAGGAGTTGTTTGCATCTCTGCTTTCAGAGAAAGCTCCTCAGGCTCCATAGCTGCAGCTCTCTGAGCTGTGTAGTAACAGTGGGTTGTAAATGTAGGTTGACCTGATGCTGAGTGTCCTGCAACCCCTAAGTACTACTTAAGAAATGAGCAGTTAAATTTCTGTGGAAGGATGACATTGAATTAAAGCAGTGCACCACTAACCATGGGAATGGAAAAAAAGTACCTGGCTTGAATTCTGCATTAACGTGATTTGTTTTTTGCTTTTTCCCTAGTTTTTCTCACCATTGAACCCTATAAGAGTTCACATTGATATTGGAGCAGATGGCAGAGCTACAGGAGAGGCAGATGTGGAATTTGTAACACATGAGGATGCAGTAGCTGCCATGTCCAAGGATAAGAATCACATGCGTGAGTGTCGTGTTCCCTGACACTGCCACTTGGCCAGGCTCTAGCAGGGCTGTAAGCAGCAGATCCATCCTAAGGTTTTCCCAGTTTACCCCATTGCAGACCTGCTCCTTTGTGGCCTTCTGTCTGCTACCTGTAAGGGGGGTGGAGGGTTTTCCTTTGTATCTCTGCTTCTGGTTTGGGAAACAAAGTACAAACTGAGGCTTCTTCACTTCTTACAGAGCATCGGTATATTGAACTATTCCTGAATTCCACTGCTGGAGGTGGCTCTGGAATGGGAGGCTATGGCAGAGATGGAATGGGTATGCATCAATTGCACATTTAGCTGGTGCTTTGCCAAGTCTAGCAAGTTCCAAGCTTGTAACATGGCACTTGTGGCTTTGCAGATCAAGGGTACGGCTCTGTTGGCAGGATGGGGATGGGTAGCAATTACAGCGGCGGATATGGAACTCCTGATGGCTTGGGCGGATACAGTAAGTACAGTACCCCTTGAATGGTCAGGGCAAGTGTGAATGGGGCAGGGGTGCTGGGGCTGGAGAAGGGAAAGGGGGGCAGTGGTTCTTTGAAACAGAATATCTGGGGGCTGTATACGTTAAGAGCAGTAGTGCTGGACTATCCTTAGTGTAAGTTGTCATCTTCAACCAGTTCTGTATTACCCATCCCATTTTTTCTTCTTTTAAGGTATGTATGCGTGACCTTGTGTCAATTGTTTGCAGGTCGTGGCAGTGGAAATAGTGGAGGATACTATGGGCAAGGCAGTATGGGTGGAGGAGGATGGCGTGGGATGTATTGAAGGATAGCCTTGTTTCTGCAAAACACCTGGAAGAAACAGTCTCTGGTCTACTAGACTTTCTTACAAAATTTAATTTCTTTTGTATTTTAAGAACTTTATAATGACTGAAGGAATGTGTTTTCACAATATTATTTGGTAAGCAACAGATTGTGATGGGAAAATCTGTTTTCTGTAGGTTTTATTTGTTGCATACTCTGACTTTAAATAAATTTTTATATTCAAACCACTGATGTTGATACTTTTTATACTAGTTACTCCTAAGGATGTATTACATATTCAAGACTACAGTCGGTTTAAAATGTTGTGCTATGGTTCCATAAAGGTGGTTGTACTGTAACTCCTATGAACACTGATTCAGTTCTATGTAATCTTGGTCTAGTGAACAAATTTAAACATTGACTTGTTTAAGGGGAGATGGGTAGATGAGTAGGTTAGTTTATTTGGTAATGGCTTTCCTAAACCCTTTTGATAAGTTGTATGTAGTAACTGCAGCACAGCATAAAGCTGTGGAGGCTCAGTCATTGTCCTGGCTTCTTGCTGCTGCTGCCAGCACCCCCAGCAAATGCACAGCTCTGCAGAGGAGCAGCACCACACCCAGCAGCCACGTTTATTTCCACGCTTTGCTGTAGTGCCCTAGAGCCTGCATTTCACACGTGTAACCTGCAAATCTAACTGAAACTAGCACAGCTTTGAGCTAACACAACCTAGGTCAAATACTGTTCATTTGATGCTTTTTACTTCGGATTTTTCTCACAAACATGCTTTTAGGAAGAGTGGAGGATTTGGTAGCAAGTTACTTCTTTTCTTTCTTGAATTTATTGTATTTAAACATGGTTCAGCTTTTTTTTTTTTTTCACTGCACAGAGCTGATTTGTCTGTATTCAAAGTTTGCCAAGTCATTCTACATAGGAGTTTACTGGAAGCCAGGATCTCTGAAATACCTATAAGCCCAAATACTTTTTCAGTAACACACAACCCCAACACGTTGATAAAACTTTCTGTGCATTTGTGACATGTAAGATATGTAAGAAACTTATTGTTTGAAGACACTTAACATACCTGATGTGTAATGGAAAAAGGTATTTATTCTTCTGAGCCAGTGTGATCTCCCAAATTAACTGCTTTGTCCTCAATGCCTCCCTTAAAATGTCAAATGTGATCTTGGGTATTGCAAGTCTGTCACCTGTTTTGCTAGTACTGTGTTATATCTGTAATAAATGTCTTCTTGTGGGAGAGAGGAGAATGGAGTTTATTTCACTAGAGAGTGTGTTTGGGTGTTGAAGGGACTGGAAGAGCTGAAGAGGGTAACTGGCACAGGAACCTTTCCAGGCACTGGAGCAGCGCTGGCTAGCAGGGGAGGGAAAAGGAGTTGTTACCCACGTGAGCCGCTGTTGCTGTGCAGAAAGGGGGGAATAGTGTCACTCGAGCACTGCAGCCCCGGCTGTGCCGCTGAGCGCTGCTCGGCTGCGCTCCCGCTGCGGGCGGGCGGAGCGAGCGGGCGGAGCGGCCCTGCTGGGCGGGGCTCAGCCCGGGCCCGCCGGCAGCAGCAGCGGCAGCGATGGGCGCTGCGGGCTGGCTGCGCACACACAGCAGCAAGGCAGGAGTCGCTGCAGCTCCCAAGAGGGAGAAAATGCTGCTCTGATCCTGTCTGAGCGGTTCCAGTTCTGGGTACCCCACAGCTCCTGCTGTGCTCAGTGAGAAGGATTTAGAACTGAGAGCAGGGTTTTACAGACAAAGATACAGCAGCAGGCACGGCGCTGTCCAAAAACCTTAAAAGCAGGCCAGGTATGTAGTTTGATGCCAAGGGAAATGAAACCATGTGGAACACCCAGCATTCATTTTGTTCAAGGCAGAAGTCTTACCTGCAGTCAGTAATTACACACTCTTCCTATGCAAATAGGACAGCACAGAGGGGAGGAAAAGATGGCAGTTAAGTAACAAATTAATTTATTGCACGTTATGGAAATACACTATATTCTTGTTTTAAATTATTTCTATTTAGTTGCATCCTTTTTGACAAATTATTTATTAAAGCGGTGCAGATTAGTTTTATCCTACCATCTCCATCCTGCATCAAACCCTCCTGCCTCCATGCCTGCCCCACACAAAGCCCACCTGGAAAAACTCTGAAGAAGCACATGAGCAGCACCTGATTCTGTCTGTACAGGGTACAGCACAGGCAAAGCCTTTCTAAGCATCTCAAGTCATAATAAAATACTGAGTTACAAATTTAAATTAAGTGACATTATTCTCAGATAACTTAAATTTATTTTTTTTTCCAAAAGTTATTTACAGATTTACAAGTATTTGTGTGGTATTTTACAAAAAGTTACATCAGCTCATTTTTAGAACATTTTCATTTACAAAAGCTACATAAGCAACTACATTGAGGTGTTTAAAAGAAGAGCTATGTTAGCTTTTAGGATACTGACAAAATCCCTATCCTCAGAGACAAAGCCAAGCTAAACAAGGTGCAAGCAGTGCAGTGAGCTGGAAGTGAGAGCAATTTATCAAAGGATATTATTTCTGTTTTCCTATGGAAAGAACAAGGATTTTATCTTCCAGCAAAAGTTACCATCAGTGACAAGAGTGGTTAGACTGAGAAGGACTCAAAAGTGCTCTGGAAAAAAGTGAAGTTTAGGAACTGACTCTTTAAGTTGGAGAGAGATGGTGACAAAATAAGGAAGAACCTCCCTGTTAACACAGAAAGGATGTGATCCCCAGAATTTAATCCCAGCCTTTCTAGAGCTATGCAGTGACTGCATGTACAAGCTTGAGAGCATGACTTGCATGAAAATGATGCAGAGACTTGTTCAAGGTTACAGACAATGTCAGACAAGAGGTGTGTGGTGAACAGCTCTTCCAAGGGAAACACAGATATATCAAATTAATAGTTCATGTGAAAAAATCATTCAGCAAACACACCTTCCTTCAGCAAGTGCCCCAAGGCACTGTTTGTTCCCTGGCTGACCAGAGCTCCCCTTAGACCTGGCACTGCACAGAACAGCTGCCAGTGCAAGATTCTGGGATGTATCAAACCCTGCCCACGAAGAGGAAGTAAAGGAATACTCAGTATTTGGCAATAACTTCTCACACCACTGCATTAATTGGCATAGCTCTTTCCAGAACACTTTAAAACCAGCTACTGCACAGTTTTGCTCCACAACAGCCTATGACAGGCACACTGTGGCAGAGTTAGGTGGGACTTGTGGCACATCAGCCTGTAAGAGTATGGCCTTTCTCCAGATTATCTTAACAACTAACATCCTCATCCAATACATTAACACTGAGTCTCCTGTATAAACTGCCCTGCTGTCTCCCAAAAAAGCTGCTGAGCCATTTGGCAGACCAACATATCCATTTGGGTTTTTCCTTTTTCGATTTGGGTCCCATTGCCTCCACTTGTTTCAAAAAGAAGCAGAGAAGTAACTCGTCCACAGAACCTCGAAATTGCAACTTGACACTGCTTACCTGGAATTAACTGCTGTACATTCTTTAGGTGGTGGTGTGGTTTGTACAGGATGAGCTAAACACCAGATTTAATGAGTATCTTATGGCACGTTAGAAGAGCACCTCTGTATAAGTATTGCATGGCAGGAGTCACAGACCCGGACAGGCTTTGGTGAAGAGGGCAGAGGCAGCTCATTGTCAGAACAGGCATTGCAAAAGATCTCCCCACAGTTCCTACAGTGATGCTAAACCATGGGCAGAAGATGAAAAAAATTAAAATTTACAATGGAAATGTACCTGGGAATTGCATACCAACAAACAATACACACAGAGCAATCCAAAACAGAATTCCTTTCACTTCTTGGGTCTGAGCATGGAGTTAGTTTGCAAAAGATAATTCATCTACATCCCAAACCATGATGCAATCCTACACAAATTATGTTTGTCCAGGATTGCACCACAGGCAGATACATGGTTTCTCCAGACATTTATGTGTATATATATATACACTCTTCAAAGATTTCATTCAAACCCTGGATTAAGAATGCATTCTGCTAAAGAAAAATGCAGCATGAGCAATGATATCCAAAACAGTGGGTGCTTCTGCCAGGTAGCTAATTGAGATTTAACATAAAAATGTAAAGAAAACTTCCTGCACACATTAATAAAGCACAGAAATTAATGTCACACGTTACTTTAAAATGACAATAAACTCATATTTTCTTACTCTAGTATATAAAAAATGCCATAAAAAAACCTCTACACATGTCAAATTCTAACAGTGCCAGAGCTGATAAGAGTTTGAGATAACATTTCCACAAAGGAGTTAAATAATTTTTAACTAGGTTGCCTTGTGGAACCTCCACCACGACACTGTTTCTTTTGAAATTAGGGCCCAGCTGCATTGTATGTATCAAAGAACTGGAAAAATACCTCAAAAATAACTCTGCATTCACGTGGTCATTGATATCTCATGCCACACCTCAAAGATAATTGATAATTACATCACACTTGTAATAATAATTACATAACACTTGTAAACAAGTTGGGAGAAATCTTGTTAAAGTTTTACCTTCCTTTTGGAAAGTGAAAATTCCTTTTCACATAGCTTGCAATGAGTGGCCTCTTTGTCCTTCAACCAAACCTGGCCCTGGAGAAAAAATTATCATAATTATATGTATGTGATGAATTTAAACTTTGGGCTCAGGGACAAGCCAAATCAAGAGCAGAACATTCACTGCCTGAATGCTCAGTGTCCTGGGACCAGAGTAATGTCACAAAGACTCTAAAGCAGCACAGGACTGCTCCAAAACACTGCAAAACCTCAGGGGATAACACAGAGCATAACTGCAGAGAGAACATGCTCCAGGGGGCAAAGCTGGGCAATAAGCTCAGCTGCAAGAGCAGAAAGGCATCCGAGCCTCACATTTTATCAGCTTTGGTGCTACAAGTTTACTTATTTCCTACCATGATCAAGTATTTATTGATCCCTGAGAAGTACTATGCAGTTTAAGCTCAGCTGGCTTCACATCCTGTCCCAGATACCCTCTGTAAATTATAGAGGGGTGTGCACCATTGCAAAGAAAGGGCCAAAATGCACAGCTGTGCCTCAAACAAGGAAAACCAAAAGCAAATGGATTTTTTCCAGGGGGTTACAGGGAGTCTGTGGGTCTCTCCCACTGGAGGAAATCATACAGTGAGTCTCTCTGGAGTAGCTGCTGTTGGTGAGAAGTCTTCTCATGCTTATGAAAGATTTCAAAAAGAACAGTTTCAAATAAATGTCTCAAAATGCTACTGACCTGCAGTGCCTTGTTTGCTTCCTTTATATCTTCTATTTTCAGCTTTGATCTAAAGAAAAGATAATGCTACTTCAGACTTCTGCATGGTCAGTTATGCTCTAACAACTCAAAAAGCTGGCTTAGGTACTTAAAAATTTTAAGTCTGGGGATGCCCAATCAGGCAGCTGTGAACTAATTTCTTGTTTTGCTTTGCTTGCATGTGTGACTCTTCTCTAGTAACCTGTCTTTATCCCAACCCTTAATGAGTTTTCCAGCTTCCACCTTTCCAACTCTCCCTGATCCCAGTGGTGGGGAAGTGAGTGAGCAGCTGGGTAGGGCTCTAGAGGAGCAGCACTGCTCTGTTACCTTCTCCTTGAGGCTCCTCTGGGAATGCCACAGCTGGCAAACCAGGCAACTGTTCTCACTGCAGAACAAAGCCTAATGCCCTTCAAACCAGGATACTCTGTTCACAGCACTGTCATTACCCAGGAGGTCACAGCCACCCCACCAGCCAAAAATCAAAATTAACAGGCCTGACCTAAGACACATTGACTTCTGGTAAATGGTTGGTTATCAAAATAATAATAATATTGTCATATACTGTCCAATATGCATTACCACTATCCCACTATTTTTCTTAATTCAAGTGTATATGACAGAAATAATATGTATAGATCATAATGAATAATGAAATTACTCGCTCAGCTTGGATGCCAGTTCTTGGAGAGCAGCTTCTTGGTCCTCACAAATGCTTTTCAGTTGCTTGTTCTTCTCCTGAACTTTAAGGAACTCCTAAAAACAAAACAAAACAAACAAAATAGTAAGAAAGCAGATTATTCTCAAATTGTGCTTGCCCTACTGCCTAGAAAGCTGCTCCTACTGAAGCTGATCTTGCTGAGAAAGCCAAGTGCATGAGTGATCCCTCACACCCCCTCCAAATCCAACCTGAACAGCAACTGCTCAGGATTAAATTCTCCTGGACCCCAAGAGATAAAGGAACATTTCTGCTTCTGTAGCCCGCTCCAGGGAGAAAATAAACTCTGATTGACTGGAGAGCCCAAGAGCACCAGAGAGCCATGTGTACAGGGAGAAGACAGAGCCTTCAACACAGCTGAGAAAACAAGAATTTCATTTTCCTTACCCACAGTACTGAGCTCTGATCTGAGGACTAAATGGGGGGTAAAAAGCCCATTTTCCCCCTCAATTCTATTGTAATCTTTCTTATCTATCTGCAGAAAGTCTTTAAAATACCATGTCTAAATCCATAACTAACTTTGCAGTGAATTTCAAAATTACTAGTCAAAATTTGCTGCAGAATTTACTTTTTTAAGGTTAACTATTTCCTGGGTCTCTGTTCTCAGATGAGATACAGTTTCCTTTTCTTTTTGAAGATCATCCTCTAGGGTTTGCCGCCACTCTTTTTCTATCTTCAGATCTGTTTCCAGCTGAAGCCTAGAATAGGGAAAACAAAACAAAAATCACTGTGCACAACAGTATCACTTTAAAAACAAAACTGAGTTTATTTCTGGGTGCAACAGATTATTACCATAATAAACTATTAATTTACATGGTTTCTAAATCAGAAATAATGTGTCAATATAATGATATTTTAGGTATCACTGTCATAAACAAAGCACTGTCACTTAGAAAATGCTATTCAAAGTAAGTTTATTTAAAGGACCAGGAATATGGCATAATTTTGAAGAGCTGACCTTTGAAACAAATGAGTAAGAGAAGACTAACCACAAAATTCTGAACTATTTTTAAAACATGCATAAGGCAAAGCCCCTTAACTTTATCCACCTTGTTTCTAAAATAAACCAAACCAACCAGCCACAGTGTCATTGGTGATGCAGACAGTCAGTGCAGCTGTCTCTGACACTATAAAAGTTATTTCATTTTACACCTTTAGATGTGAATCTTCTATTTTAGACTAAGGTTTATGGCATTTTGAACAGAACTGAAAATAAAGGAGGAAGGACTTTAAATTACTATTTTTATTGAGCTTTCCCCACAGCTGAGGTTCAGCATTAAGAGGGATGTAGATTCTATTGGCTTAACTGACCTTCAGTTAAAGGAATTAGGGCTACTCTCATAGAAAGCCCATTCTAGCTGGAATTTTACTACTGGTTTCATGGAAGAGTTGGTGTTTAGGATGTTATGGAGAAACCAAAGGGTGGAAGCACACTGTTTAGCTTTCTAAATCTAAACTGTGCCAACACAGGAAAAGAGAAAAAAAATCTGAGAGTATTCATGCAAGGTCTTTTGATGGGACACCTACATCCATGTTAAAGTTTCCTGTTTTAAAACCAAACCCACTTTGAAAGGAAAGACTTACATTTTGGGACACTACCTCAGCATCTGGCTGGAAAAGAAGTGAACATGACCTGGAGGTTTCAGAATTGCAGAATTCTAAGGCTGGGGTCTGAACTGTTCTTTTGCCCAAATCTGCAGAGGTGACTGTGGTAGCAAAGTGAACATTTGTCACAACAGTTGAACAAGTGGATTGACATTCAGAGTTTTGAGAGAGGCAGGGGAGGGCCCATAACTGGATTGGAAATCACTGATTTTTAAGCCCCAGTCTTTGTGCCAAAGATTCACTTAAATAACTGATGTTTTATCTGCCCAAAGAGGGAAAACACCTCCTCTTACAGGGAGCTTCTAACATTACATAGTGATTTAAATTAGTACTGAAGGATGTAACAGGAGAAAGACTAGAGGGTTGGTTTGTACATTAGCTTTTAATTTTGATGACTCCACTGGATTTTCACTTTTTATTTCCTGTGCAGTTCAACCACTTCTACCTCATCAGTAAGCTGGATTGATCAAACTACTGTTGTGCCACTTCTGGTTAAGCCTACACTACTCCATACTTGTGGGCTTTGTTAAAAGTGTGGTTTACTGCCTCTCCACTATGTATTTTCCCACTTAGGATAACTTCCTCCTGAATTAAGCTGGCACTTTTAGCCAAGAAATAATGCTGTTCTCTCCCTTCCTTTCAAGCTGTTTGTCATTTCAGAGGCACCCAAAGGCAGCTTGGCTTCCTTGGAATGACATATTTTCTTCTGCCTTGCCAGTACCTGACACAAAGATATTTAGTATTTACATTCTGTTCAAAACCATTCAACAACAAGCAGCCTGTATTGGGACAGAGGACATGTTGCAATGTAGAATGTTTACTGCCATGCATTTTTCCAAACAGGAAAGAAATACTCACAGCTGTTTCTCCTTCTGGGAGAATTCATTCTGCAGGCTTTCAGATTTATTCACATATTCCTGTTTAAGTTTCTCATCCTCAGCCTCAGCCTCCATTTGAGCCTTCTCTGCTTGCTGCAATCTGGTGTAATTCAAATCAACTTTGGGTAAAACTGAAGCTAGAACTAGGGTGTAGAGGGTGAAGAAGACAAATAAAAGAAAAATGGGGAAATAGAAACATTTCTAAATAAAAACAAAGCTTGGGGGAAACTCACAAACTCAAACGAGAAATCCATACAATGCCTAGAGAATTTAGCTCCTGGGTTTGCATACAGTAAGAGAATAATCACAGTAAGTAATAATTGTTTTATTTTATGCTTATGAATAACAGGTGCCAAAGCATGATACATATTTTAGAATTGAAGCATTTAACTTGATGCTTTTCTTGTTCCTTTAGCAAACGTTCATGTGTTATTTCTGAAGCTTTTTCTTGCCCCAAGTAATTTCTGTAAAAGTACTTGGCTTGCACTGATCACCCATCAAGACAGGGCAGAGCATGTGTTGTGCAAAAGCAGCTCAAAACAACTGAGGCATAAGGTTGCATACAGAGCACTGCAATCAGACTGCAAAAAACTTGACTAGCCTAACACAACAAATACACCCTGACAGGTCCCACTACATTCACAGAACTACCTCAACTACATCATAATTAATTTAAATAGTCTGTATTAAAAATAATGCATTCTTACACTGGTTAAAATAGCTCCATACGATAGACAAATCAAAATAATTATTCAAGAAACGAGGGATTGTTATTTGATATAAACTTTTCTTTCTGAGTTCCAGATTTGTTCAGCTGACACTGCCCTTGGAATGCATTAGCTCATTGTGGCTCCTGTCTGGTGGATGCATTGTAACAAAAGGAAATGTGCTAGAAGGGCACTTGTGCTATGTCATGGGAATACAAGAGCCTGTAAAATCCCAGTCAATGTCCCCACCTGGTGCACTGTGCTCTGCAAAAATGTCTCAAGGGCCTCTCAGTGGTGGGAGACATCAGTGAGATGGTGGATTTGTCACTTCCCTGCAGCTCACTGAGCACACAGCTGCTCCCAGTCCCCACTGTCAGCTAAAAAGATGTGTCAGCAATATGTCTGCATTTGTGCTTCTGCTGATGGAGTTGCACCAGAGGGAGTTCCCAAAAGCTGCCAGCAAACAAGTGAACAAGGCTGGAATTAAACTAGGTGCACCATCTCACTCAGCTACCCCAGGGGCCTGAAGAATGCTCCCAGTCACATTTGCAATGGTAGTGCACACAGGGCCAAGCCATGGGAGGGAGAATATTGGGAAAAAGCAGATCCCTCCCCTGTGCAGAAGCTGACTGAAGCTACACAAGACATCAACACCAAAAGCACGTTAAACTCTTCCCTAAACCACAACATCAACTGCAGAGTTGTTTCCATGAGCAAGGCAGAAAGGGAGCTTGCTACCCAAAAGCTGCAGCATCATCCCAGCCCAGCAGCAGGCTGGCTGCACTGCTGAAATCAGGCAGATGCTGAGCTGGCTGCACTGCTGAAATCAGGCAGATGCTGAGCTGGCTGCAGTTGGCAGCTGGATTTGGCATTCAGCTGATGCTGGGGCAGATATTTGTTTGCATAGATGACAGTGAGGTGCATAAGGCTCCCATTTCTGCCATGGTCTTCCTGCTGTTCTATTCAGTTCCTAGTTTGGGTTTTCTTTGAAGATGGAAGATAAGTTATTTCTAACTGACCAGCTCATGTTAAAGGCTCTTTCTGCCTCCAAACCAAGGAATAAATTAATACATAACCATGCTCTAGAAACCTTTTCTGTATTACTGCATCCTGTTCCCACTTTTTCAAACACATCCCCTCCTGCTGCAAAACTCCAAGATCATTTTCCCAGACAACTTCCACTAAAAATTCAGAGCAAACATCACGGAGTTTATTAAGGGCAGTCAGCAGCCTAAACTCTTCTTTCTGCAGTGCAGGCAAGCAGCTGCTCACAGCAGAAGTAGGAGCTGTAAAGGCTGCCTAATGATGGGTGGAGAGAGGGAAAAGGGTTTGGGCACAACCACAGGTGTTGATCTCAGTGCAGACACAGCCAGGCAAGATCCTCAGCTGACAAACAGGTTAGGCAGGTTCAGGATCTGGGCCCCAACTGTAAATCCTACTCACTGCTCCCCCTCCCAGGCAGCTGTGCTAGGCAGGAGGCACATCTCCACAATGTGCTGCAGCACTCTGCCTCTGCCTGGAGTCCCTCATCAACCAGGCTCCAAGCACATTTCTGCTCCATGAGAGTGTCCTGAGAGAGCTCAGCCCCCTCCCTCCAACTCCTGCCACTGTGTTCAAGGAAACAGTGCTAGTTACAACCACAGAGCCCAACAGAGAGCGTGCTTTTGGGATAAATACAGCCTAAAAGTGAAAGCAGTAAGCAGGGGAGAAGGAAGTATTAGCCAGTGGGGCTACTTTTTAAATCTCTTAGTACCAAAGAACTGGAAAAATCGCTAATTAGAAACAAGTGTCATAAAAATGTACAGTCAAAGTAAAGACACCTAACCTCTCAAAATAAAATTTGGCAAAGAAGTGATTCAATAGCATTAGAAAACTAGCTTACATCTGCTTAATAATAGTGCAGTAATTTACTTTTTTTATTTATTTTTTTTTTTTAGGAGGGGTAAAGTGAGATCGGAGATGACGTTCTTTCAGAAAACAAAACCAGAACCCAGCTACGATCAGTTACAGTGCAGGATTTCAAATACCACTTTCAAGTTTTAACTGGACAACTCTGAGGTCCTATTTTATCAGCAATTATTTCAACACAAGAGATCTGGAGGAGCTTTCAGAATGATATATCCTTGACAAGTTTATACTGGTGCTGAGCCTCATTGCTGGCACATTTGACAAATGACATTGCAATAGTCCTAGTTTGAGTTAACAGATCTTTGTCACTTCATGAATGCAGTGGACAAAAATCAAAGACAGATGAAGGCAGCAAAACGGTAAAAAACAAAAATTGGGATAAAAGGATAAAAAGAAAAAGAAAAAAGAGGAAAAAAGGATGTCAATAAAAGAATATTCATGTCACTAATTTTTTTAATACATAAGCATGTTTTTCATAATCAGATTTAAATGAAAAAAAAGACATGTCAAACACCAACATGACAGGGCTTATGGATATGTTATATTTTACAATTAGAAAGATCAATGTTGCATATAAGGCCACTAGCTTAAACCATGTGAATCACATCTTAATATTATGCAATACATGCAGTCTAACTATGATGTAAATTTATATTCTGGAATTTTAGTCTTTCACTTTTCAACCTTTCAGCATGAAAACTCATTAAGTCATCGAAAATAATGGCACTTCCAAAGCAATGGACAACAATTATAACAGCTCCAGCAAACAACCAGTGATCCTTGAAGGCATTAATGTTTATATTAAGCATATGCTTAAGTATAAGCAAGATTAATGCTTCAGTTTCTATTGCATTTCATTCAGGTGGGGGGAAAAAAAAAAACCAGGCAATAAGGATCAGAGCTTTGAAACAACTGAAAGAGCAACTTTTGATACCAGCATAAAAACCTAGGACCAGAAGAAAGATGATAGAGGAAGAAAACTGAAAGATTAAAGTGAGTGTGTTTGTCAAACAGAAAACAACAGTCCAACAGCAAAGCACTAATTAGAAGCTTCAGGAAGGTTTGGTTTAAATGTTCTAGTCAAAAATTACATTATAATGGCAACTGTAGGAATGCAATAAGATGTAAGGGGGTGGAGTTGTGAATGAAGAGAAACAAAGATGGGGCTGTACCTTTGCTCTAGTTGTTTCATAGTTGCATTAATTTGATTGGTCTTATCCTCTAATCGACTAATTATTTCATTCTTTTCCTTCATAGCATCTTCAGAAACCTGTGTTACAAAAGAGGTTCAAACTGAAATTGGAATAATTGCACCCCTACCTGGTGGGGCCTTTTTCTTCAGTATCTAAAGGGGCAAGTGGTAAAAATGGCTTCAAGTTTTGATTCTCTTTAAGGATTGCCTTCTAAAAACACTTGAGAACAGTATCTAAAATCTTATGCCTAGAAAATCTGTAGTTTCATACACTGCATGTATAGATGCTGTTTAATATTTAATAAGTGTAAATGTTCTCCATTGGTTTCCTTCCTCAGGTAATCACTTTTAGAAGTCAACTTAAATTCACTGCCCAAGCAGCCCATTAGAGCCTTACCAGTGAAGAGCAAAGAGCTTACTCCAGAAAATCACCAAGGTTCTCCTACAAATCAAACCCCTCCAGATCCTAACACTGGAGAACATTCTCTTATTCTTCTCTCCAGCTCTATTTATATTTCTCATCCTCTGGTTCAGTTTCCTCACATTTGCAGATGGGAAAGTAGAATCCTTTGACCATCACTTCAGCTGTCTCTCTACAGCATCCTAATTTTTTTCCCTTTCATTTTGCCATAGATTTGACTGGTTTGTTGTGCTGGTTTTCACAATTTATTCCCTAAATCAAATTCATGTTTTGCATAAATAATTTGCTGGTATTTGGTCATTTGTTAACTGCATTTGGGGTCCCTGAGACCCATATTCTGCCAAAAACAGCATTTCATGGTTAAGAAATTTTCTTAATCTGTTAACAGATTTAAAATTAAACCCAAAACTGTAATAAGCTTTCTCCATTTAATATATTCTTGTCTTCCTTTCCCTACTTTGGAAAGTCAGGGCTTCTCTTCAACTCCTCACTATGTGCCGACATTCTTCTGGTTTTTTTATACAATGCAGGCCAAAAAAATGTCCTTGTTACAGTACATTATTTCTCTCTCTATTTCACATAGGATATTATTAGACCATGATCTTATCCTCATGCTCTTTTCTTCCCTAAACCCAGTAAGTGACTGTCTTAAGAACTTCTTTGTAAGAAACTATGTTTACATAGGTAACGTTCCAAAATGTCAAGCTGACCTAAGAATACAAGAAACCAAAACTCCAGGGAACAGCAGCATTCAGCTGACCAGAATGGAAAGAATGCATTTGTCTCTCTGTGACCCTTTCAGCAGTTTAATTGTCCCTTTACCTGCAGCTTTTGGTACATTTCCACGTTAATTGCTTTTACTTCATCGAGCTGCTGCCGCAGGCCGATGAGGGTGTCCTGCTTCTCATGGATATCCTTCTCCAGCAGCTTCATGGCAAGCTCTATCTCATGTTTCATGCTAACTTGAACCACCAGCTCATTCTCCATATCCTATAAAGCACAATGCAACACAAAGGATTTAAATTATGGAATGGTTTTTTTTTCTGGTTTGAAATTCTAACAGAGCTGCAGCACCACCTATTTTACCACTTGAGAAATTCTGCCCCTCTTTACCTTTGCAAATTATCCATAAATGTTGCACTCATACTGACCAATGGGGCTTTGGGAGAAGACAACCCACATTATAAGAAATCACCCTGCCAACGTTGTACAGAGTTGCCAAAGTATTAATTACAAAAATAGAACGGAAACATTTGTATTTTCACAGGAAAGATTTAGCATCGAGAGTATCACTAAAAGTATACCTGAAAAATTATCAAAGAAAAACCTGTTTTTTTCTTAGGGTTGACCAGCAATATGACTATAGAAACATTGTGTACAAAAAGAATCCTACAGTGAGTGTTGAGGGAAGCTCACCTGGCGCAGCTGTGCCTCCTCCCGGAGCTGCCGGCGAGCCTCGTTGTACATCTCATCCAAGCCCTGCCTCGAGTGCTTGTACGTCTGCAGCTCTGCCTCCACGTCCACTTTAGTTGCCTGCAAACACACAGAGCTTCTGCAGTTTAATGGCATGAGTTTAACACTCGTGGGGAATAGGGAGAGAAAGCTACAAACATGTCCTCCAAGCACAGGACAAACATGGGAAGAGGTGACTCTGCTCATTAGATAATGAGAACTGATTAAAGTCAGCAAAAGGAACATCTGTACTGCAGTGCTGTCCTGCTTTGGTTGTCACTTCAATACACACTACACATGCACATGGATGTACAACAATCTAGTGTCCCAGAATTTTAATTTACTTATGCCATTTAGAAAGCTCCACAGATCTAATAAACCCTTTAATAAGTCCCTTATAAAAGTTGCTTTCATATTTGGACAAGCTAAGCTTACTTGAAGCTGACATGTGCAAACTTTTGAACCATTATGTTACAATATTACAAGTGGGAAAACTAACATACCTCTAGATGATGCTGTGTTTTCATTAAAATTAGAGTATTTTCACTCCTCAATTGATGGTTTTCTTCCTGAAGTTTAATTATATTGTTTTTTGCTATTGCTAGCTGAAAAGCAACAAAAGAAAAGCACCATGACCATTTCTGTGAGTAGAAATAAAGGAAACAACATTCTGATTAATGCAAGACCAAGACATCCTCTGCTCTGTTCTCCCTGCCTGCCAAACAGAGGATTAGTTGTTTTTAAAGAAAGCATGAAGCTTCTGGTTTTAATAATGAGTCACTTTCATTACACAGCAGCAGCCTGTTCAGGATACTTCACTGTTTCATGTCTGGTTAAGAAGGTGCTTTCTTTTCATTGCTCCAATATGACTTAAAGACCCTCAATACTCTTTCCTCATCCTCAACCCTTTCTTTCCACTTGGCTTCAAGTTCATCCAGATTTCATTTTTTTGGGGGGCATTTTAATATATCATATGGAGCAGCTGACATAAGAAAGCCTCCCCCATATGAAAAACAAAAATATTTACAAATGATGATACTTTATAACTGGGGCCTACAGTATACAGCTTAATGTCAGAATTACAAGCCAAAGGATCAAAATAGGTGGACAGCTGGGCTGAAGGCTGGTCCCTACAAAGGAATCAGAATACTCTGAGAATTAACACTCAGAAAACATGTTTTCACTCTGTCTGGATACATTACTCCCAGAGTGAGCTAGGTGTCCCTTCAGCAGCTGAATTTAGTTTTCAATTTTTCACTTCATTAACTAAAAAAGGTGCTCTCTCTTATAAAGCTAAAAATATTGGAAAGTAGTCGAGCACCAAAGATAACCAGGAATACAGGCTCTGAACACAAACCCAGAACCAAGCCTAAAAACTGTATATAAGCATCCAGAAAACAAGCAAGAAACAATCCTTTGGCTAAGGCTGAGAACTGGAACAGAAACAGTTTGGTGAACTACTTTCTGTCTCTTTGTAGCAACTGGTGTCATCCATTCTAGGCTAGTCATCTGCACAAATCAGACTGACAGCTGGCACTAAGAAAGGATTCTCTTCTCATTTTGTCCAAAGTTGGAAATTGCAGTATTCTGTGGAATTAATACACTGATGCTAGAGGCCACCAGGCAAGCTGACTTCAAATCCCTGCAACTGCTGCCCATCTTATTCAGGCCAAAATTAAGGTATCTGGATATATTATACAGAACTTCCATAGCTTAAAATAATGCAAGTATATTTAGAAAAACAGTCCTTCAGGGAAAATAATATGCTACACATTACTAAAATAAAAAAATACCTCTTCAATCAGTTTAGTGTTTGATTTCTCCAGTGAGTCAACTCTGGCATGTAGACTGCTAACTGTGCTACTGAAAGGGAAAAAGAAACAATGGTATTCAAGATTACACCAAAACTCATTCAACCAAGCTCAAAAGCTTTAATGCAAGGTGCAGTGATTAATGGTTAAGAGCTGTGAGGTCTGTTCCCATTGCTGGAGGTTTTCCTAAATATAAGAAAATTACTCTCCTTTGTTGGATGTTTATATGCTTCTTTCCAGTCCCCAATGCCACCCCTGTCACTTAAACTCCTTGGCTGGCTATAACTTCCCATGCACTCTCCCCTTCCTTTATCCTCACAACTATATTGCATCCAAAGAAAAATGAGGTCTAGAACAAAACCATTTTCCAGATTCTCTTCCTCCAAAATACATTTCCTCTGTAAAATCATTTGCTTCTCTGCATTTTTTTGAGATTTGTCCTCAGGCTATCTCTTTCTTGATGCTTCTTGACTTCATTTAGGAGTCTCACCAGAGTTTTACTGCCTTTTATTACTCTGTTGTTTTTTATAGCATCAAACTACATCCAGGCCTTTTCCATAACCTGACTGCCTATTTCTGCAGGAAGCACCTTTTTTCCAGGCTGCACCTCACACACAAGGAAACACAAAACCTATTCTGTGACACCATTTACTTTGTCATGTATTTCTCCATGGTGTCCTCAGAAGTTGCCCCAGCAGGGCAGACAGATTAATGTATTTTAGGGTGTCTAAATACAAACAGCTGAACTGAAATAAAAGAGGATAGTTGCTGAATCCCTGATCTGGCAGGAAATTCTATGCATAAACCAATGTACAAGAACTTACAGAGGCTCACCTGGGTAATGACACTGCACAAACACTACTGCTCTCAGTTGTGATAGCTCCCTTCTCCTCCTTTACTCCCATTTTGCTCCTATCTATTTGATGTGCTCAGCTTCTCTGTATTGTTGGAGGTTTCTGCTCTGTGACACCATTTCAAAGCAGAATATCCTTACTCCAACAGGAGCCTTATAGTAATCAATGATCCAGATTACCAGCATCAAAAATTTTAAAAGATGATTACATTACAAAAAGGATCTAGATCAGCTGTGCCACAGATCCTACAGAAGTTCTTTCTGGCTTTGTTGTTTGGTTTTGGTTTGCTGTGGTTTTTTACCTTTTTAGTTCCTCAGATTAATTTTGTTCAATACTCCTCAGAGAATTTTAAATCACTGTTGTTCTATTTGCACAGTAACAAACAGTGGTGGACAAGGTTTGTTCCATTCAGCAAAGTAAGTTGCTTTCAGTTGCTTTCCTGAAAATTGTTTCAACAGGAACCTCAACCTAGCAAGCAGTGAGCTTTTTCAGTTTCAGTCCTAGGCATTAAAGCCACAAACTAAAATATTCTGAAAGGCAAAGAAATAAAAACATATGGATTCACCAGAACACTCAAAACCACTTCTGACAAACTAGAACACAGAATCCAGATCAAGCTTTTCATTCCTGTGAAGTTATGAACCATGAGGACCTTTACAGCTCTGGAGTGTTTGGTTTTGTGTTTCTTTGAAGAATAAAGGTTTTGACTGTCCAAAAGCATGAAAAGTGACACTGAGCTCTCCAGGAGAGTATCTTTTCCAACTTCACTAAATCTTCAGCCTAAACATGGAGAATTTGCAGCTCTTTCTCTGGAGTTCTCTCACAAAGCTGTGGTACAAAAGGCATTCACCTGTAAGCCTGGTCTGACACCCACACTTCAAAATAATACTTACTTCAGTTGCCTGTTTAGCTCCTCAACATAATTCTTTTGGTCCAATATTGCAGCAATCTGTACATTTCTAAAGCAAGCACAAAATAAAATTAACAAAAGCATGTACTAAACTATGGACTGAAAGTATATATATTTACCATATGCAAATGTCCCTCTTAATTGAGTTTTTAAAAAGAAAGGAAGCAACTTTATCTCACACTCATGAAGGCAACAAACACGTGTTGTTCTATCAGTGAGACACAAAAAAATCCAATCCTTTAACTGCAGACAATTTCTCTACATGAAACAAAACATACACAGCCTGAGAAGGATAAGGATGTTTATTTACTGTGCCATAACTCCGCTTCTTTGAAATTCTGGCTAAATCCCAAGCTCAAAGGTCTGCAGGTTCCTTTTTCACAGCCTCCACTACTTGGAGGCAGTAGGGGATGGTTTGCTTCAGACTGCAAATATTCTTCCAGCTAACTAATAACACAGAACAACAAACTGGGGCATTTTTCTCAGGAACAGAAAATACCATCTTTAGGGAACCTGACTTTTTGTAAAAGAACAGGCCCCAGCCAAGAAATTGTTAACATGCAAAATAGGAGGTATTTTGTGAGGACATACCTTTCTTTACCCCCAATGTCATCATCACTCTTCAAATACACAGAGAAATCTATCACCCCCACCTAGGGAAAAGCAAAGGTACAGTTTCATATCATACAAATAAGTGCTGTTGATACTTGCAGCCTTGTATTTAAATGGCTAAAACCTCAGTTACAGCATTTTTAAGATTCATCCAGTTTCAGCCAGAAGCTGGAAAACCTGAACTGTAACACTTGAAAGAAGGTTTTACTAAGTTTAATATTTACTTGGTTTATGCAATGCTCTCCTGTCAGGTTCCTGTTTGTTCTGTCCATGTCTTTTCTAAAAAGTCTCTTCTCCAGCAACCTTTTAAAAACAGGTTTTTCCTATTCAAGCAAAACACCATTTCTAATAAATAAGGTAAAATGTGCTATCTATAAAAGTTACTTGATTTTAATTCACTATGGCTGCATAAACACATTTCAACACTGAGCAGCACTTTTTTAACATATACCAAAACTATGCTCCTGGCTGTGACTTCCATAGAGGTTCAGAAGTTTGCCTTTCTGCTCAATAAAACCTGCTGCTTCTGGCTTCTCTGAGAAGGTGCCTTCTTTATATTACTCTTCACAAACAGAATTATTCTGGACATTTTACAAACAAATTTGGACACACTGCAATCAGAAGCTGGTCTGCACAGCCACCACTACCTTCTCAAACTGAGTTTTCTCTCTCATGCAGCAAGGCCACCCAGTGAGAACAGAGGTGTAGCTAGATTTTGTGGTCTATAATACATATCCTTAATTCTCAACACTAAGAGCAAGTTGATAAGTTTTCTGGGATTACAGGCCTATCAATGGGATATCTTCTTTTACACAAGATCAGTACCTGAAACTAACACTACACAGTAACTAGCACAAACAACTGAGGACAAGTTAACCATGTGATTCAAAAGCCCACACACCCAATTAGCAGTAAGTTCTCTTTCCCAGAGGAACTGTTTTTTCATAAACATATGAATATAGTAATAACAATTTAAGCTACTATGACTTTTTTTTTTTCCACGAAGAACCTGAAAAAAACCAATCAGGGCTGAACACAGTCTCCATTTATTTACAAATATCTGTGCATCTGCCTTTGAACAGAAACTGTTAATATTTTCTTGGAAAAGATTAGGGTTAAAAGTCAAAGCCCATTCAAAGCAGGAAGAATTCCAAGTCTTGCTTTGCAGAATGAAAGTAGTCACCCTCGTGTGAGGGTTTGTTTCAGGTGCCTGTATCATTCTTGTGATGTTCCAGAACAACAATAAATGAACCAAGCAGGGTAAACTGATCTTGTCCCACAGAGGAAAAGGATGGGTCACACAAGCCAGATGGAAAGAACTCTGCCTTGCTGCAGCTGCTCTCAGCTGAGGACAAAGCACAAAACTTCACCCTTGCACTCTGACCATTATCTCCATTTCAAGGTCTGACCCTGCTGATAATGAGGTTAAGGCAACAGATCCACAGATCCAGGAGCTGGATGATCACACCCTGAACAGTCTCTGGTAGGATTTCTAACAAGTCACCACTCCAAAGTAAAAAAATTCACAAATAAAAGCACAGAAACCTCTCAGGGATTGCATGTACATTCCTTTACCTGGATGGACTTACTTGTGAATCCAGGTCTTCTCCCTTCACACACAGGTTGGCATCAATCACATTTAGCCCAACTAACAGCCCAACAATAACTGCTCCTTCTTCCTCCATCATCAGTGCATGATACTCATAAAATTCACTGTGTCCAAGGAGAAAACTGCATCTTACTGGTACATTCATTACACATACATCCAATAAATTAATCATAAGTGACACATCTTAATTTTCTCTCACTGTAGCCTTACTACAGCATCGTTACAGATGAACTGGGCCTGCCCATGCTTTCAGCTCCTAAATATTTAAAAATTCAAAGTGCATGGTTTGTCTCAGAGGCTATTAAAAACAAGAATACTGCCTTAGGCTCCAGATGGCTGGGACACTGTGGGGAGGGTGACAAGATTTACAGCACAGAAAAGCAAAGCAAAGCAAAAAGAGAGAGAAGAGAAGAGAAGAGAAGAGAAGAGAAGAGAAGAGAAGAGAAGAGAAGAGAAGAGAAGAGAAGAGAAGAGAAGAGAAGAGAAGAGAAGAGAAGAGAAGAGAAGAGAAGAGAAGAGAAGAGAAGAGAAGAGAAGAGAAGAGAAGAGGAGAGAAGAGGAGGCTCTTCCCTACAATTAGTCAGTTTTGAAGAGGATATTACAACAAATGGATGTTTGGCCACACTGAGTCAGACAACTCTTAAGTTGTTAAGAAGTACTACAAGCAGTGCAAAAGAAGAATGGCAAAAGAATTACCTTTTGTGAAAAAATGCCTGGAATTTAGTGAATACATGCTTAAAATTCATGGACCCAAGAAAGAGATTAAATTGATAGAAGAGAAATATAAAGGGCTGAAATGCTAAAAAGGTTTTTAAAACATAATTACTTCACTAGAGATTATCAGCACTTTCTTCTCGCACTTTTAAAATAAAATTTTAGATTCTATGTCTTTTCACTGGAAAAAGACAGTTCATAGATGCTGAACACCAACAACATCCTGACATACCAGTGTTATCCAGGCACAAAGTCAGTCTTAAAAACATGTATAGCTTATAAAACTGAAATTAAGAAGTATCTTTCTCCATTTGTGCTTTAATTACTCCATCAGACAGAAGAAGTTATACTAGGAGAGAGTAATGCCAAAAAAAAAAAAGCAAAGTCCAAAGCAAGGGCCCTGCTTTCAACAGCAGCTCAGTGGAAACCATACACACAGGTAGGGATGAAGTGCTTATTCTGCACAGTGATGGAAGGCAGGATTGTTTTTTGGGAGACCAAACCTCTGAAAACAACTTGCAAACAGAATGCAAGGAACAGTTTACCTGAGGAGGTCCCTCTGAATGATTAAGCAGCGAAGGTAATCAGCCATTTTCTTCTGCATCAGGGCTAACCGCAGCCAGGCCCGGGCACGGCCCAGGGGGGTCCTGCAACAAAGGGCATCCATTACATCATGGCCTTTAACACCTTATCAGTCTACTGGTGGAGAAATTGCTGCTTCTGAAGGGGTGCTTTGAACTATTAGTTGAGCATCACCATCTGGAAAGCCATAATGTTTAGGCTTTGACTCCAAGCTTTGGGATAACAGAAAGATTTTCAACTACTGGGGAATAGACCCTGGAAAAACAGGAGTGTAGAATGCACAAGAGCCTGATAACCATGAAAGTCCTGTTTTCTGCTGAAGTTAAATGCTTGCAAACAGCTGAGATTCCTTTTTATTAAGAGTTGTGGGGAATTGCAAGAAAATGAACCAAATGCCCATCACAAGCCACCATGGCAGCTTCCCTTCCCAATCCTGTTCTCTGGCTCTATCCAACACTTAATCCTACCTTTAACTGTGCACAAATTCAGTGCTATCTTAGGAAGGCAATGCAAAAAAAAAGATGAAGACATATGTAACTGGCAAACACTAATATCCAGCAAATTACACCTGGACCTTAGAACTTCCTCTTCTAGTGCTTGGATATTTACAAGTGGTAAGCACATCAGGAAAAAGAAAAACCCCTCACAAGGGAGAATCACACTTGGCAAGGGTTATTACTTCCTCTGGCCTGCCACAAGGGTAAATAATAATTTACATGCCTATGTGCTTTAGATAAGGTCTAAAACTATAAATTAGAACCCTTATGCTGCCATACATCTACCAGTGTAACCAAGCCCTTTTGGAATTTCACGCATGGCCAATTATAAAGCTAAATACAAATGCAGAGTGCAGTGTAAAGGGAAGAGAATAAATTCATATCTGAGTAGGACTGTGCAGGCAAGACTCTCAAAAGCTGCCTAATTCTTTCCTCCTTGGTGTGTCACCTTTTGGTTTGACAGAGCTTTGCTGACCACACTCATTAATGCTTGCTGCAGTTCCAGACTGCAGAGTGGCTGATACACAACCTGCTCCTTTCTGCATTGTTGTTTTCCACCTCCCATTCACCTGTACTCTCCCCCAGCATCATGTGCTTGCTCTTCAAAGGCTTGATTAATGCCAAATGAAATCGTGAGACACCTGCAGTCAGGTCCTTTCTTTTCCTGCTGCATTTTACCAGTACTACTTACTTAAGGCCAGGCAAATCTCTGACACTTGCTGCTATTTCCTCAGCTTCTGGATATAATTTCTCCACGAGTTCCAGAGGACCCCAGATGGTTTTATTGTAACTTAGAAAGGATTTTCTTACTATGAAAAGAAAAACCAAGTAACTGAATTAATTTAAATTACTGCAGTAGCTTCCTTCATAATATCTGGACTGCTGAGCCCAGAGTTCCAGGTAACTCTTAACTGAGACACTGGTCAGCTGACCAGTATCCAAAGCCAACTTCCAAACTACTTTGCTGCGAATATAAAATTGATAAGCTAAAAAGAATTAACATAAAAAGGATGTCTAGCTAAAAATATACACTACATATATACATGCAGTTGTTAAATCCTGGACCACTTACAACAAATGCTGTACAAAAGGACAGGTTGGTAAATGTAGAAATAAATGTGAAGAATTAATAATCACACTATTCATTATAAAAGGTGACCATTTACATACTTTTTTTCAATTCTTCATGCAAGATTACACATTTTTTTATTTACTTCCAGAAAGAAAAGAAGAAAAATGGCATGTTTGGGATGAGAAACAGGCAGCCAGACAGATTTCCACACCTTTCAGGCCATGCTTCAGGCAGTGCTCCATGACAACAAAGAACTGCTGCAAAGGTGGGTAGTCAGAATCCAGAGTGCGCCCAAAGCTCAAGGCTGATTCAATGAGTCCTTTGATGCTCAGCTTAGCCATGTTCAGTAAATTTGCTCTTTCTACAGCTGTAGGGTCCTTTACAGCTAAGACAACAGAGAAAAAAATGTTATGGTTCATTCAAGTTTTAGGAGTGACACAAAGAAATAGAGTGCTTCATGTGCACTTTGTTCAAAGAAAAACTTAACCTAATAAACTCAACAGAACAAATTCTGTAGGTGCTGGAACCCACCATGCCACAGAAAAGCATCCCACCCAACACACATTCCTAGTGTTCTAACAGGTGAATGGAAACCTGAGGCTGGGAAATGTCAGTTCTTAGGGGCCACGCTGTCTCAGAAGCAGCCAGGTCAGTGCAATTGAACACAGCACCTCTGCTGCACAGCTGCCAGTGCCCCTCCCACGGCATCAAAGCAGCCTTCCTATTAATTGGTGGATTTATTTGGTGTATTGCAGCCTACTACAGAAACAGACATCACACCTTTTATATACAACCACTTTCCACAATTGCACAGTGACAAGAACACAAGCTCTAGAGAGTCTCTGCCACTAAACCAGGAGCATTTTCTGGAAAACACCACATACTGAAAATTCAGTTTCTCATCTAGCCACCAAGTATTTTCTACACAAAAATTTTAAGAATTAAAGGTTTTGCTTTAACTTGAAGTTTTTGGTAAATATTATGAAGTATACCCTGCAAAAATAAATCTGAAGATTAAATCTAGTCAGTAAAAAATCCATAGCTTTTTACAATCATCTTAGTCTGACAGAATGGACAAGTTTCCTCTTCTCAGAAATCCTGCTACTGAGAACAGAGTGCTCAGGAAATTCTTAAGCTTATTTTCATTTATAATAAAGCAATTCAAACATTCAGGCCAGACCCTATTTTCTTAGACACAAAACAAGCCTCTGTTTATTCACTATCATCAAAGTAACCTGGAAAGAAACAAAAGAGTTGATGATTTACTGTTTAATTAAATCCAACAACTGAAGTAAAAAGCAAACTTTTTTTAAGACATTGAGACACAGATGTCAAAATATCTAGAAAGATTTGCATCTGAGAAAAAACCAAATGAGATCCTGCTCCTTGTAAGATCTGAATATTGGTATAAGAATGTATCTGTTTGCACATCAGAAAGCACAAAGAGCCCAAATCATCATAACAGATGGGTATTTTCTCAGTTGCTCAACAGCAATGAAATGACTTATCTCATTTCCTGCGGACTTTAGGGACTGGATATTAGAAACCCTGAAAACTATTTTCTAATATTCTGTTTCCCTAGTTGGCTGCCAAATACCCAGCTAGCCTAGTGCCACGAAACATAACCTACCTCTGCTTTCTAGGGAAAGCAATCACTGAGATTATGCTTCTGCAACAGCCTTAAAAACTGCTTTTATACCCAGAACTCCAACAGAAAACCCCAGAAGATGTTAGAAAACAATCAGATAATGAGTGACAGGGCTCTGGCCAAACTGTACCCAGTTAGCAGCCACAGCTCACTGCTTTGTCTCTTCCTCCCTGCTTAGCTGCTGGGGACTGAGCAGCCCCACCAGGAGCACAGCATCCCTGCCTGGGACAGGTGGGGCTTGCACAACAGCAACCTTTGCTGGCAAAGCAGACATCCTGCTTATTTTATTTTTATTTTATTATTGCTGCTGACAGGATTAAATACAAGTGTCAGTGGAGGAAACGCCTTGCTCAATGCAGGCTTCAGGTGGGCAGCTCTCCCTTGCTACATATCCTATCTATTCCCCCACAGGCATCATGAAAATTCCTTTGTCAGGTGACCTCATTTTGACTCCGGGAGCTGATCCTCCTCAGACACACTTCTATGTCTGCTGTCCTTTTAATTATCAGCCCTCTTGTCTGTTCCTTCTGAGGCGAAATGCATTTTAGGTGTGTGCTTTAAAGAGTGGTCTACCCTGCGTGTTTTTCTTCAACTGCTTCTTTAAAAAAAAAAAAAAAAAAAAAAAAAAAAATTTAAAAAAATATATATAAATAAATTTTTTCGAATTTAGAATCTAAGATCGTGTGTGAAATCCAGAATCCGAGAGCTGCTGCTCAGGTACTGTAGGGGCTATTCCAGAACAAGCTCTGCAGGGCTCTTCTCCCCGCAGCATAGCCCCCCATAAAGCGCTGCTTGCGGGTCTCCAGCATCACGGGCTCCGAGCGCCGCGGCTCGGCCCGGGAGGCGACATCGCTGCCGGGCTGCAGGAGCAGCCGAGCCCCGCCTGTGCCGCCCCATCCCCGCGGCGGCCCCGGCCCGTCCCCGCCCCGCTCCCTGCCCGAGCCCCGCCCCGCGCTCCCCGCGCTCCCCGCGCTCCCCGCGCTCCCCGGCCCCCGCCCAGCGCGGCCCCGCTCACCCATGGCTGGAGAGGAGGAGCGGAGCACAGCGGAGCGCAGCACAGCGGAGCCGCAGCCGCAGCCGCTCCCTGCGGGCCCGCGGCTCCTCCCGCCCCTCCCCGCCCGCTCCGAGCGGCGCCCCCGCCGGCGGGAGGACCCGCCCCGGCCCTGCCGCCCTGTCGCGATAGCGCCCCGCCCCTATCGCGACAGCCCCCAGCACGGGAAGCCTCGGACAGGAGCTTGGCACAATCGGGCAGCGCCAAGTTGGGACTTTCCACCCTTCTCTTTTGACATAAAGCTTCAATCCCTAGCATTTATCCCAAATACTGATTCTGTAGCATTGGACAACGTGTATCAGAATAATTAATATTATCCTAGAAAAACCTGTGAGTTTAGTACCTTCCAAGGTAACGTGATGGGAATCAAAACTAATTGTATTACTTGTATTTAAAAACCACCTTGTATTAAAAAAAAAAAAAAGGCATTTTTTGGATTTAATTTTTAAAAGCCCTAGAATATGAATCCAGCTCCACTGAGCTGTTTATTTCAAGCATTTTTGTCACATCCAGCTGAGTTCTCAGTTGATGCTGACCACAACCTAAACACTACAATATGTTTTGCTTAATAATTATTTTTCCTCTCACCTTTTTGGGCAAGGTTAAGCAGCAACCTGTAAAATAAAAAGGTGTTCTTTACCTTGCCCAGCTTCAGAGACTGCACAAAACAGCACAAAGGGTGTCACTGCCTGGGCCTGCAAGGAAGGACCAAAGGACAAGGGGAACACAGGGATGGACAGGACACAGCCCATGGTGACAGGGACACTCCTTATATCCACAATTCCCCCCTCTTACAAGGAGAAAGGAACCTATACACTTAAACAGAAAACAATTCTAAAATAGTCATACTCTGATCCTGCTAGTCTGGCATAAAACTACTTCCTTTTTTTTTTTTTTTCATTTTTGGGAATCCAGCAACACAGCAACACAAAACACAGTAGGCATGCATATGCCTGTTTTCCAGCAGCATCAACAGCTGCTTCTGCATGAGGAACCTGTTTTAAAGGCAGCACACAGAAAAAGAAATCCTCTACTGCTAAAAGATACTCACTTGCTCTGTATATTCATTGAAACACAGAGTGGTTTAGAGAATTGCATCTCAGTTCTGTTTGACACTACCAGAGCAAAACATGGTTTTGTCTGTAGACTGCTGCTCAGTCAAATTTTTACCACCTGACAAGAAGGAAGGATACATTTTGTAAGTGGATAAGGAAATGTTCTTGTGTTTGCTTATACAATTTCATGATGGGATGGCAAAACTGTTAATTTATTGATTAAGTTTTTAATAGCATGCAAATAATTTCCTACATAAGCATTACTTATGCTTATGCAGATTAGTGAAATCTTAGGACCTTTTTACACATAGATCCTAAACACAGAAAGAAAATCTCTTCTAAAGTTTTCTGATGTCACTACTATAATAAAGAGCATATTTTACCCTATTTTTTTATCTTTTGAAAGACTCAGAGCACAGGCACAGTTGATGAAGCATGTATTTTCACCTGAAAAACTAGGATATCCTGTCAACTTTTCAAATTATTATTGTATTGTTCTAAATATTTGCCTTGTATAAAGCAAAGTATTAACAAAGTATAAATAACTTTAATGAAACCAACAGCAAACTTTTATTATTTCAAACATTACAAAAATTAGGGAGCAGTTAAAAAAGACCCACATTTAACAAGGTTGTCTGCAACTGTATGCAAAGCTACTTGACATTGATCTGAGAGAAAACAAATGTTAATGATTCTGAAGAATCAAAAAAATGTTTCCACCTGCAACCTTGGAAAGAAACTTCTCAGTCTCTTCAGTCTAGAATATGAGGTAGCATAAAGAAACTAACACAGATCTCTCAAGTAAAAGGTGTTTTGTTGTTTATATGCCATCATCTTTTAAAAAACAGAACCTGAGCATGTAGATTTCTTAGTCAGCAAGCTGCATGTCTGGCTTTGTTTCCTGGGAAATTTTTGTTTAGAAGACTACAGATCAGATAAACTGAAAAAACAAAAGAGTTCTACTATGAAGTCTTTCACTTCAGATTGATCTGCTGGACACATTAGTTAATAACAGTGAATTAAGTGAATTAGCATCACATTTCTCCCTGATGTATGCAAAATCTAGAGATTAGAAATGTCATCAAGGGATCTTCACATGAGAGATTTATTACATTATGGATATAAATATAAAAGACTTCAGCATTTTTAAAAGCAGGAGTGGACTTCAAAGGACAATGTGAGGCTTTGAAGAAGAGGAAGAAGCTTTTCCTATTTTTTTTCCAAGCAGCACAACACAGCACCTTAATTAGGAATTCTAACAAACGGAATTATTGTATGTAAACTACATGTTCAAGTTTTTAAAACCAAACTGAGCCCAGAAAACTGTGACTCAATACAACATTGGTTTACACTCCCTTCCTCTTCAAGTGTTTCCCTGCTCACTTCTGCAGGTTCATCAAGGTAAAAAAGAATATAACAATATCCAGTAGTGCAAGGGACAGAGTGCTTCATATTTCTGGTTTGTCACAAGTAAACTGGCTGTAACCATCAGCTTTTTCAAGAAATGTCTGACATTCTACTGAAAGGAAACTTCCAAATAATTGAATGCTTCCTGTTTTGGCTGCCTGCAGACCAAAGAGTGCACATCAGCACTGACACCCCAATTACCAGTTATTTACACTTAAACAACAGCAGAAGAAAAGACACAGAAGGCAGTAAAACTTTCCATCTTCACACTCACAAGATGCTACACTTGTGGATACTTTCGTGAGCCCCAACTGGAAGATTCAAGATGTAGCAAGTTAAGGAAGCATTTTGACAACATTCTGCTTTCACAAAACCTGTTTGAATATGCATTGGTGTTTGCAAAGAAAGCAGCTAACAGGGTTCTTTCCTGCTTTAACAGGAGATGGAAACAGCAATAGTTAAAGCTTATTCAATGCCAGAAGGAAAGAAAAAATTACCAAGTCATCTGCAAGTGACACTATTTTCCCTTCCACCAAGACTATTCATGAAGCAGATGTGTTATGTGAAAGAAAGCAATCACACTGATGTTAAGATGCTAAGAAACTAGAAATTATTAGAGGAAGAAATGCAAAAGCATTAAAAATTAAAAAATCAGGCCTTGAAATCAAAAAATTATGTCAAAGTTGACTTGCAAGTCAGCATTGGTTTTTTCTACTTTTGAAGACAGAGAAGGTTCTAAACCCATCCACTAGCTTGATCTCAAGTACACTTCTGGCAAACTTCATCAGCACATTTTGTGCCGTGTTGCCAATCACTGTTAAAAGTATAATCTAAATAATCAAAAACCTTCCCACTCTTACCTCAAATCTCAGCAAGTCAATCTTACCTTTCCCCTATCCCAAACTAGCTTGCAGAAAAAGGATATCATTGCCTGGGCCTGCAAATGGCAGAGGAGCTTCTCCAAGGGAGGATAGCAGCACAGGGATGGAACACAGCCCACCATGACCAGCTTGTGCTTGGCTCTGGTGATAGCAACATTCAGGCGGCGCCAGTCCTTCAGCAGGGTGCCAAGCTGGGAAATAAATGCCACTTGCTTTTATTTTTCCTACTTCATGGACATAAACCACTCGTTTTCAAAGTGCATCTAAGCTACTAAAATTGACTGGAACAAAGTCAACATGACCAACTTACATTTTCATCGATGCTGTTCCTAACAAAAGACACAATTATGATACTTTTGTCTCTTCCTTGGTATTTGTCAACCGTGTTGACTTCCACTCTGTTCTCCTTCCATTTTGCCATCAAATCAGTGATTGTTTTTAACTGATGTCTGTAGGGTGATATAATGCCAATGTCTGAGGGCTTACAGCCAGCCTGAATGAAGAAGAAACAGGAGAAAAAATTTGTCACTGCAGTCGACTTGGGAAACTCAGTACAGTCAGAAAGATGCTTCTAATTAATTTAAAAAAAAACAACAAAAACAATGCTACAAGATATTGTATCTACACTAATGGAACTGCAGGGGTAAGTAGGATTAACTGAAGGAGATAGAAAACATTAGTTACTGCAAGCTCCTGAGCTTTGTCTTAACTCAGCACAAAGAGACATCCTTGAAATCCTCATTTTTCTTTCTTCTCTAAACTGCAAGGTGAACACTCAGAGCTCCTGGTCTGTACCACTCCTGAAGCTTTCCCTCCCAAGAAACCCCTCAACTCTTAAAAGCACTTGACATCCAGCTTTTGTTTTTTGCACCTCAGCTCCAAGCAGGCAAGGGACAGGGGAGGGAATTCAGACCTCAGGCTCCCCACTACACTGACATGAAGCCAATCTCCAATTTACCCTTAAGATTATCCCCAACACATGCAGCCACTGCAATGTAAAATTATTAGTTATAAAGCTCTCCCTCCAAACCATGTAATAAGGTGAAAGATACCTTAATAAATAAGGATGTGAGGAAAAGCACTATTTTAGCTTCTGTCACATTGCTTATGCCACCTTTTTCTGCGTGTTCTGGTGCTGGGACCTTTAAAAATACAAACAGAAAATAATTTCCTTTTGCTATCTGTAATATTCTGTCCCTAACTCACTGAGTCATATGTGGATTTATACTGATGGTATTAATTAAAGAAATAAAGTTAAATGCTTAATTTTACTAAACAGAAGAGCCTGTACTGTGACTTCAGAATACTGCATTTGAAAAACAAATTAGAACAATCTCCAAAATTAGTTTCTAGCAGTAGCTTGTCACCTTAAGAAACTGCCAAAGCTTAATCCTCTGACTTTACAGGTCAGCATTATACATCATAAATCAAAAAACCCAAAAATTGACATTTTCCTGCTGATAAGGTAAGACAGCAAATGATATTTTACATAAAATATAATTTTATTTTTGCTTTAGCGCCTTTCATACAACATTATTTACAGTGAATTTTCTTCATTCCATGGCATAAAGGATAATTTTTTAAATGTCTGAAAGCCTACATTTAAAGCTAAAGCAAGAACTATCCAAAATGGTTATTAAATTGAACTCCCAACCTTTAAATAAAGTATTCACTGAATTTACAATTTCTTAACTATTGCTTCCCATTCTTTAGATCATGTATGAATGAGGCCAACAAGCTCAGGATGTAAACTCACAGTTTTATAATTTTTTTCTCTTTGCTTGACTCTTGCCTTCTCTAAAGTTGAAGCAGCACCAATAACAATGAATGTGTGTTTGGAAGCCTCCAACCTCCATGTGCTCAAGTTCTCTTCAAGTAGAAGAGCACTGTTTTACTGCACGGTTAATTTCTGACCACACTGGCATTAGGGTAGCTAAAAACTACACAAAAATCATTTTAGGACAGAAGTTCTAAAAGCTGTGTCATGCTTAGGGTAACATGCACAATTATATTTCTCCTGTACCCACGGGAACCACCAAAAAAAACCAACTTGGGCCTAGAAATTCTCAGGAGACTTGCCTAAATCAAGGATGTCATTTGTCAAACAGCCAGCCCCAAGCTGTCAGAGAAGTGCAGACTGACACAGGGGTTGACAGAAAAGAAACAAATAGATTTCCAATTGCTGTCACAAACATGTTGCATTGTTAAGCAGGAAACAATAGAAGCTTTTTCTTCTTTTTTTAAAAAGACAGCATAATAAATATAAGCTTCCTGATAGTGTCATGGTGTTTTCCTCTTCCTTCTCTGTTTGTATCTCTCTCCCCAAGTCTACTTCTTCATAAGCATTTATTGGTTACACTATAAACAATACAGGAAAAAAAAAAAACCCTACGATGAAGTTAAAGGAAATAAATGTTTTTGTTTGTTGTCTCATTCAGTGGGTTTTTTTCCATTTCCCCTCCATGTCTACCACAATACATGGAGTTCTGACAGGAAGTCCAAAAGGAGAAATTACATTACAGCCTCATGTCTCAACAAATCTAGAATATTTTGGAAATAAAAACTTTCCTCCTGGCTCTATCAAGTGGGCAGCTGTCTTACACTTGAGATGGGCTTTCTAGAGAAAAAAATAAAATGGAACAGAAACTCTACTTCTGTCATTAGCAATTTTGCTATGATTACTAGATAAACAGTGTTTCAGCCAGATTCCTATTAAGAGGCCTCTTCCCTGAGACCGTCTGCTTTCCTGGGAAAGGGACTGCAGCTGTCAAGGCATTCCTGGAAAATGTCTCTGTTTAGTTTAGACATTTGTAGAAATTTCTCTAAGTCATCAAAGTAAATACTGCTTCTTTTTAGGTCATTGAAGAGATTTTATCAGAACTGTTTTAAAAAACAATATGAATCCTGTACAATGTCATAGAAAGCACAGAAACACTAGTGAGTTCTAACCAGGGTCAGCATGAAAGATCATCAGTTGATATAATTATTGACAAAACACAGTATTCATAGGAATCAACACAAACCTGTTAAGGAAGAAGAAAGACTCAAATCCGAATCCAATCACCAATTACAGTGACAAGTACTAGAGACCACAGAGGCACTAATTCATTAACCTTTTTCTTCATGCATTTAAACACTTCCTCATTTTCCTGCAGAAAAATTTCTTTGCAGAATTTTTTTCACACTAGAATTTTACTTCCCCAGCAAAATTTTGAGTCTCCATGAAAGGACACACCTAAACAAATTTATTCACCCCTTACACTTCAATGTATAAAATGTCTGCAGAATTCCATGGAGAACTGCAGTTATTGCTGCACTGGCACACAGCTTTGACACCAGTGACCCTCAGCCAATGGAAATAAGGCCATTCATTCCTGGTTGCAAGGACATCCAGTACATCAACACACTTTGAGCTACACTTTACAGGAAATACAAAAATTATATCTGAAATAGTCTTTAATTCAAGTTTTCAGCTGTTCTCAGATGCAATGTTTCCAGCAGCAGTTGTTCCACCCCAGCAATACCAATGTTTTCATGCGCTGCACACTTCATATGACCCTAGAAAAACACTTTCTGAAGTTCCCTGTTTTACCCTGCCTAAGCTGAATCCAGTTTTACATGTTGGCTGCATTAAGAACTTGCCTCAAATTACAATGTTTGAAAGAGCATCATGAACTTTACCTTCTCTGTGTTCAGAAAACACACAGGTGTGTCAGGATCAAGGACTTCTTTCAGCCATGTCTTTGAGGCATCCCCAAGGTCCAAATTCAATTTCTTTAGGTTGGGCAAGTTAACAGTGGCATTTGACACCTTCTCTGAGCCACATTCCAGTTTGCCTTCGTACACCAGCATGTTACTCAATGACATAATCTTACTAAAGGTTTAAAAAACAAAAAAGACATAAAAATCTTGCCATTTCAACCCCACGTTAAGAATACAATTTAATAAATAAACATTAAAAGTACCTATTCATTCTGTATTGCACAGTTAATTGGACAACAGCATTTTGGTTTTGTTCCAGCCTTTTAAATAAGCTTTCACTCATGCCAAGATCTCTGTTACAACACAAAAACAAAAATCAAAACGTGTCAATCAGAGCACTGCAAGAGCCTTCCCAGAATTTGTGACTAGTAATTGCCCAGCAGCATTTCATCTTACCTTGCTTCTGCATTCAGCACAAGTGGAGGCAGCTGCTGGTGATCCCCCACCAGCACAAACCTTTTGGAGCAGAACAGTGGGCCCAGGCAGATGAGCTGGCTTATTTGGGAAGCTTCATCAACAATACAGAAGTCAAATTGCTTCCGAACAAAGATGGGGTGATTTACTCCCATGCAAGACGTTGCTACCACTGGCTGAAAATTGAGACACATTCCAAGGATAAGGTACATTTTACATCCTTTAACACTATGCTCTCCATACTAAAAGTATTTCCCATTAAACTGAACTGTAGAATCACAGAAATCAGATTATTAATCCTCGAAATCAGATCAGCATAACTTAGACATATATTGGCCTGACATATTCTTGAATCAATTGCAAGGGACAAACAAAACCAGCTTTAGAGCAGACTGGAGCAAACAGCTTGTTGCTGTCATGTGTTCAGAGTGATGCCAGGTTCTATTCATGGACAATTCATGGAGTGTGCTGAAATGACAACTGTGAAAAATCAGGTGGTTTGGGGTTTTTTTTCAGTACTGAAGAGAAGATAAAACAACAACAGCAGCACAGTTCTTCCCACCACTCTGCTCCCACTGCAATCCAGAATGACTAAAATAAGAAATGCTAAGTCATTCCCCTTATGACTTCAGTCATTCCTCTGCAATACTTATCAATAAAAAGTAAATGACAGCTTTTGTGAAGTTGGCATTTACTCCAACTACCATCAAACTTTATTCTTTCAGCAAATTTAATTTAAAGCTGTCACTGAGTTATATGACCCAGCTCCCATTATGGTTTACATTAACACTCACACAGACAGCACTAATATTTCTATCAAAAATAAGGGTTTGGCCAGGTCAGCTCCACAGCATTCCACCTCCTCTTCCCCATTTGTACTAATGGCACAAGGAGCACAAGTAGGAGGGAGAAGGGACAAACTGCACAGCATGTAAATAATGCTACAGGAGGCTGCAGCACCCCATTCACGAGATCTCAGAAAAAAAGCACTGGAGCCTTTGGGGCTTATTCCTTACAACGATGAGTTACTTTGTGTGGACATAAACAAAGCTGCTCAGCTTGAAGATAATGTAGGTCATTACTGGCTATAAAGAAATTGAAACAATGCAGAGGTTGAATATCTCTTTCAGCTCAGATTTCTTACAGCAGTACATACCCCTGGGATGGGTTCCTTCTCTGTAGAATCCAAACAAAATACTAATGTAATTACCTTTAATAATTTGTAGGGCTAGCAAAAAAATATTTTTCTCACCTGACTATTATAGACTTCTTCCAACTCTGTCACAGACTTAATTGATCTGGACCTGCAGATTTCCTCTTCTGTATATTTCTGAATATCTGGATGAACCTTCTGAGCTCGGCCCAAGCGCAAGAAACCAACTTTGAATTTGGCCAACTTCAGCAGGACATTGTCTACAGCCGTGTGTGTGAAACTGGTCAGAAGGACACTGAAGCCACAAGCAGAAAGAATTCTCACCTAATGGGCAAGGGGAAAGAAAAGGAGTTAGTTCATCTGCAAGTTCATTTGTGTCAGTCTCCCTGGCCAGATGCTGGCCACTGACAAGTGGGCAGTGGTCCTGAGGGTTCCCATGGCCAGCAGGCTCACGAGGCTGCTGCAAACAGTGAGAGCCAAGAACCTGGATGTGGCCTCACAAGGAACTGCACTCCTAAGGTCCCCACTGTACAAACAAGCCATGCAGCCCACTCCCACAGCACTGTTCTCCATGGCAATTTAGCCACTACACATCCAGAGGAATGGGCTGATCTGAAAATAGCAGCAGCTCTGATCTCCAGCCTCCTCTTCCCCCATGAGCTGATGACAACTGGAAGCAGGATAATACTGCTCTTCCATAAAAAACTCACTCAGCCCACAGCCTGAATCCAGCATGCTCCTACAGTCCTTTCCTGGGGAAAAGAACCACCAACTAGAGGAGATGGTACACATGGATTCAGCCTCGCAGGTTCATACAATTTACAGTGGACAATTTATTGGCTTCTCAAGGAGTCCCTCTTTTGAGCTATAACTCAAGATTTAAAGACTTGCTGATATTTGGAGCCAAAGAATTTTAACACTAAAGCATCACAGAAATGATTAAATATCACACTTCAATCTCCTCCCTCCCACATATATTCCTACACAAGCAGTAGACAATCCTACTCCACAAAATCCAATTTGAGTTCTACCAAATATAGGTTAAACAAAAAGAAGTGTACTTTTTTTCTTAACATCATACAGATGCTGTTATATTAAGTCATGACACTACACAGCTGGTTTAATTCCATCCTCTAAGTCTCACACAAAAAATTAAACACCAAGGTACATGAACTTACTAGAGCACATATTGTAGTCGTTTTTCCTGTTCCAGGCATACCCACAATAAGTGTGTAGTCTTTTGAAAGTAGCACTTGTTTCATTGCCTGTTTCTGAGGCTTGTTTAGACCTTTCAGAAAAAAAGCAAAATTAAATTACTACACTTCATCATAATTGTAATAATGACTGAAGTCGGAGCAAAATTATAATTTCCTCCTTCACTAAAGCCCTTAATAGAGACAATGTAGGTTCTAATGAAGATATGACATTGAACACAATACACAAGAGAAATAGTAAATGGTCTGCACTATAGTCCTAGAAATAAGTCACTGAAGACATTTTTTATTTTTAGACCTTTTATGGCTTTTTTTCCCCTAATGTCTTAATTGACCACCTCCATATATTGTGTCTGAGCATTTGTGTTTGATCATACCCCTTTCACACAGCTCAGAGCAAGGGGTGATGAGCTGCACCTACAGCAAGCAGCAAGTTGTTTAGAACAAACATTACAGCAGAGCTGGTTTGCCCCAGTCTGATGCAAACAAGCAGCATGTTTCAGCTATCTGGATTAAGCAAAGTAAGACTTCTAGCTGAGTTTTTTATATAAAATTCAATTTGCTTTATGACAACCCAGTTAAATTTATGTTTTCACAGGCAGCTCTGTCAGAGAACAAGGAAATATTTCCACTAAACACAAGATACTGCCTCATACCTAAACAAATTTTGTTTTAAAATAAGTGCCACAAAGCATGACACCACAGAGCTTTCAAAAAGTCAGCAAGAGTGATTGTACAAGTGAATGTTTCCACCAAAGCCCATCTCCTTCCCCTCCCTCAAGGTCAGCTTCCTCCAGCCCAAGAGCTGTCTCTGTTCATTCTTTCTGTAGAGGTTACAGAGGTAATCATATGGCATTCTGCCTGCAACTGCATGCTGCAGCTCCTAGCAAAAGTAAAATAAAGCTGTGAACAAGTATCTGATCAGGTCTTCCTGTGATTAAATGAGTCTTCAGCTAACTGGAAGACATGCAAGGCAAGAACTTGGTTTTAATTTTTAAGCTGAAAACTATCACTGCACCCCAAAGTAGGAAAAACTCCTTATATTTATCATGATAAATACTCTGGCTACAGAGATACTACTAAGCAGAGTATTCGGGGAAAGTCATTCTGTACCCTTTAAAATATTTGCAACAGTTTCCTTTGCTTCAGGAGGAAGGACAGAGCTCAAGTGCTGAATAAAATGTGGTTTCTGGAAGTCAATGATCAAGTTGCGGAGCCTTTCACTGTGGATAAAAATAAGACAAAACTGAGTTACAGTAAGAGTAACCAGTTGAGAAACTTCACCTGAAAATATTGAAAGTGTGAAATTAATTTAATTTTTCATACCTGACTGGGGAATCTCTCATCAATTTAGAAAGATTTTCAAAAGGGACTCCTGTACCAACATCTCCTTCATCATGATCCAACCTGAATACGGTGTTCTTGGGGAGGTTTGACAAATTCCTGAAGGATGACAACAACATGGATAAAATAATTTTGTTCACCAGCCGTATGTTGATTAAAGACTAATTACTACATCTTAAATGGTATCTTCCAGAGATCCCAGAGTGAAGCAATAGCTAATTGAAATAGAGCATTAACTGATCTAAAGAAAGCATGATCCCAATGGGGGATAAGAAAATGTAAGCCAAATTTAAGGACAATATTGACTGAACAATGAAAGTTACTATTAACACAGTGATCACTGTATCCATGTATATGCATACAGATTCATGCTAGAGATGTAAGTAAACAGAGTTTAAATGTGCTTTTATTCAAACAACCTGGTTAAACAGACAGGCATATTTACTGACCAAGTACTGACAGTTTCAATTGAGACAAGAGAATTTCTGAAATTCTGAATATTCTGAATTTGGATACTCCAAAGCCAGTAGGAAGAGTCAGGACATTTCACAGCTTTTGGACACTAGCAGCAACCTTCCTCAAGCCAGTGCCAGAGTGTTTGCAAACAGATACTTTTCTTTTCATCCTATTACCTGCCCAACAAACAGGAGACTTTTGTTGCACTGACTTCTCTAACATAGCCAGTAGCCAAACCAAGTAAACCCTTTTCCTCTCCACTCACAACCACTCGATCACCAACCAACAGGTTTGTTCCAGGTATGGCACCATTTCTACGCTGGAAAAAATGTAGATACTGCCCCTCAGAAATTTCATGGACCTCATCAACTCTGATCATGTTTCCAACACAGTCTCCAGCCTTCTCTCTGAAGATATTAAAAAAAGAAATATTTTAATATTAAGATTCTCTCTGTAAGAGAACTATATTAAAAAAAACCCCACAAGTTAAAAAACCATACCACCCACAACCAACCATCAAAACCAAAATACAAAACAAACAAAAGGAAGGAAGCAAGGAAGGAAGCACTATTGGCATGAGTTTAGAAATTATACCTTACCTTTCCAAAGAAGGTACCATCCATATATTTTTATATCCCTTCTTATGCTCTCCACTTTGCAGCTCCAAGGTTAACATCAGATACCAGAGGTTGAAATACTCTAAGTGGGAGGGTTTCAGGTGCTGGGTCTCTCTGTCAATGACAGGCACCATAGCAGCAGGAAAGGCCACACTGGCCATCTTCTGCTCCACAGCTCTGGGAATAGAACCAACCACAGGAAAGGCTCAGCATGAACCCTTTTTCATCTGCATGTCCATATGTACATACCAATCCAAATATCTACTGTATCACACCAGACAGATTAATCCATCATTACTTGAATAAAGTCGAACCTGTATCCTTTGTTCAGATGCATAATCTTATATGAGTAACTTCACATCATCCCTATGATTTTGAATAACTTTGAATAAGTTAATCAAATACCAAATAAAGGCATTTCAAATTTATGTATACATTTACAGAGATGACCTTTTAGTCCTTTCATTGTAACATAAATTTTTTTTTTTTTATATTTAGCTAAGCAATGGGGATTTAATAGTTAATACACAAGCAAACTTCAAAACTAAATAGCAATAGACATTATACCAAATCATGTATACAAAACACAAGCAGAGAGAAAAAAGCTTATTCAGAAGTAAATAGCTACCCAGCTATAGTCCTGCTGCTGCAACAACTGAGTATAAGAAGCAGGATTTCACAGAAACATATCATGTATCCCCAAAAAGCTCCCTGAATATACACTTTTACCCCTAGAATTTTAAAAATAATCAGGCATTCTATTTCCACAAGACCACCCCAAAGGTTCTCCTATTCTAACATACCTCATTTGACCTCTTCCATATACAATTTGGTTGGTTTTTTTGCAGCATAGTGACTAAAATTTGTAACAGTTGTTAAGACAATTCCATAACTTTGTGTGAAATTTTATCGAATATTCTTTTGAACAGGAGATTCAATAACAATTCAACAGAGTTGTATCAATGTATTATTTGTGTCACACCCTACAGGGAAATAATCTTCTACAGGATGAGCCCAAAAAAGCAGTTCTCCAGCCAGAAATCAGGCCCAAAGATTGCCTCTTTCAGAGAGCTACAAGAATATTCTCTTATTGTCATCACGTATTTTGCTGAGACTTATCCCAGATTTTGCCTTGCAGAAAGTGTAACTGAGTGAACATATTAAGTCTCTGTGAGTTGGGCTGATACACCAAAGTTGCAGAGAAATCTGTGGAAGATTCTTTTGGGGTGGAAAAGTCCTCAATATATACAAAATGGTCAACCACAAAAATGAACTTATTATCTCAAAAGATACAATTATTCAATCTCATTTAAAAACATCAGTCAGATCTTTTTTTTTTTTTTAATACCTGCTGTATAGAAAGCAGTTGTGCATTTGGGAGCAATATTTACATGCTTGGCTGTCATCAATCACAGGAGGCAAAGCAGTAAGCTGTGAATTCTTCCTTCCCACATCAGATTTATAGGTACTGTGTGTTAGGTAGAAGGCCAAGTGATTTCTTAACTTCATTAATTCTGTCAAGAAAAGGATAAACTAAGCTGATGTTTTTGCTTGTAACAATTTCTTCCTCAAAAGTAGTTAGCTATCAACTTTTTAGTCAGCTAAGAACAGATTATTCTCAAATAATAATAAAAATAATAATAATCAGATATAATCAGAACAAATAGCAAAGTCCTTGTGCTGTATTACTAAAACAACTGAACTTTTAACATAAGCTTAGTAACATTATAACAAGTGAAGCATCCCCAGGTAGAGCTATTTTCACAAAAGTAAACTTTTCAGTTAAAAAAGAAAGATTTTAGTAATATTTAAGAGAATTATGGTTTCCAGAGAATGGGAACAGCTTTACCTCTCCGGTCCATGCGAGCTCCAGAAACGGGATACATTGTACCAGTTTTTAGATAAAGAAGAAATCCAGCTTCAGGATCTACTCTCCGCTCTAAATTCAACAGTGTGTACAGAATAACCTGCAAAAATTATACATAAACTTATCCCATTATTGTCATGGTTTAACCCCAAGCAGCAACCAAGCACCACACTGCTGCTCACTCACTTCCCCACCTCCGCTGAGGGTTGAGATAAAGACAATTTAAGACGGAAAAGAAAAGCCACACATGCAAGCAAAGCAAAACAAGGAATTAATTCATGGTTCCCCATGGTTGGGCAGGTGTTCAACCACCCTCAGGAAAGCTGGGCCCCATCATGTGGAATGGTGCCTTGGGAAGGCCAAACTCCATCACTCCAAGCCTTGGAGTGCCCCCCACCCCTCCTCCTTCTTTCCTCCACCTTAGATCCTGAGTATCATGATCAGCTACATGGTCTGGAAAACCTCTTTGACCCCTTTGGTCCCCTCTCCTGGCTGTGTCCCCTCACTTCCCATCACCCCCAGCCTCCTCCCCTGCAGGGAGCAGGAAGGCCCTGGCTCTGTGTGAGCCCTGCTCAGCACTACCAGCAACATGTCTGTGTTATCAACCTGTGTTCTGCACAAATCCAAAACACAGCCCACACTTATCTGCTGTGAAGAAAACTATTGCTAGCCCCAGTCAAAACCAGCACAGTATTAAAACCAAAATACATTCTAAACTGTATTTAGTTCTTCCACAATTTATATGGCTCAACAGCCATTATTATCACAAGTCTTCTAGAAGCTTGAACTTGAAGTAAGAACTTGACCAAGGATTTAAATCAAAAGGCATTTTTAAACCCTTAGAACAAGGCTACTACATCTCTAAATCAGGTCAGCTATATGGAAATATGTGTAACACTAGTTCCTGAAACAGTTTGCTTCAACCTAATATTTGAACATAGTAAGAAGAGACTAAAGAACAGATATTTCAGGATAAAACCCGGAAGTGTGTTTGAAAGTGGTAAATGTATATATACTTCTTACTACTCAGTTCACTTTCATTTTATACCAGCAGCTTTGGGGACATCAGGATGAGCCAGCCATAAATTCAGATTATACCACATACAAAGTGTTTCTTATTCATAAGACAAAATAGGTCACCTAACAGAAAAGTGTACACAGCCACTGACAGTGAAATTAGACATCTGGTGTTTGTACCTGACTTCTGTGCTCTATGGAGTTTGACTCCTTGCCAGACTTGAGCTCCAAAGGCATTATCCGAGACTGTACTCCAGACTGGCAATGGATTTTCACCCTGGCTGTGACATCAATCTTTCCCTTCAACCCAAACCTGGGAGACCAGATATTCTCTTCAATGTCCAAGATGTCTACAACCTCTATCTTGGAAGATACATCTTCTGTTTTTCCACCATTTGACCTAGGAGGAAAATTAAGCCAGATGTTAACAATTTCCATTAATTATTAATATTTAAACATTAAAATGTGTTCCAACTAAGTATATAATATTTCTGTATTATAAGCGCCCTTTAGGCACTAACTTTAGAAATAAAATGCACCGAGTCTCACTCAAACTAATCCTCCCATTAACAGAGGAAGCAACATATCAGAAACTAACTTCAGAGAGTTTTGCTATTCACCTAAATTTCAAGGTTAAAATGAGACTTTAAACTGTTTTTAATAGTTGTTGGTCTTCCCTCAATAACCACACTCTATCATACACTTGACAACAGCATGTAGGTTTTTCTCAGACCTGCCATTTCACTGAAACTTTAACACCCTATAGTTATTACAATTAACAGCAACAAGTCACAGACAAGAAGAGCTCAGTAGCAGTCGAGTAAAATCACCATTTTACCAAAAAAATTTTTATTAGTCAAGAATTCCATTTGATTAATAGTTTCACATTCTGATTTGCAGTCTTGCTCATAACTACAGTAACTCCTAGTTTAGTCAGCAGCTCCTCTACTCACTAAAAGCTCTGGTTTGTACCATGCTGCTCACAAGGATTTTAAGATTTGTGAGTCAGTTCACCCTCAGGCTTCATGCCTTGCCCAGAACTCACAACAGCAGCTAAACAGGCAGCACAAGCTCAGCCTTGTGGTCAGTGAGGCCATGAATTAGCTCAAATCACCCAACAGATGTGCATAAGAAATTCTAAAAATTTCAAGTGAACTAACAAAGCTATACAACATAGAATGGTTGAAATTTTTCATTCTGGCTTCTTACAGTTTTAGTTGCATTTTGTTTTGGTTTGCTGGATTGTGCATGAAGCCATCTGCCCACTTAAAAAACGATGGCAAATATTCTTCTACTTCTTGCATTATCTGTGCTTGTTTCAGATTTAAGTGGTACCTAAAAAAAAAAACAAAACATGCACATGAAGGAAACAAAGTATTAAATCTGCTGCTGGTACTAAAGAGATTTGCCTCAAGTAGCAACAAGATCATTGGAAGTAACTGTAAAGTTTTCATAAATATCTAAATACTGTAGATCTACTAATCATGTGGCATTAGATAATTCAGTGCTGGCAATCACTGGAAATAATGTTGTTATTCTACAGCAACAGAGAAATACAAGTGGATTTTGCACACAAAGGGTCATAGGAGTGCAAATAACAGCAGGCAGCAGACTTATGCAACTTATTTTTCAATTCCAACAAACAGTAGCCTGCATATGCAAAAAGGATTTGCAAGTGAACAGTTTCCTGGAGGCCCAGAGGGACATAAAAGGCCTTTAAGTAATCTTAGCAGACACAATCCAAAATATTATCTTCATAACAGAACTAAGAATAATAAACTTGCTACTACAACTTTAACTTCTGACTCATCTGGGGCTAACAGATACTGATATTGCCCAATAGACAATTTAAAACAGTCTGGATATAATGATTTTTAATTTACATGAGTAGAATTGTATTGTAATCAAGTCTGCAGTAAAACATTAAAACTGACAGCCATTCATCTTCCCATTTTCCAATGGTAATATTAAGACTATTTGTTTGGCTAGCATTTCTATCAGCTTTGTTGAGAAAATAAGTTGGTCTTCTAACAACTGAGCCTTAAGTAACCTGATGAAGATATGAAATTATCAGACATTCAGTTCTTGGTCAGTCATAAGGTTCTAGGTTCATTGCTGAGGATCATAATTAACCATTTGTCCCATTCAAATCAGCTTTGGGAGATGCCTGGAAATCTAATGGTACAGACACAAACACTACAACCTGCTTGGCCTGAAAATAAAAAAAAAAGCCCCTAACACATACAGTTACTCCAAAAGACTATTTCAGATCTATAGAAGGAGCTCAGCAGGCAAGGCAAATAAAATAAAGTTACAAAATGTGGAATTATCTTACTAAAAGATCCCCAATTTTCATTAAACCAAGTCATTTGGCAGAATGATAATCTGTCCTGATACCAGTGCTACACTTTTTAAAGTATAACTTCATCTGCTAGTTCAAAGTGTTCCTGCCCTGTCTTCCAAACAAAAAAGGCAGCTGTAATGCTACTTACATTTCTTTGAGATACTTCTGTCCGTACACAATTTTATTTGCTAGCTCTTGTACCTTTTCTTGAGTCAAGTTATTGGTCACAGATTGCTGGAAAATGTCATGAAGGATCGTACCGACGAGCATTTGGTGTGAACCCGACTCGGAGCCCTGCAACAGATGCCATCATACCCAAGGATTTATGCTCATTTCATGCCAACTTTTCTGTAAAATTTCTGGATTTTATTTGCTGCACATCATGGCCTGCACTTATTCTACTACAAGATCATGACAGCTTTCACCTCACTAATGATTATCTAGTCAAACCTGCCTGTGGAAGCAGCTGGATTGAAATGGATCTCTCCTATTGCTTTGTTTATCCCAGCCCTGACAATGTCAGGATACACAAGGACCTATTGTGATTGGCAGGTGAGAAACAAAGGCATGGATTAAAATGGATTTTGAGCAAGTTTTGCCTGTGGGCATTTCCTAATGCAAATACATACCTTTATAATCAATGTATACCACTCCACTGAAATTTCCTTATTTGTTTGGGTTTATATTTCTGTCACGTCTGGAAGTTTTCATCAGCTGAAACTGGCAGCTGTTGCTTCTCTATTTATCAGCATATTTCTCATACATCAGCAAGAGTACTACCACAAGAAACTTCTCCTCTTTCAAAGATCCAGCAGCTGGATTCAGATTCCAGAGTTAGCCCACACCAATTATTAACTGAATTCACGAAATTTTTCAGAAACTCTTAACTTGGCCAAGTGTGGTGATGTTTCCATATGGATGGCAAAAGGCACATCCCTCACAAAGAATTCATATCCGTGAACGATGTGGCAAGAGATTATAAAAAAAAATAACAGCATTACATAAGTGGAATTATTATAAGTGGAAAGACCAGTTCTTTAGCCCAGTAAAAGTATTAAGAGTACTGTATTATTTCAGGTGCAATTCTCAAAAAAAAAAAAAAAAACCAAGAGAAGCTCAACCAGAGGCAGTTTCCACCCCAAATTATTCTGTGTTGTAAACATTGTGAATTGCTAATAGCGACATTTTACAATACACAGCCTCACAGCCAGATTTCATACTCAATGGAACAGTAACTCTGTTACAGTAGTAGGAATTAACACTTACCCTGAAGCGTTCACTCAGCACTGCCCTCCTCATACAGCGAATACTGTTTGAGATCGTCGTGCCCGAGAGCAGCAGGTCTGGGTACAGCACCAGGAATCCACACTCGGCATTTATGACCCAGGTGCCAGAGCTGCACTCCCCTTCCAAGTGAACAATGTCCCCTGGAACAACCGGGACAGACTCCCTGCAAGGGAATACACCCACATAAGCATTTGCAAACGACAGACACAATGTATAAGAAATAACACATTAACAGAGCACATTTAACATTATTTGAAATGTTGGGGTGGGGTTTTTTAAGAAGCTGACCTAAAGAAATTCTGACAAATGACAAATTAAAACTACAAGGTAGCAATAGCCCCTCAACAGTTACCTGACATCAAGTCTGCTAAGATGATATCCATTATGCTAGCATGCTGATAATATTACATTAAACAAAAACTGTTTCAGGATCCCCTATCACTTTTAAGGCCATAAAACTCAACTCAAAGAGAAAACTGAGTTAATAATCCAGCATTTCACTCTCTTTTCAAACATCTATGAGTGTGCATGGATTACCAGCCATTCCTGAGAATGCACAGCTCTGTATCCTCCAGCGAGGGAGATGCTGTAATTGTCAAGTGTTTCTCAGGGTCGCTTCCATTTCTCTGTATTACACTGACTTCCAGCACACGGTATCTGTTGTTCAGCCCATTCTTGAGGATCGTATCAGCCACTTGCTTCTGAAAACTGAAGTCACAGCTAATTACAAAGACAACACTGCACGATTTGAAAACAGCCAACCTACAAAAAGAGGGAAAGCTTCAAATATAAGCCAGATTTTACTGTCCTTTAATTTTTATAAACATTTCGTTTGGGATTTTTTTTTTTTAGTAGTTCTGCACAGGTAGAGTGTAGGAGATCGCTATAAATATTAAACGATTGGCTATTTATGATACTTAGAGCTTCATTTTTATATCCACGTATGCATAAGCACTTGTAAACTAATTACAACTGTGCTTTTGGGAAAGCTTGAATCTCCCGGCACGCACGAACTCCCACAGCCACACAAACACCTCCAACATGGAGCAGGGAGTTTTTACCCATTGCCTGAAGCTGATTAGAAAACTGACGCTCAAGGTTCAGTTCGCAATAGCCAAAATATGAGATTAGCGCGGCCAAAGCTGCCTGCTCTCCTGTCACCGGGCGATACCTGGGGGAGCAGCAGGGCGGGCGGGGCAGAGCACACACCGGGCCCCTCAGGGGGTCTGCGGGGTGGCCCTCGGCAGCGGCGGGTTCCCCTCACCGGTGATTCCGGTGCCGCCGGGTCAGCCCTCAGAACCCCATCGCGCCTTCCCGCGCCCGGAGTCGGGAGCGATTTAGAAGTTCAAACCTCCCGCCCCGCGCTCCCGGCCGTCCCCGCACGGGAGCTGTGCTTCCCGGCGCTCGGCGCCGCTACCTCTCGGCCATGGGCAAGTCCCGTGCGGCGCTAAGCTCGGCTCGGCTGGGCTCAGCGAGGCTGGGCTTGGCCCGGACCCCTCAGCGCCTCACAAAACCCCGCGCCCGACGCGCGCGCTCCGCCAGCCCCGCCCAGCGCGCCCAGCGCGGCCAATGGGAGGCGGCGGGGGTGGCTCCCGCGCGCGCTCCGCCAGCCCCGCCCAGCGCGCCCGGCGCGGCCGCCGGGGAGGCGGCCGGGAGGCGGCTCCAGCGCGCGCGAGCTGAAGGCGCGAAGCGGCGCGAGCCTCCTCGCGCCGCCGGCTCAGGGAGGGGCGGGGCCTGTGCCGTGAGGGGGCCGTGAGGAGAGCGTGAGGGAACCGTGAGGGAACCGTGAGGGGGCCGTGAGGGGTCCGTGAGGGGGCCGTGAAGGAGCCGTGAAGGGACCGTTAGGGAGCCGTGAGGGGGACGTGGGGAAGCCGTGAGGGGACGTTAGGGGAACGTGAGGGGGCCGTGAGGGAGCCGTGAAGGAGCCGTGAAGGGACCGTTAGGGAGCCGTGAGGAGGACATGAGGGGCTGTGAGGGAGACGTGAAGGGACCGCGAGTGGGACGTGAGGGAGCCATGAGGAGACGTGAGTGGGACGTGAGGGGAACGTGAGGGAGCCGTGAGGCGCAACCACCGTGCCCGCCCCTAATTTCCACTTTCTCCAGCGCTACCTCTGCAACTGGTGAGGTGGTACAGGGTAATATCAGACGTGCCTTCCGCTCCCAATTCGCTTATAGGCCAATCTGAGCCCGAGAGTCCAACTTTTCCCCTCATAAAAATGTGTGGCCGCTGGCTTTCTGACGGGATACGGAAGTTTCAGATACGCAGGTTTCACTCTGCTGCGAAAAGGACAGTTTTGGCCCATGGCTAGACATCCCAACAGAAGGATCAAGTTCAAGCTGATATGAATTTTAAAAGGTGAGAACATTCTTAAGTTAGCCCTTTCAGTTTTATTTGGCATAGTCCTGAAATATATACATTAAATTACATTAATGTTGCTTCCCATTGCAACATTATTCTCTAAGAGAAGCCTAATTATCATTTAATAGTTGCTTGTTAATATTACTTAATGCAGTCATAATGTGGTGCAATATTGAGAGATTGCATAAATACACTTGCTGAACCTGTATGCTAAAGTCTCCTTCACATTGCCTATACATCTCCCATACACCAAAAAAAGAAATATCTCAACAGAATATGTTTATGAAGTATAAAATACACTTTAAATATATTTTTGAAGTTATCTAAAACGCAACCAGTGTGGGGAATCTCTAGGGAGAAAGCTGGATACAAGTGTTCTGACAGCAGAGGTTGTGAAAAATGTTTGCAATTTTAAGATATATCAGCACTCTCCAAGTATAACTGTAAATTCAGGAGTTAATATTAAAACACTTTCATTCACTGTTAAATTTTATTATGAAAATGCAGCACAATTCCATCAAGTAGGTATGTTATTCACTTTCAATAACCAGACTCAAGTATTTAGGAGATACTTTTTATGTTCTCTTCCTCTTGGGCATGAACATGGTGGGTTCCGCTTTATTCTGTGTAACAGAATAAATTGCTCCTTAAATATATCCCTGGTAGTAGAATTAAGATGTGAAGCTCTAAACTTAGTAATCCCTAACAGTATTGACACAAAAAGGAACTGGCTTATTTGCTCACAGAGCAAAACAATACAGAGAAAAGAAGGGCACTTCAGTTTTCCTAATACAGTGGATTTATCTCTACTGCAAGAGCTTTAAAATGTAAAAATTCACACTTTCTTCTGTGTGGAACTCAAGACCAGATGAAAAAGCTTATTGGTTATCTCTTAACTAAGATGACAATGTTGTGCATATTTACCTATTAGGACAAGGACACATCACTCCAGAAACATGCATTCTTACTGACTGCAACACACACAAATCAGACAGGCATTAGTTCAAAAATTTTAATAAAATATACCCAAGATACATTTCATTCTCTGTCCATAGCTACACTGTAGATTTCAAAGAAATACATATTTTTAAGAAAGTGGGGGGGGGGGGGAATTGAGCCACAGACGTTGGTGTTGAATATATAACTGAAAATCCAGTCTATTAAATGTCAAAATTAAACAAATCAGTCTTACCATTCACCACTTAACCATTGCCAATTCTTAGAAGATGCTAAAGTATTTACAATAAATAAATAACTTACATGAAGTAAATGCTTTACAGTGTCCTGAATCAAATGAGTAAAATCAAGAGTATCAATGCAAATCATGTATAAAATAATTCCTTCCAGCAAAGGAATTGCAGGAGGAGGCAAACATGCAATAGTTTATTGCATCCCATAACTTCAGGAACAGTACATACACACACCTACAGAGGCCAATACAATCTTAATTTTCTTTTCTGCATGAGGTTGAATGTGGTCCAAAAAAGAAGTAAAGGCAGCAGCATGCATTCTTCTTTCTCACCATGGTTTAAGGTAGGGAAAATCCTCTTTACACCAGCTAGTACTGGGAAGTACATAACATACTCAGCCTTGATTAAACCAAATCAAGAACATTCAGCTCCACAGAAAAAGCTTTCTAACACTAGGCTCCTACCTGCCACAGGGACATCTTTTCTAGCACTCATCCCTATAAAATTCCCCCCGCTTTTATTTGTGTAGTACAGCATTTCTTAGAATAGAAAATTGGTTTCCAAATTGCAATATTTCTAATACTGCTAAGTACATCTTGCTGGTTCTAACTGAAATGGCTGAATAGACATTCCTGTGTAGCAGTCTGAAGACAGATGCATTGTTCTTGCATACAGAGAACTTGTACAAAACAAGAATGAAAGGCTGCTTAAAAGTGTGGTTTACCAAGCTCAGCTTCTGCAGACCTGGCAAGGATCTGAATGCCAAAATCATTGCATTATGCTCAAATCAGTTTATTCCATTTAATTTTTAAATAATAACAGATGCCTAATTACTAGCTTAAAAAAGCAGCAGCAGCAGCTAACTCCTGGAATGGTGATAAAGCTAAATGACTGACAGCTTGGAACCCGTATAAAACATGGGTGTCATCTCCAAAACTTTGTCTTTCCTAAAATTCATCTAATGAAGCCTAGAAAATCAAGTGCAAAAAAAAGTGTTTAGAGCTAGATGTTTATTTTGATGTGTCACCCGGTTTTGACTCCAGGAAATTGACCACATTTTGGCAAATAGAGATGTCAGCCAACAGCAGGTCCACAGTAACAGAAAGCTTTTTTAAAAAAACTTCAAGTAATTTATTCATCAATATCATTTGAGCATTGATAGTGTAGCTTTACAGAAAAGTCTTCTAAAAGAAACTATCAGTTGAGGTGCAAGAATTGTTTCATAAGTTCATATGTGGTAAAAGCCACGGCCTGGGAAGGGATACAACGAATGTAATTCAAGGATAAACCACGGTACAGTCCTCTTCGTACTCCATGTTGTTGATACACATATTTCAGTGTCTGCACCATTGTACTGGAAAAATAAAAACTCAAATCAGCAGTGGATACACATTCACTGTCAAAATCATTTTCTTTAAACACAAGACATCTTTTACTCAGGTTTTAAGAGACACATGGAGAAAAACCCACGGCATTCCACACAGCAAAGCCACTGACTTGGACCAAAAAGACAACCTGAGCTTCCACAAGAAATGTGGGCCCAAGGGCTGGGAATTGGAAAGAGGACAGTGCAGTCCCAGCTAAACAAGTGCTGGTCTGAAAACACCTGCCCTACAAGACATGTTAACGTATTTTACACCAGAATGGCTCCACACATTCTCCTGCCTAAGTGGCAGGAAGGAGCTGAGAAGCATCAATGCCTTTTACAAATAATAATCTGAGCATATAATATCTGACCTTATTAAAAGCAGAAATTGCACTGTGTATGCCAAGAGAACTTTCCTCTCATGCCTGTATTGAAACTAAGCAAACAGAGGTGAAATGGTTGGTATTTCCAGGCTATTGAAGACAGTGCTCTTGGAGAGCATCTTCCATATGTTCCAAAGCTTTGAGACTTCCTGCTTGCTTTATCCTTTCATCCTCTAGAGATATACCTGTGTCTGTCCTTCAAGGCACAGCTCTCTATACAGTCACAATAAAATTGTTAAATTGGGATTGTAAAAATAGTCCTCACAAATGCAAAAAGTAAAACCCTGGGAACAATGAACACATTTTTATTTTAAAATTATCAGGAGTGGAAAATAAGCAAAAAAAAAAAAGGGGAGGGGGCTGGTAAAGAAAACAGAACAGAACAGTCCTAGTTAAGCAACATTTAGGTTGTTTGTGAAAGGTCACGCAGGCTGCTCTTGATAGGATCCAACTTTGCACACATGAGGTTCACAGTGAATTGCACTGCATTCAGACATACACAATTCCACAAGACTGAAATTAACAGAGAGAAAACTGCCCCAGAATTGAATTTGAGACAGTTTGAAATTCAGAAAGTTTCTCAAGATGAGAGCTGATTTAATACTATTATAATTTTCAAGTTATGGTGCTTCCAGTTCTGCTGGAGGAACTTCAACAATGTGTGGGCTGTAGATTACTGTAAGTGCAAAAAAGCTCAAACAAAAGTGCATTATGCAAAATCATCTTATGGAACAGATTCTGCACCATTAAAGTAATCTGAAACCATTTCATTTCAGTAGAAACATTCCATCTCTCTCTAGAGATCTTGCTGATATTAAAGGTAACACAAGTTGCATTAAAATAAAAAAAAAATATTTTACTAATACAAATACAGGATTATCAACAAGCATACCATTGTTATTTCAAGTATTTTTTAATCCCAGATTGATAATGGCAGCTTTTTGTCTGTGAGGAAACTCCTTTATTAAAAGGATGAAGAAATCAACAACATATTAGTTCAGGGGGTGGTTGTTATTTTTAAATTTTAAAATTAAGAACCGAACTTAAACATCCAAGGACTTAATACAGATGCAAAGGAAATACTTACAGGCACTTTTCAGAGTCTGGGAGAACTGCTCCTAACTGCATTCGCCTACGAGTTACATCCAGGGGATACCTGCAGAGCAGATATTGAAACAGCAGCTCAAGCAGATGTGTGTTTGAATATTGCTTAAGCAAACACAAGTCCACATGCAACCTCCCTTTTCAGTGAGTCAGGAATCCAGCTTAGATTCTCAACACAGCTGAAAGTTCTCCAAAAAGGGAGACTCCCTTTACACTACCAAAACCAGCAAACCAGAGCTCCTAATATATTCCATTTGGCACTAGTAAGGAAGACACATGGAGATCAGATGAGAGTAAAAAACAGTCTGTAACATGCTGGAGGGGGAGGATACCTGCATTGAAAATAAAATTAACATCTGAAGGATTAATAAGCAGTGATATTTGCAATGCAGTGATTTAATGAAAAAATCCATGCCATGTAAGTCCATTAACTTATTTTATGGACAAAATAAAATAGAACAAGGACAGGGTGAGAAAGAAAAAAGCAAGCAAAGTAATAAAAATGCCAAATACAATATCTAAGACTTTTTTTTTTTTTAATCCTATGGCTTCACAGGTTACATAGATTTGAAAGTAAATTGGAATGATACAATTATGAAAATTACATTCAGGGTCAAAATTTTTTAGCTTTCCAAGCAAGCTAAGAAACAAGATTGTTACTAAAAAAGATTCCAGTGGATATTAGGAGATTTGCCTGAATTTATTTTATTGTCTCACTTGGATAACTCTTAAAAGACCCTGAAGATTAAATAGATATTTAGTAAGTGAAACAACAGGAAATACCTGAATTTCAGTATTTAATTTCAAAACCTCCCTAATAATTTGACTTAGATAAAATTGTGTCAGATAAAAGTTTCTTTAGCATAAAAGAGCTGCAGAGATGAAACCAGCCCCATACCCAAACTTACGATATCGTCTGAGCTATTGCTCCAGCTATGCCACCACACAGCAGATTTACATGTGTTTTCAAAACTAACACTTCGGGGTTATCTAATGAAGGCCGTCCAAGCAAGTTAGGTGCTTGAGCAAGTCCAATGCTCTTTAAGGTACCAAAGGTAAAAAATGAAAAACCTAAAAGGAAATTTAATTTTATATACTTTCATAAAAAAGCAAACTATTTGTTGATGTATCATCATAAACAGAAAGCTGCATTTACAAAATGAAACTATTTTCCAGTTCTTTTGGAAGTTTTTTCTAAAGCAGAAAAACAGATAATATTTTGAACTTTTACAGTAACTTCTGTCCAAATGAATTTGTGTTTATACATAACACTACAAAAATATATTAAATAACCTAGACTGTAAGTTTTAAGTTACTGGGTTGCTGTCAAGAATGTTTCCTTGCTCCCAAGATCTTTCTAACTGAGAGACGCCTCTCAGCTTTTAAAAAAGAGTAGTTTAGCCAGGCTGTTCTGCTCCTCTGTGCCACATCACCACTGCTTTACATGCAGGAGTATTTACAGAAAAGCCACCAGGAGATGGAGCCAACACGGAGCCTCTGAGACTCCATTTACCCAGCACCCGCTCCCAAGGATGTGCCTGTTGGAGAGAAACAGCCTCCATGTTTCCTTGGGGGAAAGCTGGGAAGTACAACACAACCACTAGTTTACCTTTCTCACTACCAGCTCCAAATTGCACAAAAGCTAGGTTTTGACTATTGAAAACACTTTTTAAGGAGCATCACTGAAGATGATTTGGACAGAAGGTAATTAACTAGCTGTGCAAATATATTTAAACAAATTTAGTAGTGCACAGAACTGCTGAAAGACTGCCACATTCTGGCTTTAACTTACCCGCATATGGTGCCATTCCCACCACAGTTGGCATCAGCCCTCTGTAGAATCCACTAAAACCACCTTCCTTTGAAAGAAAAACACAGCAGCATTTGTGGCAAGAAACACATAGAGACTCCCACGACATCAATCTGACTAGCACCATCTACCACCAAGGAGCTCATGTCATGTTCTGCTTCCCGTGCCTGAAGAATTGGAGGGACAACTGCCTGGCTCATAGGAGATAAATAAGTGAAAATGAAGGGGAAATCTACACCCAACATCGTAACTGGAAACATCTATGCATTACACATAGCCCTCCTCCCCAAATCTTTCTGGTAACATTACTACTTTTCTTGAAAAGCAGCTTCTCTGCTGTTTCTGACCTCCCATTTACATGAGCCTCAGCTGCAGCTCACCAGCCTAAGTCAAAAGCAGCATCCAAATAACTTTTTACATTAAAAAATTCAAAGTGCGCACAATGAAGTCATGTTATTTTGCACCAAGCCATTATGTTCAATGCAGTGCAACATTATTTTAAAGAGCATACTTTGCTTTGACAGAACTGAAGATTAAAAGAAAAAATACCTTTGTGTAAATCATCTTGAATGCATGGATAATCCCCATGTACTTGTGTTCCCCTTTTACTTGGAACGCCAGGCGAACTCTAACCATATCAAGAGGGTAAGTACAAATCACTGCTGTAATACCTTTATTAAAAACAAAAACAAAACAAGCAAACAAAACTCACCTACACCTTATCTGATTCTAGGATTATTTTGAAAAGTAAAACTTGCTTTTCTGGCAGCGAATACAATAGCATATACAAACTATTTTGTTAAAGAAACACTTAAAGTCACTTATAATCAGTAAACAGGAACACTAACTCCAGCAACACACAAAGGATTTATGTTTGTACTTGGTGTTCACTGAAGCAAGGCCTAGATTTTCCAAGATTTATGGGCCTGACTATATTCACCTGAGCAATCTTATTGAAATTTATAGCTCCTAAGAATCAGGCTAGTCAAGTACATCAGCTTTACTGGATTGCAACCATGAAACCTAATCCTACCATACTTAAAAAAAATTCAAACCACCAAGTGTACATGTTTTATTCCAAAAAGGTTCTGCCAGAATTTGTTGTGGTTACTGGGTAGAGATACATGGATCTATCTACTGTATCTGCAAATACTAAACCTACCCTAATGATACACTAAATATATTCTAATTACATGTAAAATACAGCCAGGCTCATACTGATGAGAAGTACCTGTGTTGCATTACTGCATTCTAATAGTTCAAGTTACATCAACACTTCTATTTTAAAACTGAGCAGAAAAGCTTTCTGGACTTAAGATGAAAAATAAAAGAAAAAAAAAATCAAATCTTAGAACTCATCCAGTTAGAAGCTGCTTCAAAACAGCTTAAATGCTGTGACCAACTTGCAATTTTAGAAACACAACTCCAGTACAGAAAACAACAACTCTAACAGTTGCTGAGTAACAAATTCTTTCCAACTGCCAGGTATTGAGGTAAACCACTCAATGGCTGACAAATTCTTTGGAGGGAATAATTAAAACTGTTGACTAACAACAGTGGTCAATTTTCTGATGGTATACCACAGTCACCAACAAAACAAAAACAAAAAAACAAACAAACAAACAAAAAAAAAAAAAAACCACAAACCACCAAACCAAAAAACCAAAACTCAAAAAACCTGGGGAAAGGCAAAAAGAAAGTAAAGACCTTTGTAATTGGCACTGTTTTCTAGCAACTGCTCTGAGTTAGCTAAATGTAACTTTTAAAAATTGGTCCTGTAGAAGATAATCACACTTTTTATGCTGGCAGGAAATTGTCACTTCCTCTTAAGTTTTAATAGTCTCTTAATGACATGTCTTTTTGTAGCTATATTATCTCCCTTCCTTTCTTCAAGGTCAAGAGAAATCCATAACAGAGGGAAGAAAAAAGCAAATATAAACCAACAGCAAAATCCAAACACAACTCCTGCAAACAAGCTCTTCATAACTTTTATGCCTGGAGTTAAAAAAAAAAAAGACAAAAAAAACACTGCTCTGATAAGTTGAATGATATGAAAAGTATTAGGATTAGATGGTGAGGAAAAAAAAACCACTAAGTGAGCTATCCAAAAATCTGACACTGGTCAACTGACAATTGAGAGCCAAGGTTGTGGGATTCTGGATTATCCCACCAGTAATTGATTTTAGAAGACAAAAACACCTCTTTCAGAGATTTTTGGACATGTCCTCTGAACAAAAAGCAGACATCTGCAGTTTATTTCTGAAGTTGTCTCACTCACAGGATTCAAAAGTTAGAAGCTGCAAAACACTAAAGCAACTTCAAGACTGTTTCCACTGACTTACATGAAATGCAATCCCTCAGTCTAGAGCCTTTTCCTAGTGGATTCCCTGAGATGTCCAGAAATATCATAAAATAGATTAATTCAAGCACTTTAAAAAAAAAAATAAGGGGAGGGGGAAGGACTTTCACAGAGCTTAAGAGTGTACAAGAAGTCATCCCACTTCAGAAAACAGACTTTACCCCCTCTTCTCTTTCCAATCATGCACTGATATCTGTCCAGGAACTTCCTCTGAACAAAGGCTAGCAACAGACCAACCAAGAGCCTGGTGAACGCACTACTTAGTGAACACAGTCTGAAAATAGCACAATTTAAAAAAAAAAAAAAAACAAAACAAAACAGATGAAATGGAAAGAAACCACATTTAGTAAGAATTTAAATAGAAGCTCTTTTTCCCCTTAAAATTCTCTAGCCATGAATTTCTGAAAAAATAAAGAAGTAAAAAGGGGATTTGGGACATCAGCCACAATATATGCTGTCATGTAGCAACTCGGAGAAGCATGTTACTGCTTTACTATTCATATAAGGAAAATGTGCACACAAGGGATCAAGACTTCTTTAGGGCTCAAGAAAGACATTATCCTTTCCAAGAGGAATGGCAGCCAGCTGTGGGACACAGTCATTGTGAAGTCTACAAAATCACTCATCTCACTTCTGCTCCCTAAATTCTCTGTTATGAGAAGTCAAACCACAGCACCTAGGCTTGAAAAAGCAAAAATCTAACCCCATTTATGACAGCTAAGGCAAAAATCTCCCCTGGGGTAGCTTAAACAGGCCAGATTCAAAGGTGTATCAACAGTTCAGAGATACATACAGCAATTCGCACTGTCTGACCTGAAATAACCATAATAGGGGCATATAGCTACTCCCTTCAAAGGGCCACTTCCTCAAAACCAGCAAACTTTTTCACTGCCAATGCTGGCTCAGAAGCCAGGGAAAGACCATTCTTCACTTCCCATATTGTCCTCAAGCACCTTCTGACCACTCCTGGGGACAAGATACTGGGTTACACAGACTAAAATAGTGACAGTGAAGCACATTAGACTGTCCTTGATTTGTTTCCCAGGCTTTGGGAGTTAACAATGAGATTAGCTCTACAGGGATTCATTCCCAATTTCTCTATTATCCCTCTGTTCTTAGTAATTTTGTTTCTTTGGAAATAAAAGTAAAAAAAACCTATCTGGAACAAGAATAAACACAAGTAACATACATTTACATTGCAAACACAGTTGGTATGCCAGTTTTTATGATCTCTGTATCATGTTCTTTGTACTTTATCAGTAGCTCCAAAGATCAAATTAAGCATGCCAGGAGATTCCGAGGAATAAAGCTGAAAAAGTGATAAGCACAAGACACAGCCTTGAACTGCAGAAGATCTGCTCCTTAGCAAGCAAAAAGATTAATTTATCCAAGCTGCATCTTCTGAACAAAACAAAGCTTCAGAAACTACCTACAGAAAAATTGCTGATGACAAAAAAATATCAGACAGGTTAAAGAATGCCTAATATATCAGTCCTGATATTTCTTTATATCCAGTATGTAATTCTCATCCCCTCCACAGCACATCCAAAGAACTAGATTTTTTTAATATGCTGACTGAAGTAGGTAACTGTTAATTACACACTATTTAAAATTGAGACAGCCAATATCCTCCTAGACAGTACTAGGTCAGTACTGTTTTCAATCACTTTTAGTAAAAGTAAAAAGCTAAAAACAAAAACATACTTCCTGTATTGGTTTAATGGGACTTGAGTTTACTCTAGATAACATCTAGTCTTTTCTGGCTTTGTTATTTTGAAGTCAATCAAGTGCAGAAGAGGAAATAGTCATTTCTGTGGTTTAATTTGGATTTTTCTATTATAAAACTTGGAAAAAATTACTTTGTAAAATCATCTTGTAGTGTTTTATTTAATGTTGCTTGTTCATTTTTGTTATTTGATAATTTTCTTTCCTAAACCCCACCAACCTCTATGATTTTTCTTCTGCCCAGCTCGATCTTTCCTTAGAAGAAGCTATACACTGCTTATCTGTTAATGAAGTGTTACAGCTGAAATTTGAATCACACAAGACTCAGGAAATTCAGAGTTAGAGTTTCCACAGTAACTTTAACTTGGTCTCTTTAAATATATGCATTACAATAGGCTTTTCTTTTCTCTCCATCCACTACCCCCATCCTCACTGTCTTGTTTTCCCCCTGGATATGCTTTTGATCCTGTTTATCACGTTTCCCACCACTTAGAAGCTGATTCAGGTCTGTTGATCACTAGTCACGTTGGAAACACTGACATAAACAAGATGTAAGTACAGTGGGTACAGAGAAGTGAAAGCAGACAGCTGCCTGGCTAGATGGTGTCAAGGGGACAAAAAGTTCAAGGAAATACAGGTTATCTATTATTACCTATTCTCAACTTCTTAGTACTGCATCCCATGAAACTGTGAAGATCCCTCTGCACCAACACTGGGGTTTGTGTAGCACATCATCTCTTTTAGTGAGATGTGGAAGAAACAGAAAAATACGCTTTATTGGAGCCAGCACAGGAAGGAAAGCAAGAAATATTACCAATTGCTTTCAAGTTTTTTCTGTTTGCAAACCTAGAAAACTTCTGTACCAGATTTCAAACTCTGTGCTCTTCTTAGTGCCTCCTTCCTCACCTCTATCTCCTTGATATACTTAAGCTAAACCCTCTGCCCCTGTTATCTAAAGAATATCCCAAGAAGCAGGTAATGCCACCTAGTAAACAACTAGTGAGACATGTCACACTATATATATACTTGACTGCTGGGTTCATTTCATGCCCAAGTCAAGCTCAGTTCCTCACTTTTGGGGCTCTAAAAATGAAACTATTGAGTATATTGTACTCAAACACACCACTGAAAGCAGATGGTGGCTGCCAGATAGCTCTGTATATTAATTTATTTCTGCTATTCTAACCACACAAACCAGATTTAACCAGTAAGGTGCTTACAACAATGCCAGATGCTATTAATTTATTTACGGGAAGAATCCCACCCCATCCAACACTGACTACTTAAGCTGATTGTTCAGTGCTTTCACAGCACCTCCCAAGCCAGGTTCCTTGACAAAGTCCTGGGAGAGCTAATAATAATAATTCTTTGGGGGGAAAAAGTGAATTGCAAAATGTTCCTTAGAATAGTTAAAGCCAGGGGAAAAGAAAAAAAAGGAAGGAAAAAAAAAATTTATGGATCTAGGGGGATTTTTGACTTTTCAGACAGAAAGCCAGCCAAGATCTGGAACATATCTTAACAAAAGGTTTTGTTAGTTTTTAGGACTCTTCTCATTGTTTAATTTAATTCCCTTCTTCCTCTGACATCACACAAAGCCAGAATATTTTATTAGATCTTCCTAGTTTAATTGAAGGTAGTATTAAAAAATCCCAGTATTTTTTTTCTATTAGAAGCTAAATATGAATACCCAAAACTATTTAAGGACTGTCACTAGACTGTTTTACAAATTAAAAGCACACAAAGAATCACTTCAATTAAAACTCAGTCCACTATTACTTACCTTCCCCAGTTTTTTTCTTAGCTACTTTTGACTCAATGACTAGTAAGAGGAAAACAAATATATAGTCATACTATACACTGGCAGTTTACTGGGCTTTTCTGCTGCTATTGCACTGATCAATAAATGAAAGATTTTAATATTCACAAATATAATCTAAAGAGCATCATGACGATCCTGCACTAGACATATTTAAGCACAGACATTTCTGGCAAATCCAAAGAAACTACTCATTTAAGAAGCCGCAGTTCTCTCTGTTTCTGTGGCCTTATATTCAACCTAGCAGCAGTGGCAGAGGGGCAGATGAGCTCATTCTACCAGAACCTGCAGCTTCATACTTGATACTGATACACTGGATTTTGCATTTTTGAAATGCCATAACAAAAGACTACAAAAAAACTGTGCTTCACAACATAGCATAGAATTCACTGCTGGCACAAATATTTTTAAAGAATACTCTTAGACAAACAGATTTCTATTAGGCAACCACATTAAATTAACCATTTACTAGTATATTTGCTTAATACAAATTTGCAGGAGTTTGACCCAACACCACATCAAATCACCCTCTGAATGAATATTAACTTCTCAGCAAAAGGAATGTCTGAAATCCAAGTTCAAAACTATACCTGCCATGGATCCAGCCATTAATCGATGTACATGCCCAGAAATCCCAAGCTGTTTCTTTATTACCTACACAATATGGAACATTTACAGTAGTCAGGTATCAGAAGAGACAGGGAAACACAGCACAAAGTTTATTAGCACATTAGTGCAAACTCTGCAGCAGTTTCCAAGGAATTTACAATGCTACAAATTCAATCCAGAACTTTTAATTACTGTTAGAATTTTTTAACACTGCTGCTGTTTCCAATTTCTTATTAAAAACATGGAAGTATTAAATTTCTACTAACAAAGCAAAACAATGAGTTGAAAGTATTTGTACTGTTCACTTCAGAAACTAGATTAATTGTTTATTTAGTTATTATTAATGTGTGTTAAACAAGGCAAACTGAGTATGTAGAGAGCAAAGGACACTGAACAAAGTTGAAAAGTAAGAAGAGTCATTTTTTTCTTACATGCACATCATGTGAAACACTCCCATAAAGTTTTTAACTGGATTAAAAGAAAAAAAAGAAAAAAGACAGGAAAAAAAGAGAAATAAAAAGGAAGAGAAAAAGGGCAACATTTCAGAGCAAGAAGTTGCTAAATTAATTATGGCCTGGAAGGAAGTTAGAAATTAATTTCCAGGCTTTTATCAAATAACTGAGACTTTCACTTTCTGCTATAAAGGTCATTTCATATCTTCCTCCTTTGAGGGTTTTTTTTTTCCCTTTTATATATCCATGCAAAACATTGTGAAGGTTTCTGGTCAATTAATAGGTAAAAGCAAGTGCTATGATGCTAACTGGGCTCTTGAAATTGCAGATTCATAAATGATTTCAGTTATATAGCATGGCATGCAGTCTTTTGTTCCACACAACATAAAACATGCAGAGATCAACAGCGTTCATGATTACAGCACAAAAAAAGAACCTAAAAAACCCATTACAGTAACTTCTCGTATCAGTCTTCTGAGATTGACTCTTAGGGAAGGGAATCACAATTGCAATCCCATTGTCTGCGGTAAACACTGCACCATTTACTTGGCTGGGTATTAAATCTGTTCTTTCAAATATTAAATTTCTCCTCTCTAATAGCAAAATGGTATTTTTTACCACAAACAGCAATTTTTTAAAAAACACATTCATGCTAACAACTGACCTCCATGAGATGTTGCAAAGATTTATTATGAAAGGGCAAATGCAGGAAAACAGAAAAGAATCCACAAATCTTGCAGAGCCCTGAAATGAGCATTTTTATCTTCAAGGTCGTTTTTATCTACAGCCTGACATAATAATTTGCCAGGTCAAATATAACAGTGATATCCAAACAGAATTTCAAGTTCAAGTAATTTTATCCATTAAGTACTAAGAATCCCAACATAAATCAATAACGTTGTTTAATTCTACATTTTTTCCTCCATTATTCACAAAGGGCTACCTCATAGCAATACAAATAGCAGTATTTTTTTTCCCTTAAAGAGTATTATTCTCAACAATACAAACATTTAGAAGTCAGCGTGAATTTCTTTTTTCTTAAGCAACATTGCAAAAGCTTCCCTGTTGCCCTGGTATTTTTAATTAGTAAATCCTGATAAAATTAAGCAACCGTAGAAAAGATGTGCAACTAATGAATAAGACATAGAAGTTTCAGTGTTAGTTTCACTCACTCAACTGTATTCATTGCAGGCAGGAAAAAAAAAAAAGAAAATGAAAGCAATAAATTTAGCTACCTTTTTATATTGGTCAAATGCCATAAACTGAATAGCTCCATATGGAAAGATTCTAATCATCATGGCCCCATTTCCTTTATACAGCCCAAGGTAACCTTCCTTTTTGGGGACAGCACACAATGTAGAAAATACTCCTGCAGCAACACAAAAATCAGTATTTAACACTGTGGGGAAGGAAAAAAAAAATCAAGGCAATGTTACTGTAAAGAAGGTAAGCATATAAAGCTAAGGCTGCATCAGGTTGCTCATGTGACAGTGGTAAATCCACTTTCACTGCCCAAACACTGCCGGAAGGGGAGAGCCTTAAGGTTAAGTTTTATCAGTTTTCTCATCTCCCAGACTCACTCGGTGAACCTCTGTGCTCAGGCCCCAGGACTTTCCTGGACTGCGATACCACTACCCACGCACAGCAGCCTAATGCCAGCAACACAAGGGGGAAAACTGGCTAACTTATAATTCAGTCAGTTCTAAATAAATAAATAAATAAATAAACTTTAACATCCAAAACCATGCCAGAACAATCTGATATTGCTACATGCTAAATTATAGATTAAATGCCATCACTGAGGACATCAGGTAAACATGTTGAAGACTCGCACAACTTGAATGTCTCACACTGTTTATCTCAAGAGTTGTTGCAACAAGAAGCAATCCTACCTCCTTTTAACTGGTGGGAAATAATCGAAGATCACACAAAGTTTGGGCAAAACCTACAGCTTTACTATAAACATTAGCTACACACAGTTGCTATCAATTTCACTTTTTAATTTGATTCTATAAAAGAATTAACTGTGATAGTCAAACAGTTTTAATTCATATGCAACTACTACACACAAGTAGAAAGTGAAAAAGACATCTTGCTTTCAGGTAGGAAGAAAAGGGTGGCTGACAAACTTTCATTCGAAGTTTAAACAAAACAAATACCTTTTAGTTTCTGGGATTCTAAGAATATTAATAGATTAGTGCACCTTGTTACTATATCACTGTATATGAATATATTATTACATATGTAATACTAAATTTACTTTTAAGATGTCATGCTTATTACACGCCTCTGAACTTACTTATGCCAGGACTACAATTTCTCTCTACCCTGCAATGATGAGTTGTTACTGTTTCTATTTCCTAGAACACACCCAAGAGCCACGTGGTACAAGCGCCACAATGCAAGGGTATAAAAACACCTGGTGAGGACTTTGATGAACCGACTCATGGTGTCTCTGCACTTCCAGGTACCTCAGCCACATAATTCTCCTTTTTTGCCTACATGTAATACAGACACATATTCAAGTCAGACACAGCTCAAATATCTGACTCCCAAAACAGGGAAGAACATAGGATTTTACTTGCCAGTTATGGCACAGCACAAAGCAAATTGAAAACGAAGATTTAAAATCTCAGTCAAACCAATTATTTTACCCTTCAATTCTTAGACTTGAGTGTATATTTGTGTCTGTGTTACTAAAGCACATTGTTTGTGTTTCCCTTTTTGCCACAGTGAACATATAGTGAATTTTATGATTTAGTGATGATTTACTTTTCTAACTTTTGTAAAACATTACCCTTAGTGTCTAAGTTAATAACAAGTTTAGTTACGTGCAAAATTAGCCAACTCAATTTTTTTCCCCTGACAATTGCAACACTTAAATTTTGGAGGAAAAGTTATGAGACATTTCCATACCATCTGGCATAAATGGCTCAGTCTGCACCAGAGGGCACTGTTACAGCCTGCAGAGAACAGCTCTGGGCACGTGAGCTGGCTCTCACCATGATGCAACACAGACCAAACACAGACCACCTGCACCTCACACCAGGCAAGAGCCTCTGCTCCCTCCACTTCCCACCAGCCATGTCTCTGAAAAGCAGCAATCCCCACTGCCCCTGGGAACTGACAGTTCAGTTTTCACTGAAATGACCCAAGGCTTTGAAGTTATGGTTACCCATCTCCTGCTGGCTTCTCTAAGCAGAAGATCAAGCCTAGCTCTTTTTGAAGATTATTCTGACATCTCAATCTCTAATACATCGACTGACACCACAACTTACACAGGGCTTTGTTTTTCTTCTCAGGCAGTAACAAAACATGGCACACAGCCTGACCAGACAGATACAACCTCTTGCCTGAGGAGCACCTTTTTCATCAGCCTCATCACTGAGTAAATTAATATACCCAAACCACTCACACAGCATTTAAAACCAAAAGTTAGACACGTTGCAGCCATCTTACCTAGATGTTTGTAATGGTGGTTATGAGCTTGCAGCAAAATCTTTACTCGATCCAGTGGTGCTGTAGTTGTTTTGGCACAACATCCTGCAACACCTTTCCAAGAGAGAGACAGAAAAGTGATAGGATGAAAAAAGCTCTTTAGGTTAGCAGTTAAATAAGGGATTATTCTAATGTAGTTAACTCAATCAGGAACTGGAAAAAGTCCCAATGACAAGTAAACAGTTTCTATTAGATGTTACAAAGCCCTTGAACCCTTAGCGAAACATTTAAGCTACTTTTCCTGTTTACAAAAACCCAGGCCGCTGTCTATCTCAGCTGCTAAGGTCATTGCAGAAGGAACTTCCCTGAAGGTCCTCAAGAGTTTTCCATCCTGTTTCCTCCTTTCCTTTTGTGGGAAACAGCCCTTGCTGATCTTCCCAAGGAGGTGGGCTAGGGGTCTGCCTAGCCTGTACCCTGTGCTATTTCAGGGAGCGAGATCCAACAGCGAGTGCGGCATGATGTACAAACTCTAAACAAACACAATCTTCTCCTACCCCCAGCAGATCAGAGAGCTGAGACAACACCTTACAGGGAAAACAAATAGGCTTTTCCCTCTAAGAGGTTACTAATGCGGCGTTGCGTCTCGCCCCTTCACAGCAGCACCTTCATCTTCTCAACAGCAGCCTCAACACTCTGGGGACAGGGATAACAGAGGATTAGAGGGTTTGGGCTCTGGGAACAATCAATTGGCGGCTCACCGGGGCTCCTCGCTTGTTCTGACACACGTGCGAGTCACGGGCGTGCACCGCGCCACCCGCGTTAGCCCATTAGGGGAAAAAAGGAAAAGCGAGCTCCCTGCTTGCCCAGGTGACGAGACCGGCGCCAGTTTCACGGGGGACAGCGACACCGAAGTCCGCCCGCCCAGGGCACCCACCTCCGGCGATGAAGGAGCGCAGCCAGTAGAAGTCTCGGCGCGCCGCGGCCGGGGGCAGCGCGGCGCCGGGCCCCGCCGCCGCCGGGGAAGCCATGGGGCAGGGCCGGGCTGGGCAGGGCAGGGCCGGCTCCCTCAGGCGGCGAGCGGCGGCGCTCCGGGCAGCGCTCGGGGCAGCGCTGTGCCCCCGCCGCGCCGCAGGGGCGGAGCAGGGGGCGGCCCCGCCGAGCCGCGGCCGGGCACGCTGCGGCGCCTGCGGATCGCGTCATTGCCCGGGCCGGGCCGGGCCGCCCCTCCGCGGGAAAGGCCGGGCTGGCCCCGCCAGAGCCGCTGCTGGGGCCGCTTCGCAGCCTGTGCGTGCTGCGACGCACCATGTGGCGTGGAACCCCTTGTTAGTGCCCCCGGGGACCGCTTTCTGCTCCTTAAAAACACTCATCCGTATACTTCGCCAACAAAGACGTGTGTTCAGACCTGTGGGCGTGCACAACCAAAACCTAAAGAGCCCTAATTAGACTGTACTGTAAAATACATCTATTTCTTTTTAGCCGTTTAAACAGCTACTTCGTGCTAGAACAGCAATATTTCTTTTATCTACAATTATGGTCTCATACCCAGAAAAAAAATACTCAGTATGATTACTTACATGCAAGTTTCAGAATGCATCAGAAGGGGAAACATTGGGGAAAAAAGAAAATCAGCGGTTCTAGAATCAGAAAGGTCAAACAGTATTATTCTGCAGCTGTCAACATTTTGGACAATTTTTTAGATTTTCTTCAATGTCTCTGCTGAATACGGTGTATAAGGCTTTCCAGGAGGCATTTGACCTTTTGTCTTCAGCTCTTGAAAAAAAAAACCCACAAGTGCACCCTCTGAATGCTGGTGCATGGAGCAAAGAGAGAGCACACACCTGATGCCTGGAGACAGCTGGTAAGAAAGCTCATGCTGTCAGTTTTCTATGATTTTTCTGCAGTTACTCACCTATTCCTTATATACTTTTTCCCCCCTGTATATCTCAGCCTGGCTTTCAAGTATTTCACATACCAATATGCCCTTTAAAAAAGTTAGTCTTCTAACACAAAGAAACCAGTCAAATAGATCTCAATGCTTGCACAATTAAAAGAAATCACTTTCCAAAAAAATTGTCAGAATATTTTTCCTTCCTGCTTGTTTTAGATTGCCTTCATGAGAAACTATTGATTTTTCCATTTAAAAGATTATATTCTTTAAAATTAAGCATTTGTCAGAATCAAAAAAACTTCATTTTGCTGTTTGATCATTGCATCATTTATGTATTTGAGAAATGACTGTTACAATATTCATTCTCTCTAATAACTAAAAAATAGAATTCTTCTACAAAACATGAAGTAAGCCCTTATAGCAGAAAACCCTCAAGGCTTTTTACCTTTTGTAATATACCTGCAAAATTAATATTTTTTGTTGAAGTAACTTTTTATAAGTCCCTAATGGAAAGGCAACTGTTCTGTGAGTTATTGAAGCAGTTTTTAAAGTCACTGTTGATGCCACTTTCTCCACATAATTTGTATTCTTTTGTGTTTCTGCTCAGGAAAAGCCTCCTCCCATCACAGCAACCATACTGTGTTAGCAGCTCCAGCTGTAGGAGCCTAATTTACTGATTTTGCACAGAAAAGCATTGCAACTGCGCTAACAGCTGAAAGTCATCAAGTTTCTAGAGTTTCACCCCAGACTAGAAAAATCAATAATCACATAGACAGGCTGTTACTGCTCTTAGCTACAGGCAGGGTATTTCAAGAAGATACTTTGTTCACCCTCATAATTTAGGGAAGGGTGCCCCATATGTGCATACTGTTTAGGAAAGCAGCAAAAAACTTGCATTGCAAAACTAAACAGAACATCTTGTATAGATATACTAACAGGCAAAGGAATTCAGCAATGAGCTTTATGTGCCTAGCTTTCTGATTTTTTAAAAATACCTACTGTCATAAATTGCTCTAAAGGTCTGTTTTCTTCATTAGCCCCTGTAGTAATTAATTTACACCTTTAAACCTTAGCATTCTCCAGTTATCATGTCATCTTTTTACCTTGAAATGTTTACACCTTTTACAGAATTTCTCTGGTGACATCTCTTTTATGACCTATTCTTGAAAGTCATCAGCAATTTTAATATCCTTCAAGTTACACTTGTATGGTATTATGCTATCCCTCCCCCAGTAAATTGATAATCAGCACGGGAGGACATTAAAATTACAGTACTCAGGAGCAGAGCTACAAATTTAAAGAAAAAAAAACAAAAAAAAAAACCAGGAAGGTAGTTTTATCAGTTACAATTTGTTCCTGAATTTTTTGTTGTTAAAAATGCTTGGTTTTCTAGACATTTTAAATATATATCAATTAAAACAGACTGTCAAGGCTCTTGTTAGGTAAGCTCTCCTCAAAGCAGTTGTTTTGTGCAGTGGTTGCTGAAAAGATTCTTTTCAGTGCTCCTAGAATGCTGATGTACACCAAGCCATATTTTGGGATAGCTGTACAAATTACTATCAGGTATTATGCCTCTGGGCTGTAAGCTTTCTGATATTCAAACTTGCTTCTGGTCTTTACTAATTAGTGATCTGATGTAATATCAATCTAGTTGCCTGTTCATTTGCCCCAAACCATATCTACAGACATCAGAAGTACATAACTTCCCCCACATGAGACTCATTCTTCTTCTGCCACAAAAATCACAGCTTGCAGATTACAACTACTGTAGCAAACCTCAGTTCCTTGGCAGTGTACTGTCTTGAACTCTCTTTACCCCTGTCAGCAAGCAGACAGAAGTGCTTCTCCCTGCGGTGAGGTGAGCAAGGAACCAGATACAACCACAGCACAGGAACTACCTTCACCTACAGGGTACAGTCCTGCAGCAGCATAGGCAGAGCTGGCTGCTGGGAACAGGCTCCAGCCTCAGTCACAGGGAAGGCACAAAGCAGCTCCAGAGCACATCCAGAGAGGCAAGAAAAGAAGATACAGCTCAAAATAAAGCTAGAGATGAGTCTGAAGGTCTTCTAGAAACCAAAGCCAGACAACAAAGCCCAGACCCAAGACCCAACACCCAAAACAAACACATCTATACCAGGGCTTACACAGGAAACAAGTACCTGGCTAGGCCTGAGCTTAAATGCAGTTCCTGGGCTCACAAATCAGGTGTGTGGGTGGAGGCGCCAGGTGAGGCTGGTCAGGGCCGTCCATAAAGCCTTGTTGACACCCTCAGGACCTCAACAGACCCTGTCAGTGAGGTCTTTAACAGCCAGAAATGTCTGACTGATCACTTACTGAGTCTGCAAATACAGTGGCTGCTAAATTTCTCTGGCGAAGTTGGTCCCTTCCTTTCTTTCAGGTGCCCTATGTGACGCCTGTATCACATGGCTTACATCAAGAGTGCAGTAGACTTGAAGCATCCAAAACTCTTGGGTCTGTACATGCTCAATTAACCATGTCTTACCAGATGTACTTACCAGCAAGGCACTACACCATAATTCTGCTGTCATGCTTTTTATTACAATCATGCAGTGAAGTAAGGGCCAAGATTTCTAATGAAAATAGAAACTGGCAGCAAACTGCTGTTCACTGCAGGTCAGGAACATCTATCAGGAAATATTTAGAATAAATGCAGTGGGCCTGTATAACGGGTATCAGAAGATGAAATCATAGTCCCTGCTGGCCTTATTTCACATTAAATTATGTTTATGCCTAAAGTATCTATGTTCAGCATGCCTACAAATGTTAACCTGTTCTCAGAGCCAATCAGGCAGGTAGATACTATCAACAGAACCAGGGCCAAGAAAGACTAAATGAGGAAGTGATTGTCAAAACCACAATTAGAATTCAAGAATTTCTGCATTAAACTCATGTTGTTCAAGACTTTACTCTTTCAGATAGTGCCAACTAACAATGCTGTGGGTGCTTTATCTGATCATCCAGTATTACAAATCCAAAGGCATTAACAGTGTTTGGGCTGCGTTCAGCTGGATTCACAGGCACAGCTCCACACACCAGTGTGGCACACAGGTCCCTAGGTCACATCTGGGCTGTGAGCAGGCTGGTCACTTTGCCATGCTGGAATCTGAGCTAATAAATGTGAGGCAGGCTTTGATAGAAAGTGGAAGCTGTAATCCGTGTTTTGTAATCACACAAGCAAATAGCCCTAATGTTTCAGTATCATCTTTCCACTACAAGGGAAGCAGGGCTAGCCAAGATAGGCCTGGTTAGATTAAATCTGTCCCTCAAAAAGCAGCTTAGTGGTCTTTGCAGTGTAATTCTCAGAGCTTTTGGATTGTGAAGGGCTAAAGTTCAGCATCAATCTAACCTTTCTTAGTTTGGACTGATGCTGTCTGTATCTGTTGCAGAGGTCTGATCCAGATGATTCTGGAGGACTAATTTTAGGGACAGCATACCTGAATAGTTCTGTTTCTAGGGTCAAGGCCCTGAGGACACTAATAGGTCTTAATGGACCTAACCAGCTGTACCTGGAGTCTCCACCCACATCTTTTGCCATGGGTTCAGGAGCTCTATTTAAGCTCAACCCTGGCTAAGAAATTTGCCTTGTTTATTTACAGCCTTACTTTGAGCTTGCTCCTTTTTAGTTTGTATGGACTCTGTTTTGCATTCACTTGGGTTGTGTTATTTTTCCATACTCTGTGAGTTTCCAGACCTGCTTGCATCCTGCAGATTGAGTTCCTAGTCAAACTTCAGACCTACTTCATCTTCTGGAAGCTGTTTTATTACCTGACCTTGTGCCTGAATGCAGATGGTGCTCCTGAGCCTGCTCTGTTTACCCTATGTGTGTACAGTGGGGCTGGGCTCTGGCTGGTGAGGTCCTTGTCCTGCTGGCTGTTGTGTGGGGCTCCCTGTCTCTCAGGGAGCTGCTGCCTCCTCACAGCTCCCTCATGTTTACCACAGACTCCATTTTTGCCAGAGCTGCCTGCAATATAGAGCTACTTACAGGTTTGTGCACCTTATTGCTTTGTACAACATTGTTCAGTTTTATTTATTCTGTAGGTAAGTGTTAACTTGCATTTTATTCTGGAGAATGGTATAGGAATAGAAACTCTGTCAGACCAAAGGTCCACCAGCTTGAAACCTTACCCAAAAAAATAATAGCCTGTTGTATATACACAGGGAAGGAGGCTTGGGTAGCATACAGGGCACTCTGTGCACTCTTTCAGCTTTGTGTAATGTATAGTTAAAATAGCACTTCTGTGTTGTGTGGTTTTGGTTAAACTTTCTTCTGTCATTTTTGCTTTAAAAAAAAACCAAACAAACTTCCCTGAAGTTTTTTGCCTCTTCAGTTGTGTGGTAGTAATGAGTTCTGTGGTTTGAAAACACATTGTATGAAGTTGCTGTCTATGTTCTGATTACAGGTTTAATATGTTGCTTTGATAGTCTCTATTTTAGAGAAAGGGTCATTGTTTCTCTAAGCACACACTGAGTGAATGAGTATCTCTCTCCCATATTACTCTCCAGGCTGTTTTGTTTTTCAGTGTATTGGTTGGGAGTTCATCCAGATTGCTGCCTCTCTAGGGTGGAAATACTGGTACATTTAGCTGCTCCATGTGCTTTTAGGTACACTTGTTATGTTCTTATGTGTCTTTTAAGTTTCCCTTTGCACCTCTTAAGCAAACCGGAACTGCACGTTATATTTGAGATAAAAGTGAACAAGAGATCTGGGCTAAATAATGATGGTGTAGGGCTGTTCCCTGTTACTTCTCCCCTTCTTTTGTAATGATTGACACTCCACTGAAGCACACAGAACAGCTTCACTGCAGCACCTGTCACAGTACCAGGATCTCTGTTTTGAATGGTAGGAGTTAAGTTAGAGGCTGTGATTTCTATGTTTCATTCCATGTGCCTCACTTTGCATTTTAATGAAAGGATTTCATCCACCATTTTATTGTCCCAGCAGTCATTACTGTGGATCTTTTTTCAAACATTTATACTCATTTATACTTATTGCCTTGGGAGGCTGAGTATCTTACTGTTGCCAGAAAAAGATTGTGATCTGGTGCTATTTGCTTCCCAGGATGGAAGACCTCGGACCATGAGCACATAAGTCTGTAGGTGCAAAAATGAACAACTGTTAAGTCTTGTTTGTTTCCTAGCCTTTAGCATGTTTTTAATGGAGCTGTGATTGTGTGTGTTGATGCTTGGGTGCTCCCGTTAACCTGCTTATTCTAGATAAACTTTAGCCCTCATTGTTTGTTGCTTTCCCCCAAGTTACTAATTCTTGCTCTGCATTTTATTCAATCCCACAACTTCTAACTTATTGCTATGTCCCCAAGAAACATATTCTGATTATGTGGGGTTTTATCAAATTCCAGTTCCTTCAACTTCTGCTGTGTGCAGCAGTTTGAGAGTAATAGTTCTTTTGCCTATCTAATCACCTGGTATTTTATCTTACAAAAATATCCTGTGCTACCTTACATTTTAGCAGGACAATTACCTTGGAGTGATGTTAAGTCTTGATATCCAGCTCTGAGAAGGAGATGGACTGCTTGCACCCAGCAAAGAGAACTTGTGCATTGCTAAAATTCCCTGCCACTGAGGGGAACTGTTCAAAATTCAGGTGTCTGTGGTGTAGGTTTGACCTTGTTTCAACTGCAGTGTCTGTGAGCTTAGCTAAGATTCCCTGACTGAACTCCTCTTTCACTGCAAGGATATGTAGGGGAGGTGGGAAGAGGATGGAGGTGAAATTGGTGAAGAGTTGCCTACCCACACCCACTATCACTGAAGAGCAGCAGCGACAAGGAGTTGTGCAGATCTGTGCCACTGCTTCTCCTTTATCACATGTCACTTAAACCAGCAAAACGTTGGCATTTAAAGCCCTCTAGGAATGGATGGATGTGGACAGTACTGCTCGTTTGCGTGCAGCAGAAAAACCCCTCTGCAGGCTCACATGTGACTGGGCTGGTTCACACTTGAAGTGCTTTATATTGCAACAGCTACGGACTTAATAATAATGAAGCCTTTCTAAAAAAGTACTGCTTGGGTATATTGTTTCACAGATCCCATTTCCAACATCTGTTTTTCAGTCTGAAGAGATGTTAGATTTGGTGACCTGCTTTTCACAAAAGGCTGTGGTGATAGTGAGGGGTGGAAGAAGTCAGTCAGTGGACAGACTCTTCCTCTTACCATAACATTTTACTCACCCGTTTCCCTCTGGGAAGGAGCAGCCAATATCATCAGTGGCTCTTAATGAATGAGGTGGGGGATGGGGAGAGAGCAAGTCTCATTACAGGAGAGAGAGGGCAGCTCAGCAGATCTTCCTTCTCAGCCAGCATTTTACCCATGCTCCTGGGAGTGTTCGCTCCACGCGTGGGATGGCCGGGCCCTGCTGGACGCTGGTGTTCGAGGAGACTCCTGGACGGCACATGTAAGGGGAAGGGGGTTTGTCCCCCGGTGAGACCTCTCCTGTCACAGCTAACCAGGCTTTCCCTCTTCCAGGCTGAAAAGGGGTGATTTTATAGAGTGCCACCACCGTGGCTGACCGAGGGGTATTCGGCGTCAAACCACAGCCTCCGCAAGTAACGGGATAATTTGCCTTTTCTCATATTACCTAATTTAATTTTGTTGTTGTTGTTAAATAACCCCCGGCGTTACCAGCCTGGCAGGCCGGCGGCGGCTCTCGTGGGCAGCCGTGGGGACACCGCCGGCACTGTCCCTGTCCCCGGGGCCGTGCCGGGTCACCTCGGAGCGCGGGGGGCGGCGAATCCTGCTCCGGCCGCGGGGATCCAGGGCGCGTTTTGCCGCCTGCCGGGAGGGCTCGGTGCGGCGAGCGCCCCGCCGAGCCGCCCCCTCCCCGCTCCCTCCCGGAGGGTCCGGCCAGGGGCGACGCCGCCGGAGCACCGAGCACGTTTCGCGGCCCGGGGCTGCTCTCCGCGCCTGGGCTCGCCGCGCCATGGGAGCCGCCCGCCCGCGGGGGCCCGCGCCGTGACCCGCGCCGAGCCCCGCTCCGAGCCATGCCAGCATCGCCCCTTCCTGAGAGCTGCGGGCTGGCCGCGCCGCAGCCCTGGTACGTGTGTGGGACGGGTCCCGCGGCTGCTGCGGGCGGGAGGGAGGGACGGCGGGGACCTCTGCTCTCGGAACACCACCTTTTTTCTGTTCTTTTTTTTTTAATCCCTCTGTTTTTCCACTCCTTCCCCTCTCGTTCATCCCCTCGGCGAGTTGCAAAGTTGAGCTCCTGTAGAGTGGGGAGGGGGAGGCAGGGGCACCGCCGCGACCAGGCTCGGAGCCCCGCGGCTCGGGCCGTTCCGAGGTGGGGAAGAAGGCAGGCTAGAGGTTATTCAAATGCAAAACGGAGTTTGTTGGCTGAAAAAGCGAAGAAGTCTGGTCTCCTTAGCTGTACTGGAGTGTGTTTGAGCTGCAGCAGCCAGAGCTTGCCTGGAAAAACCCGCCAGGCAGGAGAAGCTGCCTGCAGCCTGCGTGGAGGACAGGGAACAATTAATTAAAAGGGACCCTGCCCGGCCGCAGGGGCCCCCGGCCAGCCGGAAAAGCCCCGCAGCCCACTCCCGCCGCCCCTTGAAACCGGCGAGCGAGGGCTGTGCAGCATCACCCTGTGGAGGTGCGGCTGGTGTGCGGGGCTGGGGCAGCATCCCCGCGGGTGGCTCCCCGCCTTAGCCGCGGGGGAAGCCGGGCGCGTCCGGATGCGCGCTGCGGGTCCCCAGCGCCACCGCTGGGGTCGGCCCCATTGTCTGCAGCCCCGGGGAGGGCTCCCGGGGTTGGGGGCCGGGCCACGAGGAGCCGCTGCCTCCCCCCAGGAGGGCCCTGCTACCCCTTCCTCCCTTGGGGTCCGCCTGCCTGCACTGAAGGAAACGGAGCCCTGCGGGGCTGTAGCCCCCGGGGTGCTCCTGAGTGCTTGTCCAGCTGCTCTTGGAGCTGACCGAGAAGAGCTCTTACGGCAGCTGGAGGCTTGGTGCTCCCTGCCGTGCTCCTGAAAGAAGCAGGGGAGAAGGATGTGGTTCGTCGAATGGATAAGGAGAAAGGACGAGGCGGCCTGCTGGGAGGCAGGAGCAGCTAACCTTACAAAGGTATGGATGGCTGCAGGCGCCCGAGGAGCGAGCAGGGAAACGGGCTGGGTTTGCGGAGGGACCGGGCAGCAGTCAAAGGAGACGCGCCAGTTGTGTGCCCAGCCTGTCCTGCACTCAGCCAGCCTATCCTGCTGCACCCCGAAGATATTTAAAGAGCGACGTAGTCCGCATCATTTGTGTCTCGGCCTGCGTAGCAGCTGCCCAACGTGGTGCGATTGCTACTCCTTTAAGGAGGAGAGGGGCTTGTGGAGCAGGGCGTGAGCACACCAATGTCAGTGGAGTGAGGCGGTGGGAGCCGACTGCTGTAAACAGGCTGGCCATGGTGGCTATACCAGCGTGCTTATGGCTAAAGAGCTCTTACTCTCGAAATTGTAATGTAATAATGGCAAAATGGGCAAAGATCGCAGCTTTAGGTATTTAAACGTGACCGAGTGGATTTCTAAGGAAGAAGTGTTTAAATTTTCAAGACAATGGAAAAACCCGTGAAAACAATAATAATAATAATAGTCATCTTCCAAATAATGGTAGTTATTCCCAGCTGTGCACAACAATTTTTGAGGTGCTCTTGTGGAAAGGCAGAAAGCTGTTCTGTGGTGTAATTGCCATGTTTTCATTGTATCAGTCAACATGAATTAGGAAAAGACTGAATTGGGAAAATTTAGCATTTAGTTTTGGTCTGGGCAGGTAGTCTGGTCAACCCTAACTGTAAAGGAGGAGAAAGCTGGTTTATGCTTTTCTGAGGTAGGTGCTTTGCCAGCACAAGGGGTAGTGGTGGTTGGTCTTGGGATGAGAGTCAGTCCCTCAAGATAAGAGGAATTTGTTGTGCTTGGAGGACACAAGGGCAGGCTGGGTTGTGCAAAGCAGGTAGCTGGGGAAAAGCTCAAGGTGAGAGGTACCAAGGAAGTTTTGTATTCATAGTTTCTGTAAGACCTACACACTGTGTAGTAATGAAAAATCTTCACTAGTCGTGTTTTATTATGACTGGCATGATACCTGTGGTTGTTGAAGCTGGCCTAAGCACTTCCATCCTGCTTTCTGTTTTCAGATACTTGAAATTTCAAAACACCTTTCAGGCTGAAATTTTCCAGGCTTAATCTTTGCCTGAAGGTTCTTCCCTCCACCTCCCCCTTCTTTTAGCTGAGTTTGAGATAAGGTGATTCAGTTAATGGTGGTGGGGGTTTTTTCTGGGTTTTTTGTCCTTGTTTTTAAGCAAAGGCAAACCTCCTGAAGAATAGTCATATTATCAGAAAGAAATGTGGTGCTTTAAACAGCATAAATGCAGAATTAGAGAGGCATGTGATGAGCTAGGGTGTTCTGTTTGGTTTACTTGCTTTTTTTGGTCTTCAAATGTATCTGGAGTGTTCTGGTGGATGGGGTTTTTCTTTGATAAGCCTTTAGAAATTACTTGGTATATTTTTACTTTTTAGCATTCTCCCTGTGAAGGTCAGTGCTTGGCTGCACTGCACATAGGTTAAAGTAAGCCCGTGCTCCTGCCTGGCTGAAGGGAGGATACTTGCATGTGTGGTGTGAGTCTTCACAATGGGTTTTTGGTTCGAGTTGTTTGTCTGAGGCTTAATCTGATTTGTGGTTTGGGCATGTGTGGTTCCTTGCCATGGTTCTGGGGTTTTTTTGTTGTTTTTTTTTTGTTTGTTTGTTTGTTTTTCCCCTAATCATTCTAATAGAGCTTTCTCTAAACTGGGAGGAGGTTTTTTTGGGGTATCTTTTTATCAGTGTGACTCACAGTGTAGGTTCCAAGGTGCGTGAGGTCATGACACTGCCAAATGCTAACCATGGACACATCCTGCTGAATTCATGGAGTGTGCCTACTTCACAGCAGCCTCCAGCTCCTCACACAGCAGGGTGGCAGCCCTGCCTTATCCTCCAGACACAGGGGTGGCCTTCCAGGGCCACCAAGGACAAAAATTTAGGATGAAGGCCTTGGTGCTTGGTCTGCTCAGCATCATCCTGTGTTGCTGATGAGTGAGTAAAGGATTGTGCTTTATGTGCTTTGTGTGTGAGAAACTGAGGTGGCATCCTGTGCCTGTCCCATATTTGTACACTGCTGGAAAGTGTTGCCTTAAGCCAAAGTTTATTCTATGTGGATGAAATCTCTCTGGTTGCTTATGAGTGGCATGGTCCTGTAACATAAAGCAGAAAACCTCTATGGAGGAAAATGGAGTGGGGAGGCCTCTGTGTATGGAATAGAAATAACTCGTGGTACTGAGATGGCAAAGGAGATGTTCCATTTCTATTTCTTACCCAAAGCCAAATGCGTATTCAAGGATTAAAGAAGAGGGAAAAGGAAAACTAAAGCTGATTCTCCCCTCCTAACCCATTTTCCTTCTTTTCATATACAAGGTGTTCTTCAGAGCAATGAGTAGATGCAGGGAGCTAGGCCAGACTGAGAAGCAGTTGGCTTTGGTGCAGCTTCTTTGGGAAGAAGATGAAGATGATATGACATGTTTTGCACCTGAGGGTCAGATTTTTTTAACATCTGTCTTCACTGGTGTCTCTTGCATCTTCCTCTAGAGTATTTGTTGCCAGAAGATGAGGTGTTTTTCAGTTCTAAACTGTGCATCTGAACTTGTGTGACAGCTTAGTCACATTGTGGCCCTTACTGCTTGGGACCTTCATATTATTGAGTAGTTTTTATGAAAGCTTCCAGATCCATTTCTCTTAAGGACAAATCTCAAGGGACTTTTAAAAGGATACCTAAATACTGAAACAAAATGTATTTAAATACATCTGACTAGTGAAACCAGGTGACTAGTGAAGCTGTGTCATTTTTTTCCCTATACTGCTCTGTTTGTTCAGGGGTCACTTGCCATCTTTCACACCATAAAAAGACTCCCACCATTTTTTATGAGGACACATCTTCTAATACCTTTCTTTTCCCCCTGCCATCTTCCAACAGGAATCAAGTTATGTAACAGAATCTTTTTTTTTTTTTTTTTTTTTTTTTAAACTCATTTGTGTAAAGTGAAACATTGTGGGTGGGTTTGTTTGGCATTTTTGTTTGGTTGGGTTTTGTTTTGTTTTTTTTTTTTCTGGATGCATTCTGAGAGCATAGGGTTAAATTTCTTAATTACTTTGTAGATAGAATGCTCATTATAATTGTTTGGAATTTTGACCAAGACAGGGCTAGAAGATTTAGCCTTTGACTTGCTTTTTTAGGAGTATTTGTTGAGGATTATAGCAGTCAGTGGAATTGTTCCAGATTTATTACCATGAATGAACAAAACTTAAGCAACCAGCCTTAAAACCAGCTTTCAGCTTTGCACATGGATTAGGAGAGATAAGTTGGGTCAAGTAACAGACAGCTTCAGGACGAACTGATACTATCTAGGACAGTTCCCTGCAAAACCTCCTGTCACCTATTGTCACCTTATACATCCTAGAGACATCTATGCTCCCCTGGACGGAGGGCATGGCAGGTCTCACCTGGTTTGGCTTGCAGAGGAAAGCATTGGAGGAAGTTTGTTTCTCCCCAGGATGATAGAAAGGTGACAAGCTATTTATTGCCCCATGAGGTTTATGTTTTATAATCCTGTTGAGTCCACATAGATGTTTTGGAAATATAGTTAATTGCTTGTTGTGAAATATGACCAATGTGATAAAGCCATTTATCCTTAAGTAGGGCATGAGATGATTTGCAACTGCTGCAGATATCAACAGTCCCTGCCAGTGCTTTAAATGAAAAGGGAAGGTAAAGTATTTCCTAGTGTTACAGGAAACAAAACTTGAATAACAACCTTGCAGCTACCTAATATTCTGGTTCTAGCTGTGGAAGAGAAAAGAAAGAAATAGCAATGTATCTTATAGGACAGGTTATTTAAAATGTCAAACCGTTTTTAGCTAGCAGCTGAGGTGGTTTTGCAGACCAGTGTTCAAGACTAGGGGTTTTTTTAAGGAAGCAGAGATCTCTTGCTGACAACCATTTTGCCCAAGAGTGTAAGATGACCTTGCAGGTCAGGTACTCAAAGTCCCATAGAAATATAACTAAAGTGAAGCATTAACCCCCTATCCCCAAAAAATTTCTTTTGGGGGTCTATTCAGATCTCTTCTGAAAAACCTAAAGTCATTCCAGTGACAAAATTGAAACATAATGAACAAAAGTGGTGCAGTTCTAATGACCCTGTATTGTCATCTCTGAGTCAGACAAAGCCTTTGCCATCTTTTATAATGCAGCATTTAAAGCTAGGCAATTTCCTATGAATATCAGCATTCTTTTTGTAACAAGAAAAAGGGAAGTCTTGAACTTGTTATATAGCCTCTCTAATTTTGGCCCTGAAGGGAAGCAATGCTTTGGCATGGATAGCTTTCTGCATTCGTGCCAGACAGGTGTGTTTCTCTGTATTAAAAGATTAAAAAAAAAAAAAAAAGGACAAAACCAACGAAAGAACCCCAGAATGATCTTGCCTCTTCAGTCCTGAAGTAACTATTTTGCAATTTTCAAGTCGTGCAATCACAGAATGCAGAATGGTTTGAGTGGGAAGGGACCTTAAAGATCAGCTCATTCCTGCCATGGGCATGGGACACCTTCCACTAAACCAGGTTGCTCTAAGTCCCATCCACTCTGTCTGTAGACACTTCCAGGAATACAGGGACAGCCACAGCTGCTCTGGGCACCCTGTGCCAGGGCCTCACCTCCCTCATAGGGAGCAATTTCTTCCGAGTATTTGTTGTGAACTTGCCCTCCTTCACCTTGAAGCCATCCCCCTGTGTCCTGTCGCTGTCCAAATGCAAGTAAAGACATTATCATGTGATTGTAGTAATGATTTTAGAAGTTAACAAATTGTTATAGATTGAGCTTCTGATAATTTTGATGGTTGTGCTTCCTGAACTTCCACAGTAACAGTAATAACTATTTGTGTAGGCAAACAATATGAGCAAAGCATCCTTCACATTCAGTATTCTCAAAAATCCAGTCACTATTTCCACTGCAGGCCTCCTGTGTTCTCCGGTCATTCTGTTTCTGTTTTAGAGCTGATAAAGTCAGTCCCCCTCCTGATTCACACATTGCCATGTTACCTACCCTTTTTTTGCTGGCTTCCTTTCTTCCTTGCTCTCATGGCTCTAGGCTCTGAAAGTAGCTCACATTTCTTCTCCTGCCACTGTTCTGTAGCTCCTCTGTTAATGGCTGCAGATGTGCCTGCTGCTTGTTTCCAGCTGGTTTTGCAGCCTTCCTTTGGAATAAGGATCCCAGTCTCTGTCACAGCCCCAAGAAAATGGGGAGAATTTTTGCAGGCTGCCAACAACTATTTCATGGACCTGCTGATGTGATGCCCTCTTTGATTCATGGAGTGACTCCTAATGGCCATGTCCCCCTTCCCCCATGTGCCTCCAGAGAAGGGTAGGGGGAGGAGAGTACTCGGATTACCTTCGTTTCAGTGTTGTATTTGTTTCACTGCTTCATGTCTGACCCAACTTTTATAGAGAGCTTCTGTGGGAGCTGTTCAGGTCTCTTCTTTGACCTTTGAAGCTTCACCCATGACTGTAAACAACTGCACATGGCTACTTAGTCTCTCCAGGTTGGATGTGTTGCTGTGGAGGAGGGATGCTGTTTATTCAGCTTGTTTATTGTGTGTTTGGTGGGCACTGTTTTCTGAGCTCACCTGAGGAGTGTGTTTAGCCTTGTCTTGTGCAGCACTGCTGGCTCTAAATGTTTTTTGTGTGTGTGAAGAAACCTGCTGTCTCAGTAATCATGTTCATTTGATATGCAATATGGAGATGTGATACAAGATAATCACATCATGTTTAGATAAGATGGTTTGTATGTTATAGTACAGAGGATCAGTTGGCTTGCTACAGCTGAATAAATAAGAGCCAGGCTTCAAAAAGCTTTAAATAAGCTGCTCCAAAAGAGTTTGGGGAGTTACTGTTAGCCTTGGTGGGTGCTGTGGCCACTGGGCAGCCTGCCCAGGGCTGTGACAAAACAGGCTGGCTGCCAGCCTGCTGCTTTGGGGAGCAGCAAGCTGGTGGCCCCACACAGAGGCCATGTGAGCTTCTCTTGGGGCACTGCTGTTTGGGCTGCATTAGCTAAACTCTCCCCCACCCTCTGCAGAGCTCAGACCAGGCTGTGGGGAAGTGTAGCCTCCGTGAGATAGCCCTGTTGGCTTCAAGGTGGGGATTGAGGTTATAGGAGGGAGTGGTGGTGTCAGGAACCTGCAACACTCTTCTTTCCTTTTCTATTTCCTTTAGAAGCCAAGATTCACTTTCTTTTGCTTCCATTTGAGGTCAGAATTTTAGACATCATTCCCATACTTTTTTTCTTCCTTTTCTTGGCCTCTTCCCATCAATGAGAGGTGCAGAAGGCCTGGGGGTGATTTGAATTCAAGTCACCTCCATAGGCTTAAGGAATTCAAAGGAATGATGGTGAAGGGAAGGTACCTTCCTGCTGGAGACTACAGAGCCTCTGGCTCTGCCTGTTCCCATTTTAAGGCTGCCCTTGTCTACCCATGCGATCTATTCAAACAACTAAAGAAATCTTTAAAAGCCTTCTACAGGTACTCAAAAAGCACTATGTGCTTAAAAATATGTACTTATGAGAATTGCTTTACTTTAAAAAACCCAACCCACCTTGAGGGAAATTGGTCTGGAGCATGAGAAATCTGTTGTATCTTATTGATTCAGTTGTGGTTGGGGAGTTGGTGGGCCTGTGCATTGCAGTTGTGTTTGGGGACAAAAGTAGGGTTTTTTTGAAGGTAAATTTATTAAGTTGTAGTGATGAAGCAGAGACATCTGCCTGGCATCTGATATAGGCAGGCAGTATGGAGTCAAGGGTTGGAATGTAATACAGTGTGCTGTGAAGGTATTCTGGAAGATAACACTGGGAAAGACCAGTTCTTCTCTGGTCCAGTTCCCCTGTCAAACCACAGATTGATCTCCTTGGGGAGCTAGTTACTGCTCCTGTTTTATCTGGAATTGTACCGTGATGGACTGCCAGTGAATGGTGAAAGAATGACAGATGCCCTGGTGATGATACATTAAGTATGCACAAAAAATAAACTCAGCTTTGTTCTTTTGTTCCCAAATGTCTTTACACTGAGAAATACCAACTTCTCCTTACTCAAGGGGAGTTTATTGGTTGATAATTGGTTAATAATATTGAGAACTCCAACTTTTTAGTACTGACATAAAATAATAAATGTGATGTTGCCTAGTCATTTGAGTTCAGTTTGCTTCTTTGTTTGTTACAGGCCTTTAGGCAAGCTTTTTATTTTGTTATATACTAATATTTTCAAAGCTTTTGTGCTAGCTGAACATAACACCCAGTTCTGCTATTTCTGATTCTAGCTCTGTTTTTAAATATTAAAAATGGCCAGCTGAATATATGTGCACCTTTTATTAATTAGAAGTATATTAATGCTGCTTTATATCTTTCTATTTCAGAGTTGACATTGTATGACCACTGAAAGCAGCAATGGGAGTATGCAGTTTTCTACTGAAGAGGTCTCTCAAGAGCTCATGATTTTTTTCCATCTCTCCTCTTAACATTCCTCCTGCTCCACAGACATGGCTCACCATGCGAGGCCTTCCAGATCAGCCAAAAAAGAAGAGTTAGGCAAAAGGAAAACTAACCAGAGCAAAAAGAAATCCAGCCAAGTGAGAAAGAAACCCACAAAGACTTCCACAAAAGCTGCTAGTTCTGGAAAAGGTAAAAAGCCAGTGCAAGAAAAAGATGTTAAGAAGAAACAGCCAGAAAAGAAACAAATCATGAGCTCTTCAGGTAGACTTCTCAGGAGCAGTGTAACCAGAACCTTGTCTGGAGCATCTTGGGTGAGTTTGGAGAAAGCTGACAATATCCTCTTTCACAACCAGGATTCTTTCAGCATCAATGGCTTTACAATGTCTCTCCGTAACAGATCCTTCTCCCAAAGATTGTCCCAAGCTCCAATCATTGCAAAACCCAGGAAAGCTGCAGCACAAAAAAGGCTAGAAACAAAGGAAGTACATGAACAAGAAGCCCTGGCAGTAGTAGAAGATAAAATCGATGAAATAGCTTTGAAACAAGATTTAGCTCAAAGTCAGTTAGCAGCTCTGCCTGTAGAAGGCTGTCTGTGTAGTGCAGGTGGAGAGCCTCTTATTCCATGTGCCAGTCAGGATGAAGAGGTAGAAATACCTGAAACAGATGACTCCATTCCAAACAGTCAGGGCACTGATGATGATACAGAAGCTGCAGAGGTGAAATCTAAGCATGAAGACCCGCCCTGTGAGCAGATATCCAGTGATCTTGGTACGGGTAGTTTGGCTGGAGCGTTTGTTGAAGATGCTGCGCTGGTGCTTCCTTCTTTTCCTTCTGACTGCCTAATTGCCTCTGAATCAAACTCGAAGGTGCATGCAGAGACCCCCTTCAATGTGGTGCCTAACAGTACAGGACCTGGCTCCAGCTCTGTTGATACCTCAGACCTCAGCTCAGCAGTTCTGATAGAGTCGGTCACACTTGCCAAATTCCACATTGGAGCAGGGTTGGACATGGTGCTACCTAGGGAACAACAAAACTTGGATTCTGCATCTCTAGTTACCTCTGAGTTTAACTCACAAGAACATTTATTAGAAGATGCAAGGTCACTTGCAGATTCCTGCTTCAAGGCAGGCTGGGGTTTGGAATCTGAGAATAAAGACATTGGTTCAAATTCCAGTTCTGTAGCTGCTTCTGAATCAAATTTGCTTTTACATTTTCAAAGTGCAAGCTCGCTTGCAGAATACCCCATGAAACTGGTTATGGATTTTGTACCCATTCACAGAGAACTTGATTCAAATTCAGATTTGAGCTTTACAAAAGAGAATTCAGAATTTGACACAAAAAACATATTTACAGTATGTGAACCAGTCTCCAATACCTCTTTAAACAATATTGAAGTAGAGGACATTGAACAGCTTGTTAAATGTATCAATGCAGAGACATTAATTTTGAATTCAGGATATGTCCCCACTTTATCTTCAGATTTAGAAAAAAGCACAGTTGATGTAATCTCTGCTGAAAGCTCTGGACAATTCTCTGCAGGTTTTGTTTCAGAGTTGCCTTCAAGCATGGGAATCTCTGCTCTTGCCTCAGCAAAAGCCATAAATGCAGATTTGCCAGCTGACTCAAGACTGCAGCATAATGATTATTCATCACAGCTGGGAAGTGTCGGAGTAAGCTTGAATTTGGTTCAGGACAACGTGAGCAACAGCACTGAAGCAGTTCAGGCCTCAGGGCCGTCCTCTGTTAAACATCCAGCTGGTGATTACCCTGTTCCATATTCATCTCTGCTCCCTATGCTGGAGAAGAAGAAACGAAGGCGTTGTGGAGTCTGTGAGCCCTGTCTGCGCAAAACAAATTGTGAGGAATGCAGCTGTTGCAGGAAGCGCAAAACCAGTCACCGGATATGTAAAAAGAGAAAATGTGAAGAACTGAAAAAGCCACCACCGCCAATCAAGCTACCTTTTGAGGTAAGACCAAGAAGTTGCAGATTAAGTCACTTTGAGGCTTGAGGTCCATCTTAAAATTCTGCAAAGGGAAATGCTGGCCACATTACAGCTCGAGAGAATTCAGGGTTACTGTTGGTGCTAACAGGTTGTACAGCAACTTCCTCTTGTCATCTGCAGAAGTGTAGGTTAGAGTGAGCTGGAGTCAGTCTTGATCCTGTTGTGTAAATCTGTAAAATCAAAGGTAAATATGGCTTTAACTCTGTGTCCCAGTTATTGGTGTATTGGCCAAAACAAGGCATTGAGTGCATGAAGAAATGAGAAAGATTTAAGCACAAAATGTGGGGAGGAGGGAGATTGAGGTTAGTCTTGGGAGACTCTGAATTACTAGGGCAGTGTTGGTATTTTAAAATGCTGAAGGCTAAAAGCAAAGGAAGGCAGGTTGTCTGCTCTTCGGTTCAGTTGAAGTAATTTGCTTGTGATGACAGATTTGGTGGAAATCAGCTTATAAACTTCAGGACTGAGTTGTAGCTGCATTTTCCCCTTTCGCATCTCTCTGCCTTTCTAATTGTCTATTCTTCTGTTTCTCTCTTTTCACTTCTCTTTCCTCTATCCCTTTGTCTTTCACCACATTCCCCATACATATTTTCTTTTTCTGTGTTTCTTACTCATTTTTCTGACCCATCAGCCTTTTATAACCCAGGTCATAACTTTTGGAACAAAGAGGAGGGGAAAAGACAGTCTGTATGCCCATGTGATAACAGCACTGACCTTCTGAGGGATTTCAGTTTCAAGATCAGGCTTTAAATCAGGTAAGTAGGGAGTTGAACATAGATTTCCCACATCCCAACTGAGCTCCCTGACCTATGAGCTGCAGTGAGACTCTGCACTGCCAGGTCCTGCTGGGGTTGTTGTTCTCTTCCTATGATCCAATAGTACCTGAACCACAGAGGGGAAGAGGCTGTCTTGGTAGTTAAATCACTGGGACAATTGCCTTGGGATGTGGGAAACTGAGGTTCAAATCTCTGCACTGGTGTGTACTCTGAGTGGAGCAGTTCACACTGGGGAGCATGCACCTGCAAAACCTTTCTCAAGAGCAATTGCATTGAAATCGTGTTCTTACAGCAGGCAGAAATTCCTGTCAGCTGGGGAGATCTCAGGAGAGCTCCTCTTCTCCCTGCTCTGTCCTGTGCTTACCAGGGTTGGCAGAGAAGTCTGTTCTGCTTTTAAGGTAGGCAGGCTGAAAGAAGAGTCCTGTAGCAATGAAGGGATATGATATATTCCCCTTTGTGGGGGATGTATGTTTTAAGGTGTGATGTTTAGGGAAGTAGGCTTAAACAGTTTGGCTCAGAAATCATTCAAAAACCTCCTTCTGTCTCAACTGCTCCTTAATGCTCTTAAAAAATAAGTGAGGAGAGGGACAGCTGTAATGTGACTTAAGATAGATACTAAAGCAATAAAGGTGGTGGGGACTTATCCTGACTTTTTACAGCAAAAGACATTGTCCTTTTGCATATTTAATCAGTGGGATTGAAGAAAAGTTCATGGGAGAGGATTCATGGAGTTTTGAGGTAGGAAGTGATCTAAAAACCATGTTTTAAAAAGGATTTTGGCTGGGTCAGTGAAAGGAAGCACTCCAGCTTTTCTGTCGACTTTTGTTTTTCAGTCTAAACCTTGTTCTTTACTTGTTTCTCAGCCTGACCTTCTCCTTGCAGATTAGCTTTGCCTCTTCACCTTTGTCCTCTCTGGGCACTCCTTTTACTTTTTTTATGGGATTCCTTGTTTTTATTCTTTTCTTTGGCAGCTTTTATTATGGTGTGCTTTTATTTCATTAGACTGGTCACATTCTGTATGATGCATTCAGAGCTGCACCAGAGGCCTCCTTCATTTCTTGTTAAATTTTGTATGAATTTTCAGGGATAGTGCATGAAGGAAATGAAGTATTCCTGACATTTAAGAACGTGTCAGGTATTTTCTTATAAAATTGTATTTGAATAAAACCTGGTGCCTTTTCAGATATTCCTAGAAAAGGGCCTTGCTTCATTTTCAGTCTCTAGAAACTGTGCTCTGAGGAAATGAGAAAGTATTTCTAGAATGTTACATCAGCTCTTTCAAGGTATTGAGATACAGGAGTTGGGGAATGCTATCATTCAGTTTAGCAGCTGTCCTTTAGATAAGATTGCAGGGAATTCCATTGTTTTCCCAGACTGATAGTACTGGGGCTTCTGTGACAGTAATGTGTTTCAAATAGAAAGCAGCTGAGGAGAACCCAAAACTGTACGTCTCTGTCCATGGTATGGAAAGTGAACATAAATAATTAGAAGAAAGAGGTTGGCTTCAGTTCCTTGTTGAGAAGAGTCATGCTTCTTTCTCTCATGTTGGTGGAATGCAAGCATTTTTTTTAAGTGATTCACTGGGAGGAAGGGTGTAGGGGGATAGAGCAGGAGCATAGTTTAAAAGTTGGTGTTTTGCCTTAAAGGGATTATCTCCCCATTCCAACTAAAAAAAATGCAGAAGTCCCAGTGAAGTCAGTGACAGCTGTGTGCATTAAATGGCTGTATAGGCACTGTGGGGGCTGGCACTCCATACCTGCTGCTTATGAAAGAAAAAGTGGTGATTTTCTTTAAAAACTTCTGTGGATTTCCAGTTATAGTGAGTAAGGCTTGGCTGGTGGGAGTCATGAATGTAAACTGAAGTGCATATTCCAACACCCATGCCCACATGTGCACAAGAACTCAGCCCTTGGAGAATATCAGTTGCATGTTTGGAGCTGGCATTAGTCAGGTTCCTGTTATTTCCATTAATTCACACATAATCCAGATCAAGATTTGAAAACTATGGTGGACTTGAAAAATACCATTTAAAAATAACAGCCACATAAACCTTCAGTGATATTGTACCTTCCTGAATGTAATGGGTTTTGCAGGGATGTGACATCATGAAAGTCTGCATAAGGCATTGTGGGCTCTAGTTCCCAGCCCAATTGTAGCAATATTGTTGCATCTTCTTCCTGAGGAGTTCACACTGTACCTGTTTGGTTTGGAGCTGGCAAAGAAGAATAATGAAATATATAAGGGAAAACATTTTTTTGCTTATTGAAGTTTTTGAAGGAGCAGCCCAGTAAATAAAGAAGAGGAAAAAGGCTTTTTCTTGGGTTGCTGTCCCTCTCAGAATGAATAATGCAGGAATACTTCACAGTGAAGGGTTTGAGAAGCTTACCCACACAGGATAATGAGGCTGCCACATTTTTGTCTTGTCTTTAAAGACCTGTAGTCAACAAACTGACCAAAAAAATGAGGTCACTGAGTGTTAGTTCACTTGGGTTGCCCAAGGTGTCTCGAGACATCTTATTTAATAGCTGTAATCTGAGTAACATGAAATATTAAATAACAATAAGGGCCTGCTTGTCTGTGGGTTTTTAACACACTGCTGAAAAACCCAGACATATTAAAAAAGGATGGTGCAATTCAAGTTGGTTGGGAACTTTCCAGTAAGGCATTCCTTGAATGGAAAATGCTGAATGAACCTTTCACAGCTACTGTCTGTCTTAATGCAACTATTTCTGGGGGAAGTTTCTCAAGGCTTGAGAAATGAAATTTCTGTTTAAAACTTAAAAAGGGGATGAGAATTATTAGAGCATGTTGGTGGTAAGGGCTTTTTGCCTGATGCAGACCAGGGCCTTGAACTTTGGTCTCCCACATACCATCTGTCTCCTCTTGGATTTTTGAAAGTTTTGCTCTGCTTTGGAACAAAACCAAGTGTTGAAATGTCAAAAAAACAAAATTCTTGTTTTCCAGCCAGGCCCAGCTATAATCAAGAAATTTAGACTTTGTGGTATTTATTTTACAATAGACTCCAGAAATATTTCAGCCAGTTGAATTTTGGAATGAGTGCACATAAGAACACTCCTGAGTATGATACTTGAGAGTTTTGTAAGGGAATACCACACAGCTAGAGGAGTTTGGTAATGTGTGTGATGAGCAAAGCTGCATACAGCCTTCCCTACCCCATGGATGCAGGGCAGAGAGTTATGCATTTACTCTTATTTTACACAGACAGTCTTACTCTGTGTGAGTGTAAAATAATTACAACTCACAGTATTTAGCCATTTCTCTATGTGTTCCTGGGTGTGGACTATAATGCAGCCTAAATTACAGTGAGACTGGTTAGTTTGTGCTGTAGTTATTTTCAGAGGCTGTATTTAACAAGTTGCCTCTTCACTGCTCCTTATTTTATGTGTTGGTTTTTAAACCTTTTATGAGGAAATTATTTGGAGAGGTTTCTTTCCTCCCTTGTGTCTGAGGACCCCTAACATGAGGTTACAGGGAAACCTGAAACTACTGTCCAGTGCATGCACCAGTCTGGGGACTAAATCATAACATGAGGTCTTAGGTTTCTAAGCAAACAAAATACTGTTCCTTTTTTCCCCCCCTGTATTATAAAGCATCTTAAATAGCCAAAACTACGAAGAGGAATCAGATCACTAAGTGTATGTGATTTCCACTCTCACATTTTTAATGTGCAAAAAGACCCTTGCAGACTTGGAGTATTTGGGGGGGAAATGTAAATCAGTATTTTAATCTTACCTTATGCTAAAATCCTATTTAATACATAATTCTGGTGCAACAAATGAAGAGTTAGATACAAGGTAGCATCAGACAACAAAAATGGGGAACAGCTCTCCCTGATTTAATTGCCACACTGGGGGATGAGTTGTCATGTCCACGTCTGAGCATTTCTGCTGTTTCACTGATTTGCACCAATAAGTGGACAGTAATGACATTACAGTGTAGCGCTAGATAAGAAAACAGATTGCAGTTTGTAGCTGATGAAAAGCTGTTCTTATATTACTGGTTTTCATCTTTAGTGCATAAATCCGCGGCCAACGTTCTGGTTGAGGTGTGAGCTGCGAATTGTTTCAGTGGATGCTCCGGTGGCCGCAGCGTTAGAGACGCTGCAGTTGGTTTGTTGTCCCCGGGAAGCCAGTGTCTGCGTGATCCAGGAGGGCTCGCTGTGACACCTGCTAGAGCCGCGACCCCTCCGTCCTCCTCCCATCCGGATGGACGTTTTGGGCAGGTGGAGTAGTGGGAAAACAGTTGCACTTGATGTTCATATGGAGGCCATTCCGGTGGCCGCCCGCTGGCGGTGGGTTTGTTCTGTTGGAGCTGTAGGAGTCGATGAAGACAAGAGGAGTATCTTCGGCCGGGGCTGCGGTGGGAGGGCAGGCGCCCCCGGCGCTTGGGTCCGGTGGCCGCTGGGCTCCAGGCCCTAGGCTGAGATTTTGGAGGGGGCTGCTCCAGCGTCGCTTCCCCTCGGCTTGGGAGAACAGGTGAAGGCAGGCAGGCCCTGTGGCTGCGGCGATTTGCACCCTTTCCAGGACGATCCGGCTGCGGAGCCCCAGCGCGGCCGGCGGTGCATCCCGAGCCTGCTCACGGAGAGAGCGGGTCAGGGCCGTGCCGCCCGGTGCACGGCGCTGTGCGCACGCGTGCGGGTGCACGGGGCCGTGTCCTCGCCTGACCCCGCTCGCATCGCGGCCCGAGCCAAGGCCAGCAACCCCGGCGCCGGTGCCCGGGGCGGGTGTCCCGCAGCGCTGGGCCGTGCCCGGCTCCGCGGGCGCGGCGGGTCCGTGCCGGCTCTTGCGGGCGGCCGCGCGGGAGCGCCTTTGTTCGGGCGGGCGGCCGCGGGGGCGCTGCGGGGCGCGGCGCTGCGCGCTCCCGCGGGGCCGCACGCGGCGCGCGCCCGCGCGGCCGCCGCTGCGGCAGGAAGCAAAGATGGCGGGGCAGGGGCGCCGCCGCCGTGAGGGGGAACGCGGGGCGCCCGCGATGTGAGGGGCGCCGCGGGGGCGGCGGACGGGCCGCCGGGAGCCGCCGCCGGCCCGCGCTGGGGCCGCCTGTAAAGCACTCGGGGTACTGCAGAAATACCGCTGTTCCATAATAAAAATCGGAGGGGTCTGCCTGCCTTTGTCACCACAACTTATATTCTGCAATTTGATGTTTTTTTAGGTTCTAACAGAAAACAAAAGGCCTCAGAGGAGGAAGCAAAGAGTTTTAAAGGTAACCGATGATTGCTTTGATATTTATCCCCTCCCATTTTGAGCAGCATTTTCTTGTCATACAGCCCAGGAAGGCAAAGGGTTAAAGGCTGGGTAGCGGCGCTTTCCAGCTATTAAGCAGATTAGCTAATTTTAAAAGCACAGAATATGTCCTTTCTTTCCTCCTTCTCTCCAGCATGTTGTAGACATATTTGAACCTCCCTGCACAAGTCTGCAGACCAAAAGTTTGCTTTCCCTTGCACTGAACGTTCCCTTTAATTTCTTCTGTTCCTAGATTCGTACTTCCAAAGGTAGCAGTTCAATGTTTTTAGCATACAGGTTTTATGGCATCTGAAATTTCGTGTGAGAAGTCAATGTTAAACTGCAAGCCAAGTTAACAAAATTTTTTTACTTACTTTGCTGAAGTTTTGATTTCCTCTCTTTCTTTAACCTTTAGAATACCTCAGCTGAAACTGAAAATCCTGTAAACTTACAAGAACCTTCAGTTTCAGTGATAACATGTTCCTCCCACACTTTTAAGATGGCTATCTTTCATGGTAACAAAAGATTGTTCTTTCAAATGCAAATGTCTTAGTTTTTGTACCAAAATTCAGACTTGCTGCACTCATGGCTAGTGTTTTGGGGTTTTGATTTTGGTTTTTAAGTAACAAGTAGTATATTGATATTGTTTCTCTCAGTTAATCTTTAGAATGTTGTGAATAGAAAAAAGTCATTAATTCTGTTGTTGCATACTAACATGTTGGAGGATGGATGGGGCAAGTAGATGCATGGTATAGGTAAGATGAAGCGTGAAAATGCAAACAAAAAGTATGTTGTTCAACTTACTTTGCAGAACTGTTCTCTTATACCAGCTAAATAGAATATGATATTTAATATTGTTTCAGTGCACTAAAATTTTAGAAATTATTTGACACAGTGGGTTTGATAAATGTTGACTGGTCTGTAGTGGTATTTTACTTGAAAACATCCCAATTTCTTAACAGTTGTATCGTTGCTGTTACACGTTACAGAAACTTTGGTAAGAGAAACCCAAGTTAAGATTTTAAGTAAGGAGCCCTGTCCAACCTCAGGGGTGTCTGTCTTTTCATGTGGAGTAGTTGTGCAAAGCATCTTCTTGTGTGCTTTTTTTGCATTAAAATAAGCCTTTAAAATATTTGTATTTTTCTTGTTCTGGGTATGATTGTAATTAGTCATTTTGATACTGCTGCTCTTTGTAATATACTACATGGTTGTAACTAAAACTTGAGGTAAAAGTATTTGATCATTCTGTCTTTTGTGCTGTTGACAGTAGCATGCAAAATAAGGAGTGTTTGTGAAGGAGTCAGTTTATAATGTATAATTGGTCTGAGGCAAAGTGTGGAAAATGTGGTTTTTTGGTCACAGACAGATACCTTGTGTTGGGTGTCTGTCTGCAGTCGTGGCTCATGGTTGGTCTTGAGATTTTCCTTTCGTGTTCATTTTGCCACTGTTTGTGATTTGATGGCCCAGCTGGTTGCTATGTAAATATGAGTCTGTCATTCCTCTCCTTTCCAAAAAGCCTTCTGAAGAGTTTTTTTTCCACCCTTGGCTCTTGAATGGAAAGGCTTGTCTGGTTCTCTGTGTGTGTGTATCCATGTCAATCACTGGACCTGGGTTGATCTCTAGTTTGACTTTTCCTTTGCTGAACTGCTTCTGTGGTATTTCCTCTTTGGTTTTAGGCACTGTTCTTTGTGTTTTCTAGTATTTGTAATTGTTTTGTTGTTGCTGATGTGTATTTCCTAAGAGTTTGTCCAGTTGCATCCACCAAAGAAGGTGCAGTACCTCTGTGGGCATCTCATGCAGTCCTGGGTTGGGGTTAGTGGGGTTGGCCTTTGGTTTTGAATGGGAGAGGCAGGCTGGGCATCATAAGTACACTGCAGCTCTCTCAGCTGCAGTAAACTTTAAAAAAGCTGCATAATTTGCAGACCTTTTACTAGGGCATTTTTTAGAAATGTGACATCGTTATATGACTCTAACCTGGTTTCTGCTATTGGTGGGACAGCTGTGTAAAGTAGTGTTGTCTTATCTGTTTAATTATTATCAGTATTTGATTTTATGATTCATAGTGGCTGAGGGCATCTGACCAGTGACATTTTCAAAATTTCAACGGGGTATGTCCTTTTGTCTTTGTATTTTCTTCAAGTAGTATTCTTAAGTTTCCTAAAGGAGGATTTGTAGTACTTTCTCCCAATATTACTTGGAATTTTGGGTTTTTGCCTAATTCTCCTAAGTTTTGATAGATGCACATTTATTTACTTAGAGGACTTGTGTTCTAACTGTTCAAAATAAGCAGTTCTTTCCAGTTGCAAATGGCTTGGACAGATATAAAGGAGACTAAAAGTGATGCACACTATTATACTGTACCTTTTGTGTTCTATTTATAGTTTCCCATACTCATGACTTAATGCTCCTTTCTGGTTATTGGGCAACTCATTTAGGAAACTCATGTGTGCCATAAATACTGTATTAGGTTCTCCATGTTTATTTTGAAAGAACATCTGAAAAATTCATTACTTCTAGCAAGCAAGTGCTCATTAAAGAAAGAGTCTTTGTAAGCTCACAGTAATGTCTACAAGGGAAGGAATATACTTAGCTTTCCTTAGGGTTTATATTGTGTTCTTTTCCCAGTTAAGCAGACACTTCTTTGATTTTATTCCTGGTAATGGAAAATCTATATAGAAGGGATTCATACTTAAAAATTAATTTGCCTGCATTTCAAAAGTCACTTTATACACCCTGCTTCACTTGACATCATCCTTTTTAGCCTCTTAGTGGTGTTCTGGCTCAGCTTGGGCAGTGGAGTGCACCTCTTCCTAAGGACAGGGAAATGCTTGGAGTCACTTCCGAGTTCCTTACCACAGAGCTTAGAAGAATGGTGTTGTCAGGGACATCTACCCTTAGCAGGGGTAGGCAGCAGGGGCCCCAGGGAGGAGCCCTCCCCACAGATCAGGATCCAGGTGGTGAAGCACAGTCCCTGCTTTCCAGGGACTCTGGGGAGCCAGGGCTGCCTTTTGGATGGCTGTGAGTGTTTGTTACCCTGATGGAGATCAAAGAAACCCAGAACAACAACAAAACAAAAGGAAGAAGAAAAAAAATGGAGGGGAAGAATAGGGAAGGGGCTGTGGGAGGAATCCAGGATGACATATGCAGTGCTGAGTGAGTTTTGTGGCTGCCTGCACAGCCTGTGTTCTCTGTTGTGTTTGTGTGTTTCTGCATAAACACTGCAACGGTGACGGTGCCTGCTCACACTCTGTAAAATCCCCTCAGCTGAAGGCAAGCCAAGAGCCAGAGATGACTCAGTATCTGGGACTCTGGGGTTGTTTATAAACATCATATTAGGAACATAAGAGTTTCATTTCCATCAAGGCTGCAAATAGCTGATTGAGCACCCTTTTAATTTTTCTTCTCCACATATACAAAGCATAGTCTTGAAAAAAAAAAACAAAACAAAAAAACCCCCCAACTTTAAAATATAAAGCTGGCTTGGCAGACCTGCTGTTGCCCTTTTTATGATGCAGTTTTAGTTTTGCAGCTCAGAGAAACTAAAAATAAATTTTTTGGATCAAGGTCGTACATGTGTTAACAAGGTTTAGGGAAGCAAGTGCTAAAGTTCATGATAGTGCTTGGAGTGAGCAAGGATTGAACTGATTTGGAACATTTATTCTAAATTATGGTGTATATTTTTAGTGCAGAATATCTGCCAAAATATTTAGCTGGATGAAATTAAGTTTTATTACTTTTTTTCCTCTTTAAACTGATATATGAGCAAGTCAATGGATGGAATTGCACTGCTGTGGAATTTTACAGGGAAAGAAGGAAGAATAGAACAGCACAAGTTGGAAAGGATGTTGTCCAGAAAGGACTTAGCATATTTATGGGAGTTTTTTTAAATAGATATCGTCACCTTGGAGCATATTCCTTCTGTAAATACCAATTAAAATTGCTTTGAGTACCAGTTGACAGTTTCTGCCTGTTTTTTACTCCATGTCCTTTTGCTCCATTTTTTGATAGGTAGACCTTACTTTTGGTAGCAGTGTCCTACACAAACCAGTTAACTTGTGTTTTTAAAAGTAAGATAATTAACTTAGCCGTTACCTGAATTTTTTTCAACATTTTTTGAAAGAAATGTTCTCATTTTCAACATTTTCAAGCTGAGTGTGCATCTGTCTAAATGGGATTAAATCTTTACATTTTTTGCTTTTGATTGATGTGAGCAGGCATGGTTATGGTTGTGATTTAGCACCGGGCATTTGCCCATGCAGCTTTCCCAGCACTTCTACATGAATGTACTTGTGAGCATGTGAAGCACTTGCATGTTGTTTGTACACTTCTGCCAGGACTGCTCATGTATGTAGATGTTTTTGAATAGAGCTCTGACAAAGAAAGCCTTTGTAAGTGATCTGTAAATTATTAATCTTGCTCTAGTTACTTTCTAATCCTTAATTTTCCCAGTTTCTGATGGAGTTGAAGCCTGTCCGTTGTGGGCTCTTTCATGAGGTGTGCAGAGATGCTGTGCTGGCTTTCCCCACTGTTCCTGTTAGAGCTCCCTTATTCTGTGCTGCTCTTACCCCACAACTCCCCAAAATGTTGAGGGAAGGAAAGGCACGCTGTCCTGGAGAGGAGACAGGGAGGAACAGGATTTTCTATTTTAACTCCTTTGTTGCTGTAGCAGAGCAGTTGTGAGGAATTCTCAGAGATTGATGGGGGCCAAGGCACATGGAGACTGGGAAGTGTTGAGTAAGGCCAGGCTGCACCTCATGCTCAGTGGTTTTGAAGGGGTTTGCATGTTTTGAATCACTGTTTATTTGTAGATCTTGGTTCTCATGAGAGTATGGCCCTTCCACTTTATTGTATTTAAAAGTGGAGCTTCAAAAAAGCTAGAAAATGTGGTTTTGATCAAAAATATCATAAAATAGCCATTGAAAGCAGCATAGCTTGTGGAAAGGGAGGAAAATGTACATGTGGAGATGGTAAGTTGTGTAGGTATATTGATTGGTATGTTGTTTAGATGTTCAGAATGAATTATTACAGAATAAACACAGGGTTTCTCTTGCAGGTATGTTGCTTTGGTGATATTGTTTACATTCACTACTGCATTTTGAGCTTTATTCAATATTTGTACTTGCTGTATGTAATGCAGGAATTGAAATAACTGAGATGGCTCTGCCAACTCCAGTAATCTGCTCTCACTGTGCTGCTGGCCATACATTTATTGACAGTAATGTATAAAAAATGCTCTGGAAATGAGTGCTGCCTGTTTAGGATCTGATACCATATTGCTAAGCAAGTTTATTGGCTTTTAGCAATTAATGTGGGAGAAAACCATTGGGAAGCCCAAAACTTACCTGAGCGGCAGCAGATTTTTCACATTTGTGATTCTTTTTTTCTGCCATGTTATACAAAGATTTTTGTTTACTGTTAGTGATTATGGGAAAGTTAATTTAGCCTAGACTGACAGCAAACTTTCCCATTGACATTGGTAGGAGCTTTGCTTTTGTAGAGACCAAGAGGTCAGATTTGTACTAAAATAAATTCCTAATTACAGGATTTCATTGGGGAGGTAAGAATAATTCATGCTTTCTTTTTAAATTTTGAGTGCATGAGACTTAAATGATGTAAAGAAAAAGGAAAACGCATTTACATAAGCAACTAGCAATAATCCCTTTTCATCTATTTATGTGAAATTAGTATATAGACTATATACAACAAGGCTGTCCTTGTTGTCCTGACAACTTTAATACTAAGCCTTCTAGAATATTGGGATTTTTTGAAGCTGACTTACAGTTGAGTGGCTTGTGTCTTGACTGAATTCCTTTCTCAGTGTTTTGTCTGTGCTCTCTGTATTGCACTATAGTTTCATCAGTGCCCTATAGTAAAATGAGGCTCTACATTTAATTTCCCTAGAATAAGGGGTTTGCTAGACTTGTGACTAAGAGGAAAAACTGCTCTGTGTTTATAAATGCAAAGCATTCATTTTTGTGACAGCTGATCACCGTGTGAATTGTGCAGTACAAACACCACTGCTGCAGTGCTGCTCCATAAGAGCATTGCTGTTATTCCAGGATGGGACTGAGAGCTGCTGCTCCTGTAGAGAGCAAGTGGGAGTTACAGTGCAAGTTCTACCTTCAGCTTTCCTTAAACCATAGGTGTGCAAACTCTCGGACAGAAAAAGAATACATAATTTGCATTGTTTTAGGCTTCTTTTCCTCATGAGAGTAAGCAAAACACAGATGAAAAGTCCTGAATAGTGGTGCCTTGTAGCTGGTGCCTTAAGAGATCAGCATGACTATTTAATTTCTTTTCTTTTTAGTCTGGATTAGGTGCTCCTTTGACATACCTGTCACTAAGCTTTCTATTTCTAAAGAGTATTAGTTACTCCCTTTTATCTTGTGGCCCCTCATCAGCTTTAAACCAGGCTAGAATGGTGTTTTGTTTCTTCTTATCAGTTCAGGTCTGAGAGCTGCTACCAACATGTAGTAAATTTTGTAAATAATACAATTGGTTATACAACACGTGGTAGGGCATGGAACCATGCTTCTACATTAAGGAGCTGAATATCTTCCTGGCTAGATTACAGGAACTATGGAAAGTTACGTTGTTAGCTTAGCAGTTTGGATCTTTACTGCACTGAACCTGAAGAGAAATTACCTTGTCTCAGTTTGGTTCACATCTGGTAAACACAGGAAAGATCATTATGAACGCTTGGTCTTGTGCTGGGAGGTTTTAAGACTGTATCCTTTTATTTCACTTAAACTTTTTTTTTTTTTACTAGTTGAAAGAACTTGAATTTGAACATTCCCATGGATAAAAAGAGCATCCAAACACCTAACAAGATGCTTTTAAAAAATTCTTTGTTCTCTCTGTCTCATTGCAAAAATGTGCACCATAGCTCAAGGCCAGACTTCTCCAGCCTTAACTTAAAGTCATTGAGTCTTGTTATACTTTTGTCTACTAGAACAAGGAGCTCTCTGTTATCAGCATTCTTTTCCACATAGGCTGAGCAGGAGTTTGTGGCTTTTCAATTTTCTTTCTCTTTGGTAAATTGGAGAGAGTGAGTAGAGAGTGAACTTGAGGCTTTCACTTCAAGATGTTTCAATCCTTTGTCATTCTTGTGGTCCTCGGAGCCCTCTCCAGCATATCAATGTCTGGCTTGAATTGGGGATGCCAGAACAGGATGCTTTATTCTGCTAGCAGGTGCAAAAGTGCCAAGTGCAGGATTGAAAGTAACCAGTCTTTTTTTCCTAATTATATTGTTATTTATGCACCCAGGAATCTAACTAACCCTTTCAGCCATAAAGTTGTACCAGGAGTTTCTATAGTTACTGTGCAGTTGATAATTGACCGTGTTAATGTCCTCCTGGAAGGCACTGCTTTCCAAGGTAGAAACCTGCCTTTTGGAAATGCAGTCCCATGCCCCTTGCTAAATACAGAACCTCTCTTGAGCTGTAATGAAGTGGCTGGCTTGCCAGCTTAATTTGCAAAGCATCGTGTCTGCTCTTTGAATTATTTGCTATTTTTATAGGCATTAATTTACTGCTCTTTCAGGTTGTTGCTAGGAAGGTTGCACATGGCTGTGATTTGCTCCCTGAAGCCCCTGTTCTGAGCACTGTGATGATTCTGCATTTGCAGGGAAGGGCCAGGCAGCACTCCTTAACACTGTGCTGATGGTTTCATAAACGAGCAGACCCAAGAGACATTTGCTAGGGTGGGGAAATTCAGACACTGAATTTCTTTCATCTCTGCTTTTGAGCTGAAGCACATTAGGGGAAAGTTCTTAGGGAATACATATTGCTGCTGATTGTATAATTTTTCTTTTCTGGCTTAATTGAGTGCTATATTTTCCAGAGCTGCCAGGGTCTGTTTGAGTGCTTGGTTTCAATGTTGAAGACAAATGATTGAGTAATTCAAAAGATCAGTAAAAAACAAACCAAACTAAACCCAAAACCCGAGGAAAACAAAAATGACCAGGCAAGATGCTTTTTTGTATTTGCTTCTGTGGCAGAAAAAGTACTGTAATGTTTGGGGTTTTTTCTTTCTTAACAAATACACTTCTTGGATGTAGGGGAATGGGGCATCCTTCCCTCTGTTTTTTCTTGCTCCTGTTTGTAGCTTTTACACAATAGAGATAGGGGTTGATGGAAACAATAATTTGAGTTTGTGACTGAGAGCTTATTTCCAAGTAAAAATCCATTTCTAATTCCATTTCAAATAAATACATTTCTATAGGAGCCATCATTTGAAACCTTTACAGTCAGAATTTTCAATTTTGTTAGTAAGTGCATCCTTTGGGGTTTATAAGCTGTCTCACTGAAGGTGTTGCACAAGGTGGGTAGGAGGGCTCTGCTCTGGTAGTGTTGTAGGAGAGAAAAGGAAGAGAACAAAGGTGTAAAGACTTTGAGGCCATAATGCACTAACTCTTCCTGGAAAGAGATGAAAAGAGCTTTTCTGGTGGGAAGGTTGGTGTTTGAAGAACATGGCAAAGAGGATATAAATGCAGATTAAATGGAGAGGAAACTGAGAGCTAAGCTGGAACTTGGAGAATGTTCTTTGCTGTTGTGGCTACAAATGTGGAAAAAAAAAGGCAACAAGGAGCTGGAGCAGACTTTTCAGCTGCAATAAGATTCAGTGTGAAATGCTACCTGCTGTGATGCTCAAGTTGATGACTGGGTGATTTGATACCCAGGGAGGTTGGAAGTGAGGGGGAAAGCCTGAATGTTGTGCCCCAGGTCAGGTTCCTTTCTCCAGATTTGCAGAACCTCTTGTTCCTCTGAGTTTCTGTATGAGCCAGTTTCTGTGGAAAAACTTGTCAACGTCATTTTGCCGGGTCCTGTCCTGTCCCTCAGTGCCATCTGTGAGCGCTGCTCTCTTGAGGAACAAAGCACCTTGTACATTCAGGCTGTGTTACATTGGCAAAGGTCCCCAGTCTGTTTCTGTGCATTAAGACCTATAGAAAATGTGCCTTGGCTCAGCCAGTGTAGGAGTGTGGTATCCTGAGAAACTGCTTCATGTCCACAGTTATGCACTGTGCTGGTACCTGCTGTTTGCCTGTGGTGAGATTGATGGGGAATGCCCCAGCTTGCAGCTTGGCCCCTATTGCTGTTCTCTCTTTTGGGAACCTGCTTAGACACCCTGCTCAGGCTGCAGCCTTGGGCAGCAACCTATAGCATGTATGCATTATTGCAGTAGTCAGACATGTCATGTAGTTTGAAGTAGTAGTTTATTCTTAGTTATATTACTGTATCTGCCTTTAATGAAAAACAAAATCAAAGAAGAAAACTTAGCTGTATTCAGGAGGTGACCTATGGCTTCCACAGCATCCCACCTTTTATGTGTCTGTTCTAACCAGTGCATGCTTTCCTACATAGCACTGCATAAGCAACTGTTTCTCCACCCGTGTGCTCTGTCTCCTTGATGCCTATTTTATCCATGTTGTATCTCCTTACCCCTGTCTGTTGGTCCTGTCCAGTGCATGGCCTCGATTCTGCTGAGTTTCTGCATGTCCTGGGGAGCAGAGAGCAGGAATAAATGACAGAAGAGTAAATTGCTGCTGGTCAGCTGCTTGGTGCTTTCTTGTCTCTTGGTGAGGCAATGATACCTGTCAGTCAGACCATGAACCAGACACTTTGTTTGAATGTTAAACGGAGAACATTTGGGGTCTTTCCCAAAGAGTTTTTCTGAACAACACTTATATCATGGTTTTGGATCTCTCAGGAGCTGTCCCAGCTTGGAGGGACGTGGGGCTGGCTGTGTTGCTACAGACACTGCAGCAGGATCCAGGCTTACCCATGGCACTGCAGTTTGCAGGTGCTTCTCACCCACTCATCCTTTAGTGCTGAGGAATGTTGTGACCCTGGAAGAGCTGTGTTTTGGGTCATCCCAGTTTTGGCACAAGCAGGGGGTGCAAGTATTGTTTGATCTGTTGGGCACTGTATTCATGTGGGAACTGAGCAGAATCTTACAGGGAGGGCTGGTTAGGGAATTTGTCATTAGTTGTGTTACTCATCAAGACTTGATTGTAGAGCCATTTTATCAGTAGTTGGACAGGGTATCATCTGTTATTTCTTGTTTATGAGAGTAACTGATCCTGGTGGGGTCCTTTAGTACAGTGTGTGTTGCTACTACCTGTAGAGGTTTGAAATGAGACACACAAATTGATGGCCTGGCTCACTGCTCTTGTGGATGTGGAAATATCTTTGGGGTAGCTTAAGCATTGCATTTTGATTGGTGAATTCTGCTTTAGCTCAGGGGCATCGTGTGTTAAAGGAGAAGTTAATAGTAAGTCTGACTCTTCAGAATGTCAAATGATTTCCTGTAACTGGCTGTTTATGTGTGCTGGAAGCATTAGCTCACAGAATTATTTCTTATGTGTGTATATATGAGGTAGTATTTGGTTGAAGCTTAAGTAATGCAGCAATGGCCACAGCAGGCTCTGTGGTTCCTGTCCTAATAGCACAAACTGCAGAGCCTAAGCTTGAGCATGATTTGTTAGTGGCTCGTGTCTCCTGGCAGAGTAGAGCTCTCCTTAATGAGAGAGAGAGGAAGTTACTGGTATTGATCTGCTTTATTCTTCAGCTTTTCATTGCATTTGTGTAAAAGCCTTGGGTACTGATCAGATCAGACTTATGTGCTTAACTCCTGTGGATGTTAACAGTGTTGCTTGGGGTTGTGATATCCTTGTCTGTAGTTTTCTGTGGGTTTTTTACATACAGATTGAAGACTTGGAGATAGATTTTCCTAGACTGAAGGGAAGAATCAAATGAGCTCTGTCCCTGGTAGTGTGTTTGCATTTCTCTTTGTGGTGGGAAATATTAACTTCACATGCTAACAGACTATTCAGTGTCCTTTTCTGTTTGTGAGGGAAAAGAAAAGGTATCTGTTAGGATCCACTGCAGTTCAGTAATAGGAAATAAAGTAACACAGTGCTTGAAAAGCAGAGTTTGATTAAAACAATAACATCTGATTTTATGACAGTATTTTTTCTTCATGTAGAAAAATAGAATATGAACTAATTCATGCCAGTGATATGATTCATCTGGGGCTTTTTTCTTCCTCATTGCATATGGGCAGCTTCTAGTAATGTTAATGGAAAATATGAATTATGAAGAATTTTTTTAAAGCAATTCCACCTTTATTGCTGGGGTCACTGGAGTTCTGTAGGGACATGGCACTGTACCTGTGCAGTACCAGCAGATTAGGGAATATCATGAGTATTTTTGAGCATAGCAGTGCTTTTTGATCAGATGTTTTATTGAGGATCAGTCTGGTTGGGAGGACTGTGATGGCACTTTTGTACTGAGTGCTGTCAGTGAATTCTTAGCTCTACTACAGATCTTAGCTCTACTAATTGTGGATGAAGCCTCTTCTTCCTCTATGCCTCTTATTGCTCCCAAATTACCAGACTTAAGTTACTAGTTTTCCTAATGTAGTGAACAATCCCTGTAATGATGAATGGAACACAAAATGTGCTGTTGTGTTGAAAATGTGCAATTGATGGGGAAGTAGTTTTCATCTATTTGATGTTACATTCTCAGCCTCCTTATTGTCTGATTAAATAAATTTTAATAATAATTTTACATGGTTGGGAATCTTTTGATTTGATAGACATATTAGATGTACTTTTGCCTAAGAAAGAGCAACAATTCTACTTCTTCCTGAAGTTAAGGTAGTTGAAATTCAGCTTTTGTGCATGTACAGAATTGTGGGGTTTTACTCTTTTGTGGTAGACCCTTAAAATATTTTCTGGTACAGTTGCAGATACCTGTGTGATGCGTTTATGCATTTACTCCTGCTAGCAATAGAATGGTGGAGCCTGCTCAGCTTTTGTGAATTCTTTAGAAAGTGCTCAGTTACCCCCTGGGTCTGGGAATCATTCCCTGAAAATCACCAGGATCCAGAGGAGCTCCAGCTCACTGACCATTAGTCAGGATCTGTGTGTAGTGAAAAGACATTAAATAAGGAATCTTTCTGTGTATAATATCTGGAGGCTTGACTTAGCTGCACAGGTGCTGGACATGTTTTTACATTACATTTCTGTGAGAAGTTATGGTGCCTCTCAGAATATCTAGGACATGCTATGGATTGCTGGGTTTGTGTTTTATGAGTGGCAAGGTGACTGCTGAGCTCCAGATGGAGCTGCCTTGTTTTCCCTGGAGGTTTGTGGCAATTCCATCTTGGTGGTTATAATTAATCATTAATCTATTTTGCATTTATTTTCCTGAGCTTTGTCAGAAGTCCATGCCCTTTTGTTGGTATGAGCACAGAACCATCTCTGAGTTAACTGAATGGTTCATACTGGTGGGATTTTCTGGGCACTGCTGTGAGGTACTGGGCCTACATAGGGTTAATTAGTCCCGTGTAGTGCTGATACCTGATTAGAAAAGCAGTCCTGGTTTTCTTTTAAGTACAGTTTAAGATTACAGGGGATTGGAGAACTTTTAAATGTTGCAGTCAGATAAAGGAGCAGCACTATCTACTGTGATTTAAAATTATTTTTTAGAAGGAAACCTAATATAAATCAAATTTGAATAGCATAAGAAAAATTGGATTCCTGTCTTTATTACTGTTTCTGCATAAGTTTCTGTCTTAATTATTTTATTTTTGCTTTGCATGACTCCTTACTTCATATCCATAGTATTATCTTAAGGCCCATATATATTCTTCCCAGTATATTCTGACTGTCTAGATTTTGACATTGCTTCAACCACATGAACTGTATAATATGAGTGAAGATGAAGAACATATTTAACAAAACACTAACATGTAGCATTTACTGAAATGCAGTTTTGAGTAGTTTACATGAGACTGTTGAGAAACATGGAAATTTCCATCTAAATACAGAAGCTAAACAACTGTTTAAAGAATAACTTCCAAGTTGGCTGATGCAAATTGGCTTTCTATTAATTTCTGCTTAGGGTTTGTAATTATTTAAGGACTTGAAGCAAGAATGACTGGTTTTCAGGATTAGCTAGAGTGTCCAACCAAGTTGTGTATTGGTTAAACCAGTTTATTGGTCTAGCCAAATGACTGTAATTATGCCAAATTACTGCTGAACTTTGTGGTGCAATCCTTTGGATTTCAGTCTTGCTTTTAGCATAAGTTTTTAACCTTTTTTTAGTCTGCTCATGCAAATTCATTCAAAATTGAATCCTTCCATCTAATTCTAAGTGTTAGCATCCTTTATCTGACTTTTCATTTCATTAGTCTCCCACCACCACATTTACCCAATTTCTTCCTCTGTCCCTCAACAGCAGAGAAAAATATCTATAAATATGAATAGGGTCTTTAGCCTTCAGATTATTTTATAACTTCCTGCTTTGCTTATTTTCCAATGTCTGTGCCTAATTAAGATATTCCTTGTATCTTTCAAAATAAGGATTAATTGCTGTAAATATGAAACTTCTTATTTTTAATGTGCTTTGAACAGCTGTTACAACAAGGGTTTTTTGTTATTGTTTTATAGGCAAATTTAGAAAACAAAGCAGTAAATGGCTGCAGACCAGAACTCATGGAATGCAGTATATGTGGCCATGGTGAAAAATACAGGGTGAAGACAAACCAAGCAGTACCCATTGAAAATGTGCAGTGTAAGGAGAAGGAGAGGATGACTGGCTTAGAAGCAGAGCAGTGGGCACACAACGAGAAGCCATCCTTTGGGGTCCACGTCAACGGCGACATCCACGGAGCTGCGACGGGCACCGGACACTTGAACCACGCTGAGCACAGTGAGAGAGCAGCCTCTCCCAGTCACTTCACTGAGCCAAAAAAATCCTTGGTGCACGCCATCAAAAATGGCATCAAAACCCTGCATTATTCACCACCAGGAGCAGCCCCTTCACTGCAAGATGTATCTGCAGAGGAAAGGACAGATTTGACAAGCAACTCCCACGTGCAATGGCCAAAGGGTAGCAATCTGAATAACATAAGCACTCAGACGAGTGGCACTGGCTGTGTTCACCCAGAAAACCAAGGGAATGTTTTAATGAAAGAGGAAAACTGTACCTGCAGCATCTCCGAGTATTCTGATCAGTCAGTTTTGCAGACCGGTTCCAGCTTGGATGTGCAAGAAAGCTTGTGTTGTCCTCTGCTGCCTGAGGAGGAGCTGCAGGCAGGGAAGGATGGCTCTGGAGTACCACATGTGGAGACACAGCCTGAGAATTCTGCACTCCAGCCCACTTTCTTGTCCCTGATTAAAACCAGAAATTTAACTCTGGAGCAGGTTGTAGCTATTGAAGCTTTGACACAGTTGTCTGAAGCTCCTTTAGAGACAACTTCACCAGCTAAAACTGAAAGTACTGAATGTACAGGAGAAACAACTTCCAACTCACTCCATGGTTTTAAAAGGGATGTCTCATCCTCCTTTACATCCTCTGCATTACAAGAAATCAAAGACACTTACTTACAGAATGAGCAACAGCTCTTGGCTCACTGCGCTCCCTCCCAGAAGCAGCTCCCTAATAAGGCAGTGTTATACAATGGCCAAAGTTCAGTGTCTGAATTGTGTGATCAACCCGCCAATCCGGCTGAGGAGATGCAGAAATTACAGTTCTCCTCAAGAGATACCAAAACTTCATCTGAATTAACATCAAATGCAGCATTATGTTCAGGATGTGATCCCAACAAAAATTGTGCTCATGAGCCAGTCAGCCTCGCAGGATATTGCAATGCTTCATGTGATGTCCAGCAAATAAGGAACAACTTGGAAGCTCCTGGCCAGTTAGAGCAAAAGCCAACATGCAATGATTTGAAATTGGAAGGTAGTTCCCTGATCAAAGAAGGAGGAATTCACAGCCAGGACGAAGAGGATGTAGCTGCACAGCTAACTCAACTAGCAGCACTCATTGAATCAAACCAGACAAATGCAGAGCACAAGAATGATATCAAAGCATCACTGCTCAATCTAATATCACACGAGAGGCCGCCAAAATATAACCAAGATGTGTTACAGAAAAAAGAATCTGTATTGTTTAGGCATAATTATAATTCCTTACTGTTAAAGCAAAAGCAGGCAACAAATAAGAAAGGAAATGGTGTGCCATGGAAACCAAGACACAAAAAGAAGCCTCAAGAAGCACGCTATCAACAAAATAATCAAAACCAGCTAGAGCTGTTGTCATGCCAGCGTAGTGAATTGCAGGACATTTGGATATCATCAAAACTACACAAGCTTGGTCAAACCATGCCACAGGACTCCAGGGCAGCTCCCTCTGAAAAGAAATCTCCAAGAACCAAAGTACAGAGAGCACCCAGTCAAAGTACTTCAGCATCACAAGAAAAACTAGATTATTTCTCCCACAAGCACAGATAAAATTCCACAGGTGTTTACCTGAGGCACCGCAGGAGAAAAAAAAAGACAGGTTGTTTGGCTGTGAAGTGGTGAATGAGCAAATGAAAACTGCGGGCTCCAGTGACCCACCAGGCACTGATCCACTGAAAAATGAAGTCATTGCACGTAGCCAGCACAGCGACCTGTCCTCCCATAATCCTCTGGCTGGTTCACAGCTGAAAACAGCATCCTTGTTGAAAAGACCAACTGAAAACCTACAGATGTTTACAGAAAAATGTAATTCTCAGGTACAGCAAACAGCAAATGTCAGTCAGGCACATCCTTTGCCATCAGCTGTTAAGCAGTGTAACCTGAGAGCTAACGAAACGTGTAGTGAAAACAAAGCCTGTGTGCAGCAGGCCAAACAACAGGTAGATCCGAAGTGCCAGGTGCTGCCTGGTCCCTGTGCCCAGGTGCCAGGTTCTGCTGAAGCTCTCAGGAATGTGGAGTGTGTGGGTGAGGTGACCAGTCTGACATCAACCAGTTTGGGTACTGACCACACCCAGAGCACAGGCGACTCAGGGTGTTCCCCAGCAAAAAACACGCTCAGCAGTTTCCTTGAATCACCCATGAAGTTTCTTGATACCCCTACAAAAAATTTAATAGACACACCTACCAAAAAAGGACAATCTGAGTTGCCAACTTGTGACTGTGTTGGTAAGTGTTTTTGCTAACTTTTGCCTGTACATTTCAAATGGAGGTGTGCTCATGTTGCTTCCTTTAATGTGAGGAAGTGTATCAGCTGTTGCACAAGAATCAGTGTTTCACCATTAGAAGACAGGAGGAAGTTATCCTCCCCCTCTTTGTAACTTTTGCTTGGTGTTCTTTGGGCCTGCAGAGCACAGCAGAATTGAGAATCTTTTGTACTGCGGCTGGCAGGATTAAATCCTCCAATTTAATTTAAACTTGGAGGAAAGGGAGGTCAGAACTTCACAACAAATAGTCTGCATGCAGATGGTTTCACCTTGGCTTTCATGTTCTGGACCAGCAGAGTGCTTGTTAAGAGGCCTGCGTTATGTTTTCTGTTCTGTAGAACAGAAATTAACTATCAGTGAATTAATTTTATTGCCCTCGATTTCTCTTTGTTAAAATGAATTAATAATGTTCCTACCAACAAGGATACTGGGAATTTTACTTAGTCAATACATGCCAGCTCCTCTAATGAAAGTTTTAAAGAATGCAGAATGTTGCTATAATTAAGGTTTTACTTTATAACATTAAAAAAAATGCTAGCAGAATCATTGGAGGAAATAGGCATGAAATAATTTTGAAGTATCTAAAGAAAAAAATCTGTCATATTCTTTATTATATTTATGATATTTCAGGGTCAAACTTTGTGTTCTAATTTAATTTGGAAGGCATGTCCATAAACTGTTTCTAAGTTCACTTTTAATAGAGTATATAAATTTTGGGTGCCAACATAGTTTTCTTTACCTGCTTACAGAGCAAATTATAGAAAAAGATGAGGGCCCCTATTACACACACCTCGGGACAGGACCAAGTGTTGCTGCTGTAAGAGAAATTATGGAGAACAGGTGAGGAAAATCCAGCTTTTAATGCTCATTGTATTTTTGACTGTCTAAACAGGGAAGAAGTAGAGCTCTGAGAAATGGAGTGCTGTGTCTAGCTTTGTTTTGCTGAGCTTTTGTCAGTACTCATTTGTAAAGTGTTTTCTTGTTCAAATATGCATGAGGTGAGCATGAGCACTTCAGGTCCAAACACGTTTGTCTTTTCTGAGCCCTTACAACCTCAGGCTGGAGTTTAAGTGCAGTGTGTTCTGAGGTGCCCTTGAAGTCAATAGGTATGACAGATCAGCAGCTGGCAGAATCAGGTTTTCTGGTGTCCTGCCTGTGGAGAAGCTGTGGCAAACTGGAAAGAAAAAGGTGATATTAGTGACTGATTGCACTAGGATTTATATGCAGATAATATTTTCTTACCCAGATAACATTTTGTTAGTGACAGTTTATGAGAAGATAAATGTCAAAGACCACTCTTGCAAGTAGGATTTTAAATTAAATGGATTTTTCTTTGCCTTATTTTTCTTCTGTGCTCAGTAAAAATAAATTCATTAATCTTTTATTGAAAATGTTTCTTTTTTCACAATGGCCTATAGTAGTTTGTTTTACTCATGAACTTTTTTTAATGCAGGTATGGAGCAAAAGGAAGCGCTGTAAGAATAGAGGTTGTGGTTTATACAGGAAAGGAAGGAAAAAGCTCTCAGGGGTGTCCAATTGCCAAGTGGGTAAGTTTTTATATTAAGTCAATAAAGTTGTTTTGGCTTCAAATGATGTGCAGTCCTTGACCTCAAATTTGATCTCGTCTTTAATGAGGATCTGATTTTTTGATTAATTGGAAAGCCTGAATGATGAAGCTGAGGAACATTTTGTTACCTTTTTTGTTTAAATTTAAGGCGTGGTTTGAGTGAGTGTGAAAGGGAGAGGCTTAACGGAGCTAGCAGAGATGGACAAGGGTAGAAATATCCTGACAGTGTTGAAAGTTTGGAGTGTATTGTGAAACATGTCATTGGGAATTGTGAAAGAGAGAAAAGAAGAGATGGTTGCTTGGGGGGGGGGTTCCTGGAAAACCATCCAGGAACATTTTTAAAAACCCTTCTCAATTGCATGACCACTTGAAGAAAGGAGAGTGATGGAGGAATTTTGGTCTCATATGCCAAGGAGGAGTTCATTACTATTTTTGAGGAACTGAAGTCAGTATTTGAAAATGTAAATGTTATGATGATACTTTTCACTAAAGTCTTGTCTCACTTCATAGGAGCCAGGAAATGAGGTAACAGACACAAGCTCCAGGAGAGAGCTTGGAAAGAATTGATTGTCCTTAATCTTTGCTGAAACCACTGAGGGAGGTAAAAAGTAGACTGGAAATCTTGTAAACTGAGTTTTGGAAAATAATAAAAGAACTTCGAAAAAAAAATGTATTGCTGTATTTAGGAATTTCAGACTTGATTGAAAAAACTGTGAAGGTAACTGTACAGTTGGTAGGGTAGTGTTTGTAACTACCTGCCAAAAATAAGGTTATTGCGTATTGTATGTGAGTGAATTTGCATGTTAAGCATTTACTGCTTGTGCTTGGAACAGTCAAAATGTGGTTTATATACTCAATACATAAACTGTTTTTCAGAAGGGAATCACATATGTGCTTGTGCTTCAGATAATATTTAATAACAAATCCAGTATCCAAGAAAAAAGAATTTAATACTAATTTCATAAATAACTGACCCAAAAAGAATGGAAATGGAATTTTGCTCAGTGTTTCAGCTAAGTAAAACAGTTTTAACAGAGGACAGGAACTAAAAATTTTACCATTTACCAAGAAAACAGTTGCAAGCAGCTAAAGGGAGGAAGGCATTTAAAACTAACTGTTAAGCTGGATTTTTCTGTTGCCAGTATCAGCATATTGTGAGATGTTTGTGAGATGCAGCTTTAATGTTAATTTAACTGAAGTTCTAGGGAGCAGTGACTTTCTTTTGTGTGAGTTCACACCTAAAGAGGAAGAATGTTTTTCCAAGTCTGCTATTGCTGTGTGACTGTTCAGTGCAAGAGAGGGAAGGGAATCCTTGGCATCTCCTGTAGAACTGTTCCATCCTGTGTAAGATCCATGTTTTGGGTTGATGTTCTTAATGTGTTGCATTAATTTTTCATGGGCAGTGCTACTTTTAATCTTTTTATGGGATGTATTTGGGTTTGACTGTAGCCAAAGAAACTGGTTGGTGAGATTGGTTTGAAAGATCTGGAAAAAGTTTGCTGTGCTCTTTGATACTTTCAGCCATGAGCTCTGTAGCTGCACAGGGAGTTTCACGCACTCATTTCCAGTGTCCTTTGGACCAGACTCATTTCTGCTTTGCAGATGGACATGCTCTTGCCCTTAGGGCTCCCCAGGGACTCACTGCTAACAGCACTGCAATGGAGCTCTGTTGAGGCAAACAGGATAGAAGGATGGAACTCCTCCATTGATTACATTGAACTATTTATTACCAATTAATTTTCCCTATTTCCACTAGGTTATTTTTCTTTTTGGTTTATTATAAACATTTTAAAATTAAAGGAGGCTTTCTGAAATACCTGTGTCCATACATTCTTCTGTTAGTGACTGCATAATACTGATTGTCTCTGAAGTTATTTTCTCTAAAGTGACTCCCAGGATACACCTGGTGTGTTAAACATCATCTGGGACAGTCTCCTTTCTTAGATGTCAGGTTGCCCTAAACTTACAGAATTCATTCTCTGTCACTCTTTTAATAATAAGCATCTCTTTTTAAATGTGTTATATTTTAGGGTGATATTTTACCCCTCTGGATATGAACAAGAATGCAGCTATTTGTTAAACATTTTCAGTAAATACTGCCCAGGGTTGGAAACTTTGTGCCTGTTCTATGTGTAGGTATCAGACTGACACCCACATGGCTGGGGAGACAAGCTTGTGATTGTTTTCACTGCATTAGGCAGCAACAACATTGCTTGATCTCTGGGGTATTTTCTTCTCCCCATCAAGTTGTGTTGTCTCATTCATTTGTCAAAACACAATTTTAAAAGAGTTTTGCCACAGATTCCCAATACGTGAATATATGTGTAGGTGGCAGGTGTGGTGTCAGAAAGTAACTTACCATTCTGGGATACTTGCTGGGATAAATGTATTCTTCCTTCTTTTCTGTTTGGATTTCTTCTGCTGTGTCCAAGTCACCACACAGCACCAAACAGCCAAACTACTGTTTTGTAGTATGTTAAAGAAAAAAAGCTTTGAAGTATGAAATGCCTGGCCTGTCACTCTCAGGAGTCTGTTGGTGTAATGAAGGGTTTCTTGTTACTGTGCATCCCTAGAACCAGCCAGTGGTGATGGGACTCACTGGTCCCACTGTTTGATCAGAGCTTTAGCTGCTAACAGATGTTTTGTGGTTTGGTTTTCTCCTGCTCTGGGTGGTGGTAAATTACAATTACCTCAATTTGTGTGAAAGGGCTGATGAATTTGTGAGTGGTTCATGAGTAGCTCACTGTAGGCATTATCCTGTAGCACTGAAGCCAAAGGCACATCAGTGCTGGCCTCGGAGAGGGTTGACATTTGGGTCTTAGTGGTTTTGGATTAAGTGCATTTCCTGTGGGTTCCTTCTCCTGGTTTAGGGCATGCTGACTTGGATCACCTAAGGTATCATTGTATCTTTTCCTTCATATGGAGTTGCAATACAATTTTTAAGGCTCCAGCTCTGGGAAAAAAAAAAAAAAAAAAAGAGGGAGAAGAAATGACAAAACCTCCAGGTCAGGCCAAGGTTCTTTTTGCCAGTGTTGTGTCTCTATGGCTGATCAATAGCACAAAGGTAGAAGACCAGGGCAGTTGCCTCCCAGAAGACTCACTTGGTTTGCAGGAATTCACAGCTTTGTGCTTCCCTGAGCTGGAGGCAGTGTTTTTGTGTTCAGTTGCCTTTCATAAATGTCATCTTCTCCCTTTCCTTCCTGTTCCCTTATGCTGGAAGTTAAAATGCTGGCAGTAATGATTTCAGCCCTGTGCTCCATTCCCTTGCAGTTGGTCTTGCTTTTTCACTGTTGCGGAGCAGTGACTTGGCATTTCCATAGTGCTTTCAATCATCATGCCAGATTCTCATTCCTGCATGGTAATGCCCAACTCAGAGTCCATCTGTATCCAAAACCAGACCCACAGAAAGACTGAGCTGTGGTTTAAGCAGTTTGACCTCTCCCTGTGCATCACCTTTCCTGGGTGATCCCTGCCTTGCCCACACAGACACCAGGCTGAGACCATGGCATCAGCTGATTTCTTCCAGGGGCTTCTGGAGAGCTGGCTCCTCTTGGGAATCTTCAGGCCCTCTGGTAATGATGTATTAAAAATCAAGACAATGCACATCACATTTAATACTACAGTTGTTTCATCTTTCAGTTTCTTTTGTGGGTATCATTTGAACTTGGCAAAGTCCTGCTTTTTGGGGGCAGGGAGTGGGGGTTTGGGTTATGTGTGTTTATTTTTGGTTTTTGTTTTTGGGTTTTTTGTTTTTTTTTTTTAAAGAATTGTCCTCTAACCACTTCTATCAGGGCTTTAACTTCAGAAAAAAAATTCTAGAGTGTCCTCTGTGAAGCTTTTCTGACATGGGAATCTTTCCAGACTTCTTGTTTGTGAACATCTGAGCCTTATCTTCTCTGAATGCTTTTTTTTTTCCTGTTTTTTTCTTTGGTTGGTTTTGGTTTTTGGGATTTTATTAACAGTTGGATGATCTGTTGTCCTTTTAGATTCTGTTATCCTGGTGGTAGCTCCAGTTTCTTTGAAAATACGGTGTTGTGGTGCTTTTATGCCTTTTGGAAGTTGTTTCTTAGACTCTTTCACTTGTGTACTGTTTGCCTTCTCTGAGTTTTTTATTTATAGCTTGACAGATCTTTATTTTCTTTATGTTGGCTGTTTATTAATAGGCTGTATAAATAATTTAAAAAATAGGGGTGGAATAAAATTAGATAAAAATCTTCATTACAGTCCTGTACAAACACAAACCTGATATTAGCCACAAAAATAATGTTTTTAGAGCAATGCCTAGCTCACTGTTATAATCAAGATTTTCTAGATCACTGAACCGGTAGGAATTAACTAAATGCCAGAAGCTACAATTTGTAAAGTGCTGAGTGAGCCTTAATAACAGTAAACTTTCTATAGATGTGGAGATTTTTTTTTTCAATCTGCTAGTTTGGTTTGAGTTGAGAAAGTCATTGAAAGTGGGAATTGAGAAAGTGAGAAAATGGAGAAGTTACTCCTGCATTGGCTCTCTTTCAGTTACTGTTAGTATTTGAAGAGATGTGTAATTCATTAAAGGAAAATGGCTCTCTGATGGTTATTTTCTGTTCCTGCTTGGCACTTCAGGGGTCAGGAGTTCTGCTGCAGCCCTGCTTGGTAGGGGATGGTGAAGCTGTCATGTAATTTGGAACATGAGTGGGGAATTTTTATAATAGATTTGAAAAAGACTTGAAAGTAAATTCTGCTGGACTGACTGTCTCCTAGACACAGGTGTAAGTAGGATGTGCAGTTCCATTTTGTTTTAAGCAACCTACTGTACTTTGTGCTTTTATTTCATTTATTGAACTGTCTTTAAGATTAAGTGATGTTCTCCATAGAAGTCTTCAAGGAAATTATTTTTAGCAGATAGAGAGGGTGGTTGATGAGGGTTTTGTTCACTTTTTTCCATAGTATTTTATTAGAGCATCACTTTGTTGCCATAGTGTTGTACCACATCATGGTAGTGTGTGTAGCTGTGCAGGCACTATTATCACTGTTGGCTAAATACAGAATTAGAGGAGTTTATTTTGGACAGAAGTGCTTGTAACATCATCCAAAGTAAAGCTGTTCTTCTAGTAAAAGTAATAAAGTAAAAATGAAGAGAAAAGCTGTGTTCAGTTAAACAAGGTTAAGTGTTCTTAACGAGCAAGAATTTTGGTATTATCACTACTTTATTTAAAGCAATATGACCTCTGAACAAACATCCCTCCCAAACCAAGTGTAGCTTTCCATGGCTGCAGTCTGGCAGAAGGGGAAGCTTGAGGGGGTGAGGAGGGGAAGGGCACAGGGAGCTGATTTTGTCCTCACTTCTGCAATGCTGGTGGTGTGATTGCAGAAGAATCACTTAGGCTGTGTGTGCTGCCATCTGCTCATCTCTAACCACTGCAGCACCGGTGCCAGCAGCCACTGCAGAAGGGCTTGCAGATAACTGCAGATATTGCACTTCAGTGATACTCCTGCAGAAATGGCTAAGGAACTTTACAGGATTTGAGTGACAGCAGCTGTTCAGAGCTAACTCCTTTGTAGTCTGCTAGCACTAGAAGAGAATTCAGCAAAGTGGAACTTATTTCCATTTTAATATCTCTTAGACACGCTGAGAATAAAAGGATGTAACATTTTCCAGTAAGAAAGGAGTTTTAATGTGATTTAGTGTGTGTAAGGGGCAATTAGGAAAAAGGAGGGCAGACTCACTTCTGTGACAAGCTGGTCCATTTGTCCTGCTGTCTGTCACAGCACCACCTGCCAGGACAGCACCTTGCACTGGTGGATTATTCAGGAATTGTTACTTAGCAGAGTCTTGTCCTGTGTTGAGGGATCTCCATCCACAAACTCTGTACAGAGGCAAAAAATTCAGATTAGAAAACTTGGAGCTGCAGTGTTGTAAATGAGTTTCCAATTTCAGGAAATTACAAGGAACAGTTAAGTATGTTCTCACTTCCAAATCAATTACTGGTACCCTGCAAAGGAGACATAGTTTATTTTACTGAAGAAATTCAGAATGGGCTGGAGGGAATACTGCAGTGGAGCCACATGGAGGTGAAAAAAACCTAAAAAGGACCTTTCTGTTGGTTCTGTTGTTTGGGGGGAGGTTTACCCAGTAATTTACAGGAGTGTATTTAACACAGTTAAAATTTTGTGTTCTTTGCTAGCAGTGTCTGGTTTCTATCATGTTAAAGTTAACACAGCTCTTCTGGTGATGGTAATTGGAAAGTAATTTCTCATCCATGTGGTAATTCAGCATCTGGTGCACTGAGCTTCTGCAGGCTGACTCTTAGCTACTTTCATAAGTCGTGTACGTGCTAATTTAGATAGGCTGGCTTATGTCTCGGGACATTTTTATTCACAGTGCACTTATTCCTTGTTCAAGAGCTCCTGCCAAGGAAGTAGAACTCAAGCATTTGGACAGCTGAAGCAGGTTTTATTGATAGTGTAGCTTTACTGATACTGTTCATTGCAAAGCATTCAGAAATTGTTTGGAAAAAAAGTGGGAGACAGGAGCCAAAGTGCTGATGATAAAAAGTTGTTCAGGATAATGAAGAGGAGGGACAGGCATCATGAAGAGGAGGAAGGACTTGCAATCAGAACAAATGGCCATTAAAATAATAGCTAAATCTTACTTGATAAAGTCCCACAAAAAGCAGGGTTGTGGTTTCATATACACAGTGATGGACACTGGGCTGTTTGTGCTCAAGATAAGGGTCAGACACCAGCTTGTTCAGCTGTGATGGAAAGAGCAAAAGAAACTGGTGAGAATGACTGGGGAGGAGCAAAGAAATCATGGAGCACAGTTGTGCCTGTGAGAAAGTGTGCTGCCCCTCAGGCTGGCTGGGTCTGGTTCCCCATCTCCAGAAAGCACAGCAGAGCTGGCAAAGGCAGGTGCAGACTGGCCAGCCTGGCAGGGAGGGAGGGGGAGGAGAAAGCAGGGCTCTCTCAAGTCTCCAGGGGCATGGAGAGCTGAACAGCAATGCCTTACCCAGTCTCATCCTGGCTCAGAACTAGAGGGCCCTGGCAGGGAGTGAGCTCTGCAGGAAGGAAAGGCAATGGCTTTTTCTTTCACGTAATCTGTAATTAAACTTTCCTGGTCATGTAGCGGGTGGTAGATTGCTGCATAGATTTAAAAGGGAGTGGAGAAATGCAGAAAAGGCAAATCCTTGAAAAGCTGGGAGAGAGCACATCCCCTGAGCTGCTGGTGGATGGCTGGAAGGTGCCTGCCTTCCCTGAGAGCCATCTGCACATCCTAGTGTAGATCCCACATCCCTGCCTTTTTTGCTGCTCATCCATAGGCAGCCGCTGTTGGTCAGGGTCAGGATAAGGCTGGACAGGACAGTGCTGCTCTGACCTTGTTCTTGTACTCTTCAGTTTTTAAAATCCCTTTCTGTCTCTTCACTATCCTTTTATGCAAAGGTGTCAAAAATCTTAACTTCTCTTGTTTATCCCATAACTTGTTGCTAAATTGCTGGGGCGAATTCTGCTGCATAGGGCACCTCTTCAATAAATCTGCTGTAGTTTTTGGCTCATGCTTTCTAGTAAGAAAATTGGGTAAGCCTAGACCTTTGTGGCTGTAGAAACAGGTGTAGCTGTGTGTGTGTCAGAGTTGGCTATGGCTTACCTTGAAGGCGTGCTCATATTCTCAGGTTCTGCTCTTTGAGACTATCTGGGCTAGCTGATAAAATGAATTACTGGAATTGGTGCCTTTCTTTGGATGTACACATCAACAAGGACACCTGGAGAGCTGTAGGAATGCAGAATGTGGTAGTGCACAACTACAGCACCACAGGGATTGAGAAAACTGGGGTTAAAAATGGTCAAAATACTGAGCATCCTGCCCAAATTAGCATGCTACAAGGATGATACTAATGGTACTGTGTGTCCAGTGTGTGAGTGCTCCAAGGAAGCTCTGTGGAAGGGGCTGTGTCCCATGTCAGTGTTTCTTTTTGTCCCAGCCATGGTCATGCTTGCACAGGTGAGGCAGTGGGCAGCTGTCATGAGGGCAGAGCAGGACCAGTGGGTATCAGCTGAGCTTTATGGAGAAGTTTGTTAGGTTTTGTTCTTTCCTGAAGTTCTGTATTGAAGCTGAAACAGATCATTCATTGTTAATGTGGGAGTCTTGATGATACTTAGCACTGATGACATTGAATGCTTGCTGAAATGAGCTCGGGGTGATCTGGCCTTGCATCCTTCCAAGCTGACCATAGCATCACAGAATTCAGGCTGGAAAAGCACTCTAGGATCATTGAGTGCCATCATTAACCCAGCACTGCCAAGCCCACCACTAAACCACATCCCTAAACACCACATCTGTATGTGTTTGCAATCCCTCCAGGCTCGGGACTCCCCCACTGCCCTGGGCAGCCTGTGCCAAGGCTTGACAGTCCCTTCTGTGAAGAAATTGTTCCTAAAATCCAGTCTAGACCTTCCTTGGGGCAACTTAAGGCTGGTGCTAGTTGCCTGTTACATGTAAATGTTACATAATGCTTCACAAACTTGTTACAAGTCTGTTTTGTTGTTTATGTTGTTTTTTCAGTGTGAGTCAGACAGTCAGTCATGGTTAGCTTGTGTGGAAAAGCAATTGCAGGGGAAGAGTTTTTATTTTCCCATTCTAAAAACCTAGCTTTAAGTTTCCCCCACTTTAAAAATGATTACTTTCTCATGCCTTTAAATGCATTAGGGACCAAAATTAAACAAACTGAAGTATTAAATTGTTTACTTTATCACTGTTGTTAACTGCATCACAGAAATCATGAGTAATACTAAAAACCTTTGGACACAAGGTTTTGCCAGCTGATTTCTGCATTGTTCCCAGTCTGAGGAAACTCTAGAATTCAGCTGTCTTGCTCAAAACTGCTTTTCTGTACATTGAGTGTGGCATTGTTGAGGGTTTATTATTGTTACACAAGAGAGATTCTCACAGTTTATTACTTCTGTGGGAATGTCGGGGGCAGCACGTGGAGGGAATCCTCAGTTCCTATGGAAAAGCAGCTCAGCTCCAGCTCTGGCTGCTCTGTCCCTGGCTGTGGCTCTGCTCTGGTGCAGAGGGGGCTCTTCTGAGCCTCTAACAGATGGGAGAAGTGCCTGATCTCCGGGAACAGAGGATGGGAGCACACTGGGTGAGCCACAGGAATGAAATTGACACAACTCCTAAATCCCTGCGCTGCCTTTGCGGCCTCAAACGTGATGGACTCGAAAATGTTTTGGGGTCCAATAAGAGTATTGGAGTCTCTGCTATATACATAATGAAGCAAATTCCAGCTACATTGAACTCCAGGAAAGTGTGGTCTTGGTTTAAAGGAAACTATAAATTTTGTGTTCACTTGTCATTTTTCTTGGGCTCTGTTTCTAGTTTAGAGCTATAAGAGAACTTAAAAAGGGCAACCTGATGTTGCACAGTACCAGACTGTGCTATTGAAGTTACAGCCTAGAGATAAATTTCTTAAAAAATTAGAAAAGTTAAAGCATCATTTCACTCTGAGTAACAACATTAAGTTGTTCTGGCTTGAAGGAACTGTGCTACCTCTGGAATGTAAAATTCACATTGACATGAGTAACCTGTGTTGTATGTCAACCATAACAGATTTCTGTAAACCTCACCTAAGTGTAAATAAGTTGGATTATTTTTCTCTCATTAGAAAACATACTGAACTGTTGGGGAGTCACAACCAAGATTCCTTTTGAGGAATCAGAGGCATTTACTTGTATTCTTATTAAGCTTAAGGCTGATTGTAAGAGTATATGATTAACTTTAGAAAGGCTGTACTGCATCTCCTGACACAAATAAACTCTAAGCTTCTTCCTGCTCAGCCTGCACAGATGCTCTCTCCAACTCTTCATCTGTTGCAGACCTTTTCATTTGCAGATGAATTGCAAGTGTGCTTTGGTCCCTGAATTAATGAGTCCAAATGAGTTAGATATTCAGAGGTGATCAGGCTAGGGGGTCACATATGAATGGCAGCTGCACATCTGGCAGCAAAGCAAATTTGACATCAGTCCAATAGGGAATCAGCCTGAATGCTCAGATATTCGGCGGTATTGAAAGAGTGAGTGAACTGTTGCCTTGCTGCTTTTCTGGTCCATGCCCAGTGCTGCTGTGTGTTATCTGTGGGAGCTCTGCTGGGTGAAGGCTGGGCTGAGTGGCCACATGCCTGGAGCAGGCAGAGAGCTCTGCAGTGCACACACAGCAAGAGCCACACGGGTCCCCATTCTGTGTATGACAGGGCTGGGGAGGATGGAGCCTCTGCTGCCTCAGAGAGGGCCAGGCCTGTGGTGTTTGAAGCTTCACACTGCAAAGTTTATACCTTTGCTGGAGGCTTTGTGTAGGCTGTGCTGGCTAAAACACATTGCATGAATAAATTAACCTGTTTTCAAAGACTGTGTTCTAGTATTACCTAGCTTTAATGCATTTTCTGTGGTCTTAAATGCAACTCTATTTCAGATTGTGGCAAAAACCTAAATATGTGGCAATAGGACTCTAATTTTTTCCCATTTTTATTCAGTAGTGTATTGTACTGTTCCATACTGGTTAGTCTGTGTGTTAGCATCATACAGGTTCCAGCACTTTAAGAAGTTTAATATAGGTAGTCTAGGGATGTGTTCTGAAAAATCCCATTCCTTCCCTCACTAAGAGCACAGTCTGTTTCATCCTTTTCTTCTAATTTTTCTTTGCAAGATGGGAACCATCTTAGATACTGATCTGTAATGCTGGTAGCTGCCCCAGCACATGGCCTGTGTGTTTTGGGAGTGTGTTTTCACATACCTGCCTTTTAGAGTGTTTCACAGTACGTTTTCTGTTGTATTTTCAAGGTAATGTTAGGTTCTCAGGGGATCTGTCCTTTTAGAGGTTATTTTCCTTGTAATGCATCTTCTTTATTGTTTGTGTACAACACCTATGTACTGGTTTGAAAGCAAAACCAATGAAAGACTCCAAGTCAGAAATACAATTTAGTAGGAAAAAGAAAAAAGAAATACATGCAATAGTAAAAAAGAAAGCCACTGACAGAGTCAGAATACAGCCTGACACCCCCGCTAGCTGGGGTGGTGGTAGCAGCCCAGATGAAGTGGTCTTGTTGAAGTAGTGATTCTGTAGAAAGGTCTGGTAGCTCTTGTCCTCTGGAAACCAGTGGGTAAGGGCTGCCTTCGTGTTCCAAAATCTCAGTTTTTATCTGGGTAGGAACGGCTTGTCTCCTCCCCCTGGCTGGAGCATCTCCCAGTGGGATGATGTAATTTTATCAGTCATGCAGTGGGACTGAATGGCCATTAACAGGAGATATCTCCCTGGAGGAGGGGTGGGTGGTGAAAAACTTAAAGAACACTGCCCCACCTGATTTTTAACAAATGGTGATAGAATACATACTTTTGGGCACATCTTTACATTGTAACCTAGGACAGCCTAAAACATTACTCCTCCTGTAAACTGTACTGCTATTTCTACTGCAGGGAAAAAAGCAACACAGAATCATGTTTGACACCAGAGATGAGTGTGTGATGCTGACCCTGCTTACAATGACACTGAGTCCTGCTTACAGTGGAGGCTCTGTGGGCAGCATTTCTTGCCTTTGCAGGCCCTCCTTGTCCCAGAGCAGAGCAGCTCGTCAGGTGCTGCCTGTTCTTAGCCAAGACTGATGCCAGTGGTTGTTGCAGGTGATCCGAAGAAGCAGCGATGAGGAGAAGTTGCTGTGCTTGGTCCGGCAGCGCGCGGGGCACCACTGCCAGACAGCCGTGATCGTGATCCTGATCCTGGCCTGGGAGGGGATCCCGCTGCTCCTGGCCGACACGCTGTACAAGGAGCTGACCCAGAGCCTGCGCAAGTACGGCTGTCCCACGGGCCGGCGCTGCGCCCTCAACGAAGAGTGAGTCCCTGTTCCTGGCAGTGCAGCACTCCAGCTCTGAAATCACACCGCCGCCTGTCCTTCAGTGCCACACCTCCTGCCTGGCCTTTCCTGCAGAAAAGGCTCTCGCTGGGAGCTGTGTGTGCTGTGCCCAAGGCAAGGGGTGCTGCTGAGCTGCTCCTGGCTCTGTGCACGCTGCCCAAACACCACCAGCGTGCCCTGAACGCACACAGCAGTGCTCTGTGCACACGCAGCAGTGCTGGCAGAGCTGCCAAGAGGGGCACTTGTGACTTTGTAAAGTAGACATGAGGTTGAACACTCACAACTTGGATCTTCCTCTCTGTGCCTCTGAGGAATTTAGTTTAATTGATTAGAGAATACGTTGCAACTGCAGTGCTGCCTGTGTGTGTGTAACTGATTCTGAGAGCTGTTAGACCTGAGTCTAATGCTTGTGTTCTTAAAGGGTCTACTCAGAAAGTCAAATCAATTTGGAGTTAACACGTAACACAGGAACTATTGGATTTGGGGTAACCCTAAGTAGCAGGGCTATTTTCTTGATTGGAGAAGTGTTATCCAACTGGAGAAGTCAGAATGAATGCATAGAGTATTAATGTAATTGTACTTGAGTGTTTATATTTCTGTCCCAGAGTTGGGTGCTCATGAGGCTGTCTTCGTGGAGAAAAGACAGCCCTCTACACATGAGTACTTTCTTAATAGAAAATACCTGCTCAAGCCATGAATTTCACAAATTCCTTTGTTAGGCTCTGTATTATAAAAGAAATAGCAAAATAGCACTGACCTAAAAAAACTCCAGACCCAAGAGCTGTGTTGCCAGCTGACCTGATGTGTCTTTATTTCCTTTCATAGTCGTACATGTGCATGTCAAGGACTTGACCCAGAAACTTGTGGAGCATCATTCTCATTTGGCTGTTCATGGAGTATGTATTTCAATGGCTGTAAGTTTGCCAGGAGCAAAAACCCCAGGAAATTTAGGCTTCTCACTGATGACCCTAAACAAGTAAGATTTATTTATCTTTTTTTCTCAAAATGCCTTTTCTGATGATTTTCAGATCTAGATGTTCTCCACCCCTTCTCTCTCCCACATGTGTGCATAACTTACCAGTGACTCACAGTCAGCAAAGTTTTTGTAACTGTAGTATTTAGAATAAATGACACTGAGATTTCATTCAGTGGAATAATTACTATATGTTTATACAACATAAAATTATTCTTAATGCTTTTCTGCATGCATGTTTAGCTCACTGTGCAAGTCTCTGAAAGTTTAATTCTTTGTAAGTAAAGGGCCAAACCTGTAGCTCAAGGTTTCAGGCCTTTTGCCTTGGCACAGAAAATGTTGTACCTTGGGGCTGCACTGCTTTTCCACTGCTGTAGGACCAGCTGGCAGCCTGGACTCCCCTCTGTCTCCAAGAATAAACTGGTTTTTTTTTCTGTGGACGGTGTGTTTTTGAAATAGTTTTGAAGGAATGAACACACTAAATGCAGTGCAGTGAAATGATACCATAAATGCTGCTTATGAGTGTTAGTGATTTCATAAAGGTGAGGTAGCACAAAAAACAGTGGTGGATTATGTGAAGTAACAAACCTCGAAAAAAAATGGAATTTGTTATATAAACTTCCTGTATTTATTGGGCATCCTTTCATTTTAGGGATCCCATTCCTTCTCTGTCCTTTGTCACTCCCTGTATAATGCTGTGCATGGAGCATTCTGTGCATGCATTTTCCCTGTAGGTTTCTGATGCTGAGTGAGATGAGGTTAAGGGTGTAATACACTGAGGAAATAATGGTTCCTAGGACAGATATCCTCCTGGTAGGATGGATAACTAAGGACAGATTACCTTCAATGTGGTTTAGAAAACCTGGTGGTAGCCATTTACAGCTGATAAAACTGAGTTAGGAATTACTTAAAAATACAGTATGGTCTTGTATAATGTAAATCCCACTGAAAAAAGTGAAGTCTCCTGGTCTTTATGTATGTTGGTGTTTACAGTGTGTGGTTTTTTATAACAAAATGAAGCAAGCTGTTATTTTTTGCCACTATACACTGTGAGAAACTGAAGCTGCAGTTGTCTCTCAAAGCCTGGTCCTTGGAGAAAAAAAAATTAGGGAGCCTGTCACTGCCCTCTGCTTTCCCAGTTGGTTGGTGGTTTTCCTGGAAAAGCAAAAACTTAGGATAAGAATTTAGGGATTGTTTCTACAAATAAGAGCTTATATATGACTCTGCCATAGAAGCTCACCTAAACTCTGTGTTTATATGGCTTAGCCTAAGGAAGGGAATATTATGTGTTAATCTAGTAGTTATTCCCACAAAGTCCTGGTTTTTGCCCCTCCAAAGAACAAAACAATTAACAAATGTTCCTGTTAGAAGTTCTGCTGCAATATGAGAAAGGTACCTGGGAGAAGACCTAAGAGCTGAAGTTAAATGCTGTTAGGGGTTTCTCACATGGTGTCTCAGCATAGGCCATGGCCCCATAAGCAAAACACTAACAGAAGACCTGGGCTTCCATCCTCACTCAGCTTGGGGTATGATTTTTCTCCTCTGTTTTTGTGTGCAACATACCTCACTCCTTGACTGTGTATGGAAAATGATACAGAAATGAGTTCCTGTGTGCTGGGTTCCTTTCACCTAGCAGGTACCCTCTATTGTTACTTGGCTGACTTCTGTTCAACAGCAAAAGTAGGCATTTATGGTTGGGGACAAAGGGCAGCAGAACAGAAGTCAGTTTAATAAAATATGAGGTAGAAGCTGACCTCCTGAGCGTTTCTCAACTGCCTGAGATTCTTCTAAAGCAAGCTGCAGCACCAAATGTTGCCTTTCCCTGCAGGAGGAACTTCTTGAAAACAATTTGCAGACATTAGCTACTGATGTGGCTCCGGTTTATAAGAAGCTTGCTCCAGAAGCTTTCCAGAACCAGGTGGGTGTGTGACATCCAGCTCTGAGTGGTGCAGTTTCAATCCAAAAAGCAGCCCCAGAGCGTGTTCCTGGGTGGGGCTGCAGCCCTCTCAGGGCAGTGAATGCCAGTGCATTTGGCAGGTTTCCATACACTGCACCTCTTTACTTGAACTGGTGCCTAAGTAGCACCATGTTTTTATATGTGAGAAATGCTTAGAGATAATACTGTAAACAAAACGGTTTTATTATCCAGGACATTTTAATTGTGGCTGATGTGATTATCTCGTTGGCGTGCAGCGTGAAGCGTTCCATGTTTCGTAGGAGAACAGGAATCACTGGCTGCCTGGCTGCCTTGGTTCTGTCACAAGCTGCTGGTTTCAGTGGCAAGTGGCTGGAGCTGGTTTTCCTTGCAGGTGGAGAACGAGCACATGGGCCCCGACTGCCGGCTGGGCTCCAAGGACGGGCGGCCCTTCTCCGGTGTCACGGCGTGCATCGATTTCTGTGCCCACGCCCACAAGGACACACACAACATGCACAATGGCAGCACTGTGGTAGGTACACAGCACCTCCTCACTCCTGCCCTTTGCTGGGATTGCTGACAGCTCCAAAGGGCTGCTTGGGTTCATTTGCATCAAGTTTCAGAGTTGTTTCAAAATTAACTGCACGTTGCCATATATCAACGCCCATGTTATTTGCATATGTTTTTTACTGTCTGCAGAGAACATGAGAGTATTATTGCAAAACAGATCAAAATGGGGTGGGAGTGAGCCTTCTTACAAAATGCCTCTGTTCTGTAAAGACACCTGCCTGGTCCTTTGCAGAGGCCTGATAAGTTATTCCTGGGAGAGGGCTGATGTTAAAGGGAAATAATTGTCTAACCAAGGAGCTGTACAGACCTCTGTAGAGGAAGAGCTAAAGCAAACTAATTCATTACTAACTTAGCTCCCTCAGGCTCATCAAATTAACTCTTCCTTGCCCTGGGCACTTACCAGGCTTGGTGTTAGTGTAGTTACAGATCAGGAAGTAGACAGTGGATCATGGTGGAGCAGGTGACTGTTACAGTCTTCAAATCTCTCTGAAAGGAAAGCACACAGATTGGTGTGGCTGCTCTGTGAAATACCTTGATGGATTGCCAGTAAGAAAATTGGTTGGGAGTTATTAAGTGATCTAGAAATTAAGACCAGCATGTTGAAGAAAGACAAGCTCAAAGCAGAAAAGATAAAACTGGCAGTGATCTTTGAGCAGTTGCAGCATCACAGTGCTCTGAATAGCAAGGGTGACTTCTTGTACAGCAGTGCAGGGAACAGGAGTAACTTTTATATCAAAAGATGTATATCAGGAAAAAATCTATCTATAATCTCTAGAATTTTTTTTTTTAAATGCAAGTTGAATTATTGTGTTGCTGTGATTCAATAAAGTGTTTCATTTACACCTACAGTTAACATTGAGCATGTGTATGTGACAGCAATGAAATAACTGTACAGTTATTTAATGTTAATTTTCTGCTTGTAAGGTGAGCAAATGTCTGTTCCTTTAAAGTATGGAAGCAGCTCTGGGAATCCACCAGGAATGCCAATCCTCAATAGTCCCAGACTATTATTTTTACTTAGTTTTGGAAGTATGCATCGCAAAATTACTTCTGAAGCATAGGAATTTGGTGGCCTTAAAGATTCTAAACTCAAAAATGAGACCATGTCAGACAAACTGCACTATATGCTTTTTGATGAAATTTAGTTCAGATGTTCTGCAGAGAATAGTTTTAAGTGCTCCATTACCTCTTAAATTAAAGACATAATGGCAGCTGAGTCTGCTACTCATTTTGCCATAGTGGATCCCAAAAAAGTCATAAGTTATGGCCAGAAGCACCTGGAGGGCCAATTAAACCTTTTTTGAGGAAGGTATTGGGGAATGGGTCTGCAGCTGCATTTATCTGTAATCACCTGATACTCTTTCAGCTTCACATTATCCTTGCTGATGTTGATACTTCATGGACTGTATGTGGTGTGTTTGCAAGTAGCTCCAAGTCTCAGAAGCATGGAACATTAGAACTTGTGGAAGGTCATTGTATGGTCCAGAACTCATCACTTGCACTTTCTACCAAGTTCTGCCAAATTTTGTCAGTTTTGCACAACATGACCAAATGATGATAACTGCTGAAAACTCTGCCTTGCAATCTGGTTTTCATGGGTAGCTCACTCACAGATAAATACTGCATACCTGTGTTCCCTTTGTTTAGATAGGATTTCTCCTTATTTTAGTGTACTTGCAGCAAGATCCTGTTTGTAAATGGAGAACAGCTGTAAGTATCAACACTGGAGTTTACTTACTTAAATTGGGACATTAGGAAGGTGAAGTGGAGTTGGGAGTTACCTTGTGGTCTCTGTGCACAGTTACAGTCATATGAATTGGAAGCCTAAAGCAAAAAATGTTGGTTTTTGCAAACAGGGTGGCAGGACATGCTGCGCTTGCTTCAGTCCAGATTTTCATGACAATCACAATTAGGGTTATTAATTTTGGCTTATAACCAAGTCTGGTAATACCATAGGAAATCTAGTGGTAAGGGCACAAAAAGAAATTAGTACATGTGATACCAGCACCTCCTGCATTCCTGTCTAATTCCAGAAGGTGCAGTGTGGCTGCCTACTTAGCTTAAAATGCATGTTGATATATTTTAAATCACTGATCATAATGATGGAGAGTTATTTACATAATTGTTGACTTATTTTGTCTGTGAAATGGACTGAGTGCAAGTACAATTCTGAAGTGACAGCTCTCACAGAGATTGCTTTCTCATAATGTGGTCATGAACAGAATGGGAACAATTTACATTAAAACCCTCCAGCATCCATGACTTCACTGTTTTTTCACTTGTTTTTTTTTTTTTTTAACTGCTTGTCACGCAGTTAAAGTCTGTACACGGTGTACTTGTCATTTTGGCCCTTGTTAGTGTTGTTCAGATTTCTTCCCTTTCTCCTTACATGAACACAAAATCGTTATTTATAGATTCTAAAATTCTTCTAGAAAGGTTCAAGTGAGTACCTTGTAAATTGATAATTGCAAGTGCTGCTGGCTGTGTTAGTGTGACACCTTTTTGTTTTCTCCCTTCATCGTTGGTAAATCACTTTTACTGCAAGTATGACAGGAATTCTGTATGAGGCAGAATTTCCTTTTCCCAAAGTCAAGGAAAACCAGAGTCTATTCAAATTATTTAAACCAGGCACAAATATAAGTTCAACAAAGAACTTAAACGAGGTTAATAATAAGGAATAAGTTTACTGTACAGTTAGAAGAATATATTTTAAAATATTCTTGCATTTTTCTCAGTGTGTGTGTTTGATGAGCTGCACTATTTGACTCTGAAAATAAACCATCCTGTAAAGTTGTGTTAGCAGTGGGAGTGTCTTGGAAATGCCCTCTGGAGATACAAGAGAGAACAGTACATCTTAACTAACACAAATGGGGATTGCCATTGCATGATAATCATTACTGGACATCTGAGTTGCTGAGCATTGTTCCTGGCTAGCAGAGTCAAGCTCTGAATACACTGCCTCTGACAGAAGGCTATAAACAAACACTCCCTGCTTTCTCTGTAGTAGAATGACAGTTCTACAGAGATGTAAACTAATGTGTTTGTCTGAAGGAAGCAAAAATAATTTGTGCCTAAAAATTGAATTTTTAAAGAACCTTTAAGGCAATAAATATACCATGCATTTTCACTTAGACTCTCTTGTCATCTCTTAATATTCTCCTAAGGGCCACTGATGTACGTTACAGCTGCAGTGTTAGGGTGCATGTTCCTTATGGATATGGAGCTAAATGAGCAACAGATAAAAGCTATATAGTTATTGATGGAGTCTGTGAAATGTAAGTACTTTTGTTTCTTTATTGGAATAGCTGTGAAGGATCATGTCTTTCATATCTGTGGGAATCCATTGCAGGCACTGACACTGTTCTTTTTGGGGTTTAAAAGTGGCTGGGACAAAAAGTGTCACTGGTTCTGCAGCTTGTATGTGGGTGTTGCTCATCCAAGGAGGCACAGGGCCCTTGCTGCTGGGGCTGAGGAAGGAGAGAGGCCAGGTGCAGTTGTGTGTAATCCCTGGTGCCACACAGTCTGCAGCAAGCCCTGGGGAGAGGGGAGAAAGATGAATCTATGCTTTGAGGGCAGCTACAATACATAATTTTTTACAGGCAGTAGAACTAAGTAGTAACAATTGCCAGTCCATCAGCAAACTTTTCCTAGATTGGATAAAACCCCCAAACCCTCTGCTTTTGCCATCCCTTCTGTTTCCCATATGCCCATCACAGCATTGGCACAGGGCTCCAGGCCTTTGCAGTGACTGACAGATGTCTGTGCCTGGTTACACCACGTTCTGCACTCCCTGCTCGCTCTGGAAGCTGCACTAACACCAAGTGCTTCAATTATAGCAGACAGGAGGAAAGGTGAACCCCTGGGCCTGTAAAGGAGGGGTTTCTGTTGGATTTTATATTGTGCAAATTGAGACATATGAGGTTCACTCTGCTAACCTGTGAGCTCCCATAGAGCAGTTGCTGTGCCGTACCTGTGTCACCTGTCTGATGGCACAGCCTGGGGGCATGAAGTGGGCAAAAGGGAAAGGTATTTGGGGTTCCCTTCTCTGGCTTTGACCTACACACACTTGTTCAGGGTCGATCAGGCCAGCAGAACAACGTGGTTTGTCTTGGCTGCAAAGGAAAAGCAAAGATGTTTTATGTGTAATGGTGGGCACGGCTGCAGCAGCACCTGAGGACACCCACGATCTCCAGCTGCACAGGGAGGGCTGTGTAGGAAACCTGATTCCAGCTCTCAGGTTTGGAAAGGCTGTTTGAGTGCTCTGCTGAAACTTGAATGTAAAACATTGTTATTACAGCACAGTGGAAAAGGCGCCGTCATTTCTACATGTGAGGTTCGAGAGGACACAGGCAGATCAAAGAGATCCAGAATAACACATTGGAAGTTACGTGGCTACAGATGGATGTCTGGAGGGAGTTCCATTGAGTTCCTGGTGCATTTTAAGTTTAGAAGAAGGGAATAATAATCAAGTTTCATAAACATGCCACTTTTACCATGACATCACTTAACCCAGAATAGGCAATGGGTTTGATTACCAAGCACATTGGAAACCTAAACAAACCATTTGGCCAACATTTCTTTGGCCTTTGAGCATCCTGGATGATTTAGCTGCCTGTTCTGGAAAAAGCAGAGTAGCAGGATATGCAGCTTCATTCTGTAAATGGCCTTTAATAGACTTGATGGTTTTCTCATATTTGTATTAAATTGTGGTCAGTTTGCAGCAGTGTCAGTACCAATGGAAAATAATGCTTTTCACTTCCCAGCAATTGCTTTTAAGTTTCTAATGGAATATTTTGCACAGATTTGAATCTTGGAATATTTTTAAAGGAGATATTTCTCATTTGGTGAATTGCCACCTTTAGCTGTAAGTTTTTTGCTTATCTGTACAGCCTTAATTTATGATCTGTTTTCCCATATCATTATTTTCAATTATCTGTTTGCCATAGCGCCATTGCATTTATGTTAAAATATATTAAGGAGGTACTGACCATGAAAGTATACATGTATTAAAATAGGTGTTGTGGTATTTAGGCTGTAGCTTTACTAGTCTTCAGATCTGGATGCAATTTTGGATATACATTAATTTTCTAATATGTATTCAAACCCAGTATTTAATATACAGGGTGTGCTGGAGTTGGCAGGACTTTCACCATCGTTCTGTCAATATACTGCAGCCCTCATCTTGTTTAGTTCCTCAAAACAGTTCTTCATCTTTCTTGTTCCAGAGGGTGTTGGCTTTTGCATAGAAATTTGTAATTGTAAATGGGATGAGGGCCTCAATTTTCAAAATAAGCAATATTTTGGTTGAATCTTCAAGCCTTCTTTCAGGCTGGTGTGTGGGCCAGACACGCTGGACATGGTATTCTAAAAGACCAGTGCCCAGTTTGTGATGAAAACAAGTGGGAGCCAGGCCCCTCCATGCTGGCTTTATTCCTGCTTTTGTTTATAACTTAGAAGGGGAGAGTGCACTGGGCTTTCTGAGAACATCACTCATATACAGTCATGCTCTCTGTATGTCCAACCCTCTCTTGCCCTTCCCCAATAATTTGGCATCTGCTGGTCAGTTTCAACCAGGTGTCACTGAACTTGGCAGAGACTGAATTGTCTTTGGAGATTGTTTAACCCCTTGTTGTGAGTTGTGAAATGTTCCTGTTGGCTGAGGGGAGCTGGCCCCAAGGCTGAGGCAGGCCCTGCTCAGGCTGCTGATGCCCAGCAGGGGTGGGAGCAGGGATCCTGGCTGGGCTGGGCTGGGCTGGGCTGGCTGTGGGAGCACGGGATGGAGAAGCACAGGAAGCAAGGTGCCAATCCTGCTCACAGAACAACTTGTTGTTTTTTCTAAATCTGCCTCCTAGTGCAGAGGCTGCCTGGAGCAGGTGAGTACATGGAGCTGGCACCTCAGTGAGCGCTACAAAGCAGCTGCTAACTGCCCTAGAGTCCCCTCTCCATCCCTTCCAATGCCTCCTGAAAAGCTCTGCCTTGTCTCTGCCCCTCAGATTTCCTCCTTTTGCTACTCTGCAACTGCCAAGCTTTGCATAGAGCTATTGATAAAGCCCAAGCCACTACTCTTTTGGTTCAGGATTTTTTAGTTTGTGGTTCTGTAATTTTATTTTTCTAGAAGTAATTGTGTGATGCCTTTATGCAAAAGCTGTGCTGTAAAATAAAAAATGTTTGGTTTTTTTTTTAATTCCCTAAATAATAGCATCCTTCTCCCCTGGAATGTTAAGCATGGTGACAAGATTCTGGGAAACTGGATTGACTGTTTGTTGTAGGCATCAGATTCAGCCTACAGAATGATGGACTGATACAATTCCATTTAGGGAGTATCATCTCCTCCTTGGATGGAGCTCCTTTTCCTTCATGTGTGTAGTGAAACAGCAGCTTCCCTAAGCCATGAGGTTGATGGATGGCATTGTAGCCATGTAGCAGTCCCTTGGGAATGGAAGTGACAAAACTGCAGAAGGGTGAAGGTTTGTACGAGTGCTCAGGCACCTGGGAATGTCCCTTGGGAATGACACCAGGGACCATAGTGCCAGCAGTGAAAGCAGTGTCAGCACTGCTTTCAAGGGGAAGGGTTAGTGTCAGTAACAGCTGGAAGTCAAGGAGTGCTGGAAGTGTTCAGCATTACGATGACAATAAGAAAAGGATTGCAATAGGTTGGAATATTTGATCACATTTCTGATGTGCGCTCATCAAACTGGGTATAACCAGCACTCTCCTCTGGGCTCCAGGATCTCACAACACACAATAGCAGGAACTAGGGCAGTGGCTTGGGAGAACATTTCCTGGGTGCTGGGAGTTAATTACAGAAAGGTGTTAATGTAAGAAAGTGTTGAGAGAGGGAGGGAGTTAGAGCTGAGATTTGCAAAACATAAAGACCAGTACGAGTGACTGTGCTGGTTTGGGGCTTTTTCCATTTACCAGCCAAAACCCATTCCAAATCTAGAATAAATTCCAGTTCATAGACACTTCTCGTTTAATGCAAAAATAGTTTTTCATATTTTGTAATCCTGAGAAATGAATCTGAACATCAAAGATGTATTTATATGTATTAAAAAAAAAATAATTGGAATGCTTAGGACTTTACAGAGGTTGGCATGTATTTGTGAATACTGTAAGCTGAGACAAAATTTCATTTTCCCATCCAAGACACGTACCTTGATCTTAAAGTGCTAATAGTTTTTCTGTGTCATCATAGATGAAACAATTATTTGTTCGTATGTGAAAGCCCCATAGCATTGAGGCCACAGAATAGGGGTAAGCAGTGAAGCCTAGGATGGCTGCCCAGCCTTTATGTGACTCGTGGTTTATTTGTAACTGGTTCTGCTCCTGCCAGGTCTGTACCTTAACGAAGGAAGACAACCGGAGAGTGGGGGTGATTCCAAGTGATGAACAGCTCCATGTGCTGCCTCTTTACAAAATCTCACAGACAGATGAGTTTGGCACTGAAGAGGGCCTGGAAGCCAAGATCAAAGCCGGAGCCATACAGGTGCTCACAGCGTTCCCCAGAGAAGTGCGAATGTTGGCCGAGCCTCTCAGGGCTACCAAGAAAAAGAAACCAGACACAAGGAGGACCCCGAGTGAAAAGCAGTCATTAATAGATAAAAAATATTCAACATCAGTAAAACTGAAAACTGAAGCCCCAGAAAATCTTGGCAATCCTTTGCATTGTTTAGGTGAGTGATGCTTATGAAATTCTGCCAGTCTGTTCTGATTCTTTGTTCTTACACATCTCATGGGAGGGAAAAGCTCCTTTAAAATAAACCAGTTATATATTCTGCATTTTAGGGGTTAATGAACAAGTCACTGTTGTGTAATGAATAAGCCAGTGTTGTCTCATGGGGCAGGAAAAACCCCAGCTGATCACCCAAAAATAGTTTGGTGGTAGTCTCTGAACACCTATGAAGTATTTCCAAGTTCCCTTATTCTAATAAATAATGGCAGTTTGACCATCTTGAAAGAATGTTGTTGGAACGTTTACCTAAATAAGCAACTTGAATTTGTCACTTTAATGTACAAGAATTGTGTTCCCTACTTTGTATGGCTACTTGCTCTGGCATGAGGGCTGTTAAAGTCAGTAAACACTTTGTGTTTTATTTCATAGAACAGGTTTTTAAAGAGTTGGTGTGGCCTCCTCATGTCCCTGTACAGCTTTTGGTTTGTGCCTGTCATTATCTCACTTTGACTTTCTTGCATTCCTATTGGAGGAATGTTTTTAATTCATCACTAATTTATCAACTACTAGGAGACAGGGTAGAAGAAAGAATAATGCTTCTACACTGTGTAAAACAATAAACCATTCTGTGTATTTATGGAGTAAAGAAGAAACAGTGACAGTCTTCTATGAGAGTAAGCAAGAGCCCTCTGTGGGGTGCCACTGTGCCAGCAGAACACGGGTAAAGCTGTTGCAGAGCATGCTGCAAAGCCCATCAAAGTCAGTGGAATTCTTTCCCATTACTGCCATGGAGTCTGGGCTGAACGTACCCAGGGTGAGGATCAGTCATGTGAGGAGCCTGTTCCCCAGTCCAGCCCAGCAGCAGGCAGCCATGGCAAAGGAACTGACAGAAACTGAACAAGGATGTCTGCACAGATCTGAAATAATGAGGCAATTACATGGAAAGGTGCAAGACAGCCAAATCACGACTCAAAATCCCTTTTGTAAGGATGGATTTACCTGGAGCATGTTGCCAGATAATTTTTTCTTAAAAGGCAATTTCTGAGCCAGTATTGGAATACATGAATCACTGTAATTCAGTAACTGTTTTTGCTGTGATGGACAAGATCCATAAACATTTTATCTTTGATCATAATATGGGGTTAAGGCAGGTCAGAATTTTGACTGATTCACAGGCTGAATTTCAGACTGAATTTCATCAGTTATGTAAAAACTGAAGGTCAGCAGTGAGCTGCTGGGAAGCATTTCAGTAGGACTGAGCTGTGTGAATTGGGATTCAGTGGTTATTTCATTTTATCTATTAATTTTCTTCATCCCTCTGTGAAATACCTGTCCTATTTTATATACCTGCAGCCTGACTGGAAAAGGTTAAGGCATTAATTGAGCAACATTGTTTTTTATGTGTGTCTATAGATAGATAGATATATAGATAGATAGATAGATACAGATATATATGCGTGTGTACATTCATAGAGATATTCCTAGAAAGCTAAAACTAATCATTTTGAAACATTTGTAGTCAGTGTGCATTTTTCATATTGGAAAGCAAGTATGAAAATATAGGAGAGGTATTTTATTGATTGATCAGTACTTACACTTTGGTGTGCATTTCTTCTAGGGAACAAACCAGATGCTTTAAAACCTGGAATAAAAATGGAGAGTTCCAACCACGTTTATGCCATGAAACATACTTCAAACACTACTAAAAATTGCTCTTTACTGAAACAGTATACGGCTTCCTCCCCCTTTAAGGTGGATAGTTTACATCCTTATCCATCTCTCGCACATAAGTCTGGCCTAACTGCAGTGACTAATATTCAACAAGATTTTTCAGTTCCCTACGGGTATTTTGAATGCAGTACCAAGCAACCTCACGTGACACCTTATGTTAATTGCAAGAGCTTTGACGTGTCAGTCAAAGATTATACTGGAATTCTGCTGAACGAGAAGGTGAATGGTGTGCCACCGATTCTTCCTGAGGTCACTGCTGCAGGCCCCCCAGCCCACCGAGAGCCCCTGCCCTCTATACTTGAACAGCAGCCAGACAAGCAGAGTTGTCAGCTTCAGCTGGACAGCTCTCCTTGCTCAGAGATGATCAGCCCTTGTGAGCCATCGGTACCACTGAGCTCCTCGGCTAAGGAAGCTGTCGGAACTGAGGCCGACTCTTCCCATGGATGCCCGGTGGAAAAGGGCAGCTCCCATCAAGGGCAGGTCTGTGACTTTGACTGTGTTGAGGAAAAGCAAAACAGTGCACTGGGACAAGCGGCTGATTCTGAAGAAAAGGCTGAGGAATTGTGGTCAGACAGCGAGCACAATTTTTTGGATGATGACATCGGTGGGGTTGCTGTGGCACCTTCTCATGGTTCTATCTTAATCGAATGTGCAAGGCGTGAACTCCATGCTACCACACCAATTAAAAAACCCAACCGCAATCATCCCACAAGAATTTCTTTAGTTTTTTACCAGCACAAAAATTTAAATGAGCCAAAACATGGTTTAGCCATGTGGGAAGCAAAGATGGCCGAGAGGGCGAGAGAAAAAGAAAAAGAAGCGGAACGATTAGGAGCGGAGAATCCTGAACTGAACTCGAGCAACAGGAAAGCAAAGCAACCAAGTGAAAACAGAGATATTTTTTATGAAGACAACGAGTTCAACCAAATTCCATCGCGCAGAGCATTAACAGTGACCAAGGATAACGTGATCACAGTATCTTCGTACGCGCTGACACGAGTGGCGGGGCCCTACAACCACTGGGCGTAGGCGTGCAGTGCTGTGCCCCTCCTGGGGCAGTTACTGGTGTTTCTCTAAGGTGCTGTTCAAGAACAAGGCTCGTGTCCTTTACTATTTGCTCATCTCAACCATTTTAAGGCTGAGGTAAAAACAAAAAAAGGGGGGGGATTTCTTCTTAAACTGTGACTTTAACATTTGGTGGTGCTCAAGCACATTTTAAGCAAAAAAAAAAAAAAGTTGTATAGTTTTAATACATTCTGAAAAAAGATGTTGTTTAGGTTATTAACCTTGATTGAATCATTCAGTTTATTACCTTTAGGAATTTATATTTTGGTGCTTTAAATCGTCTGTTTACTACAAAAATCATTTATAGGTATTTTAACAGGTTCATATTTTATGGTGTTAAATCAAGTTATACAGTTATAGCTCTACACAGCTCTTGGTGCTTAACCACATCAAACAGTTAAAAATAAATAAGCTGAATTATTACTTCATGGTGCCATTGCTTTAACAACTTCCAACCATTGCTATATAGTACAAATTACAGACAAATCTTTTAGAAAACCTATTAATTTTGTTCTTTAGATTCATCAGTAGAATGAAGTTATTGGCAATGATGGCTGGAAGTTGTTTCTAAGCTGTAAATATATATTTTAAAAGCACTTTCTATTTTTAAAATTAACTTGAAATAGTATAGTATAAGGATCATATTGTCTAAGGTTTGTGCATACTCTACAGAAGAAATGATTTGTTCTTGCTGTGCAGAGTTCCATGGTGTTACAGCTGCAGGATGTATGCTGATAGCATATGTGGTTGTTTTTAACTTGCCCTTTTTCATTGAAGATTTTATGTTGCATATAAACAAACAGTTATGAATTATAGAACCTTTTTATTCTTTTTCAGGAGAGTGTACAAACATGAAAGAGGAGATGTCTGGTCAATGTGTGTGTTGCTATTGGGAGTTATGAAAATTATCTGGTTTTTTTAAAGGCAGCATTTGTTATGGTTTCTTTGAGCAATAAGTGCATCATTTGTTTGCAGTGTTTTAAGTTAACATGGCAACCAAATGTTCTTAATGCCTCAGGGGTAGGATTGTTTTGGGATAAAAAATACCCCCTAGAGTTGCCTTATTCTATTCTGATAAAAAAAATAATTTGGGAAAAAATACAAAGGAAGTGTTGGAAAACTATCAAATTTCTAATGTTTAGCAGCAAAGTTTTTGTTTAGAATATCCTATCTGTAATATTCACCAACTTTGAGCTCAATTTTTTTACAAAAATGCTTTGTAAGGTTTGGAAGCAGTTTGTGCATTTCACAGGGAAAGGGTTGTATCCTTCCTTGAAATTTGTTCTTCAATTCTGTTGAGAAAGTGACATATCACAAGTATTTGCTAAACCAGAGGAAAAACAGACACTCCATTGCTTTTAAATACTGTAGCATCCCACTCTTCTTTCTGATTCTCCTCTCCTATGTATTTCTTGTTTAAACTTATTTATTTAAACCAATTACCAAATGTCAGCGTTAGCTAAGGACTGACCTCATCCTGCACCTTCTTCCATGCAGCGCAGCTGGAGCAGGAGCAGCGCTGGGCTCCGAGCGCTGCAGGATCAGGCCCACACACAAAGCTGTCCCCTCCTCCTGTCCCCTGCCTGGGGACCCCGGAGCTGCAATCAAGTCACTTGTGCAGTGTGAAAACGTGCTAATAACATACTTGATAATATTATCCTGTAGTGGTGCTGTATAGAGGAATATGAACTCTGGATCTGCTTTATTTAAAGACAAGGTGCTTTTTCCTTGAGAAAAAAGGAAAGGTGCTTTTTCCTTCTCTTTCCAGTTTCGGTACGAAAAGTACATCGGTGGTGTTAGTGCCAGTCAGGACCTTGGTGCTACAAATCCTTGGGTGCGGCTGTAGGTCCGTGGGACTGTGCTCCTGTAGCCATGTGCAGGGTTTGCAGGAGCCAGCTCTGAGGCAGCAATCACCATCTAATGATCCTGGGTTCAGTTCTGCAGATTCCTGTTCAAATCAACAAAGCTATTCATGGCAGAGGATGGAGGAATTGAACCAGTTCTTTGTATCTTAACTATTTTAAGTAAAACCTGTAAAAACCGGGTATGCTGCAAATTTTAATTCAAAGCTTAATATTAGTTCAAATAGAGGATATGAAGGGATTGTAAATAATGATAAAACAGAACCAATATGATGCCATTGTTTTGTACCAGCAGTTTTATGCTTATTGACTATGTAATATACAGTATACATCAAATTGTTATGGTATTTTGTGTGCCTTAGATTTCCATGTTAAAACTTGTATATTTTTGGTGAGCCGAAGATTAGTAGGAATTGCAGCTGTCCATACAGTCACTCGTGCTGTACATTCCATAGCTGTTCCAGTCATGTATTTGTCCCCCATGCAGAGATTCGTTTATTTGTTTCACTGATAGCCCTGACAGCTTCAGTTTCTGTGGTGCTGTAGTTCAGCACTCTCATGTGATAAATTTTCTACACAAAATTGGTAAGCTACAGAGCCATCTCTTTACCTTTTAAAATGTTCATACCATTAAAGTGGATCATTTTTACTTGAATCTCTCCTAGAAATGCCCACATTTAACTAACTGGAAACTTCAGATTAAAATGTTCCATTGCAAAACCAGCAGCTTCCCTCTAAGAAGTGAGGCACTGAAAGGTGGATCTAAAAGGATCCCTTCAAAGGTAGCCCAGGTCTACCTTTTTTTGAAATGGCTATTCTAACAAAGAAATGTGTATCTTAATATAATTAATACTATTAACTGATAGGTGCTAAACTCACAGTTACTACTTCATTAATATTACTCACATGAGAGAAATACATCATCTATACAATAACATATCACCCACGGTGCTGTCTTTCACCTAAACTGCTTTTTCAACATGTCCTACCAGGCAGGCTGGCCACCTCCACTTCCTGCTGGACATGTAGTGGGTTGTGATTCGAGAGGCTGATCCTTTCTATTGCTGTACTGCAGTATAGAAAATGCAACTATTTACTGGTTTTACAACTCTGTGCTATTTCTTGTAACACTTGAGGATATTTATCAGTCTTGTACACAAGTTGCATTGTTTTCAGTAAGGTTCTCATTTTAAAATGGTGTTTATCTCTTAGGATCTTCAACTCTGTGGGTCTGTTCTTTCCTTTGCAGCCCACACAACCACTTGTAATTTGCTCTTAGGTTTTAACCCAAGTCCTTCTTGGATAGGCAGGCCAGGAGCTGGATCAAAAATAAAAGTAGCTGGCTAGGTCAGACCTGCATGTTTTATTTGGTTTCCATCAGCTGGCACAATGGTCTGGGTGAAAAACCAGCACATGGCCTGAGGTGTGGGCTTGTTTCTGGATCATTTTTTACAGTATGCCAGGAAAAGCTGTCATGATCCAACACAGGACACCTCTGACTTCCCAGGAGAAATATCTCATCCCGTTGTCCATTGGGTACAGTACCACGACTCCACCTCTGCTGTGGAGGGGAGGAGCAGGGCTTGCTGCAGGACCAGTTCTGTTTGACTCCCTCTGGGAGTCATTGCAGTTGTGATCAGTTAAACAGTGAATTTACTGATTTTTCACAATGCTAGTGTATTGCAGGAAAAGGAAAGAAATACTTCTGTAAATACTTAAGTCAAAAGATCCAAGAAGCTTTGTAAGTACTTACAAATACTTGCAGCTTCCAACCTGTAACAGCTGTATTCAGATTTTTTTAAGGACTTTCTAAGAATCTTAACTGCTGGTGAAAGTCCTTGTGTTACCTATGACAGTGCTCCTCTAGATGTAGAACAGGAAATAAGTGTAGTATCTTGAGCAACATTTTATGTTAAGCATGAGTAAATGACAACTTGTCTAGTACTTAACATTCTTTCTAGCATACAACTGTATGAGGTTTTTTAAGACCTTTTTAATTTCACTGCACTACTAACTAAATATGGTTGATTAAATTTGGGTCCTGTTCACACTGCTACAGCCCTGCTGACTCTAAAGTGCTCATTCATCAAGTTTTCCTGCAGTTTCCATATTTATTTGGATGAATATGGACAACAGTTGACCAACATCTGTGCCAACTCAGAGGTCAGTCTTGCTCTTTCACTTCCCATGCAGCTTCTCTAACTTTGAAATTGACTCCATTTATCAAGCAGTCATCAGCTTTGTAATCCATTTATATATATGGTTGTTTCTTTTCCATAGAAATCCTGTCATTTCTAGGCTGTCAGAAGGAAATAGCTGTGCTCTCAGATATATGAAAAACTCAATGGCATGGCCACTCCTGTGCTTTATGTATGTTAACACCAGTTACATTCAGGCAGTATGGGACAAACCCTTTGAGGCTTATTGTGGTCACTGAAATTCAGATTAGGGTCTTTGTGACTTTACTCCGTAAAATTGTGTTTTATTTCTTGTGTGAAAGCTGTCTGCCAGGCTGTGACCTGTGATGATCTCCTTTTCAATAGCAGTTACAGATGAGGAACAGTCCAGTCACATTTGGGAATTGCTGCTTTATCAGGTCTTGCTCTGACTTGCAGGAGGAAGTGTGGAGGGAATATCTTTCCACTGATTATTGTGACAGCAGGGTACTGTACTGCAATGTCTGTGTCACAGCACTGTTCTAACCAGTGAAATATTTCATTGTGGGTATTTGTACAAATTCACCTCTTTCCACAGCTCCTCCCCAGGAAATCTCTCCTTTAGTCTCTGCCTGCATATCCTGGTTTAAAAAAACACCAAAGGAGGGAGAGGTGGCTCCTGCTCTTGATACACATAGACAAACAAGGTAGCTAGCACTGCTGGTATCACCAGCCTGCTGCCCTTGGCCACCATCAAGAGAGAGAATGTAGAAAGCTCATGGGATGCTGGTTGGAGTTTATGGTCCTTAAGATCCTTTCCAGCCTTAATGATTCTCTGCACAGCATAAGTACATCACGGGCAAAGTTTGTACAATTGGTTTTTGAGTCAACCTTCTATGTACATGTAGTTGGCATGGTACTTCTTTATATGAACGCTTCTTTTGTCCATCTGACTAAATTCAGTAGCTTATTTTATGTAGCCTGTGACAGACATTCTCCTTGAATCTAAAACAGAGTGACTGGTGTCAGAAGTCTAGAGGATGTGGCTACTTACTCTCAACAGTTCAGGAAGTGGTTTCAGTCTCTTTGGGGATTACCTGATGTTTAGTCAGTCTTCACAAGTTGTTCTACACGCTGCTTTAGGATGTTGCTACAAAATTATAATTATAATGAGTTTTACATTCGAGGTTTCCTGAAAGACCAAGGATTTCTAATAGTAGAACCTGCTCAGGCACCAGGATACATACGGATCACTTCCTCTAAGGAGTGGTTGAATATATGCTGTGTTTATTACTTCCCTGTCAAAACTTTTTGTGCTCTTTTAGAACAGAATAGGCAAAACTTTTTAATACTGTCACATACTTGACTAAATTATGAAGACTTAGTCCTATGTGATGCTGTGTTGTCTCCCTGAAAACATTTAATGTGGCTGGTGTTGATTAGCAGGTATCTGTACAGGTGACACTGGATACTCCAGCCAGCTTTCTCACTCCATGCTCTTTCTGCATCATCAGTTAGTGCTGGCTCACTTTGTCACCTGCTGCTGGATGCTTTCAGTGCTTCTAACTACTCCAGAAGTGTTTCCCTCTGCAGATGTGCTTCAGCACTCGGCATTAGCAGCATGGCTGCCAGCCTGCCCCCGAGTCCCCCTGCACGCTGTCCTGCTCTGCATGGCAATCAGCCATCTTCATCTCAGGAATGTCATGTGAAGCTATTCTCCCCCTAAAATCCATTGCTTTCAGTCACCTGCAAAAGGCTGCCCAGAGAGCTTGTGGAAGTGTCCCAGGCCAGGTTGGATGGGGCTTGAAGTAACCTGGTGTAGTGGAAGGGGAGAGTGGTTTGGCAAGAGGTGAGCTTTAAGGTCCCTTCCAACCCAAACCAGTCTTGATTCCTTGATCTTGTGTCCTGTATGTGACAGTTCTAGGGCTTTTACTTCACATTTTCTCATACAGAGCCTAGAATATTACAGTTGATTTTTTTTTTAAGTCTAATAAGAGAGGTACAATTCATAATCTGTCACAATCACAGTTTTCTTTTTTAATCAAATAATCAGGTTTCCAGTTAATTTTCAGATTTTTTATGTAGTTGTTACAATCTGTTCTTGTATCTGCAAATAGCCAGACAAAAGGGACTTTGCAAGACTAGAAAACCATCATCCCCTGAGAAGGAAAAGTCACTTCTTCTCAGAGTACAGGATTTTTTCATGTAGGTAGCATCTCTGTGTCCTCTTGTCTTTTGAGTCATATTTAACAGCTCTACTCAGTTCCTGACATCAGCCCCTGCATGATTGCAAGAGCAGGAGTGTTTCTTTACATCTTTTTTAATCTTGGACCAGTCTTTGTGAGATATCCAAGTAACATGTAAGTATTATTAAATGCCTGAACTAAAACAGGACTGCTTGGAAAAAATACGTTCTTCATCGTGGCAAAAAATGGAATTGAAGGAGCTTGAGAAGAAAATAATTAAGGTGGTTACTGCCTTTTATTAAAGGGTATTGAGGTGTCAGCATTGCTGTTTCTTTGTCTTTCTGAGAATAAAGACTTGAGGATTCTTTTTCCAGTACAGTTGCCCAGTTCACCATCCCAACAATTGCTCACAGTGTTTAGCCATGTGCTGCTAAGCTTCAGTTTTAAGAGATACAAGATGCTTCTTGATGCTGTATCCTTTATTCTTCCAGACAGTGTATTTTCCTTTCTTCTGCTGGGCCATTATACTGGCATTTTTCCACACACAGTTCTAGTCAGATGCCAGAATCTTCCAAGAGCACACTTGCAGTGAATGCAAGGCTGGGGTGCTAAATAAGGTGACGGTGACTTGCTTTGGTGTGACTGATAACGGTGCTTTTTTCAACACTTGGCACACCTTACAGACATTGCTCACAAAGTCACAGAGCACAGGTGCACACCTCCAAAACTACATATGTAGGGAGGACAGCTTTGGCACTGAAACTACAGCGTTACCAGTTCCAGTAGGTGAACTGTGTTCCAAAGAAGTGCTGTTGCAGTGGAGCAAGGGAACTGCTCGTTTTGATGTTCAGTAGTGCAGTTGTTGCCACAGAACGTTTTTATGCTGTCGTGGAAAGTTTTGTGACCTGATCAATATTTTACATGTATATCTGTATTTTTATTATATTTTAATGGAAAAAGGGTCTAGGGTTTGGGAGTTGTCTTAAAGTAAGAACGGAGGCCCTGATTCTCATTTATACTACTGTCCTTTGCATTGGTTTGGAAGGATAAAGGGGCCTCCAATGGATGTCACTGGAGCTTTCATCCTTTGGAGTGTCCCATCACACTGATCAGAGTGTAAAAGGTCAGTAGTATAAATAAAAACACCTACCAAATTACTGATTTGTACAGTCATCAGAAATCAGTTTCATGATATCCTTACTGTGCACATACTGGCCAGTAACATCCAGATTGTTCTTAGTTGAGAAATACAGGTTGAAAAGAGACCTGCTTGGGTTTTACCAGGTTTTAAATATTTGCTTATATTGGCTGTCCTTTGCCCAGCCCTGTCTACAGAGACAATGTGGTAAAAGATTTGTACCTCTAGGTAATGGCCAGCCCAGAAATCTCACCAAATTATCAAAAATGCTATTTTTTATGGTAGTTTTTCTTAAAATACTTGCTACCCTTTATCGTAACTTGGATCCCTTTTACTTGATGATATAAACTGGGGTTGTGACAATCTACTGAACTCCCTTCTGCCCTGAATTCACACCCAGCAGAGTGTGCAGTGTTGTGTGCTGTTGTCACACTCTGGTGAGTTTGGGGACACAAAGCCAACACCTTCTGCCTTCCCTGACTGTGGTGCTACTTGCCAGGGTAAACCCTGGCATTGCTCTGCATGCCTGAGTCCTGCAGAGCTCCCCTTGCTGCCCATGGAAGTTTCATGTAAACAACAGCCCTGTACATTGCTCTTACGCAGTGCAAATGTCTCATTCAAAGAAAGCTTCAGGAAAAGGAAATATGCTTCCCTTCTTAAATTTTCACACTGCAGTGATACTGCAGAGCCTCATGAGAACAGATTTTGTACCACCTCTGTGAATGCCTAATCCATGCAACTCAAAAGGCAGCAGCTGAACTTCATGAAGCTCTTGTCTTCTAAATGAAAAAATAATTGTAGTCAAGAAGAACGAATGGGGTATCCCAGTACTGCTAAAAGCCAGTTCTAACTAATGCAAACATTGATACATTTCAGTCTTTACCAGTGAATTAAGTATTCTACGATTTTTTGTTCAGTTTGGGAGAGACAGCTCTTCATAATGTGACAATATCACTCCAGGTCACAAGTACTGATCAGAATTTGCTGTCATTAAGAAAGAACATAAATATGTAAGGTCATGCTGTACTGAAATGCTATGGCTAATGAATTCCTTCCTGCTTTGGGAAGATAAAAGATTAACAATATGCCAAAGCACAAAGGAAGAAAAAGGCATGGGGGTTTTTTCCCTCTCTCTTTCTTATTTTCAGTCTTTCTTTCTTTCCTTGGGATGCATTAGAATATTTATTTTTCAACTTCGAATTTGAGGTTTTATTCCCAGTTACCAACATACTGTATTGAAATCTGGAACATAAAACTAACATTTTTAAGGAAAAGATGATGTACAGGGAGAAAAAAATCAGAAAGAAAAAGCACTTCATTATGTCACAGTATTTACAGGAGAAAGTGTAAAAATTACTTCTTTTCTCAGAAAAACATTTGGGGCCTGATTCTTTCCTAGTATAACTGAGCATAGCTCCCTGAGGCTGGTGGAGCTGGGCAGTTATGCTAGCTGAGAAACTGAACCTTAAAATCTTCTTTGCAGACAAGGGAACCCTTACCAGCAGTACTTGAAGACTTGTGAGTTGTGACTGCATGTTACTTGAAAGATCTAATTAAGCTATGTTTTTTGGTGCAAGCAGTTGTTGTACATGATTTCATGTTTATGTAGCAAGATGCATTGAAATGTTGATACTAGTATTGAAGCATACGTGTAAAAATTGTCGTTGTGGAAATTGTCTGTTCTGTTCTATTTTTCTTGTGTGTCTCATCTGTTTAGAACGTAAACTTTCCTTTTTTTTTTTTTTTTTTATTGTCCTAACTGAATAAGGCTAAATGAATACTGTAATTGAAAATATATTTTAAATCTTGTCATGAGTTTTTAAAAAGACTATTACAAATTGTATCATTCCTGATTACACAGAACTTTGTGGGTGGTTTTAAATAAATTTTATACTTCTATTTTGCACTTAGTCGTCTAATTTTTCTTTCCTGCTCTTAGCAATAATAACCACTGTTGTGTATAGAAGTATATTTGTTAATATTCAACAGGACCTACAGGGGCTTCACCCAAAAAGTCAACAGGTTTCTGCACTGGGATCAATCCAGTCCCTGTTCTCAGTCTGCCTCTGCTTCAGGCTTGGACTGGCCTGTGCCCATGTCAAGAGAAGCAGCCAGAAAATCTGAATTGCATTTTCTGACTGAAATGGATAAAAGTTTGTGAACACATCTGTCTCTTTTTGCTACCTGTCTGGCAAAGCAAGCTTATGGGAATCATTTACTGTGGCATTTAATTACCAGCCACTGGAAATATTTCAGGTTTTATTTCCTGCAAATCAGAGGATCTGGTTGGGGTTTTTTCTCAAAACAGACCTCAGCAGTAGCCTGCTTTACTGACATCATAGTACACAACAATACTAAAGAGAATCCCTGTTGTTTAGATCTGAAGGAGGAACACAACTCTGCTCATACTTGCTTCTTTTCCTTCTCCACTACGTGCAGCAGCAAAATAATAAGCAAAAATAATTTTCCAGTTAACTGGAATCTCCTAGAGAGCAGAGAAATGCTGGTGTCCTCTGGCTTCACTAATGCCCTGGAAAGAAACAACATTGTGTGATATGGTCCATCTAATTCCTGGGGGCTGGATGTGATCATGCAACAGGGAGGCCTTGAGCCTCCAGTGTAAGCTGCTTTCTGAGAGGATAATCACTGCTGGGGTTTTACAGCAACATCTCCACGCTGCCCCAGGCCCTCTCTGAACTGCACCGCTGAGCCTTCGTTCAGCAGAGTCTCGCTCAACATTCCAGGGTTCCATATTGGAGTCAGGAACCCCCAGCACAGCTGTACATTAAGAATGTACATGGATTTTGAAAGGCACTTCAAAGCCTGGACCAGACCCAAGAATGTCATTCCTGAGGAAGAGCTGGACATGAGAAACCTTTCCCAGGTCCTTTTCAGGGACGGCCAGCAGCTGCCCCTTGCCTCCCCTGGCATTCCCACTGAGCGGCAGGTCCCAGTCGGAGCTGCATTTCCTCACAGATTATGGAGTGTGTTACATACAGAGGTATTGAAACATAGCTTCACCTCCACCTCACAGCAACAAAACCAAACCAGATTTACCTGCCCCGCCATCCCTGTTGCCAAAAATGAGTTTACCACCTGGAGATGGCTTTAGTGCTGTTTTTATAGCCTGGATTTCTGATATACACTATACAAGGTAATAGAATATTGATGTAGTACAATTGGTTGCTTTCAAGTTTTTAAGCCTTAGACTGCAAAGCCTACTAAAATGGTGGTGTTAACAATCAATTAAGCTGCAAAATAAGATTTTTTGCTGGTGCTACAGTTTAAAGTTTTCTATAGTACTCCTACACTGCTACATATCACAGAACACCAGGATTTGCTGTACAACAATGCTAATGTTGGTTACTGCTGTTGGTAGTTAATATTTAACACAGAGTATTAGTTTACATTCAAAAGGGCATTCATCAAAATATTGATGTGTTTCTGTGCACTCTGTGTATCAGAACAAGAAACATATTCAAATGTTATTAAATACAAGCAAGGTAATGCTTCAGTTAGTGCTGTGGTTCAGGATGTGGCTTAGATAGTCTAAAATGAAATACCAGCAATCCCCATCTGTGCTTTTAATCTTGGACAAACTGAAAAAGTATTTAAAATGTAGAAACCTGGCTATTTCAGTAACCATTGGCTGGAACACAACTCCCAAGATGGGCCTCCAATTCCATATCCAGTCTGTTTACTTCTGGATACTCTTTTGTGACATATACCACTAACAAAAAATCCTTACTGCTTGAATTCTTGAAAATATCTGTGTCTTTTTACACCAGGCCAAAAATTACTTACAATGCAATTACTTACAATGTGTACATCTCCATTTGTAACTTAACTGGGTAATCCTTCCATGCTGTTTGATCCTAAAGGATCCTAAATTGCTGCTAGAGGAATTACATAGTCTTTTCATCAGCTCAGAACAGCAAAACCTTTGTTTCCTGTGGTGTAAAAAGTCAGCAGTTCAGTTTCTTGTGACCACTTTCTTTTACACACAGACTCTCTTTTTGCTTGAGGATGACTCCCTTCACTTGAAAGATCCCTTCAGAGAAATGAAGCACTAAGCCAGTGCTTCATCAAGCTTAGACCCCCAACTCATTTCCACAACAGCAGGAAGCCTTGTAAGGACTCACCTGGATTATGGCTCCTACAGATTTTAAGGGTGGGATTTGTTGATTTATCATATTCTAGGCGGGTGAGAGGCTGCAATGGTTCAGGTGTGTCACTGCAGAACAATCCTCCTTAGCCCATAGCTCTGCCTAGGGTAAGTACTTAGAAAAATTTAAAAAAACAAACCCCAAGGGTGTTGTGTGTGGAGTGCTCACCAGCAAGTCTGTCAGGTGCCAGAGGCCCTGGAACCCCCAAGGAACACAGACAAGTATTTCCTTAATGTGCAGCTGCCATTGCACCTGAGCAAACACAGTAGGAAGCAGAGTTTGGGTCGTGCTCCTTTGCTGTCTCCTGCTGCAGGAGCCTTCCTTGGGCTCTCAGGATGCTCCCTGCTCCTCCTGCACATGGCAGCCCCGAGTTAAAGCCCTGAGTCTGTGCACTGGGCTGGCCTGCACTGGAACTGTCTGTCTGTCTGTCTGTCCTGCAGATGACAGGTCTGTGCTGTGCCGTGGTTAGAGCTGAGCACTGCAGGCAGTGCTGGAAGGGAAATGGGTTCTCAGCTCTCCAGCTGCTGCTTCTCAGGAAATGGAACTGAGATGTTAAAGGTGGTCAGGATCTTTCTTCTCATTGCTCTTCCTTACTGCCTGTCTATAGCTGTACCTTTGCCTTTCATATGGCTGGCTTTCCCCAGATTGTAAGGAGAGAGCTGAGAAACCTTTTGAGTGTGTGCAACCAAACCCAAAACACCAAGAAAAACAAAAACAGGGCCTCCCTGAAGGTATCGAGGCCTCGAATACAAGTCAGACTGGGTAAGAAAAAGGAGTCCTTAAAAGTTATGACTTTATGAAAGGCCACTGTTCTTGTGGTTCCTGGGCAAGGTGAATGACATCTCTTTTTTAATATGATGATCACAGATCACAGAGCACCCCAGTTTGGAGGGGACCTCAAACCATCACCTGGTCCCACCTTTTGTGGAAAAGAAAGCCTAGGGGGATCCTCTAGCACCCTGCGCAGCTGTGTCTGGAGAACTTCCAGTGATGGGGACTCTCTCAATTCCTCTAACTGACAAAAATTTCTCGCATTAATCAAAATTTTTCCCTGTGCTTCTGGTGTCTATTACCTACAAAATAATTAAGAATTACTTTATTTAAGCTACCACATTTTTACTAATTCAAAACTTTGTCTGTTCTCAATGCATTTAGTTTTATTGTAATATAGCAGACCACAAAAGCTTTTCTTACCCTGTCCTTACCCTGAGACTCCTTAAAACAAATAAACAAACAAAATGAAACAATTGTTACTTGCACTCAGCTAAACCTGAGCAGGTTGGTTTAATTCTATGATGCCCTTCCTGTATTCTTGAGGGGTCTGGCCAGTTCAGAAACACTTCTGTCAAATACTTTGTACAGCATTATGTAATGAAGTTCAGTTTATTATATTTATTATTAAATTTCAGTACTGTGTCACACACTTGGCAAAATGTGAAGTACATATGGCTACAGTCAAAAAGAGAAATTTTTGTGCACCAAAAAAATCCATGATAATTTGCTTAGATGCTTACATGCTGCACTTCATTACAATTTAAGCATCAAAAAAGCCATTAACTGGACTGGTGCTACCATTCCTTGATATCTAGAAAGATAAAAATGTGTTTGATTCTCTCAGAATGATCTCTTCTGGCCTTCTGAAGAGATTAATAAACAACCCCATCAGGAGCTGCAAAAAGCAGGTTCCAGTAGTGGCAGGTTTAAAACTGCTAATTAATTCAGAAATTGAACAGGATGCATGGAAATGTATTTCCAACAAGAATATGGAAAAAAAATAATATAATGGATTTTCATCATCAAAAATAAGTGGAAAAACCATCTCCCTGTAACTGGCATTTAGCTGGACAGATACAGCATCTTTATTCACTTTTTGTCCAGAGGCTTCATGTTAGGTGTGAAGCCCTGATTTCTGTGTCTTATCAATGGTACGGATTATAAAAACAATGTTCATTAGAAGATCATTTCTCTTCCAGTTCTGTCCCCAAAATGCGTAATACAAATACAATTAAATGTTTGGGGTGTTTGGGGTTTTTTTCCAACCAAAAATAAGCCTTTTCTTCTATAGTTTTCTATATTCACATATCCTTCTATGTTTTTCTTTCATAGCAGATATGTAAGATACCCGAAACTAGTTTATTCTACCTGATGCAGAAAAATACCACGGTAGTTCTATTGCCGCTGTTCTTTGATTATAAACTCTAAAAAATTATAATTTCTCCCCACAATACCACCAGCAGATCCTTAATTCCTGTAGCCACCCAAAAAGCCAACAATTTGCTTTATGGGTTTTGCCTTTTAATTTGTTCCTTTTTTCAACCTGCCACATTATTTTAAGGTAATTTGTAGAAATCTCATGTATTTCAGACCTCTGTCGTCTCATCTATTTTGTGCACTTAAGAGATAGTCTGGGGGCCTAGAATTATTTTAAGACACGACACTAGAAGTGCATATATTTTTTTCACTGCCACCTCCATTACAACATTACGTTGCTTTTAATCATAACAGCGTGGTTTGTCTTGAGTAGAGCATCCAGAGACCCAAACAATTCAACAGGAATCATTAGTGCACTAAAACTGGCAGAATCTGCAGTGTAATGGTAGCAGTATGTATCTGGGAAGGAGAAGGTACACAAAGTGTTCTACTTGAGGTGCACGACATGGGGATTGTGGCTCCTGTGAGCCTCTGAGACTTTCTTTGAGAGCCTTTATCAGCTGATAAAAAGACTGGGCCAGAAGAGTGCAGAATACACCTACTTCACAATACTCCGATATTCACTGGCAATTACTTTCTACTTTAATACAATTTTCTCATTGTCCTTTTCACATAGAACACGGGAGAAAGTCTGCAACATTTTCAACATTTAATCTTACCTCCAGGTTAAAGGGTACAGATTCTGCTTCAGTCAACTGACTGAGCTGGATGGAGTCATGCAAGGAAGAGACAAGGTTTAAAATGTATAGTTAAAAAGAACTATGCTTCTGAGTGTGAAACATCTAAACCCTCATTTAATTTGAGATATATTTTAAACAGCAAAGGCAGATCTGTCTTGATACATTATTAACTACCAAGTGCTGGCAGAAGTTTACTTGCCCTTGATGGTCTGTTGCTGCTTTATCTAGATGCCCTCCTACAACATAACCCACCTCACTGCGAGCTTGATGTCGCTGCTTCTCAGGACTTCATCACCAACTTCTGTTTTTAACGACAGTGTAACACTTCAAAGTCAGGTTTTCATTTAGCTGACTTACTCTCAAATGCAGGCAGGAATTCATGTGTCTATTTCACTTCAAAACAAACACGTGTAAAATCTATTTATGGGAGGGAAAGCTTTTTGTAACAACGCCAAGGTCACGGGCTCGATCAATGCCTACATGAACCGGCCATTCGCTTAGAGACCTGGACTCGACGATCTTTTAAAGTCCTTTCCAACTCAGACTAAGAAACAACAGAAATTATTTCTCTCAAGCCCAGAAGTCCTGAGCTACTCACTGCACTGATCCTGGCTGCAATTTCTGTTTCACAGCATCTTAAGAGCTTTGACGCGTCTGTGGTGCGTCTGCTCTGCCTTCACCTCAGGTGACCCCGTTCCCCTCACAGAACCGCCCGAAGGTTTGTGCGTGCGGGCTGAGGGCTGCCTGTCCTACAGCGACACTGCAGCGTGAGGCGGCGCGGGGGTGTCTGAGCACTGACGAGCCGGTCCCGGGAAGGGACATGACCGGGAGGGGACCCGGAGGGGACACACAGAGAGCCCGGCCGGCGCCAGCCCCGAGGCTCGCTCACGGCGATCCCGCCGCAAGATGGCGGCTCCGCGGCCCCGCCCGCCCCGCCTCGCCCAAGATGGCGGCGCGGCCCCTCCCCGAGCCGCGCGGGCTCCGCACGCGGCAGGGCCTGGCGCGCGCCGCCCAGTGCGGTCGCAGCCGTGACGTAGGCGGGCCGTGGGCGCATGCGTGGTGCGGCGGTCGGGGCGGGCGGCGATGGCGGCGGCGCGGTCCGACGCAGGTACCGCGGGCGCGGCGCGAGGGGCCGGGGGCGCGCGGGCTCCGGCGGCTGCCCCGGAGCGGGGCCGGGCCGAGCCAGGCCAGGCGGGAGGCGCGCCTTGCGGGCCGGGGGCAGAGGGAGGAGGAGGCGGAGGAGGAAGGAGGAGGAGGAGGAGGAGGAAGGGGCGGGAAGGCCCCGCTTCCCGCCTGCCCGGCCCGGCGCCGGCGCCGCCGCCGCCGCCTCGCTTTGCCTTTCTCCCGTGCGGCGCTTTCCGCCCGGCGGCGGGGCTCGGCGCGCGGCTGGGAGCGGAGGCTGCCCAGGGTAAAGGAGCTCGCGCGGGTCCCGGGGCGCGGGCCCAGGGCCGGAGGGAGGCCCGGCCGCGCTCTCGTGGTTCCCGGGTCCCTCGGCTGCCGTGCCCTTGTGCGCGCAGACGGGAACGGCCGGCGGAAGGCGAGCGCCCTTCTGCCGCCAGCGCTTCCCGCGGCGGCCGGCACGGCCACGGCAAACAAATAGTAAAGAGTAATTCTCCGTTCCGCACAGTCACCTTTCCCTTAATCTTCCTGGAAATGGGAGTGCGTTTGTGCGTTTAGAATCGCCCTAGTCCCATTGTTGAGAAGTGCGAGATGGAGATTGTGCCTTAGGGAAATAAAATAACTTGCCTTACAACTTCCTGTGTTTCCCATGGGCGACGCTTGTTGCCCACTCGGCTTTAGAGTGTAAAACTAATATTTCATTACTCTTTTCTTTTTGTGATGTTGAGATTTCTTGGAGTTTTGTTGTTTTGTTTTTTGGGTTTTTTTGGTTGGTTGGTTGGGTTTGGGTTTTTTGTTTGTTTTTGTGGGGGTTTTTTTTGGCCCAGAATTAAAATAGCCTGACGGTATTTCTTTCAAAGATTGCAGTTACAGAAGATAGACATCCAGCAGATTCTACCTTCTGCCATGGCTCAGTTTGGAGGACAGAAAAATCCCCCTTGGGCTACTCAGTTTACAGCCACTGCGGTGTCTCAGCCAGGTCAGTTTACACTCAATGTTTGAACCCTGACATCTGGTAGATTTGGAGATTCCATACTTGGCTATGCACTTCAGAGTGGCACGATGCTAAGTAACTTACCTAAAGTCTGTTTAAGTGGTTTAAATCGGGAGTTTTTTTCCACAACAGAGACTTTAAAAGTCCTTGCCTAACACTGTCTGTTGGCTTTGTTTGTTATTTGGTTTTCTCAGGGGTGAGTAAAATCCCAGGTGAGTTTGTATTGATTGTTTCAGTCAATAAACAACATATCAAGTTATTTGTATTCAGAGATCTGTAAATCAAATTAACTCAAACTAAATTACATGGTTCTAGATTAAGTTATATCAGCTCTAGTAAGGCATTACAGATTTTTAAAGTGCTGCCTGAGTTTCATTTCCTGGGCAGCTTGAATCAATGTTTACAAATTATTTTATTAATTTAGTTTTTGTAATAGATTAGACATAATCCCCATAGTGGAAGGTCCTCTGTAATCTGTTACTTGGGTGAGAAGAGGGGTGTTTATCTTTTAATGCTAAATTATAATTTAAAGGTGCCTATAATCAGAGATATTGCCTTTATAATGGTAGAGAGTTTCCTTTTATTTAGCTAAGAGGTGTTATTAATTGTCAGCCACTGTTTAAAAACCTAGCTGGCTCCATTTTCATGTTCATTTACAGTACAAAAGGTTTGAGGCAAGCATGTGAAACTTGATGCAGGATGAATTTTGGTGCTTCCATTTCCAGTTCTGGAGTGCCTTTTGCATTTCTTGAGTAGAGATAGTTTGTTAATTAAATGTTGTAGTTATGTTGTGCAGTGTGAAGAGACCTCAGCAAAGCTGTGGCATGTGGAGGGTTTGGGATGTGTGGTTTCTGCAGTTGCTCTGATTTGAAATGAAGTTCAATGCTTTGTGTCTGGCAGCCTAGCAAGGGTTGGGAATTAGTGACACATTCTTTGTAGGTGCATGTCTGGGGTGGGAATCTTTCTTCTCTCCTGACTGAAAACTGAAAAGTTTTCTTTCCCAAAGTGAATCCTCTATCTCCACTTTTTCCCATGGGCACTGATCCAATCACACTGTGTATCCTCAGGAAGTGACCACCCACCATGTGCCTCTCAGCACTTTGTCCCAGGGTCCCTTTTCCTTTTCGTCCTCCACTCTGCTCCATTCCCTACCTAAACTGCCCACAGGCAGTTTTTCACTGTTTCTCTGAATAGCTCACACTTCCCTTATCCAAATGACACTACCTCCTTCTGTAAGAAAATCCCTAACAGCTGGAAAGGGTTGGGAATGTGGGAGAGACAAACTTTGCTTTTGTTTCTCATGTCAGACTGGGGGAGATGTTGGAGCAGTCACAGAATGAGAGCACCTGGGCTGGACTGCTCTTGATGAGTTGGCTGATGTGACAGCTAATGCATCAAAAATAGTGGTGGAAGGTGGAGGACCAGCTCCAGTCCTGTTTCAGAGGGAAAGCTGCACTAAACCTGCCAAGGGGAGGAGCTGGCAGTCATCTTAGGGCTGTCTGAAGTTAGGACCAGGAGGGGTGGATGGAGCACACATCAGTCTCTTACCCATTTTCTCACACTCGTGACTGCCTGGGCCAGCCTGCTTCCGAGCCTCCTTAGATGGAGTGCAAATGGAGCTGGGATAGGGTGGTCAGCATCAGCTGCTGAGAGAGATTTTTCACCTGCTCCGTGAGGACTGAGGGATTTAATAATCTGCAGGGATTTGTAGCTGTTTGTCTGACCCAGCAGCCTGACTCAAATATGAGAGCCATTAAAGATATAACATTTGATTGCACTTTTACCTTCTTCCTGTGCTAGCTCCACATTGCTTTGTGTTCCTCATGTCCTTTCCTATTTCTGCTGCAATACACAGTTCACCATGTCTGCATCCTCTTTCTTCCCTGTGTGAATCCAGTCCCTGGGATTCTTCTGCCCAGCTGCTGATTTAGTACATACTTGTTCCCCTGCTTTTTTAATTGGCTATTTTGATTTCTAATCCAGAGCACAGAAAGCGCCTTTTGGAAGGAAAGCAGTGTGCTCTGGCACTGCTGGGAGCTGAAGAACAGTGTTTCTGGTTGAGCTTGCCCCTTTCAGTGTAAAGTTGTGACCTTCCAGAGATGCTGTTCTCCTAAGGAGGATGTGTGCTGACCAGCCTGAGCTGCTGCTCAACTGTCTGGCACCCAAGAAATTGTGCATATTGGCTTGGCCTTGTGAATCCCAGTGCTTGTAAATTAATTTTTAAGAAATACTTTCAAAGGGTTGGCCAAAGCTGTTACATGTATATGTACATGCCAGCTGTTTTTATCCAAGTGTCAGGTTCCTTCTCCAAAGCTTTGAGGTGCTTGGGTATGAGGGAACGAGGTCTTGATTTTTGTAGCACAAACAATGTGATATATAGTTTTTTTCAAGCTGTCAGAAGCAGTGAGTGATGGTGTTAGAAACCCAATCTGATAATTGCAAAAAAGGAAATACCAGGCTTGGGATTTTGTGTTTTTCATTGTTTTGGTTTGGGGATTTTTTGTGTATTTCTGATGTGGACGCTGTCTTGGCCATCTCTGGTGAAGAACTAAATGAGTTAAAGCTTTTAATTATTAAGGTGTGACACACTAGTTGTAGACTGATATGCTGTGTAATGAAGGGGTTTGTGATCCCTTTGGGAGGGCTTACTTATTACTCTCTGTGCCTGTAGTGTTAGAAGAGTGATGGGCCAGCAAAGCCAGCAAAGATCGATGTGTGAAGAGAAACTCCTACATGTAACACAGTGAATTTCTGTCTACTCCTCATCTCATGCATCACAAGACTAAAACCAGAATAAAGCCCCCGCCGTGCTGGTTAAGCATTGTTAAAGCATAAATTAAATCATGCCTACTACAGAAAATCACTTAAAACTTGCATAATGATGTGCAAACTGCTGAAACGCCTGCAAAGGAGAATTCTCTCCTTCTCTCTAGCTCTTCATTTTTAGCACCTCTTTGGTTTGTGTCACAGGGCTTGCCCTGTGCTGTTTTCAGGGTTATGATGAAAAGCCTGGTTTTATTGAACTGTGGTGCTGGCTCTGCTGTCTTCTGCCTGATTGGTGGTGATGTCTTTGCTGTGTCAAGACTTAATTGCATTGGAGCGAAGAGCAGTGCAGCTGATGAGGGCTGAAGTGCCTGGAGCTCAGTGTCTTGTTATTGCTGGTGGCCCCTGTGGGGTGACTAAAGCAATGTGCAGGAGCAGGGTGAGCATGTGGGGAATCTCAAGGCACTGAGGAATAGTAGCTGGTGCATGGTTTGCTGGCTTGCTGTAAACACATGTCCCATGACAAATAGGCTGAGCCTCGTCTCTAGCGTGTGCCTGTTCAAAGGAGTATTTTTAGAGTAGGTTGTGTGGTGTTTGTGTTGCAAGTGTGTGAAGCTTAAAGAAACTTGGAAGCCCAAGGACCAAATCTCACAATTTCTAACAACTGTGAGAAGTGTCCCAAGCCCTGCACAGGGAGGGTACTCCTTTACTGTAATTCTAATAAACCTATGCACTTACCAAGGAGACATACGTATTTTGAAGATGTTTCTTGAACTTTCAGAGATCTTTAGGGTTTAGGAGTAGGAAGAGGGGCTGCTAAATACTGTCTTTGTTGCAGCAGAAATGTTTATTACCTAACCCAGAGCTGCAGCCTAGGAGCCCAGTGTCTGTCTGAGTCCTTTCAGCTGGCAGTGCCACGCAGTGTTTGGTGCCAGTGAGAGTTGTTTGCACTGGATTTGAAGGAAGGCATCTCCATCACTGTACTTACTGAGATCATTACAAAGCCTAAGAAGCTATTGTTTGCCACTGCAGATGCTTGTTGCCAATAATAATAATATGGCAGTCAGATGTCAGTTCCAGACTCAGTCTGATTCATTCTCTGTCTCTTGTTTTTCTATGTGATTTTTCCTTTTTGTTCTTTTTTTTTTCTTTTCTTTTCAACTAGTAATGCAAACTCAGTTGCCTAATTAATTGGAGCCTGTTTGACCACGATGAGTACACAGATGAAAGGTAGATGAAAGTCCTGGAAATACTTCGGGGCAAATCAGTAGGAACAAGATACAGCTTTGAAAAACTTGTTACTACAGGTGTTATCCTTTGAGAGGATCTTGGCTGTCTTTGTCTTTTCCCTTTCTTAGTAAGTTGGTCTGCAGTGTTGTAGAAGATAGATACCCAGTTAATATTAAATGCTCAAAAAGTGACAGTAGAGATGGCAAAAAAAAAAATCTTGTTTTTCATTAATTGACAAAATGAGATAAGGGTCTTAGGATGGGCCAGGAATTACTTGTGATAAATCTGGGTTATGCTGAAATGGAAATTGCCATAGTGAAACTGAAGAGCTGAATAATCCCAAGATCTGGTGTGGGAGTAAGCATTTTTGTGGGTACCATTGATACAAAAAGTAGGAGAAAACTTGTGAAATTTGATTTTGGTAATGCTTCCCAACTTCATCCCCCTGTGTTGGAACAACATTAGGATAAAACTTCAGACTGAATGAGAATAGGTGGTATAGTCACACATGTTCAAAGGTAGCAGCGTGGAGTGAATTTCAGCACTAATGGGAATTTCTGCTTGGCATGTGGAAGTAAGAGGAGAAAGATGAATGCATTGGTTATTTGCCTTGACTGAGCCAGCAAAGTATTACAGCCAAGAAAAGTGAAAGTTGTCCCAGGATGCAGCAGCATCTGAAGGTCTGTTTAAGGTGTGTTATGTGAGACATAGGTGAGGATCCAGTTGAGGGTGTCCTTCTGGATGGTCCAAACTGCACATTCAAATTGAAGCTGGTGATCAAGCAGGAGGCAAGAGCATCAAGACAATGAAGAGAAGCCTGTCATGAGAGAAGCCTCAAATTTTGTTTGCTGGCTGCTAAAGAAATGCAAATTTTGGAATTTTCCAGGGCGGAAAAATTAATGGAATGCTTGATTTCACTTTTTAAATACTGTTACTTCATGGAATGCTTATGTGATAATATTTGATACAGATCATAGTGATGGCAATTATTTTCAGTGCTGTTTATCTATTTCTTTACGGTTTCATTCCAAAATTATAAGATGATCAGTGCTATCAGCCAAGACTCTGCTCTGCTGGAAGGGGCAGTGTGCTTGGAAGGATTACATTAGTCAGGACCTGTTGAGTGGGGTGCAGCATTATGGTAACAATCACCATATACCAGGAGTGTCTTACTGCATGCCTAGATCGGGAATGAAAGCCTCATTTTGTATCAGTAAGAATAGTGTGGAGCATAAACTCTGCAGGAATACTGTAAATCTATTCCTCATTCCATTGTGTCTTTGATGGGTTTGGAAGAGAGAAGAACCGTGTTAATCTTGAGTGTTGCTCAGTCCTGAAGATGGCTGGCTGATCTGTTTTTGCTGGCAGTGCACTTTCCCTGCCGAGTGTCTCTCTGGTTTTATTTAAACATGTAGACTAGACTGATAGTTTAATGAAGTGATATTTGATCATGCAGCTGCCTATAACTTTTTCAAAAAGTCCTGCCAAAGCGGGAGCAGGTTTCCAGATAGGTTTTCAGGTTTTTGCTGAGATTTGCATTTTGCAGCGCTCTCTGTCACCCAAAAGATCCATCTGTAAGTCTTGAGCATACCTTGTTCAGAGGCATAGCCTGTGCATAGGTGCCCCTCATGATTTGTTTATGTTCTGTGGTGAATTAAAAGCTGGCATGACAATAAAATAAACTAGTCTTTCCTTCTAGGCAGTTTGTGTCTGGGCAGCACAAACCCTTCCTGTAAGGGCTGGAGAGAGCTTGAGTCCCCTTATATGACTGATTAAACTCTCTGTTGTTCCAAGGCTGTTCCTTCTCCACCAGTCCCCACTTGACAGGGGACAAAGACAGCACTGATTGAAGCAAAACCTTGTGTGATTTCAGAGGGGGCACGTTCCATAAGCCTCTGTTTCATAGATGCTGTTACAGTAAAGCTTTCTCTTGCCCTCAGATAGAATGAAATGTATTAATTTACAGGGCAGAGCAGAATCCAGAACCTGGAATACCTTTGAGAAAGTACATGGAGGGGGTGGGTGCAGGTGGGGATGGAGATCTGTAAGGATCTGTGGGATTATTATTGGTAGATGAGTTTAGAAGAGAAGCTGGTGGGATGTGGGTTTTGGAGCCTGACTGGGGTGTAGAGCCGAGCTGGGCGCGCAGTGCCGCGAGCTGAGCTCAGCGCCGTGTTCCCCCCGCAGCTGCCCTGGGCGTGCAGCAGCCCTCGCTGCTGGGAGCCTCCCCGACCATCTACACGCAGCAGACGGCGCTGGCGGCGGCGGGGCTCACCACGCAGACCCCCACCAACTACCAGCTGACGCAGAGCGCCGCGCTCCAGCAGCAGGCGGCAGCCGCCGCCGCGGCCCTGCAGCAGGTAAAGCACACACAGCGGCCGGCGCTGCCCGAACTCCGTAAAGCTAAAGGACCCAGGAGGAAAGGAGAATGGAAAATGGTGAACATTGCAGTGTGAACCTGTTTTATCCATGGGGGGGGGTGGGGTTACAGCTACTCTAGTGGAGGTGGTCTGCCAAGGTGGGGATTTTGGCTGTGGGAAGCTCTTTGGGGAGAATGAGTTTTGCTGCATCGAATCTGGGGATCTCAAGTATCTCCCATCACTATATAGATCCTTTATGGAATTTTGCTTGATTTCATGAGGTGCCCTAAATACTGTCTAAGTGTCAGGCTTAACAAAAATTGCTGGCCTTAGCTAGAAAGAGAACATCAGGGCCCGCTCTAAAGGCTCAGAATATTTGTTATGAAAATTACATATGTTGATATTATTAGTTATTTTTTACTTAATAATGTTAAATGTTAATTGTTTTTATCTAGAACTTGCTAAGCAGATACTTATATTTGGTATTATTGTGGTAATAATTCTCCTGTTTATGATATTTTGCTTTTATCTGTTTCAGCAATATTCACAACCTCAGCAGACTCTCTATAGTGTACAGCAACAGGTTTGTCTGATTCTTACTGTGTACATCACAAATAACTAAAAATAATGTCAGCTGTGTGTCTTGTAGGATCTGTATCCAAAATCATCCTCATATGGGAAGTTGTTAAAGAAACTTAAGTTATACTTTGTGTAGCAAAAGATAGCTTGAAGTTCATAAAGACATATGCATAATGGAAACCTGCTTCTCTTCATGCAAAAACAAATTTTAAAAATACATACTATTCCATGTGTCAATGATTCTCTGCTGAACTTTGCTCCAAACAGGGCCGTGTATTTTAACTGCTGGAAAGATATTTTCCGTTTTGGAAAAATGTTCCCTTTTGGATTTTTATGATGATCTTCAAACTTAACAGGATTTTTTCAAAAGAATAAAAGTACAAGAGAATTACATGCCTAAGATGTTCCAGCTGCCAAAATTTTTTTGGTATTGCTATTAACTTTCAGTTAAAAAAAATTTTGCATTTCTCCTTTCTGAATAAACCTGGGTTATGCAGTCTTAAAATTAACCCCACAAGCACAGGATGTGCAAACTGCTGAAATGACCAAGCCCTGAAAGACTATTAACTGATTCAGATTAAGCAAAAAGTCTTACTTGTAAAGAGGAGGTAGAATTGTACAGTTTCCTTAAGCATATAAAATTAATTTATAACTTTATTTATTTTAAGTTGCAGCAACCTCAGCAGACCCTTTTATCTCAGGTTAGTTTGGTTTTATTGTTTGGTCTTCATCCCCAAACACAGATAATGCAAGAGTGCAAATTTGTGACATCTTGGTATTGTAATCTGTAAAATGAACTAATATGAATGGACATTTTATTGGTACAGGTTTGTTTTATCCAGATGTTAAAATATGCATAGCCTTGGTTTCAAAAATTAACAGCAACCACTTTTCCTTAATCTTCAAGGGAACATGTATGTTGATTATATTTTAATTTTTTTTTAAATTTGAACTTCAAGTGTCCAGTTGTTTTGCAGTAAATAACAAATGGGGAAAATCTTTCTCTTCTTTGTGAAGGAATTTAACTTCCTGTATTAACAGTATGTCTCTAAAGAGGTTTAAGAGGAATCTTGCTGAGCTTGACAGGTTTAAAACGTGCAGCTATTTAACACACTGCAAATTCCTCTGGTTCCATTTTCACTTGAACTTTTAAACAGGCTTTACAAAGGTAAAAATGTTCGACTTAATTTCATCATCTTACTGTGTTCTTCTATAGGAAGGCAAGTACGTGAACTGTTGAGTTAGGGAAGGGTTTGTGTTGGCCTCAACCTTTACTGACTTCTAGCCCTACAGGTGGGATATAAATGCAGAATGACCTCTTAAGTGTTTTTTGTAGCACAGTTGGGAATTTATCTCCAGGCCCACTGTAGACAATAATGCAGTCTTCATGCTTTTTTGTCTGGATAAGGTGCATTTTTGGGGGAAGCTGACTCTCATAAAAAAGAAGGATAAACAAAGCCAGTCTTCATTCAAAGTAAGAAACATATCATCTTCAAAAAAAACCCAACAACCCGATGAAAAATACAAAAAACTTCCACCGTGTGAAAATGTCTGTTGTAGGTGCTATAGTCTTTTTAAAGTGCTGTCTCCATGGCTCAAGGAGCTGTTCCCTGTCAGCCTGGCAGCTGCTTGCAGGACTGAGAGTTGCCTGTGTTTGGCTTGCAGCCCGCCGTGGCGCTCCCCACCAGCCTGAGCCTGTCCACGCCGCAGCCGGCAGCGCAGATCACCGTCTCCTACCCCGCGCCCCGCTCCAGCCAGCAGCAAACCCAGCCCCAGAAGCAGCGGGTCTTCACTGGAGTGGTGACTAAGCTGCATGATACCTTTGGCTTTGTGGATGAAGATGTCTTTTTTCAGCTTAGGTGAGCTGGAACACTCACAGCCTGCAGATGTACTCCATAGTGCTCTCAGTAATCAAAGGGTTAGAGGACTGCACGCTAATTCTGTGACTCTGCTGATAGGGCCTGCAGTAGTGTGTTGTTTTCATTCAACAGTGAAAGTCAGAAGGGTTAATAGATGTTAAGTCTGAGGTACTCCACGTGAATTCTTGATTATTTTTTTTAAAAACAAAGCCCAAAGCTGGGAGACCCAGAGGTTATTGGCTCCTTATAATAGAAAATTGCAGAATTTTGTAGGTGATTAAAAGCATAAAATCTGCTGTCTGCATATCTTAACTTGATTCTGCTTGAGGAACTTCTGCCTTAGGGCCAAAGACAGGGAATTACTGAGTTCCTGTGCATACCCTGAACTGAAGCAAGTAGTACTAATGCTGAATTTGGGGGTAGATGCTCTTCCTGTAAGCTTTGTTTAATGAACTTTGCCTACTTTCTCCCATCTTTAAATGTAACATTCAGAAAACCTAGCTAAAAAGTCTCTCACATACATTTTCTGTACTGTTTTCAGTGCTGTCAAAGGAAAGACACCTCAGGTGGGTGACAGAGTTTTGGTTGAAGCTACTTACAACCCGAACATGCCATTCAAATGGAACGCCCAAAGGATCCAGACGCTGCCAAACCAGGTAGGTGGGGCTGCCCAGTGTCCCTGGGGGTGGCTCCTGTGGCTGGAGCTCGCTCCCCACTCGCTGTGTTTGCTGTAGAACCAGAGCCAGGCGCAGCCGCTGCTGAAGACGCCGCCGGCCGTCCTGCAGCCCATCGCCCAGCAGACCTTCGGGGTCCAGCCACAGCCACAGCCACAGTCCCTGCTGCAGGCACAGATCTCAGCAGCTTCCATCACACCTCTGCTCCAGACACAGCCTCAGCCACTGCTGCAGCAGCCACAGCAGAAAGGTGCTCCTTTGGTGCACGACTTTTTGGGGGGGCGCTCTGGTGGTTACTGGGTGGTGGTTGTTTTCTTGTTAGTCAAAAGGCTGAAGTAATAGCTGAAAATATATGGAGGGGACTCAGATGGAAATATGTCTTCCTGCAGCTTTGTGCAAGACACATTGCCTGCAGTAGCTCAGAAATCACCTGGTTAGTGAAATCACCATGGACTCCTCTTCATAAGATTTTGTAATCAGAAAGCAAATTCAATGTGATTTTTGTTCTTTCATGGACAAGTTGGGGAGTTGAAAGTATTAATAGCAGTGCAGTTCTTCAGTATCTTCTGCAGTGTTCCACAAAATCAGGTTTTGCAGGTATATTGTTAAAGCTGTTATTTAATTGTTTATTCATTTCAATTAGCCAGGATGGCATCTGAGAGAAGAAACACTGCCAAACATGGCAAATCTAAAACAAAGGTTATGAAGTCTCTTCAACTTGGAGTGGCTGAGGAATCAGTGATAAAAGTGATAATATTAGGACTGGTCTTACCACAGTAGATGAACTGAAGCAGAATTGTTTTGCATAAAAGCTTACTACAATCTAATTAGTCCTTGTTGTACATTGGTGTTTAGTAACTTTTGCTCCATTTAAATATCAGTTGGTTAAATGTCTCGAGACAAAGAAAGTATGTTCTGAGGGATTGATGTAGCAGTATAATACATTGAATTAGGAATAATTTTTCAGGATGGCAATTATTTTCTTGTATGAATAGCCTTAAAATGAGGATTTCAGTTTTCCTTCAGTTCAATGAGTAGGTAATATATTTGTCTTAAGTTTTCAAAAAGGCTTAACTATTAAGATGGCTTCTCAGTGCCTAGGTTATATTAGCTTCCATCGCAAGAAGATGATTTTAAATCAATTTTATCTTAACCAGAGTGTTACTTTGCCTCAGTGAAGAAAAGCTTAGGTCTCTCGAGTTTCTTTGGGTGGGTGTTAATAGTGGTTAAATTTGACTGTTAGGTTAGAGAAGGTACACAGGTGAAAGAGCTGTAAGCAGCAGTGGATGCCAAGTGTAGACAGTTGCCCCCTATTCTGTATTGATGCTGTACATTTTGTTTCAGGTGGTTTGTTGCAGCCCCCAGTCCGTCTGGTTTCACAGCCACAGCCAGCTCGTAGACTAGACCCGCCATCCAGATTTTCGGGGAGGAATGACCGAGGTGGAGATCCTATGCCAAACCGAAAAGATGACAGGAGGTATGTAGACCAGACTGTGATCCAAGCATTCCACAGAGACTGTCCTCACCCAGAGCTGAGCTGCTCGCTCCAGAGTGAGTCAGCAAGATCCACAAGTGGTGTTACCCTTAAGAATTAGGGAAGAGTTCTAATCTACCTGAAAGTAAGGAGCTGTGTAATCAATTTCTCTTGTGAAGAGACTGTGCTGAAGCTTCTTCCCTTTTTAGAGTTGTCTCTGACAGGTCTGGCTTCAGTTGTGCTGGAAATCATTTTGTGTAAGCAGCCTGCAAAACTATTTGTGTTTTGTGTGTGTTGTTGAAGCCGTGAAAGAGAACGAGAGAGACGGAGGTCCCGGGAAAGGTCCCCGCAGAGGAAGCGCTCCCGAGAGCGATCGCCACGGCGGGAGCGGGAGAGGTCCCCGCGCAGACCCCGCCGCGTGGTGCCTCGTTACACCGTTCAGTTCTCCAAGTTCTCACTGGACTGGTACGTGTTCGCAGGGCCACATGTTCACCTGCATTCACCTCACATGGGCACAGCTTACCGTGAGCCCTGTCAGCCCACGCATGTGTGTGGGTGCTGCGTGATCATCCCGACTTTAAACAAGAGTCAAATATGTAATGGCTAAGAACCTTGTATGATAAACTTGTTGGAGGTTCTGTGTTACTTTAGAATGCTATTATTAAATAGCTTTATAGCATTGTTTAATGAATATTCCCTAACGTGCAGAAACCTGAGTTGGAAGAGTCTTTAATAGTTACTTGTTTTGAAACTTCATCCATGATATTCAAATGTAGAGTTCTTGAGATTTTATATATACAACATCAAATACACAATGGGTGTATTGCCAATTAATATACTTCTAATTATGTACTTTGTTAATAGTTCTTTATTGCTGCATCTTTCAATTAATGCTGTGTCTTTCAGCCGTAGCTGTGATATGATGGAGCTGAGGAGGCGTTACCAGAACTTGTATATCCCGAGCGATTTCTTTGATGCTCAGTTTACATGGGTGGATGCTTTTCCTATGTCTAGACCATTTCAGCTGGGAAACTACTGTAATTTCTATGTAATGCATAGAGAAGTAGATCCTATAGATAAGAACGCTGCTGTCCTTGATCCACCTGATGCTGATCATCTCTACAGTGCTAAGGTTTGTATGCTTTTACTGATACCGCTATTCATTAGAAATTTTTTTTTATCAATAGAGTGCAGAAGTGAGTGTAAGTGAACTGAAAATATTCTGCAGCCATTTGAGCAAAACACAGCATTTTAAGCTTTTCAGTAAAAAGTTAGTACGTAGAGGTTAAATAATCACAACTGAAATTCAGTTTCTTTTTCTGTTGCTAGAGCTGTGCTAAATCTTGTGTTTACAGAGAGGTCTTCCATTCTCTGCACCCAGTTGCAGTGATGTGATTATAGGAAAGAGCCAGCTCCTGCAAGGCAATTAATTTTGAGTCGTTAACAGAGTCCTTTTTTATTCCTTCAAGGATACTTTTTGTGCAGTTTGTGTTACTCTATTTAGTGGTATTTTCTTTCCTTTTTTTCCTTTTAATATTTATTGTTTTGTTTGAAGTAGATTGAGACCTGTCTTTAACATGCAGTACTACTAACACTGATTGCCCTAATAATCTCAGACCTATTTTAGTGACAGACTTCAAATGGAACAGGTTTTAGGGAAATGTCTTGATAAAAGGGTCTTTTATACATGATTATAGCACTTGATGCAGTGTATTTTGACGTTCAGCTCAAGATGGACTTAACTTACTTGCCTTCTGTGTACAAAAACCATAAGGCCTTTGCTGAAGTATCAGACATCCTGGTTTTTTTTCTGTTTGTGCAGAGCAAGAGATGCCTTTTAGAAGGTCGAGGTTCAAAAATAGTCAGTGGCTGAGAAGGAGCATCCTGTTTTATCATACACCTGTTTAGGCTAGAGAGCCACCTTGTGCAGTGTTGGTGTGTGTGTTTGCAAGTTGTGGTCATTGTTGATCAGTCATAGTGAGACCTTCACCAGACTGCTCTGACTTGTGCCACAGGTGATGTTGATGGCCAGTCCTAGCATGGAAGATCTCTACCACAAGTCATGTGCTCTGGCTGAGGATCCCCAAGAACTTCGTGATGGATTTCAGCATCCTGCTAGACTTGTAAAGGTAAATATGCTTCAATGCCAGACACTTTTGGCAATAAAGGTTGGTTATAGAGCTTTACCCTTTCTGATAATAAGAGAGGAGCTTGTAGACAGCTGAATGATGACTTCATTTTTCCTCTGAAGAGACCTAGTTTATACGTCAATTCTTGTTCCACTTTATAGGAGCTTCACATTTACTGCTTTGTTCAACTTAACTAACTTTGTAAGCTGCTTTTTACAAGCACTTAATTGTTTCCTAAGTGCTGTGGTGTTTCAGGACAACAGATGTTTTTTCCAGTTAAATTCTAACTTACAGCACACGGGAATCCTTTAATTTATAGGTATGATGCTCTTGTGGTCTCACCTTCTGTAGCTTTTCTTCATCACTTTTAAGCAGGTGCATCTATAAATATCCATCAGAGTTAAGGCACCATTTAAATTCTGTCTTTTGGGTTAGAAAGCTTTTAATTGCAAAGGAACAAGCCTATACCAGTAAACAAACTTGATGGAAAATCTTGAAAGCAAGAATGAGTGATGATGTTTTAAACCTATTCCATTGCTGAAATAATCTGTGGAAAAAAAACAACTGAACTCTTTCTTGACTGATTTTCATTTTCAGATTTCAAAATAATCTGACGGTTTACTCACGGATTTCAGTGTGTGTGTGCTATGAAATATTTCTTGCACTTTGGGAAAATGACTTTTTACCCTTAGCAGGGGAACATTCAGAAGACTCTTTTTGTCTAGTTTTTAGTGGGTATGAAAGGCAAAGATGAAGCTATGGCTATTGGAGGACACTGGTCCCCATCACTGGATGGACCTGATCCAGAAAAGGACCCCTCGGTGCTGATAAAGACGGCAATCCGTTGTTGCAAGGCTCTTACAGGGATTGACTTAAGTGTGTGCACGCAATGGTAAGTACTGCACTGCAGAGCCAAGTACACTGTAGAAATAAATACTTATTGTCTGTTACCAGGACTTAAAAAAAAAAAAAAAAAGAAAAAAAAGCTGGAAACTCCTTTTTTCTTTGTCAACTACTCTTGTAGTTCAGGTAAACTACTCAAAGGATGTTCTGTTTGGTAATAAGCTTGATTGGTGCCAACTGTGCTGAATACTACATTAAGAACTAATTCAAAATTCTGGGTTTATTTTGACATGTTATACTGTAATTTTTTTAATGAACGTGTGTTGAAAATATTTTTCATTTTGTGCATAGCTGGAGAGGATCGTCAAGAGAACTTCATTTCATTGTTCTTTTGTTATAAATAAATAGCCGTTTGTTATACAGCCATATTTTCTCTTGATGAGTTTCTGTCCTGTGTTAACACTCACTTCAGTTGTACTAATACCAGGAAAGCCTATTGTACTCTAAATTTGAAGTTCTTCAACAACTTCTATTTGCACATAAAACCTACGTGGGCTAAACAACAAGTTGTATAAAAAGCATTTTGTTGGTTTTCCTCCTTTTCAGTTGCGATACCTTTTTACAAGCGTGCCGAAAGAGAAAATATGGCTTCCATAATTTTTTTCTTTAGACAAACCTCAAGGTCTTGCAGCAAAATTTCTTTACTTGATGTGCTACAAGTGATCTAGGCTCTTTAAAATGTATTGTAGAATTTTTTTTCCAACATGCTTCTTCCCTTGCAACAGGTACCGTTTTGCAGAGATTCGCTACCATCGCCCTGAGGAGACCCACAAGGGGCGTACAGTTCCAGCTCATGTGGAGACAGTGGTTTTATTTTTCCCGGATGTTTGGCATTGCCTTCCCACCCGCTCAGAGTGGGAAACCCTCTCCCGAGGATACAAGCAGCAGCTGGTCGAGAAGCTTCAGGGTGAACGCAAGGAGGCTGATGGAGAACAGGCACTGAACGCTAATCCCTTTTTCTATTTCTGCTTCTCACAGGCACAGGAACACAGGCACAAAATGCACACCACATACTACACAACATACATACACAGGAGGAACATAACTGGTAACAATGACTGGTAAACCAGCTTTCAGCAGTGTAGTGAATGTTGCTTTTGATTTTTATTTCAGCTAGTTCACTAACTTTAAATGTGTATGCTGATATCACAAACGGAATTAAATTGTGCTTATGATGCGCAGAAAATTTTTTATCATAGACGTAGTTGCTGGAATCTGGGACCAGTTGTTGAGTGAGATTCAGTTTATGAATAGCTGTCTTCAAACATTTTGCCATTTTCTGAAATTTCTAAATTCTCTCTTGTGGCCAGTTCTAATTGTGATACTTGAAATTGAACAAACACTAGTCTGAAACATCTGAATTTCAGGCCACGTGGCTGATCAACATCTTGGAATAAGGGAAGGTCTGACTGAACAAAGAGTAATTTGGGGGATTTAAAATGTGGGGGAAGATCACCCACTGTGTGGTTACTGGAGACCAGCAGTGTCTGTGTAACCCCAATATCCTTTGTGGTGTTGCTTATCACCCTTTTGTGTTCCACAGATCTGGCTTGTATTGGCTGAGTGGCACTGTGATCATTTATAAAGTGGTAGAATGTGTGTGTGAACTTGTCTAAATAATAACTTTAGGAGAAGACTATCTGAAACAGTTGTGACCTTGCACAGATCAGCAACAGAATTTTAAAAATAACTGAAGTGCTTTCAAGCTTTCTGAATGATAATTTCTAAATTTTGTTTGTCAGGATGAAGAGGAAAAGGATGATGGGGAAGCTAAAGAGATCTCTACGCCTACACACTGGTCTAAACTGGATCCAAAAACAATGAAGGTAACAAACACCTCTTAAAATTTGATTCCATTGTACTTTTTCACTTTTAAGACATGACCTGAAGTGCAGCTGTATGTTCCCTTAACTGAGCAAAAAAACTTCAGTAGTGTTTTGCTGAATTTATGTGTACTAGAAGTGGTACAACAGTGTGCAGGGATGACGCCTGGTTGTAGTAAGAGAATATAGCTAATTGAATCTATTATGAATTTTATACAGTTAAAGCATATCATGTATGATATATTAACTGGAAAATGGGAGTTCTGCTGTATTTTGCTGTAATTGGCCAGATTACCATTTACTTAAAAAAATGTGGGATCTAAAATACTGAAATGATAAATTTCTGTACAATTACTGCCTTTTTGAACTATGTCAGGAGACATAATAAAAAGTTTCTTCGAAAGCAATAGTAATAATAAACTATTTTACTCTAACAAAATCCTTCCCCTTCCTCTGTGAAAATTTCCTCAGAAAGAAGTTTTTTGTAGAAAACATCACTTTAAATGTAACATGTTTTTTGTATCTGTAGCTGTTAGCGTTTTTCAACACATGTTAAATAAATACAGTTGGCTTTTCAGTGCTGCTGATTTTTACCTCACTTTCTCTACTAATCAAATGTGTTGTGATGTCACTGCTTGATACCACTCACAAAGCTTTTATTTACCAGGTAAATGACCTTCGCAAAGAATTAGAAAGTCGAACCCTTAGCTCTAAGGGACTGAAATCTCAGCTGATAGCTCGACTGACAAAGCAGCTGAAAGTAGAGGAACAAAAAGAAGAGCAAAAGGAGCTAGAGAAGTCTGAGAAAGAAGAGGAAGAGGAGGAGGATAGGAAATCTGAAGATGATAAAGAGGTTAGGATTTGGATATGCTTGGTTTAAGTCCTAAGACTGTATTAAATATATGAAACATTTGTATAAATATGTATAAACAAGAGGCGTCTGCCTACTTGTGCTGGGATTTTGTTGTTCTCAGGTGACTGCACTGAGAACTCTTGCAGTACCTTGAGCTGCTGAACTGGGGAAAAATCTTGGCCAGTTTGAATTACTTAATATCAGCCAAATCAGCTCAAATGTGCAACTGCACTAAGGGTGTCTGAGTTAATGTTTGACCTTAAATATAAGGAAGAATAAATCCGAGCCTCCTGGGAAAATCCATGCTCAAGATGAGTGAACACACTTAACAAGACTGTAACTCCTTAAAACTACATGAAAAGCAGTTGCTTAGTTCTGTCTCACAGTCCAGCTTCTTCACATGGCAGATGGTTTAATTTGGTTTGTTTTCCCTTATTATGAAGCTTTAATTTTTGCTTTTGGATACAGAAACTTTTGGAGTTTCTGTTTTGCAGTTCGTAGTTATAGTGCTTAGTGTGGTTTGCTATTTCACAAAGATAAACAAAATCTGTGCAGTAATGCCAAAGCTCAGCCACAGAGAAGAGGCAGAAATGTCTGGAGAATGGTTTGTGCTTTATTTGCTTTTAAACCTGTCTGTCTGTGTGTTACCTCCTAACCTGTATGGGGTGATTGGAAGTTTTATATTTTTGTGTATGTCTGTAAACCTTGTTGCTGGAGGACAGGCTGTGTGCTTGCAAATTCTGTCAGCTGCTGCTGCCTTCTCCCACAGCTTGGATGGGGTTCAACTAGCTTGGGTTTCTTGCCACAGCTTTCTTTAGGCTTGGAAAGGAGTTGTGATTGTGCTGGCTTTTTATAAAGCACAAGCTCTGCTGTGACTTTTTTTGTAGTCAGGAGACTTCAGGATTTGTCTCTTGGTAATCAGCAGCATTTTACCTTCTGTAACCCTTTTCATTTGTGTCAGGTATATCTATAGAGATTTTAGTTCCCATGATCAAGAGTTAATTGTTGAAGATAATTGTTGAAGCTGTGTTGGGTATCTTTGAAGAGATGAGGTGTGGAAGCCTGTCTCTGCTTCTGTAAGCAGTAAGCAGCTTGCTGTTCTGTACAGCTGTGTGCTGCTTTCAGCAGCTTAGGCTTTGCTTTCCTCAGAGCAGGAAGTCCTAAAAACTAAAGTAGAAACTGATACTTGGAATATGCTCCATGTTGACTTTTTGTCCCCTTTTAGGAAGAGGAGAGGAAGCGGCAGGAGGAGCTGGAGCGCCAGCGGCGGGAGCGGCGCTACATCCTGCCGGATGAGCCGGCCATCATCGTGCACCCCAACTGGGCAGCAAAGAGCGGCAAGTTCGACTGCAGCATCATGTCCCTGAGCGTGCTTCTGGACTACAGATTGGAAGATAATAAAGAGCATTCCTTTGAGGTAACCCAGCAGTGCTACTTACAGTTAGCTCTTCTTGTTTCTTTCGCATTCTCGTGTGAAAAGTTTGTAATTTGCCAAGTCTTTAGTACATGGTACAGTAGTATGGTATCCAGAGGAATACACAGGTTTTCAGATATGGAATGGAATTTGTAAAGGTGTTTAAGGATTCCATATTCAAATCAAATCTGACACTCCAGAAAATTCTGATATGTTGAAAGTTGTTAAGATGGCACCTCATAGTGATTTTATCATAATTATATACATTTTTAATACATGCTTTAGAACTTCTTGACACTTCTTTCTTCTTTATGTGCAGGTATCATTGTTTGCAGAACTCTTCAATGAAATGCTTCAGAGAGATTTTGGTGTCAGAATTTACAAAGCACTGATTTCTCTCCCAGAGAGAGAGGACAAAAAGGACAAAAAAAGCAAAAAAGATGAGAGAAAAGAAAAAAAAGAAGAGAAAGATGATGAAACGGATGATCCAAAACCTAAGAGAAGAAAATCTGGAGACGATAAAGATAAAAAAGAAGAGAGAGATGAAAAGAAGGTCTGCAGTTATCTCATATGCAGTTCTAGCCTGTCTGGATCAGTATTGAAGTGTTTCTATTTAAATTTTACATTATTTCTTTCAAAAACTCAGCTCTTGATTGATTTGACTTTTTGATCTACTTAAATATGTTTCAATTATGGTCAGTAATTAAAAAATTTTACAGGTGTATTGGGAGTGTTTTAACGTTCAGCTGTATCACATAGATTTGTATCTGTTCTTAGGTGACTTACCATAAATGTAGACAAATTTTGACTGACTGGGACTAAGGTTTTTACTTGGCTGGGTTTTGAGTCTGACTAGATAAATATTTAGGAACTTTTGTTACAGAAGGAAGATAAAAGGAAAGATGATTCTAAAGATGAAGAAGAAACGGAAGAGGACAATAATCAAGAAGAATACGATCCAATGGAGGCAGAAGATGCTGAAGATGAAGATGAAGGTATCTTGAACTATGAATTTTGTGACCTTTCACAATTTTTTTTTGTTTATCATCACTGATTATGTTCTTTCAAGCTGGAGAACACCGTGGAACTAGACAATTTAATATTGCATTATTAAACTAATTTTATTTTAGCAATTCTGACCAGGTCTATGTAAAATGTAAGCACCTTTATGCTAGGCATTGTGTGAACACACTAAATAAAAACTAGCTGTGGTGCTCTAAGTAAGGCATGCGTATAGAAGTGGTTTTATTTTTTTCAGAATGCAGACCACTCGCAACTCCCATTGAAGTCAGTAGGAGATGTGAGTATTCAGCACCTCTGAAAAACCAAGCCACTTTTACATGCCTGACTTCCTACTCCTCAGTTCTGGAAGGCCATCCTGGTTTTAGCTAGGACAGAATGTAGTGTGGGTGTCTTTAGCCCACATTGCAAGAAGTTGGTTTTTGTTTGGGTGGACTTGTGTTAGCCTGAAGAAATAGGGAAAGGGTCTGGAGGATTTTGCAGGCAACAGCAGCAGCTTTTCCCTGCTCAGAGATTCACAAAGGTGTAAAACACTGTGAGTGCTCTTTGGTTTGTACTTTGGGGTAGTTGCCTTTCTGTGGAGAGGTTTTGCTAGAGATGTGGGTCTGAACTGTGTGGATACTGCAGTCCCAGCATTTTCTGTTGTGTTTTTGGCAGAGTACTGCACCAGCCTTACAAAACTGATGTTAATCTGTGGTTTGCAGAATAACTCCCATTTGCTTATAATTTGTCTGTAAGGGTGGCCTGGACTTGTCTGTTTGCACAAGAGCTGCTGCTTCCCATAATCTGTCCTTGTGCCATTCCCAGTCAAGTGTTGCTGAAAAAACCCAACAAGCCATGGAGGTGCAGGGGAAAGCAATTGGTTCTCAGAAAAGAGTTGGTAAAATTAGCCAAGTGTTGTAATACATTGTTTTTTCCAAAGTTTTCCTTACAAGAAAAGTGAGCTTAAAGCTGAGCTTGGCACATGATTCTCTGACCCAATACTTGCACATAAGGTACAGAGCTGCATACCAGAATCCATCCCAGCAGTTTTATCATCCCTTTCTCTCTTTCAGTCTAGTTTTACTGTTCTGCCTACCTTGAGACAAAAACCCTGCCATTTGTAATTCACATCTGAGAAGTGATGTGATCTGTAACTTCTTGGAGAATCTAAGTCGTAGGAAGCATAATCTCTCACTCAACATATGAGTATAAACACATGGTTTTAATTACATAGGTTTTATTATATGAAATATTTGAGAGTAAATAATACTGAATTTGAATAGAAATAACCATAGCTGAGTGCAGATGCTGCCAAGCATCATTAGGGAGAATTGTGGTAATTTCCTGCACACCACTTAAATAGATGGAGATGTTGGCAGAACTCATTTTGGCCTAGTCAGCATTTGTTTCAGCTCTTCTGTCCTGTGTGTGAAACAAACACAGGGAAGAATTGTAAATGGCTCATATTAAAATCAAGACTAGAGGAAAAAAATCAGAATTTAACAGGGCTCACTTCAATGCATTTTTTTATTATTTTTCAGGGAAGTATATTGCAGATGTTTGGGTGTTTATGTGGACTTTTCTAGTGGCCACGTGTGTTCTGGTAATGGTTATGTATGTAATCATTTGCTGTGGGTATGTTGAATTTTCTTTCTGTTTTGCAGACCGGGATGAAGAGGAAATGAACAAACGAGAGGACAGAAGAGAGGGAAATAAGCATTGTAAAGAGAGGGCGTCTAAAGATAAAGTAATTAACACCTTTCTTAACAACTGCATAGACCTTATTAGAGGTGTCCTAATTACAGCTTAGCTCTATTTTTATATTAAGACCCGTTTTTGCCTTTGAAAAACAGCTGTTAAGTAAATGATTGAGGACATAAGGGATGTTTCCTATTTTATAATTGGTTAATTCTGGTCACAGGTTAATTCTGTGACCGTTTTTTACGTAATAGCATGAACAAAAGGAAATTGTGTCTACCAGCTATTACTATTCATTATGGTGTATTTCTTTTAAATATTGAAAGATTACTTGTTCTACATAGCTTAAACTAGTATTAAATAATGCAATATAAGTTGGTAGATGCTAATAATATTAATTACTTGACTGAAAGTTACAATGAAATGAACAGAGAAAAAAACTTTAGTTAAGTGAGAGAAGTTGGTGTGTTTGTTGAATACTCCCTAATGATCCCATAATCAATTTTCTGTAGGAGAAAGACAAGACCCAGATGGTAACTGTTAACAGGGATCTCCTGATGGCTTTTGTTTATTTTGATCAAAGTCATTGTGGATACCTTCTGGAGAAGGACATGGAGGAGATCCTGTACACTCTTGGACTACACCTGTCACGCGCTCAGGTTTTGTATACTACCAAAAAACTTTCAAAATGTTACGGAATGTTTGAAGTGGGAGAAATGTAATTTAGCTTCTAAAGGCTTTGCTTACATACCTGATATTTTATTTTTATGCAGCCACTTCATATTTAAATGAAATAAGAGTTTAATCTTTTGTAAGTTGTCATGGAGTGAAAAGGGGAAGTTGGCAGCTTATAATATGCCCATACTGTATATGTAGCTTTTATCTCTAAATTGTATTTATTCTTTTCCTAGTTTGTTTGCATTTTAAGCCCCAATATGTTAAAGTTCAAAAAGCTATGCAATTTCTTTTAAATTTTCCAAGCTAAACCATCCTTCTTTAGGTAACAGGATGTCTAAACACCATGATTTCTTCCCATGTGTTGTAGGTCAAGAAGCTACTTAATAAAGTAGTGCTTCGAGAATCTTGCTTTTACAGAAGACTAACAGATACTTCTAAAGATGAAGAAAACCAAGAAGAGTCCGAAGAGCTACAGGAAGATATGCTAGGTGGTAATTTTTTCCTCTTTTTTTGCCACAAACTTCCAGAGAGTTATTCCTGTGTGATAATGAGAGTTTTGCAGAAACTAGTTGAGCCAGTTTGAAAATCTGTGGCAGTTCCAAAGTAACAGTGTTTTTTGTGCTTCCAACACATAATATTGCAACTCTAGGATAAATCTTGATATCTTGGAACAGGAAAGAGGACAGAGGTTAATGTTCAATATTGATGAACATCATTTCTCATTAGTTTCGGAGTTGGGAGGCTCAGAGCTGTTGAATAGAGCCTGAGTTTTGAAGACTGGAAAGAGGCATAGAGTGATATCTTGAAAATGAATGCTGCTTTTTGGCAGGGGGAAGGAGAGAAGTGAGGGGTAGAGCAGCAAAGCTGAATGTGTATGTGTTCTCTGAGAAGTTTCTGAGCTGGTCACTAGAGAATGACAGTGGTTATTTGCTGGTGCTGACTCCACCCCCATGCAGGAAACCGGCTGCTGCTGCCCTCGCCCGCTGTGAAGCAGGAGTCCAGGGCTGCGGAGGAGAACGTGGGGCTCATTGTGTACAACGGAGCCATGGTGGATGTGGGCAGCCTTCTGCAGAAGCTGGAGAAGAGTGAGAGGGTGCGGGCAGAGATAGAGCAAAAGCTGCAGCTACTGGAAGAAAAAACAGGTGGGATGTTACTTTGAAGGCAGTGCTTACAGGGGTGCAAGACACTGAGACTTTTAAGTAGATAAATCAATTTGGGTAATATTTGTGACCTAAATTTTCTTCAAGTTGAATGCAAGACTTTAAATGCAGTGAGAGTTAAGTATTATCAAATGGTAATTCAGTGCAGTTTTTAATGTTCTTTTAAAATTAATATTATGGTGTTGCACACAAGTAGAATATTAGCATTGGAAGTGACTTGATGTTTTCGTTCCTTCCCTTCCTAAGATGAGGATGAAAAAACTATACTACAACTGGAGAATTCTAACAAAAGTCTAACTGCGGAGCTGAAAGAAGTCAAAAAGGACCTTGGCCAACTGCAAGAAAATTTGAAGACTTCAGATGATAAAAAGTTGCAATTTGAGGGTCAGCTGAATAAGACAATCAAAAATTTAGCTACTGTTATGGATGAAATACAGAGTGTTCTCAAACAGGTTAGAATTGTTTAATTCCTTTTTTTTTTTTTTTTTTTTTTTTATTATTATAGGCAAATGTCTGTAGAATAATTATCGGAACAAACAGTCCAATATAAAAACAATTTTGAAACAAATTCAGGGCAGCAGTGTCTGAACATACATAGAGAAGATGCTTAATGTTTGATTGATTATTTAAAGGTAGAAAATTAAATGTGGATTTTTCTTAGCGTGCAACATACATTCCTGACTTGAATGTCTTTTAAAAAGTATAAATACTAATGTAGATCTCAAACTATCTGAATGTTTTCCTGTCCTGATCTTGTCCATCCCCAGCAGTCCAAATCTGCTACTCTGTTTGACTGGTCAAGAGAACTACTTCAAGACAGAATTCAACTATTTCAGTATGTGAGGGTATCTCAGTAAAACGAGTTTTCAGCAAAACATATCAGCTCCAGAACATTTCTACCCCTCAGTTTTTCAGGAAGATACTGGAATTGGTTATAACTAGACTGAGTAGGATACCAGTTCAGATAGTATTTAAAGATACGAACAGTATCTGTGTCTCATGCTGCTTTGCAGTTCACATGAGAACTACAGCTCCTACAGTTCCTCTCATCCTCCCCCTTTTTTCTTTTAAAGGACATTGTGAAGAACGAAGAGAAAGACCAGAAATCCAAAGAAAATGGAGCAAACGTATGATAAACTGCTGCTGTTTAGAAGAATGGTGTTACATAATGTAATATAAATCATGATACCAGAATGTATGGGAAGTGATGCATGTTTGATTTTAGTAGTATAAATATCTTAGTTCCAAAAGATGTATAAAGTTTTATGAATGTGAGTGTCTGCTCCAGAAGATTGCTTGTAATTCTTAGCATTCAATTTGAGACACTCCTCGAGTGAAAATAATTTTGCATTGCGAAAAGTTTTAGGATGAACTTTGTTATAGTTTTAACCCTAATAAAGTTCATCAACGTAATGAACAGTAGCAAGTATTTAATTACCAAATGTTTTTCATTGAAGTCTAGTGAAATCAAAATTTTCATTATTTATAGACTTGCCATTTTTAGGTTTTTGTCTTTATTTTGGTCTAATTAGTCTTTTTAAATTCGAATATAAATCACAAAATAGCATGCTGCTTAATTTTACAAGTAAAGTTTTTTTTTTTTAAAAAAAAGCTTCTTGGATTTTTTTTTGTTTTGTTTTCACTTGTCAAAACTATTTTTCCCTTTCAAATATAACTTTCTTCCCCAAAGCTGCTTGTATTAAAACCTTGTAATATACAGTAGTTTGGATGAGTTAAGAAAGCAATAGAAACCTACCAAAATACTGGTAGGGTTGTGAGATTTATATGAAAATACATGGGCCTGTTTTAAATGTGTGTCATTTGTGTTCATTAAATTGTTCTTATCTTTGGATTAATATATATACTCCTTTTTAATAACAAATGCAGTATATCAAGATGTATGGTTGGATGCCAGGGCAGTAGATGTCAGAATAATAACGCCTTACATGGAGAAGAAGCTGCCAGTGTGCAAAGTGTGTAATTACTGCTAAGGCTTCAGTCCAACAAAGAAAATGGATCTACAAGTATGTATACTGTATATTGTAATTACAAAGGAGCAGGAGACAACTTGGTTTGTTGAGAATGGGTAGGATGGCCTTTCTTTGTGTTCCCAAATCACTGGAGATCAAAACTCACGAGTTAGTGTGACTTCCTTGTCAAAGGCAACTTACTCAAAGAATGTGAAATATCAACAGTTCCATTTTGGTGCAACTTCCAGGAAAATTAAGGGGTTTGAAAGTTGGGACAGAAGTGTTTTCTTACAGAAATGGTTAATTTTAGCAGATGTTTTCTTTTTTAGCCTAGATGTCCTAGGTAACTAAATACCTGTTAGTAAAGTCCAAGTGCCATAAAATGTATGAATAACCTACATGGAAACTCATGTAGCTTTAATGAGATACACATTAAAATGCCTGAATTTATGTTCAAAAGAGTTTAAGCTGGTGCTTTTATCACTTACCTTCCTTGGCTCTTTTGGAGCTAGACAAGTGAAATATCTTTCACTAAAGTAACATGCATAAGCTTCCCCCTCATTCATCTCATTTGAGTCATTGTATAATACCTGAACTGTTCACAGTCAAGTAGGAAATACTATAAAAACACTAACTGTATATAAGTACACAGAAAATACATGTTTTAGAAACTGGGAGACAACATCTCAGAATGACTGAATGAGGATAGTAGTAAGTTTATCTTATTAAAAGCATTATCTGTGGTGTACAGATGATGTTAAATTCTTTTGTAATCAAATTATATTTTTCACCTTTACCTTTGTACAGATTGTTGACAGCATGTTTAATTTTTGACGTTGAGCACCATTTATGTAAAAGGACTTGAAAGAATTGCATCTGAAATACTTTGTTCCTGAATTTCAGCAGTATGTGTGAACATACAAGAAAACGAGTCTAGAATTTAAGATAATGACATTTTAGGCACACTGAAATGTCTGAAACATTTTGCTTGGGTATTTTTACCTTAAACTGCTGAGCTGAAAGCAGTTGTTAAAACAAGCAGGCCTCCTCATCTTGTTCTTCAGTGAGGGGCCCTGTGAGACAGTTGCTAGGTGATACAGATTTTTACAATATTTAAGAAAAAAATATTTGTTAGAATGTCTGTAACCTTTCTCTATATTAATTTGATGTAATGGTGTTTCAGATGCTATGTACAGTCTGTGTTTATGTTGGAAAGGAAATTAAGTGGGTAAAGAAGAAAGGAAAAAAAAAACAAGGAGAAGTTTTACAACCTCCACAGAGCTTGACCAATCTCCTGAAGCACAAATAATCTGAGGAAGAACAGGCACCTCTTACAGACTTGCTGGACCAAACAGCACAAAGTTCTGTGTATGACCCACATTGATGCTGTCTTATCAGCTAAAGCTTCTTAGTATTATTCCCAGAAATGTAACTAATTCTAAGGAAAATTGAATAGAGTATCAGTAATGGAGGTTTGGAGAAGCAATCTTTCGTCTGTTTTGATTTATGAACAAAGTTTCTGTATTTCATGTCTGCATTTCCCACCTTATGGTCGTTTGTTATGTCCCAGTTCCTGGCAAAAGGCTGCTAAAAGTGAGCCTTGGCATCCCACTAGTTTGGATTTCTTAAATCATCTCAGATGCTCTATAGAAAGCAGTAAATCTTGAACTGCTTTGTTCTGTAGAGAAAGTCCTGCTACAGCGGGCCTGTAAATGGAATCTGATCTCTGTTTATAGATTTATTTCCCTCCCCTTTGCTATTTTGTCTAATGAGAGCAAGTTAATGAGTTTAACCCTTACAAAATTATATTCAGCCCCGTGGATATCTGTGAATGAGGCTGGGAAGAAAGATCCAAGTGCTATGTGCATGCAAACTGACCTAGAGTAGCACAGGCTCTCCTGAGGCCCCTTTGCTTTTACTAGGGCAGTGGAAAGACACAGGTGTGTATTTTCCTTGCTACATAGGAACACTGGCACTGGTGAGGTTTTGCCAGCTCTCTCTAATGCTGAGGATTGCATGCAGGAGGAAATAGCTGCTGCCAGCACTGCTGCATGTTGTACCTCCATGAAGACATCCAGGGTTTTCTTGACTCACCCAGTGCTTGATGCCCAGGCTCTGCTGCAGAAGGACTCCTGGATTGCAGAGTGACTTCCCAGTTGTTGGTTTGTCCCATGTCCTCTGCCTCAGTCTGGAATGCCCTGAGTGTACAATGGAGAAGTTGGAATTGTCTCTCTGGTGTCTGGGGGTTTCCACAGATCTTTTACTGTTGAGTTCTGTCAGTACCTAGCATTATAAAGCCTAGTCCTTTAACATAACTTCTTTTTCAATGTTTAACTGCTTTGAGAGAGAGGAATGGCTTCCAGTCCATCTTTCTGCTGAGTAATGTGTTGTGTGAATATGTTTGGACTTATGTAACAGTTAACTTTCACTGATAATTTTTGTCAGGAATGTGCACAAAATATGTTTTTTCTCTTGCTTTTCTGTACTGTTTGTGTACCCAGGTCAGGTTCTTACCTTGAATGCATTTGTTCAGTGCAGTTTCTATTTTAAAATATAAAAGATAAAATCATTCATTTTGAGTGACTGAGTCTTGCAGCCAGCAATAGATTGCAAAATGTGTAGGTAGCATAGTCACTACACTTACACTGGTATCTTCCAGAAAGCAGAAGTGGGTCAAGCAGAAATTCTGGGACTTGCATATTGCCATGGAGCATGACAATAAAGCTGCCATAAATAATGGATTCTTTTAGTCAGCTATTGAAACTGCCAGTGGTTTCCCAACAAGCTTTTATGTTTCTGCATATTGGGTTTCATTGATGTATTGCACAAAAGTTGTTATAGTAAAAAGCTCAAATAACAAAATTCATTGCTTTCAAGTGAAACCAATTTCCCTGCTTTATTCATCCTCTATGCAGCATCACAATCCAGAGTATAAACTAGAGCTTTGGAACACACAAATCTCAGCTGACATTGTGTGTTTGGTAGCATTGTAATTGTGTTTTGGAATGTTGCTTTTGAATTTCTAGGTATCTAATGCCTGAACTGGTCTTGAAAATATGATGCTGCTTTTGATTTCTTGTATCCTGCTGGTTTTAAATTGTCTCTGACAAGTGAATTCTGACCGGTTTGAGGATTTGGATCAGGTGCCCCACAGCAGGTGTAAGAAACCAGCACCTTTTCAGGTGTGATTTAATAATGTTTCGAGTTATATATAGTCAAATAATAGTTCAGCTCTCTCTATTGTTCTCTTTTAAAGAGCAGCAGAGTGATGCTGCTGAGTAGATTTGTTTGTTGCCTGCTGCAGTTTGATATTTATCTGTAGAAATTTCTTAAGCTGGATTCCAGCCAAGGTGACAGATTCCCAATGCCAAGTGTTCTGATAAGAAATTGATTCCCAGGTTATTTTCCTGTCAGCTTACTGAGGGACACAAGTGAAAGATGCTGTTTACTGAGTTGGCTGTTCACATTTTATCACAAACAGCTGGGTAGAGGGGAAGAGTGGGG